>CM063112.1:51465898-52125898 GCA_031841125.1 Acanthococcus lagerstroemiae | reverse complement strand
TTTTTTGGGGGGCCCAAAAATCGGATTTGGGGGGTTTTGGCCCCAAAGGGGGAAAATTTTTCCCCCCAAAAAAAAAAAAAGGTTAAAACCGGGGGGCCCCCCCTTTTTAAAAAAATTTTGGGGGGGGTGAAAGGGTTTTTTTAAAAAAAAATTTTTTTTCGACCCCCTTTTTCCCCCCTTTTTAAAAGGGGGTTTGGTTTTCCTTTTTAAAAAAAAAAATTTTTTTTTAAAAAAAATTTAAAAAAAAAAATTTTTTTGGGGGGTTTTTTCAAAAATTTAAAAAAAAAAAACTAATTTTTTTTCCCCAAAAAAAATTTAAAACCCCAAAAAAAGGAAAAAAAATTTTGGGGGGCCCAAAAAAAAAAAAAATTAAAAAAAAAAAAAGGAAAATTCCAAAATAAAAAACCAAAAAATTTTTCCTTTTTAAAAAAAGGGGAAAAAAGGGGGGGTTTGGGGGTTTTTTTTTTAAAAAAACCCAAATTTTAAAGGGTTAAACCCTTTTTTTCCCCCAAAAAAAAAAATTTTTTTTTAAAAATTTTTTAAAATTTTTTGGGGTTTTAAAAAAATTTTAAAATTAAAAAAAATTAAAAAAAAAAAAAAAAAAATTTAAAATTTTTAAAAAAAAAAAAAAAATTTTTTTTTTTTTTAAAAATTTTTTTTTTTAAACCCCCAAAAAAAATTTTTTGGTTTTTCCCCCCCAAAACCCCCCCAAAAAAAAGGGGGTTTTTGGGGGAAAAAACCCCCTTTTAAAGGTTTTGGGGTTTTTTTAAAAAAAATCAAATTCCAAAATTTTTCCCTTTAAAAAAAAAACCCCCCCCGGGTTTCCGGGGGAAAAAACCCCCAAAATTTTTGGGCCAAAAAAGGTTTTTAAAAAAATTTTTTAAAAAAAAACAAAAAATTTTATTTTTGGGGAAAAAAATTTTTTGGTTTTTCCCCCTTTTTTTTTTTGGGGGGAAAACTTTTCCCCAAAGGGGGTAAACCCCAAAATTTTTTTAAAATTTAAAAAAAAATTTAAATTTTTAAAATTTTTAAAAAAGGGTTTCCTTTAAAAAACCCCAAAAAAATTTTTTATTTAAAAAAACCCTTTTTAAAAAAAAAACCAAAAAAACCCCCAAAAAAAAGGAAAAAATTTTTTTTTCCCCGGGGAAAAAAAAAATTAAAGAAATTTAAAAAAAAATAAAAAAAAACCCTTTTTTTTTTTTTTAAAACAAAAAATTTTAAAAAATTTTTTTTTTTCCGGGCCCCCCTTTTTTTAAACGGGTTTTTTTAAACCCAAAAAGGGGGGGCCTTTTTTTTTTTTTAAATTTTTTTTTTTTAAAAAAAAAAAGGGGAAAAAAAAATTTTTTTTCCCCCCAAAAAAAAAAAAAATTTTTTTTTTAAAAAAAAAAAAACCCCCCCCCAATTTTTTTTGGAATTTTTTTTTGGGTTAAAAAATTGGAATTTTAATTTTTTTTAAAAATTTTTTTTGGGGGGGGCACCCCCAAAAAATTTTTTTTTTAAAAAAAAAAAAAACCTTTAAAAGGTTAAATTTTTTTAAAAAAAAAAAAAAAAATTTTTTTTTTTTAAAAAATTTTTTTTTTTTTAAAAAAAAAAAAAAAAATTAAATTTTTGGGGGGAATTTTTGGGGGGGTTTTTTTGGGAAAAACCCGGGTTTTTTGGGGCCCCAAAAGGGGGGAAATTTTTAAAAAAATTAAAATATTTTTTAAATTTTTAAAAAAAAAAAATTTTTAAAAAAAATTTTTTTCCAAAAAATTTTTAAAAAATTTTTTTTTTACCAAAAAAAAAAAGGGAAAAAGGGCCCCCTTTTTTGAAATTTAAAAAAAATTTTTTTTTTCCTTAACCCCCCAAAAAAAAAAAAAAAAAAGGGGAAAATTTTTAAAAATTTTTAAAAAATTTTTTTTTTTTTTTTTTAAAAAAAAACCCCCCAAAAAAAAATTTTTTTTTTTTTTTTTTCCAAAAAAAATTTTTTTTTAGTCGGGACCCCAAAAGGGGGTTTTTTTTTTTTTTTTTTTCCCCCAAAAAAAAAAACCCCAAAAAAATTTTTTTTTTTAAAAAAAAAAATAATTTAAAAATTTTTTTTTTTAAAAAAAAAATTTTTTTTTCCCCCAAATTTTTTTTTAAAATTTTTGGGGTTTTTTGGAAATTTTTTTTTTTAAAATTTTTTTTTTTGGGGGAAAACCCTTTTTTTTTTTTTTTTTTTTTTTTAAAAATTTCCAAAATTTTCCTTTTTTTTTTTTCCCCCTTTTTTGGGAAAAAACCCTTTTTTTTTAAAAAAAATTTTAAAAAAAAAAATTTTTTTTTTTTTTTTTAAAAATTTTTAAAAAAAAAAAATTTTTTTTTTTTTTTTTTTGAATTTTTTAAAAAAATTTTTTTTTAAAAAATTTTTAAAAAAAAAATTTTTTTTTTGGAAAAAAATTTTAAAAAAATTTTTTTTTTTTTTTTTAAAAATTCCCAAAATTTTTTTTTTAAAAACCCCCCCCAAATTTTTTAAAAAATTTTTTTTTTTTTTTAAAAAAAAGGGTTTTTTCCCCTTTTTAAAAAACCCCAAAAAATTTAAAAATTTTTTTTTTTAAAAATTTTTTTTTGGGGGGGAAAATTTTAAAAAAAAAATTTTTTTCCAAAAAAATTTTTTAAAAATTTTTTTTAAAAAAAAAAATTTCCAAATTTTTTAAAAAATTTTTTTTTTTTTTTAAAAAAAAAAAAAAAATAAAATTTTTTTTTTAAAAAGGAAAAAAAAAAGGGGGGGGGGGGGGGTTTTTTTTTTTTTTTATTTAAAAAAAAAAAAAATTTTAAAAAAAATTTTTTTTAAAAAAAATTTTCCCCCCCCTTTTTTTTAAAAAAAAAAAAAAAAAATTTAAAAAAAAAAATTTTTTAAATTTTTTTTTTAAAAAAACCCTTTTTTTTAAAAAAATTTTTTTTTTCCTTTGAAATTCCCTGGAGATTAAAATTGTTCGCAAAAAATTTCTTTTCGGGGACTTTTCCCAAATACGGGACATTTTTTCACGATGCCCGATAAAATCCTCAAAAAAAAAATCAAAATTTTTTCCTTTAAAATATTTTCAAAAAAATTCCTCAGAAATTATTTCAAAAATAAAGAATCTTCCCGAAAATTTCTGATTACTTTTTTTTCTTTCTTGTAATCATCGGAGATTTTGCATTTCCCCAAGTATTTTAAGGAAAATCTTCAAAAATTATCAGAGAATTTTCTCGAAGATTTTTGAAGAAATTCTTTTGAAAATATTGGGAAATTCTTCACAAGATTTCCGGTGAAATTCTACGGAAATCATCAGAGATTGTTCTCAAAGATTTCTTTTCGACAAAATTCCAAGAAAATCACAGATGAACAAATTAAGCCTAAAATTATTCCCTCCCTTTCTCCAACTAGAAATTTCAGATAAACGAAAGGTAAAATTAATCCTTCCGTTTCTGCATCAAAACATGAACACAAAAAATCATAGGTAAGTAAGCAAAACTTACAAATTATTCCTTCCTTTTTGTCATCAAAAAATGAAGACAAAAAATCACAAATAAACAAATGAAACCTAAAATTATTCCTTCCCTGTCTCTAATAAAAAATCACAAGTAAACTAAACGTACTAGTAAAATTCCCGCCCACCACTTCATTCTTTTGATCTGCCAAACTGAAATTATTATTAAATCTTAATTTTCTTTTGATAATCGAGATTCTCATCCTGTCCCTTCTCATTATTCCCAGCATTGATCTTTCCATGCTGCGTCTCTCGACGTTCACTTTAACCCTCAACATCTAGAGGAAATAAATTCATTCATCGTGATCACTTTTTAATAAGGCAGTAAACACATGATGTCACCGGAAACACTCGTTATCAATATTGGAGGAAAGAACCAAAATAAATATATATTATAGTCTAATGGGAAGGTTGACGAATTTTTCCATTTATGTAGAAATTTCTCTAAAATAAGTGAAAGGTACAAGAAAAGAAGCAGGTAAGTCACTTTTGTGGCGGAACGAGAAAAATGAAACACAATTTGTTTACATACGAGGTTCTTTAAAGACCTGAACGTGAATTTTGAAACCCGTTTTTTCGAACTGTAGCATCCTTTCAGGCATCCTACCATAGCTGAGCTACTTCTACTATACGCACCCTTCCTACGGTATAAATAACTCAATCTCGCCAAAAAAGTGACTTACCTGCTTCTTTCTCTGTATCCTTCAAGTGGAATTGCGAGAAAAATGGTAAGAATGAAATTTGTAGGAAACAGTATTTAATATAAAGTAACTTATAATTTCGAACATTCTCTCGCGAAATATTACGATCTGAAAATTGACTATACCAGTAAATAGCTCAACATTTTGAATTATTATGTATTTCGGATTTACGTTATTTCTAATTAAATTTAATAATACCGTCAACTTTTTACTACTGATTGCCGAAAACTCGGTTAATTTGAAAAACGCGCAAAATTATAGTAATTTTTTGTTATCAGGGTTATCAAATTTGGGGCGAAATATATAAACAAAGCCAGAGTGCCATTCCCCTACAACAATTGAACTGAGTATCTCTATTTCTTTAAATACAAATACGGTGATTAAAAATAATAAGTCATTCTCGGTTTAATTATATCAAATATTAGAATCGCGGCAAGTTTATGAACTGGAGACTGGAGAATTGGCAGTACTTGATGAACAAACGAATTAAATTAAACAAAACTTGGGTTCTCAAAATAATAGATTATAATTGCCTATTTATCTCATTATAATGCATTAGCGTTAATAGTCAAGCGATGAGCAGCATTCTCTTCCGTCAATAAATTGTCTATCATTTATTTTCTTAGTAATGTCTTACCGAATTTCATCAATTTCATCCCTATACTCATCGGGTACTCGAATTATATTACCCTGCAGCCCGCGCATACTAAATTAGTTATCTACATTACTTTGTACGCACGAACGTTCACAGATAAGAATGTGCACGAGTACGTTCGTTCGTACAAACACTTCACACTGAACGTCCGACTGCAGGAGGCTAGTCGAGACAGAGGGCCGGCGAGTTACCAAGCTCGGCCCACACGATCGAACAGGAGAACTCTGTACCATCGTAGGAAGAGCTGCTGCAGCTGCACTGCGGACCCACCGGCAGGGCTCACCCGTCACCACCACCTGCCTGCGTCGACACACGAACCAAGACGAGGAGGTGAGTGAAGAGAGGCAGCACGTCCGGCCGTGGGGGACCTGAAATTTCCAGGCGAGCGCTCAGGGAGTGCGGACCTCGGTCAGTAGGGAACCCCATGGTGGCCCTGGTAAGACGCGCGCACCGTTCCGGCACGTAGAAATGAGGGCTCGGGCCCGGCCCCAAGGCGTCCCTCCGGTCACTGACGCGATACTCGAAAGGGTAGTTCCTGTGGCCGGGGGTGCGGTGTCATAGGGGCCACTTTGGCATACTCTGTCATGGGAGTTTCTTCAAACAGAGACCAAATTGTCAGGTCCGCGTCACAAAAATCGACTAACAAAGTATGCTAAGTGACTGGAGTTTTTTAAAACCATCATCAAATTCTGACTACATAGATATTAGGGGAGAGTTGCCAAGTCGGACCACTTTTTCTTTGGAGGCTTCTAACTCAGCCGTCGTTGCACGGAATTTGAAGTGTGGTATATCACTGGAAAGGGCATACATCTGGCTACCTTCGATAAACATTTGAAAACTCCATAATTATTAGGACGCCGTGGAGACAAGTTTTAAGAAAAAGTTCCAGAGGTGGTCCAATTTGAGAGCCGTGCCTTAAGTTAGACCATAGGTTCTAAAGTTGGACCAGGCATAAAAAAAGGATGAAAAAAGTGTGTAAATGCTGAAAAATTGTATTTAAAAATATGTAGAGTCAATGAAATTAGGCTTTAAGTCCAAAATAAACATTAATGGTAATGGTTTGAAAAATATGAGCAGATACAGTGCCCTAATATACAGGGTTAGTCAGTTTAAAACGCAGCATGAAAAATCTCGTTCACGGCGTCTTAAAGCGTGCTCGGTGCGTTTCTCATTTTTTCAAAAGGATAAAATAATTCTCGGGGATGGGGGGGGGGGAAGTGTCCGATGATTTTCGAAAAATTTCATCAAACATTTTGAAGAAACAAAATCCGATAATTTCCGAAGAATCTCAACGCAAGTTTTTAGAAAAAATTTCCAATGTTTTCCAAAGATTTTCATTAAAATTCTTCGGGAAAATGTTCCGATTAGGAATATCCGGATGCGGGGGGGGGAATCCGGTGGTTTTTGAGGAATTTCATCGAAATCTTCAGGAAAAATGTTCGGAAAATTCTCCGATGACTTCTAAGGAATTTTATCGAAAATTTTTGAATAATTTCCGAAAAATCTCTGTTTTCTAAAGACTTTTTCAAATCTTCCGGGAGTTTTCTGTTTATTCTTAGAATTTCACAGTATATTCATGGGAAAACTCCGACAGATTTTGAAGAATTTTATCGGCAATTGCAGGTAAAATGTTCTCCGAAGAATTTCATCGAAAATCTACGGAGAACATCTCCGGGAAAATTCTCCAATGACATCTAAAGAATTTATCGAAATCTTTGAGAGAGAAAAAAAACGAAATTCTGAATTTATCAGAAATCTTCAGAAGAAATTTCAATGTTTTCCAAAACGTAACATTTAAAATCGTCAGAAAATTTCCGATATTTTGGAAGAATTTCCTAGAATATTCGGGGAAAAAGCGCGATGTTGCAAACAAATTAAAAATTCGGGCCGGGAAAGTTTCTTTTTTCAAGATTCCGAAAAAATTTAAAAAAATAGAAATTTTTTAACAAAAATTTTAAAATTTATTTCGAATTCTAAAATTACCCTGAAATTGATATAGTTCTAACATTTTGTATTTTTTCGGATTTACGTATTTTATAATTAAATTTAAATCCGAATTTTTCTAGATTGCGAAAAACTTTAATTTGAAAACCTTAAAATTTTTTTCAACAAGGAAAATATTAGCAGGTGCTTCCCCTTACAATTGAGAGTTCTCTATTTCTTTAATGGGGATAAAATGTCCAAAACCTATATCCTTCTACCTTCATCTCATTCGCGTTCAGGAGAAATGGTTTACGTAGCCCAGTATTTTTAAATACCATGTTGTATGGGTCCTTTTTCTAGGGCGCGAAACCCATTTTAAGTAACTTTAATTACAGATAACTAAAATAATGATCATAAAACCTGTGAATCAATATTAAACAAACAAAACACAAAAGAAATATTAAAAGAGCAAAAGGATACTACTGAAAAAGTTCTACCAAGCGGAAGACAGCATACAACAGGTTAAATGACCGTGCGGTGTAACTTACTACTGCTTTGTAAATGTGTTGACAGATTATTCAGTGCGTTTCGGTCAGTTTGAACTAAATGACCTAAATGAACCAAACATTTTACCTAAACATTCTGAAGACCGAGACCGAATGAACTAGACATACTAGATGACCTAAAATTCCCATCACTATAAATTAGTTGTCTACATTATAGTGATGGGAATTTTAGGTCATCTAGTATGTCTAGTTCATTCGGTCTCGGTCTTCAGAATGTTTAGGTAAAATGTTTAGTTCATTTAGGTCATTTAGTTCAAACTGACCGAAACGAACTGAATAATCTGTCAATTCATTTACAAAGCAGTTACCGCATGGTGATTTAACCTGTTGTATGCTGTCTTCCACTTGGTAGAACTTTTTCAGTAGTAATCTTTTGCTCTTTTAATATTTCTTTTGTGTTTTGTTTGTTTAATATTGATTCACAGGTTTTATGATCATTATTTTAGTTATCTGTATTAAAGTTACTTAAAATGGGTTTCGCGCCCTAGAAAAAGGACCCGCATACAACATGGAATTTAAATACTGTGCTACGTAAACATTTCTCCTGGAACGCGTGAATGGAGATGAAGGTAGAAGGATATAAGTATGCGCGAGAGTTTTGGCACGCACCTTTCATTATCCTGTTTCAATCTCGGTAATTTCATCATTCTGATCACCAAACATCGATGTCGGTCATACGGTCTTCTCCGTAGTTCGTTTCACATTTCGGTTTCGTTCTCATTTGTTACTTTCTTCATTCAGTTTGTTTCGGTCAATTTCGGTAGTTCAGTTCATTCTGTGAACTAGGTACTTTAAACGTTTAGGTCTTGGTCGTTTAGTTCAACGTGATGTTTAGTTCAAATGAACTAGTACATGAACTACCAACACATCACTACTACATTACATTGTATACACGAACGTTCACAGATAAGAATGTGCACGAGTACGTTCGTTTGTACAAACACTTCACACTGAACGTCCGACTGCAGGAGGCTAGTCGAGACAGAGGGCCGGCAAGTTACCAAGCTCGGCCCACACGATCGAACAGGAGAACTCTGTACCATCGTAGGAAGAGCTGCTGCAGCTGCACTGCGGACCCACCGGCAGGGCTCACCCGTCACCACCACCTGCCTGCGTCGACACACGAACCAAGACGAGGAGGTGAGTGAAGAGAGGCAGCACGTCCGGCCGTGGGGGACCTGAAATTTCCAGGCGAGCGCTCAGGGAGTGCGGACCTCGGTCAGTAGGGAACCCCATGGTGGCCCTGGTAAGACGCGCGCACCGTTCCGGCACGTAGAAATGAGGGCTCGGGCCCGGCCCCAAGGCGTCCCTCCGGTCACTGACGCGATACTCGAAAGGGTAGTTCCTGTGGCCGGGGGTGCGGTGTCATAGGGGCCACTTTGGCATACTCTGTCATGGGAGTTTCTTCAAACAGAGACCAAATTGTCAGGTCCGCGTCACAAAAATCGACTAACAAAGTATGCTAAGTGACTGGAGTTTTTAAAACCATCATCAAATTCTGACTACATAGATATTAGGGGAGAGTTGCCCAAGTCGGACCACTTTTTCTTTGGAGGCTTCTAACTCAGCCGTCGTTGCACGGAATTTGAAGTGTGGTATATCACTGGAAAGGGCATACATCTGGCTACCTTCGATAAACATTTGAAAACTCCATAATTATTAGGACGCCGTGGAGACAAGTTTTAAGAAAAAGTTCCAGAGGTGGTCCAATTTGAGAGCCGTGCCTTAAGTTAGACCATAGGTTCTAAAGTTGGACCAGGCATAAAAAAAGGATGAAAAAAGTGTGTAAATGCTGAAAAATTGTATTTAAAAATATGTAGAGTCAATGAAATTAGGCTTTAAGTCCAAAATAAACATTAATGGTAATGGTTTGAAAAATATGAGCAGATACAGTGCCCTAATATACAGGGTTAGTCAGTTTAAAACGCAGCATGAAAAATCTCGTTCACGGCGTCTTAAAGCGTGCTCGGTGCGTTTCTCATTTTTTCAAAAGGATAAAATAATTCTCGGGGATGGGGGGGGGGGGAAGTGTCCGATGATTTTCGAAAAATTTCATCAACATTTTTGAAGAAACAAAATCCGATAATTTCCGAAGAATCTCAACGGAAGTCTTTAGAAAAAATTTCCAATGTTTTCCAAAGAATTTCATTAAAATTCTTCGGGAAAATGTTCCGATTAGGAAATATCCGGGTGCGGGGGGGGGGGAACTCCGGTGGTTTTTGAGGAATTTCATCGAAAATCTTCAGGAAAAATGTTCGGGAAAATTCTCCGATGACTTCTAAGGAATTTTATCGAAAATTTTTGGAATAATTTCCGAAAAATCTCTGTTTTCTAAAGAACTTTTTCAAAATCTTCCGGGGAGTTTTCTGTTTATTCTTAAGAATTTCACAGGTAATATTCATGGGAAAACTCCGACAGATTTTGAAGAATTTTATCGGCAATCTGCAGGTAAAATGTTCTCCGAAGAATTTCATCGAAAATCTACGGAGAACATCTCCGGGAAAATTCTCCAATGACATCTAAAGAATTTTATCGAAAATCTTTGAGAGAGAAAAAAAACGATAATTTCTGAAGAATCTTATCAGAAATCTTCAGAAGAAATTTCCAATGTTTTCCAAAACGTAACATTATAAAATTCGTCGAGAAAATTTCCCGATAATTTTGGAAGAATTTCCTAGGAAATATTCGGGGGAAAAAGCCGCGATGGTTTGCAGAGAATTTTATCAAAAATCTTCAGAAAAAATGTTCGATAATGTCCCAAGAATTTCATTGTAAATCTTCGGAAAAAATCTCCGATAATTTTTAAAGAATTTTTAGAAACAGTTTTGATAATTTCTGCATGGTTATGCAGTTTGAAATTCCACCGGAGATTTTTCCCGGATATTTCTTGTGAAATTCTTCAAAAATTATCGGAAAACTCCCCCGAAGAGTTTTAAAGAATTTCTTCGGAAAACATTGGAAATTTTTTCTGAAAATTTCCGATAAGTTCCTTTGGAAATTATCGGAGATGTTTTTCAACAGTCATGGGAATCTTTTCGAAAATTGGCCAAGAAATTCATTGATTGAAAATTCTCCAATGCAAATTCTTGGAACATTATCGAATTTTTTCAGCAAAAATTTCTGCTAAAATTTTGTAAAAATCATTAAGAGATTTTCCCCGAAGTTTCGGATGAAATTTCTCGAAGATCTTCCTGAAGATTTTCGATTAAATTTTTCAAAAACTGACGTAGTTCTCCCCCCCCCCTCCCACCGCCCAATATTTCATATGAAATACTTCCAAAGTTGTCGAGAAATTTTCTCGAAGTAATTTTTTGTTGGAAAATATTGAAAATTCTCTCAATAGATTTCCGAAGAAATTCTGCGGGAGATTTTTTATTGAATTGTTTAAGAACTGACGGAGTTCCCCCCTCCGAATTATTTCCTTTGAAATACTTACAAAGTTATTGGGAGATTTTCCAGAAGTAGTTTTTTGTTGGAAAATATTGGAAATTTTCTCAAAAGATTTCCGATAAAATTCTTTGGAAATTTTCAGATTTTCTTTCCATCTCTGATGAACTTCCTTTGACAATCATCCGGGATTTTTCCCGAATTTCTCTACAGATTTCCAGTGAGATTCTTCGGACATTATTGGAATTTTTTTCCCAAAAAATTTCTCATGAAATTCCTTAAAGATCATCGAAAATTATTCCCGAAGCTCTATCAAGCAAACTACTGGTAATAAGTCGATATTCAAACCGGTGTGGACATACGGTTTACCGTTATGGGGTACCACCAAACCCAGTAACAGTCTGAAAATCCAGCGATTCCAAAACAAGGTGCTAAGAGAAATCACCAATGCTCCCTGGTACATATCGAACAAGCAACTCCATGTAGACCTGGCGATAGACACCGTGGAGGAAACCTATCGTTATTATGTTGACCAGTACATCAAGCGTCTCCATAAACATCCAAATACGGCGGCCATCCAGCTGCTAGACCTTGGGCGAGCATCATCACCAATGTCCCAACATAAACGTTCGCTTGCCAAAGTGGATTTAGAAAAAAAAAAAAAAATGAAATTCATCTACTCGACAAATGCTACAGGTAAAAAAAATGATACCTACTTCTTGGGAGCTGATTCTCCGACTCCAGATGCTTTCATAGTTTTTCTGACATGAGGTTGTTTCTGAGATGCGGCCGGACCATTTTTTTTTCGAGCTTCTCTTTCTCTGTAAACCAGAAGATATAGGCCTAAATAAGAAATTTGAACCTGAATAGTTTTGAGCACATAAAATGGATACTCACGCTTTTGTACGCTCGGTTTCTTCCAATTTGTTTTTATAGGGACTCGACGTCAATTCCTCGGCTTCTTGAAGTGGACGTCCTCGCTTTTTCTTACCACTGGAAGTAGTTGGCACTGTGGGTACGGGCGAGATTTGTTGGATTATGTCTTTCACCGATGATGATGTCGGTTGTGGATCTGGCTCCACATCTGCTGCGGCTACATTTACTGCATCCTCATTCACTTCTTCGACATTCGATTTCATAATCATCCTCATCATTTTCGGCCTCAGGATCAACATTCATCGCATCCGCAGCAGCATATGCATGTTCTGGGAAACGTAGCATATCAATTGGCCAAATACCAGAACCGTAAAATGCACTCTCAGCATTGCCAAGAGTCGCCGCTTTATAATAGGCCTCTTTGAATAGAGTCGAGATTTGGTAAATGGATATGGTTTTACCAGGATTTTCAATTAACCATCCTTTCTCAGCACTGGCGAGGTATCCTTGAAGAGGACCAAAAAAGGCAACATCCAACGGTTGCAATCGATGGGTGGTGTGACTTGGTAACTGGAGCATAACAATACCATTCTCAGACAAAATTTTATTGCTTACAGATTTTTTGAGTGGGTTGTATGACCGTCAAGAAGAAGAAGAACTGGGCGCTCTGTACTGCAATTAATATGATTCTGAAAATGACGCAACCATTCCAGAAAAAGTTCTTTGTTGATATAGCCAGTATCTGAAATGCGAACAATACTCCCTCGAGGCTCTCCAATTTCCAGTGCTGAAGGTACCTCTTTCTGGCTCTTATTGCTCATTTTGAAAATGAGCATCGGGGGTACATAATTACCAGTCACGTTGACACAACAAACTACCGTTGAATTTGTTCCTCTCTCCGCACTTTTCACACCACCGACCTGTCGTTTTCCTTTCTGTCCTACAATTTTCCGCACTGTTTTCTGAACAGTCGAAATCCCGGTCTCATCGACATTAAATACCTACCTGCTCAGGTCCTAAATGAAATCTATTGACAAGCTCGGTCAACTTCTCAAAGAATCCCTCGACTCGTTTTCTCGAAAATCCTTTTATTCTGGCCATTGACATCAGCTCTGGAGTTCGGAGACTCAGTTCAGGGAACTGTCGCAAGAAGTTGTAGCACCACTTCTTCCCTGCACATTCATTAAACGGATGCTGTCCTGGCTGCATGTGTTCGGCAATATCGAAGGCTAATTCTCTGATTTCAGTCGGTGTTAGCCCGAACATTCGTTCTTCCATCAACAATATAGCTCTTCTTCAACTTCTGCAAGTAATGTCGGCGGCCGACCAAAACTTTTTTCTTACCATTACTGCGAGCATTTTGCTTGTGATAATGCCGTAACAGAGTCGCCTTGGGAACGCCATACGATCTTGCTACTTTATTCACACCTTCCTGTCGATCCAATGCCGCTAAGGCCTGTTCCAAGTCCGCGTCATCCCACTGGCCGTATTTCGTGCGATCTGGTGCCTGAATCAAAACAATAGAGATGAAATATCATTACTAATATCACTGTAAAAAGGTTTACAAAGATATAAAAGTTTATTTTCCTTAAGTCAGTGCTTCTACGGAGTTCAATAATCGATACGAAAGTGTACAGACGTGTCTTTCTACGTGCTTTACGCGCTGTGATAGTTTCGTCATTTCAAACCGGTATTTGATAGCGTACCTAGCTAATCATTCCACTACTATTACGATCGAAAGCAAGTGTATACAAGTGCAACGATGGACGAAAATCTACTGAAGGAATTGGCAGCAGATATAAAAAGCATCAAGGCCGCAGTACAAGATATTCTGAATATAAAAGCGATGATAAACGAGACAAACGTAAAATTCGATACCCTAACAGAAGAGGTGGGTAAGTTAAAACTAGAAAATAACGAGCTAAAAGACAAGATGAATGTCTTATCACAGGAAAATCATGAGCTTAAACAGGCCGTTTATGCTTTAGAACAATATAGCCGCAAAAACAACGCTATTATCACCGGAGTACCACCGGCTGAAAACGAAAATACCCGTGAAATAGTCAAAAAAATTGCAGGTGTGCTACAAATCGAAATTAGCGATTACGATGTTGCGGCTGCTCATAGATTACCCGCAAAAGGAGGAAAAATACCCGCGATAATAGTTAAGTTAAACAATAACGATACAAAAACTGCACTAGTTAAAAACTCAAAAGCAAAAAAGCTAACTTCTGCTAGGTTAGGATGGGAAGAAGAGTCACCGATATTTGTCTCCGACCACCTTACAACCTACAATGCAATCCTACTAAGCAAAGCCAAACAATTAAAATTCAGTGGTATCATTTCGCACGCATGGTGTCGCGAGGGAAAAATCTTCATACGAGCCAACGACAACGAACGAGCTATAATCGTTACAGACATCTCACAACTTACAGCTCTCGAACAGCTACCCCCGAACAGTAAAAACCAGTATGATGAAGAAACAGAATCTGAGGAAAGGGCAACCACAAGGAAACCAGAAGAGACTCCAACCGAAATATGTGTAAGAACCCGTCCACAATCGCAGCCAAAACAGCAGCCTATCACGCGATACACCGCTAACTCACAGAGCATTTTAAGAACAAAATCCCAAAAACGTAAATAGTGTAAAAAGCTGAACTCAACCTGCCCATCCGCGTCTGGTCAACCAGGGCAGTTGCGACCAATCCCTCCAACCATACTCTACCAGAATACTATAACCTCTACTGAAACTAAATCTAAAACTAACATGAACACTAATAATTCACACGCCCAAGGTAATACTAATTCCAACGCAAACACTTACGAAAGTACTGATAATAATACGGAACCTTTCACTGTAACTAATGCAATCGCCAACCAAAAACAGAAACGATTTCAAACAAAAACTAGCCAATCACACACGCTAAAAATCGCCAGCCTGAATGTTCGCACGTTGAATAGCCGAGATAACCTAATGGAACTGGAAAACGCATTAAGCAGCCATAAGATAGACATTATGGGATTATCAGAAATAAGAAGACAGGGGGAAATGGTAATAGAAACAAAAGAAGGTAACTTATTGTGTTTTAAAGGCAACAACATCGGCCAAAGAGGAGTCGGTTTTTGGATCCATAAAAAACTAAAAAACTCTTTAGTAGAATTTAAAGGCATATCTGATAGAACCGCGCTTCTGAAAATGAAACCCAACAATAATAAAAACTTGACCCTAATTCAAATATACGCACCAACGAGTACTGCTGACAAAAAAACATGCGAATCTTTCTACAACGAGTTGACCGAAACCTACAACTCCCAAAGACAAAGTACAAAAAATCAAGTAATAAAACTTGGCGACTTTAATAGTCAAATAGGTCAACAAAACAAAGAAGAAAAAATAAACGTAGGGCCCTATAACTACGGAGAAAGAAATGAAAGAGGCTGGAGATTAGTCAGATTCTGCCAAGAAAACAATTTAAAAATCGTAAATACTTTTTTCAAGAAGAGGAAAGCTAAAAAATGGACGTGGATAGCGCCAAACCAGGAATTTAAAAGTCAAATCGACTACATTCTCGCTCCAGTAAACAAAAAACATAAAAAATTTCGACGTAATCCAAAAATTCCAATTCCACTCTGACCACAAACCAATCCTCTGCGAACTCGAACGCTTGGGAAGGCGATTTGCCACACCAAAGAACCAGAACCTAAAATTAATAAAAGAAAATGAAACGAGATACAAAAACGTACTAGAAAACTTGATAACAAACTTAGACGATGACGTGGAAACAAATACTCTCAACAGCGAACTAACAAATATCATAACTAGGGCTCTATAGTTTCACCTGGGTATACTAAGCCACCATTTTGGTTCATACTGCGCCCGTCGATGCCGAATTGACTACGCGTACGCTCCGCAAGTCGAATTCGGCATCACGGGCGCAGTAGAACCAAAATGGCGGTTAGATACCCAGTAAACTATAGAGCCCTATCATAACAAAGCACATGAATAAACAATCAAAAAATACCAAAACCAAAAATTCAGACAGTACTAGAGCTTATAACAAGCAGCAATGCTGCACGACTAGGGTCGGCAAATGCTGCAATTCCTATCGTCTGAATTCTGCTAAACATTAACGCACTCTATATTCATCATTAATAAACATCCCACAAAACGACAAAACTACAAACTACAACAGAATCGCCATCCATATTACCACTTGATAACGTCTGAGTACTGAACAACTTGAAGAATAATAAATAACTCTATCTCGTACAGGAGTAAGCAGTAAGGCAGTAACTAATCCGACGACAAAAAACATACGAGAGAGTGAGTATCTAATACGTATCTATACAAAACTGAACGTGCACACTTAACACATACACATGTCGAACTGGATAGTGACGCGCATGTATGTGTAGTCAACAAAAAATACCAAAAGCATTTCAGATAGCTCGAATCCGAATCCTTTTCAATACATTTCACAGTAATACGCGACGTGAATAAATTTTTCGGAACTTACCCGCATTCACTAACGCTCTCTATATTCATCAATAATAAACATCTTACGAAACTACGAACTACGACAGAATCGCCATCCATATTACCACTTGATAACGTCTGAGTACTGAACAACTTGAAGAACATGAACATGAAGAAGAAGAATAAAAAGCGATTGTAATAGGGTCTAGCCGACCCTAAAAAAAAGGGAAAAATTAAAACGATTATAAAAGAAAACAACACAAGAAAAAATAGAACTAAATATTACATGCAAACTCGTCAAAAGAGAACTAAGAGCTTACAATCAAAAAAAAGATAACGAACTAATAAACGAAATTTTAGAATCTACCAAAAGCATAAAATCAATCCGGAAAATTCGCTCTTTGGGGATAAAATACATAAATTACTTAACTGACGGGGACAAAAAAGTCTACGATAGACACGAAATCAACAACTGTGCAACCGCCTATTACGCACAACTTTACAACGCCGACGATAACCTAACAACAAAATTCCTTGGAATAGACGAGGAGGTACCAAACTTTATAGTCGAAGAGGTAGAACACATTATCAAAAATCTAAAAAACAATAAAGCGCCGGGGCACGATAAAATTACCAACGAACATATAAAATGGGGGGGGGAAGGTCATTATGGGTATCTTTGACAAAACTTTTCAACACCATACTGAAAGAAAAAACCATACCAAAAGATTGGAAACAATCTGACGTGATATTAATCTTTAAAAAAGGAGAAAAACACAAGATCGAAAACTACCGCCCAATAAGCCTAAGCTCAACTCTATGCAAAATCTTTTCAAAACTAATCGAACAGAGAGTAAAACCGTTCTTAAATTCACAACAACCTAGAGAACAGGCCGGCATCGGGATACTCAACTATCGACCACCTCCACACCATCGAACAGCTATAGAGAAAAACCATCGCCGGATATCAACATACGACCATCCATCCACATGGCCTTATATCGAAACAAGGCCTCATATGAAAAACATAACGAATACCAACCCAAGACTCTCCATCTGGCCTTAATCGACTAACAAAGGACTTCGACACGTTAGGACACCTTTTTGCATCGGCACTCGGCCAACCAAGGAGTCTCCAAAGACAATACGTTGAAGAAATTATAAGGAGAGATGTACTGAACAATAAAGGAAGAATTAAACGGAAATTTAAGAGAACCTGATTTGAGATCGAGAGGTAATAGGCAGGGTACTCATCAACCAATATTATGTCAACTACCGAAGAATTTTAAGAAAATAGCTGAAAAATAAGGCATAAAAATTAAACGGAGAAACCTAAATAACTAAGATTTACGACTAGTGATAAGCAAAAATAAACAGAATCGAAAACTATGATGCAGTGACTAAACAACGAGGCAGATCGCGCGGTCTGATGATAAATATGGGAAAAACAAACATTAATAAAAACAAAAACGAAATATACGATCTGTGATAGCGGGCCAACACTTAACAAGTCGCAAACACTATTCATCTAGGTCAGAGTCGTGCTCCAGCACTGGCGACGAGATCGAAGCAGAATTTCAAGGCCTGGAATAAATACTGTCGCTTAAATTATATTCAAGCACTTAAAAATAACAAAAGCGAGTATCAAATGCATGTTCCTCCACTCTAACAATGGCTCCCAATGGGCTATCACAAAAAAAAGAAAACAGAATTAAGAATCACCCAAAACTCGATGGAACGCTCATGTTGATATCAGGAAAGGGGCCGTAAAAGAACTAACAGTAGAACTATTAAAATAACAAGGAACGATAAACTTTCGGCTAACATGGAACGGCGGACACATACAAGATGACGATAACAGTGGACTTACAAGACACATTGACATACAGTTTAAGCGGAAACAATAGATGGACGAAGACTTAAAACTACACAACATGACAACTCAGGTTGCCCTAGACCGGAGCGAATGGAGTAGATTGGGGGAGGCTTTTGCCCTAATGAGGGCCCATCACATTTTGTAACTAACCATAGTATAAACAAAGCACTTATAATTAATTATAATTAATGATATGTGATTAACAATAAAGCTTTCCTGAACTGCTTCTACGGCTGCTGAAATATCAAAACTGAAAAATGTTATCCTAAGTTGGACCGGTTCAACTTGCGATACTTCCTTGTTTTCATTTCTTATTGTTCAAAATGCAGAATTACCGAGCTACACATTTTTTATTGCATTAGTCCGTGGCCTTGTATGTGACAGAATGCAAATAATGCAAAAATAATGCGATTTTGAGGTGGTCCAACTTAGGAAACAAAATTCGATCCAATTAACGCAACCACGACTTTTTCGCACAAACATGGTCGTGCAAAGAGATGTATGCAGTTAATGTTTTATCTCTTTGTACAAAAAGATGGCTGAAACAATGACTAAATCAACAATATACTGAGATTTTCCATCTACTTACTCTATTTCCGGTCGCCATCAACTTTTCAAAATTTTCGATACGCCGAAAATACACGTTTTTCGCAAGGCACCAACTTTCATGCAAATTTTTTTCACTAAAAATGATAACACAAAGCCGGTGCTGCTCTGTGAGCAATATCGTTAGACAGCCAGCTATAACTAGGGCTCTATAGTTTCACCTGGGTATACTAAGCCACCATTTTGGTTCATACTGCGCCCGTGGAGTCCGAATCCGACTATGCGGAGCGTAACACGTAGTCAATTCGGCATCGACGGGCGCAGTATGAACCAAAATGGTGGCTTAGTATACCCAGGTGAAACTATAGAGCCCTACTATAACTTATCTTAGAACCAAAGCGCTACCTATCGAAGGGCTCGAGCAATTAAGGGTGGTCCAACTTATGCACCGGTTCAATATGGGCAACTCTCCCCTATTTCTAAGTTTCAAACACCACTCACTCCTATTTTCATGTTACTTCGGCCCTATTTTGCAAATCGGTGAAAGTTAAAATGAGTCAATACGCGACAGCCATCTCTCAAGTTTTGATTACTTAAACTGAAAGTCAAAAAACTGAATTGATCTAATGAAAAACCTCCAGTATACACCACACGAAACATATCGACTACAGCGAATAAATTATTTTTTTAATCGAAAATTAACAAGAATCAAAAAACGAAAAAAGAAGGAACGAAATACAAGCGAGACTACGCCCGGAACATAAAAATAAAGAAAGAAAAGAAAAGAAAAACAGGAAAAAAGGAGGAAAATGGGAGCCAGCGAAACTAAACACGAAAACGATCGTCGAATCGCCGAAAATGATAGTTGTTCTTACAACTATTGTGAAAGTACTTAATTAATTTTGAGCAATGTCTTCGGACAAGTTCATAACCTTAAACTTATTACATATCATACGAATATACGAAACAAAACAAAAAAAATTCAAGGTCTACAAAAATTCGAGATGAAAACGAGGCCGATGAACGTCGTCGTCCGCTGACGTCGAAGCCAAGCGCGCGTTGCTGCGAAGTCTCCAGCTGCTGGTGTCTTCCTTTCGGCGAGGCTCGGCGGAGCGCTTCCAGACGGGGCAATGTGAGGGGGTCGTGATCGTGCAGTCGAAGCTCGATTACCTCGTTCCCGAGACGACTGCTAGCAAAGACGAGCCGAGGAGCTGAGTGAGCAACAGTCTTCCAGTTTACTCCAGAATACATAAGATCGTCTTACCGGCTATAGCAGAGAAATTGCTGCCCCTGGGACACACCTACTCGAAGCTCCACAATGGCGTATCCAATGCTACAAACTTCTGATATCCCAGTTGCTGCAGCTCTCCCCACTGCATTCTGTTTCTCACTTGGCTCTACAAGAGCGCAATTTCCGAGTACAAGATAGGACTGTGAATATCATCCCTATATCCACCCTCGCGTGAAGGCGATCGTATCGAGTCTCGACGCTGTCGATGCAGGCTACATGTGGTCCGAAGCTGCGCGTATTCGAAACCATCACCGGTTTCGCACCTAATTATAATTATCACAAATGCCCGCGATAAATCGCGAGGTCGGAGTTCTGCAGCGAATTTAAAATTAATCTTAAAAAACGGGGAAAAGACTATAAAAAAATATGTGCGTGTGTTCGCCTCACAATCTTTACGTATCTCGAAAAGGACAGTGAAATTAATAAAAATCTAGGTATTTTAAAAATAGGGAGCAGAGAAGGGAATAAATAATAGGTACCGCGTACTATTTATAAAAATGAGCAACAATTAAAAACGGATTTAAATAATCGAGAAAAAAAAATTAATTATTTTACAATCGACTGGGAAAAACAAAAACGAAACAGAAATTAGGCAGAAGACGTCGTCTAAGTCGACGTTTTCTCTGGTAAAGCCTGCAACAGAAAAACGCATGCATTGGGTTTCATAAAAGTATGAAACGTTCGACTTATACTGCGAATACAGTAGTAGGTAGATCCGGTCCAAGATAATGGTCGCATTTAACTTTTACTCAAAAGAAGAAGAAAAAAGACTTTGATTAAAACTTACAACTTTTCTTCATTTCCGGAAACACATGCAGCTGCTAATTCGAAGTCCTGTCGAGACTGCAGGTTCCTCACACTTCATAAAGATTCTAATGTCTCTCAATATAGTAAAAAACGGTGTACTCAGATTTCATCCTCTACATACATTCTCATCAAGAAGGAAATAAAATTAAAGTTTTCGATCAAACTTTTCCCGTCTTAAGTTCCACTCTCCTGCCATATTCAAAAAGTACCTTAACTGATGCTAACTTTGTCTCTAATCTCAATAATTGATTTACACCGAAGCCACCTCAAAGGAAAGAGGAGCAAAATGAAATATAAAGTATCAGAAATCTTATTATAAAAAGAACAAAAATCAAAATAGGAACAAGATTTTCAAAAATGAAAAAAATCGAGACAACGACCCATTCCTACCCAGTTTTTCTCGATGAGTTCAAATTCACTGTGCTAACCTGGTACTGATCCTTCATTTCCGATATAATCTCCAATATATGTGGTTTCACTAGGGGGAGGGGCTATACCGGGTCAAATATTGAGCGTGGTTCAATTTTGACGACGGATTTGAATTGTCTCGGAACGTTGAATAATTTTCACCAGGTTCCGGTTGAAAAGCTCACCAAAAACTTTTTCGGCGAAAAAATGCCTGATGTGTACGGGAGAAATGTTCAAAATTTTCAAATATCAAAAATTGAGATAACCACATGTTTCTACTCAGTTTTTCTCTCTGAGTTCAAATTCGTAAATTCGTGGTTCAGATCTAGCGCTGATCTCCGTTCTTGAGATAAAATCAAGAATGTGGTCATACAAAGGGGGGAGGGGTGGGGGAGCAGCTGTACTGGTTCATATTGAATGCGGATAAATTTTGACAGAGGATTTGAATTTGTCTCGAAACGTTGGATAATTTTCATAGGGACCCGGCCCGGTAGCTCTCCGAAAAAATGTTTGCCGAAAAAAATGCCTGATGATTACTATGGGAAGATTTTCAAAATTTCCAAAAATACAAAAAGAATGGGACGACTACCTATTCCTCTCTTGCTCTTATCACTGAGTTCAAATTTGTATTCCAAATCTGGCGCTGAGAGTTCGTTCTCTAGATAAAATCAAAAAGGTGGTTACACTACCGGGGGGGGGGGACAAGTCAAAAATTGAAGGTGGTTCAGTTTTGATGACAAATTTGAGTTCGTCTCGCAGAGTTGAATATTTTTCACCAGGTCCTAGCCGGAAAACTTTCCGAAAAATTTTTTGCCGAAAATAGTGCCCGATGTTGGTCTGACGAAATTTTCAAAGTTTCCGAATATCAAAGAAATTGAGATAACCACCTATTCTAAGTAAATTTTTTCTCGCTGAGTTCAAATTCATGGTCCAGTTCTAGCGTTGACCCTTCTCCGTTCTTGAGATAAAATCAAAAATGTGGTCATCCAAGGGGTTGGGGGCTGCTATACAGGGTCAGATTGAGTATGGATTAATTTTGATTGCGGCTTTGAATTCGTCTCGAAACGTTGAATTATTCTCACCAGGTCCCGGCCCCGAAGGTCCCCAAAAAATTTTTCGGTGAAAAAAATTCTGATGAATATAATGTGTGGAGGGACGTATGGCGATGCACGCATGCCGAAGTGGCCCCTATGACACCGCACCCCCCGTCCCGGAAACTACCCTTAGAGACCTGATGAATATAGAGAAATTTTCAAAATTTTCGAAAATCGAAAAAACTGATATAACCACCTATTCCTAGTTTGTACAAATTCGTTGTCCAAATTTGGTGCTGACCTTTCATTTTCGATATAACATCTGAAACGTGGTTTCACTAAGGGCAGGGGGCTATACTGAGTCAAATATTGTGTATGGTTCAATTTTGACGACGGATTTGGATTTGTCTCGAAAAGTTGAATAATTATCAACAGGTCACGACTCGGAAGCTTATCAAAAAATTCTTCGGCGTAAAAAATGCCGGATGTGTATGGGGAAATTTTCAACACTTTTGAACATCAAAAGAATTGTGATAATTACCCTTTTTAACTCAGTTTCTCTCGCTGAGTTCGAATTTGTGGTCTAAAGCTGGCGCTGGTCTTCCATTTCCGAGATAGAATTAAAAAAGTGCTTATATTAATGGGGGGAGAGCTATACTAGGTCAATGTTTGAGTATGGTTCAATTTAGACAATCGGTTTAAATTCGTATCAAAAAGTTGAATAATGTTCTCTAGGCCACGGCCCGAAAGCTCCCCAAAAAAATTTTCGGTGAAAAAAAATGGCTAATGTATATGAAGAAATTTTCAAAATTTTCAAAAACCAAAAAAATTGAGATAACCACTTATCCCACTTTTTTTTTCTCGCTGAGTTCAAATTCGTTATCCAGATCTGGTGCTGACCCTTCATTTTTGATATAACATCCAAAGTGTGGGGAGAAGGGGCTATACTAGGTCAAATCAATTGAGTGAGGTTCAATTTTCACGACCGTTTGGAAATCATTAGGAAAAGTTGAATTATTTTCACCAGGTCCCGGGCCTGAAGCTCTCCAAAAAAATTTTCAGCGTAAAAAATGCCTGGTGTGTAATGAGAAATTTTCAAAAATTAAAAAATTTGAGATAATTATCTGTTTCTCCTCAGTTTTTCTCGCTGAATTCCAATTCGTGGCCCAGATCTAGCACCCACCTTCGTTCCTGAGATAAAATCAAAAATGTGGTCATCCAAAGGGGGGGGAGGCTGCTATAGTGGGTCATATCGAGTGTGGATTAATTTGGACGGCGGATTTGAATTCGTCTCGAAACGTTAAATAATTTTTACCAGGTCCTCGCCCGTTAGCTATCCGAAAGTTTTTTCGCCGAAAAAGTGTCAGATATATTATAGAGAAATTTTCAAAATTTTCGGGGGAAAAAAATGGGACAACTACCTAATCCCACCTCGTTTTTCTCGCAGAGTTCAAATTCTTTGTCCAAATCTGGCACTGATCCTCCGTTCCGAGATAAATACTAGTTTCAAAATTAGGAGCGGTTTAATTTTGACGATAGATTTGAATTCGTCTCGTCATGTTGAAGAATTTTCACCCGGTTCCGGCCCGGAAGCTCTCCAAAAAATTTTGCCTGATGTATAGTATGGAGGAATTTTCAAAATTTTTGAAAATCCAAGAAATTGAGATAACAACCTATTTCTATTCAATGTCTCTCGCTGAGGTCCAATTCGTTGTCCAAATTGGACGCTGAATTTCCCGTTCCCGAGATAAAATCCAAAATGTGGTTATATTTGTGGCGTGGGGGGGGGTGATATAATGAGTCAAAAATTGAGTGTGGATCAATTTTTAACGATGGATTTGAATTCGTCTCAAAAATGTGGATAATTTTCACCTGGTTACGGCCCGGATTCTCACAAAAACATTTTTCGCCGAAAAAAAATGCCTCATGTGTATGGATATAAATGTTCAAACTTTTCGAAAATCAAAAAAATTAAGATAACCACCTGTTTCTACTTAATTCTTTCTGACTGAATTTAAATTCCTTATCTAAATCCGGCGTTGACACTCTATTCCCGAGATAAATCCAAAAGGTGGTTCCACTAAGGGAGAGGGCTGTATTAGGTCAAAAATTGAGTGTTGATCAAATTTGACGACGGATTTGAATTCGCCTCGAAAAGTTGAATAATTTTCACCAGGCCCCGGCTTGGAAGCACTCTGAAAAATTTTCGTCGATGAAAATGCTTAACTACGAAAAAATTTTTTAATTTTCGAAAATCAAATAAATTGAGATAACTCCCTATTCCTCCTCAGTTTTCCTAGCTGAATTCAAATTTGTTGTCTAAATCTGACGCTGACTCTCCGCTCCCCAGATACATTCAAAACTGTAGTTACACTTTAGGATGGAGGGGGGGGGGCTATACTGGGTCAGAAATAAAATGTGGTTTAATTTTGACGACGGATTTGAATTCGTTTTGAAAAGTTGAATTTTTTTCACAAGGTCCCGGCCCGACCTACCCCCTTCCAGCTCATGTCAACCCTGACGAGGGGGGAGAAATGGGGAAATACTCCGGGCCCAGACTTTCAGGGGGCCCGCTATTTTTAAAAGGCTTGAATTTCAACGCTCATGGCTACATTATACTGTACATCAAATCAGCAATCACTCCTTACACTATGACAGAAACTCTTATCCCAATCCCGTAGCTTATAATTTGTTCCCACCTGACAAAGAACAAAATGAATCAGAAGGCGAGGGGAGCCCGTGGAAATTTCCTCAGGCTCTCTTTTTCTCTCTACAGAACTGGCTCATGCTCCCACAGTGGCAGAGAGACAGAAAGCCGGCTAGCCAGCCAGTTAGTCACTTAATTAATCAATCAGTCTATCTGTCGGGCAACCAGACAACAAACAGACAGATAAGCAGGTAGATGGACGGCAAGTAAATCTAGTTAGTTATTCATTCGTTCAATCATTTGGTGCGTAGTGGGTCGATCACTAGGACCTACTTATACTAGGCCAGGGGAATGGTGGCTCTCAGACAAATATTGTTTGGGTCGGCAGCTACGATTTTGTTCTCGGTACATTATTACTTTCACCGGCAGCCCATGGTACGTACCTCGTATTTGTTGACCAGCGAGGAACTATGTTTGTAGGCGTCATCCTGGATCGCTTCGATTCGCTGAATGAGTATGAACTTGAGCAACGTGTCATTCTCATACATATACTGATTGTACTGTTCGGCTTTGATGTTGCACAGATTATGGCACGGCGTCTCGTTGTACTCGGGCCGGTTCTTATACTCGAATACGACCGAGTTGGAGATGATCAAGCCCGCGGACACCACTTGTACGGAGACGAGTCCAACCGTGTGTTCTGTAACATTGTAATCGACTTAAGTACATTCCAAAAATCCAAGAAACGGATGTATAATTGAATCTCAAAACATTCTAAAACTTAACGGAGAGAACTGTTTGCATACCTGGGCAGTAACATTTCAGCACGCCAGCCTGGATTAACGTGGCCGGCACAGAGTAACTGTCGAACAGCACAGCATACTCGGATTGGAAGTACCAAGGTCCGATGATCAGCAGTTTAGTGCCGCCCTGCAAGAAAATTCTGTCTTTAGTTCGGTTTTAGAGGTGTTACGAGTAAAACATAGAAAATGAACACTTGATGTTGTAAAATACTGCGGCATATACTGGATGATAAAACAAGGGATGAAGGGCCCGACAGGGGTGCGAAAACTAAAAATTTTGAACTCCACCTCGAGATAATATTAACAGCAAACTTAGCCACTTTAAAAACTTTAGATTTACTCAAACTGTTACAACAACTTCACTTACGGAGATGGTAGAAGTTACTCCTTAGTGAAAAGCCGAAGAATTTTTTAGGGGAGTTGAGTGAAATTGGCAATTTTCCCCCCAAATTGTACTTCCACGAAATGTGACTACCCCTCAGAAAAGTTATTACCTTACGTATGCCAAAAACTACATCACTGTTGTGTTCTTACCTTCCTGAATACAGACTTTTCACAGGGGGAGCAAGAGGAGCCAAGAGAAGTCAATATTCAACGTTCAACTACTTGTGAAGAAGAGCATGCGAAGGACTTCTCTTTGTGAAGTTGATAGACAATGGTTATAACCAAATATTCCCCACAACTATACACTCTCGGTACAAAGTATGAGCTTGCAGCAAAAAATTACTTTTGCCCCGAGCCTCTCCCCCCCCCCCCTGAAAAGTAATCACGCTACAGGTCTGCCTGAAAAAGTCTGAAAGGATCATTAATCAACCCCAAAGAGTCTTACAAGAATCAGCATCAAGTGGTAAAAAGTACTGATCATGACCGAAAGTCTACAGGAATCGTCAACAAGTCTGAACGAATCTCAGATAAACATTAGCAAGTTTGGAAAAGTCTGAAAGAATCTTTAATCAGCCAGGAAGGGTCTTCTTGAAGAATATTTTTAACAAGTCTTGAAAAGTCCCAATCAAAGTCTGGAAGAGTCTAAATGAATCCTTGACAAATCTAGAAGAATCTGAAAAAATCTTTAGCTAGTCTGGAGGAGTCTTAAAAGAATTTTTAGCAAGTCGGAAATAATCTGAAGGAATCCTTAGCAAGAATGGATTCGCAGAATCTTCAATAAACCTGGAAGAGTCTGGAAGAATCTTTAACAAGACTTGGAGAGACTCGATCCCGTTTAAAAGAGTGATAGAATCTTCAGTAAACCTGGAAGAATTTTAAAGAATTTTCAACAATTCTTGAAGAATCCTGATCAAGTCTGGAAGAGTCTGAAAGAATTTTCAGCAAGATTTGAAGGGTCCTGATCAAGTCTGAAAGAATGGCAGAATAATTAGCAAGTATAAAGAGTCTCAAAGAATCTTTAGTAAGTCTGGAAGAGTCTTAAAGACTCGTTAAGAAGTCTTGGAAAATCCTGATTATGTCTGGAAGTGTGAAAGAATCATTAAAAAGTCTTGAAGGATTCCGATCAGAGTCTGAAAGAGTTGAAAGAGTCTGAAAGAAATTTTAACTAGTTTTAATGAGTCTGGAGCTTGTCTGGAAGAGTATTAATATGCCAGATATGACATGGCGAATCAGAATGGGACCTGCATAGAAGTAGGTATAGTACGGAGTCCCCTGATAACAGCGCACAACGTCTCACTACCCCTTTAACCCATAGGGGGCGCTGTATCACACCAAATCGGCTGAAATATTAGTGTAAAGATACTGGATAAAGAGTGAGTATTTTTTTTTAAATTTTTGGTCACATAACCCCCCTACAAAAGTATTCACTAATTAGCTCCGCATAGTCAATTTGGCATCGACGGGCGCTTATGAACACAAAATGGTATATTAACACACTTGTATGAAGTTACAGTAGCTCTAATTAGTGAATACTTTTGTAGGGGGGTTATGTGACCAAAAATTAAATTAAAAAATTCTAATTTGGATGCTGTTAAGCGTAAGGGAACCAACCAACAAAATCTGTTTTTTGAGAACACGTGATTCGAAGTTCAAGAGCCACGTAGAAACTACATGACATAGCATTTAGTGATAAGCTTTTTTCAACGTGAGTTCAAATTTTTGAATCGGGGTCCAATTTTGAACAATTCTACTTCTTACGCTCTTTGCAATGATACTAATAACTCATTTTGTTTACAAATGTCGGTTGGTTCCCTTACACTTAACAGCGTTCATTTGAATTCTTAGCCTTCCGCAGTATGCAGTAACACACCAAAAATTAGCAATTTCTTAAAAGAAATTCGCGTCGCCTTTTGATTTTTCAATTAAAAGTTTCAGCTGAATGATTAGTTCGCAGTTAAGAGACGATGGAGAGGGGGGGGGGGTTAAGTGACTGGAAATCTCCGGTTTAGAGACGGATCTGAATTCTTAGCCTTATTACACAACAGCACACCAAAAATGAGAAGTTTCTAAAAAAATTCCGGCTGCCTTTTATAATTAAAATTTAAGCTGAATGATTAGTTCGCAGTTAATAGTTAGGGAATAGCAAGTTGCGATTCACAGAATGGAAAAAACTGGTCCCAAATGGTTGGGCCACCAGTCTATAAGAACCCTAGCTAAAGTATGCAGTGAATCAAATTCCAGAATTGTATCATTGTGCTTCACTACAGAGTAAAAACTTTCACAAATTGCCATTCCAGTACATATAATAGTGGGGTTTTTTATTTTATTTTTATTTTAATTAATAGGTTTTCATAGTTTCGTAACAAAAAGGGAAATGGAGTAAAGTATCAAAATAATAAAACAGAAAACTATAAAGATCTGGCAAAAACAATACGAAAAAGAAAAAACAGGCAGGAGAACAGCAAATTTAATCCTAAATATAGAACTAAGACTAAAAAACAAAAAACTAAAATTAAACTACTTCCTTACACAATACCTGACAGGACATGGCAATTTTGCAACATATCTGAAAAAATTCCGAATCACGAATGACAGCAGATGTAGAGCACGTATGAATTCGGAAGATGATCCCGGATCACACTTTCATAAAATGCAAAAACTTTGATCAAATCAGGGAAAAACATAATATCAAGGTAGAGGAACTTGAGAAGTGCCTCCAAGATAAAGAATGTTATGAGAAAGTAAATAGATACATAAAAGAAATATTAAAAACAAAAAAAGAAATCACATAAATAGGAAGGTTATGGAAGGAGAAAACGAATGGTGAAAAGTCATGTCTTCCTTTACATGCATCTCAATTAAAGCATATTTCTTATGCGCTATCAAACATATAATAGTTAGGGAGGTGCAATTTGCGATTCACAAAATGAAGTAAACTGGTCCAAAATGCAGGGGCCATCAGTCTAAGAAACCTCGCTAAAGTATGCAGTGAATCAAATTCCAGATTTGTATCTTCGTGCTTCACTAGAGAGTCAAAACTTTCACAAAAAGCCATCCCTCCCCTCTTAACTGCGAACTAATCATTCAGCTAAAACTTTAAATTCAAAAGGCGACGCA
Source organism: Acanthococcus lagerstroemiae (assembly GCA_031841125.1). Taxonomy (NCBI): domain Eukaryota; kingdom Metazoa; phylum Arthropoda; class Insecta; order Hemiptera; family Eriococcidae; genus Acanthococcus; species Acanthococcus lagerstroemiae. Next base: position 52,096,912 of record CM063112.1, on the reverse strand, counting down.
ATTTTCTTTCAGAAATTGCTCATTTTTGGCGTGGAACTGCGTAATAGGAGCTAAGAATTCAAATCCGTCTGTAAACCAGAGATTTTGAGTCACTTAACTCCCTCCCTCCTATCTTAACTGCGAACTAATCATTCAGTTAAAACTTTATATTTAAAAGGCAACGCGAATGTTTTTTGAAATTGCTAATTTTTGGTGTATAACTGGTAATAAGGCTAAGAATTCAGATCCGTCCCTAAACTAGAGATTTTTCTGAATTTTTGGTCACATAGCCCCCCTACAAGTATGCACCAATATTTCAGCCGATTTTTTGTGGTACAGCGCCCTCTATGGGTTAAAGGGGTAGTGAGAAGTTGTGCGCTGTTATCAGGGGACTCCGTACTGCACTTCTATGCAAGTCCCGTTCTGATCCTCTGTGTCACGTCTGGCGGGTTTTAAAGACTCTTTACCGAGTCTAAAATAGTACAGATCAAATCTGGAGAGCTTAAAAAATCTTTAGCAAGGCTGGAAGGGTCATTAAAATCAATATTGAGCAGCCTCGCTCAATATAATGAAAATTTCGCAGAGCTTTCCAAAGAGTGTAGGTCTACTCTTTTGAAATAAGCATGGAAAATTTTTTATCAGGGGTGACAGAGCCTTGAAAAGTCTTACTAAAGTCGGAATAAATATTGTAAAAAGTTTCAAACGAGTCTTGAACAGTTAGTCTTTAACAAGAGCCTTGCAAAACTCTTAATAAATCTGGAAGAGTCGTAAATGAGCTTCTTAGTTAGTTTTGAAGAGTTTTATATAAGTCTCAGGAAGCTGTAAGAGTTAAAAAGTATTGTTATTAATAAAAAATCATTTAAGATTGAATAATTATTTTAAATTTCAAATGAGCTCTACAGTCAAGCCTGGAAGAGTGAAAGAATTGCAAACGAGTTGGAAAAGCCTCAATGAGTTTAAAACAAGTCCGGCCAAGTTTAAAAGATTCTGACATGAGCACTGAAGACTGAAGTGTCTTAGCTAGTCTTAAGAATTGTTCTACTTTCTTCTCCGAGGTAGGAAAACATTGTGATGAATATTAAAAATTCGAGAATTCAGGGGGTTGAAAAATTTCAGTCATCGACATAGAAAGGCACTTTCATTTTAAAATATAAGACAATAGCCGGTGGTACAAATTGTTCACTCCAAGTAGGGTAAAAGGTAAAATTCTCAAAAGGTTTGAAGTTTCCCTCCTTGTTTCCTAACAGATTTTGAAATTGACTCTGGCTCCAGCTCCGACGCCGCTTAAAATTCTTGAATTTCTTCAGCTGCGGTAAATAATTTGCTCCCCGCTCCGGCTCCAGAAAATAATGTTTATGAGTGTCCGGCTTCGGCTCTGAAAAAGTAACTTGTTACGGCTCCTGCCCAGGGCCGGATTAAGGTCGTGAGCGCCCCTGGGCACTCGCTTAAAAGCACCCCCTCTCCCCTTCGAGTAATTTTAAGTAGTAAAAAACTTCCATTTGGATTTTTTTTTCTAAGTTTCGCTTGTATTGGCTTTGAACTTGGGAGTTGCGAGTTGGGAATGAATTTTTGTACATTATATTCGAAAATTTTGCATGGGCCTTAATCCGGGCCTGCTCCTGTTATTTTCATGGGAAGGGGAGGATGAAGGGATGAGGATAACGGGACGTTAAAGGGCTGAAGCCGAAGCCAAAGCCGGAGGCATTGTTAGGATTTAACTCTTGCTCCGATAAAATTCTAAAATCGACTTCGGCTCTACAAATAACTTTGTGGGCTCCAGTTTCGGCTTCGACAATTAAATTTTCAGGTCTTCAGCTTCAGTTTTCCATAAAGTGGTCAGCTCAGCGGCTCCGGATCCCTGTCAGAGACCCGCAGGACTAGTTCAATTGTCATTTTTCGCCTCGTGGGGGAGCAGAGAAAAAGAGAGCGTACAGAACGAATCCGAACAGCCGAGAAATCTCAACTTCGAAACATCTGCAGTAATTTTTCTGTGTTCCAGTTTAGGAGGGGACAATAGTGTGGGTAGATAGCATATATAGTCTGGAATAACTTGAAATAATTAAAAACGTACCGAGCGAGACTTTCATTTTCAGTTGGTAAAATTACCTCCACCCAGCATCCAACCCGGAAATTCTCTTCAAAAATCCATGATAACGATTTTCCACCAGGAACTGGTATCACGCTTACTGCGTACCCATGGGCGGACTTCCCGCCCCCTTACTAGACGACCGATGTAGCTCCAGACGAAATTTTCGAAATGCAATGAAAATTGAATACTGGAGGGCTAAACTGACTTTCTAGAAGAAAGCATGCACTTCGAAATAGCAGATCTCCCTGGGACATTCGAATACACTTACCTCGCAGTACGACCATTCCGGAGCAAGATCGATAATTACGCATGGCGCGTCCATTTGGCTGGTGTCCTGCATTGAGTGATTCGAGGCCGACCTCTCGCTCGAGCTGAACTCGTTGGACGTGTTCACGAAATTGACATCTACATCGGCTGTAATCAAGAACACACTCGTCTTAGCCAGCTTTCGAACACACCCAAGTGTTACGGAAAAGGACTTGAAAAGTTTCGACCGAGCTTCTCTATCACGCGAGTACGAGTACCTGAGTAATTTCCCATGTAATTGTTCTCGATTCGAGTGAAATCGGTGCCGAGTAAGTTGTGCACGTGGTTGGTGTTCTCCTCGGCCGCCACTGTCGTCGAGTACCGCGAACACGAGTTGAGGAAGTTGCCGTTGGCGTCCGAAACCGGCGGTAAATTGTTCTCGAACATGCTCGGGTAGTTTTCGGCCGACTCGTTTTGCACGCTGAGAAGATTTACAATTTTGAATTAGGGATACAGAAAATAGAAATGAATTCAGTGTTGCCACATGGACGTGATTTAAAAGGGGCCAAGCTTTAAATTCAACACAAATGCACTGTGTTTCGTATAATTAAGTTGCCCTGCACTAGACATCGCCCTATCGCTGTTCAAAAAGAAAAAAAAAATCTGACAGCACTGCCACCGGTATCTGAAGGATTGGTGTTGTGTGTTGTCAGAGCAGCGTTGTTAGACGTAAAAAAAACAAAATAACAAGATGACGAAATGACAATTGAATTTTCAAAATTTTGGTGTATGACAAAACCTTAAATCGTTTTCTGTCAGGACTATTTCGTCAATGACATTAAAAAATGGATCAAACGATACAAAACAAAATGACAAAAAAATTCTGTTATGACATTTTGTCAACGATTGAATGATGAACTATGCTAAACAACATGATAATTGATAACAGATGATGTTAAGCAATACTGCAATTGACCGTAGACTAAGGGACATGACAAAAAGGAAGACAAGATGACAAAATAATTTTGCCAAGACATAACAAAACTATGAAAAAACAAAATGATACAGCTCTGAAGATGACAAAACTTATGACATATAAAAAAGATGAAATACTCCGCTGACAAAATAACAAAAAATCGTTATATGTCTGACAACACTGGTCAGAAATGATCTACTCTCTCCCAAACTCTAAACCGTTTTGCTCTAGCTGTCTCCAGTTCAAATTTATTCATGTTTTTTCACTTTCGTCCCTAAAATGAGAAATCTTGAAAGTGTAAATTGGTGTGTTATGTATTGCATATTCAAAGTGTCAAAGGCGTTACCACATTGAGATTCTACACCACTGCAAATTTTTGAAAAATGTGATACCACCTTCAATATGTTAAATATGCCATACAAAACATACAAATAGACAGTTTCAAAATTTCTCATTTTCTGGCAAGAAGTGGAAAAACGTGCAGTCTGAACTGGAGACTGCTACACCAAAATGGTTTGAAATTTTGGTGAGTGGAGATCATTTCTGACAAAATTAAGGCAATGAAAAATAAAAACTTCTCTTGCGAGAAGCAGAATTTTCTCTTGTTTGTTCTGCCACTAAGGGTTCTTGAGGGGTATAAATCCATCTTGAACCTGCTTAAAGAAGCTTCGCTTCGCAAGCATCATACGAGAACACCCCAATGCACATGCACTACATGTACTCACGTGTATTGTTGCAGCTTCTCGCAGGTGACTAACGAATTCGAGCACGTGGTTTTCTTCTCCTTCTGCGTCAGCTGTATGATCAATTCGTACAGGCTGTGGTCGGTATTGCTGTAGTCGCCGCTCTCGTAGTTGAAGCACGGGTTCACATTCATATGAATCGTCAGCACATTTTACGGTTTTTGGGTTACTTCCGTGGTCTCAACTGGTGAAGCTGTTGTTCGGACTCGCCTTGGGGATTGTCGAGTAGCTGTTGCTTATTGATTTTTTGGGGTAATTTTTAACTTTTGGGAGAATCGTTTATTTCTTGCCTCAACCTCCCCCCTTATTTAACGACGAAACGTTATTAGGTATTTGGAATAATATTAACGTGGGTAAAATTATCGCACGGACCCCTTAATAAATTAAAAACGACTATAAAAAACGTGTTTAGAGAAAATACCACCGATTTCGGATTGGATTGAATGGAAGAAGCGTCTAAAAGTGTTTTACCTGGCCATAAAAAAGGAATTCCATTTGAAAATTAATGGGAGACAGGGTTTTGTATTTTGAACGAAGGTTCGCCGGGCCCCATATGTTAGGAAGGTGGTAGTATTAGAAAAAATGATTAAAGCTATGGAAATTTCAGTTCGTTGATGAAGGATTATTTTCCTTTTTTGCTAACCGCGTTAAAGAAAGCGTAAGTTGGTGGTCAGTGTCGTGGTTCGGCTGAAATCAAAAACAATTATTTGTACTTCTCGCAGGCTAATTTCAAAGGCCTTTTCTTTCCCTACGCGCGGGAATACAAAACAGTATAGTCACGATTAAAAATGTGTTTACATCTAGAAATTAAAACATTTAGCGTTGTTTCAGATGTTAAATTCCATAACCCCTCCCCCCTTTTAAGCCTATGAAACTGATTACTTGTTATAAAAAACATTTTCTTCAAAAATGACATTTTGCCACCAAAACCAACCTTGGGAGTAAATTTTAAAATGTTTACAAAAAACGTGGGTAAAAACCGATTGGTTTTTTTAAAATGTTTAAAGGAGTAAAAGCAATTTTCGAAAAAACCACTGATGTAAAAAAGGGAGTAAAAAGAGTTAAGTTTAAAACAAACGTTATTTTAAGGTTAAAGGAAAATATTAATTTTTTAAACGGTCTCTGTTCAAAATTGAGCTTCTTTTGGACATGTCATGGCCAGTATTTGGATTGTCCTTAAAACAATATTGTCGGAAATTCACTTTTTTTCGTGATATTTTGGACATAACCGAGGCAGGTAATTTTCTCATGTTGCTTAAACAAAAAAACCCCTGTATCTACGAAACAGTTTTGTCCCTATGAATGAACAAAACGAAAAATTAAAAAAGGTTGGGCAAAAGATCAATAAAGATTCCCTTGAAATAAACCCCCTTTTTGAAAAAAATTGGTTTGGGAAAACCAAAACCAGATTTTTAGAACAACGTGATTTGAAATTAAAATTAGAAAAAAAGGGAAACAAGGCACGAATGTGTTCCTGGAGTGGTACCGCGAACACGAGTTGAGAAGTTCGTTGCGTCAAACGCGGAAATTGTTCTCGAACATGCTCGGGTAGTTTTCGGCCGACTCGTTTTGCACGCTGAGAAGATTTACAATTTTGAATTAGGGATACAGAAAATAGAAATGAATTCTGTGTTGCCACATGGACGTGATTTAAAAGAGGCCAAGCTTTAAATTCAACACAAATGCAGTGTGTTTCGTATAATCAAGTTGTCCTGCACTAGATATCGCCCTATCGCTGTTCAAAAAGAAAAAAAAATCTGACAGCACTGCCACCGGTATCTGAAGGATTGGTGTTGTGTGTTGTCAGAGCAGCGTTGTTAGACGTAACAAAACAAAATAACAAAATGACGAAATGACAATTGAATTTTCAAAATTTTGGTGTATGACAAAACCTTAATGACATTAAAAAATGGATCTAACGATTCAAAACAAAATGACAAAAAAATTCTGTTATGACATTTTGTCAACGATTGAATGATGAACTATGCTGAACAACATGATAATTGATAAAAAATGATGTTAAGCAATACTGCAATTGACCGTAGACTAAGGGACATGACAAAACTATGAAAAAACAAAATGATACAGCTCTGAAGATGACAAAACTTATGACATATAAAAAAGATGAAATGCTCCTCTGATAAAATGACGAAAAATCGTTTTGTCTAACAACACTGGTCAGAAATGATCTACTCTCACCAAAATTTCAAACCTTTTTGCTCTAGCTGTCTCCATTCCAAATTTATTCGCGTTTTTCCACTTTCGTCCCTAAAATGAGAAATCTTGAAAGTGTAAATTGGTGTGTTATGTATTGCATATTCAAAGTGTCAAAGGCGTTACCACATTGAGATTCTACACCACTGCAAATTTTTGAAAAATGTGATACCACCTTCAATATGTTAAATATGCCATACAAAACACACAAATAGACAGTTTCAAAATTTCTCATTTTCTGGCAAGAAGTGGAAAAACGTGAATAAGTCTGGACTGGAGACTGCTACACCAAAATGGTTTGAAATTTTAGTGAGTGGAGATCATTTCTGACAAAATTAAGGCAATGAAAAATAAAAACTTCTCTTGCGAGAAGCAGAATTTTCTCTTGTTTGTTCTGCCACTAAGGGTTCTTGAGGGGTATAAATCCATCTTGAACCTGCTTAAAGAAGCTTCGCTTCGCAAGCATCATACGAGAACACCCCAATGCACATGCACTACATGTACTCACGTGTATTGTTGCAGCTTCTCGCAGGTGACTAACGAATTCGAGCACGTGGTTTTCTTCTCCTTCTGCGTCAGCTGTATGATCAATTCGTACAGGCTGTGGTCGGTATTGCTGTAGTCGCCGCTCTCGTAGTTGAAGCACGGGTTCACATTCATGATGAGATCGTCCAGCATGTCGCCGCTGGCGTACGTGTCCGTGTCCTCGACGCTTGTGAAGCTGTTGTTCGGACTCGCCTGGTGGTGGATAGTCGAGTAGCTGTTGCTGTCCGAGCCGTCTGGCGTGTCACTTTGGTACTTATCGGCCACGAAATCGTTCTCGTCCGCCGTCACCCCGGAATACGGCAGTAATGAGGACACATTATCGGCGACGGTGACCTCCTGCAATAAAGTTATACGTACATTAAAAGAGACGTGCGGGTTCGAGAGAAGTATATTCAGTCCGGACCGTTGCGAGGGTATTCGAAATTGAAGGAACGAGAGCGTATAAAAAGTGTTGTTATACTGCTCGATAGTAAAAGCAGATCTTCAGATTGCGAAACATTAACTGGGAATGTACTGTGTCGATACTGAGACTGAACTAAGTGGATTTCCAGCCTAGGCCAATAGAGGGAAAATAGGAGAGTGAGTCATGAGAATAATAATAAGAAGAAAGACAGGAAGTACAGTTCTGGTTTGATAGAGAGGTTAACGCGTTACATAAAATGTAAATGAGTAAGTGGGTGGGTCTTTCAGATTACGGGGTCTGTGCGTGCATCATCACTAAAAAATGCTATGAGCGTCACTGCTCTGGGAGCACGAGGCTATGGACCGAAGGACTCATTGACTCTTCATGCCTACCGCGTGTATAGCCAACAGTAAATGTGCAGAATTACGAACTAAATGTGAAGTTTTCATCTAAGATAATCGATACAATTTATGATATTAACTATCTCAGATTGGTCTAATTTCTAATAAGCCCCTCCCTTAACACAACGCCAAATGTATATACGAAAACAATTATTAGTAAACATTATGACTACGAATTTACGATAGAACATATATTGAAACATAGCGACGCCTTTGAGGGCAGAGCATCCCCCCCTCTTTCTAGAGACACTGAGGTGGGTAGACTTATTAAGGCATTTATGGTTTTAAAAAACTATGTTTACTGGTGAGTAAAATGCAATATTTGCGAACAAAACCAACCTGAGAGTGAAAAATAAAATTTCTCAGGAGAGCTAAAAAACGAATGTGAAGTCAAAAGTTCACGATTTCGTTTTTTTTTAAATACTGATGTCCAATAAAAGGGATGTAAAAGTAAATGCAGTTTAGGTCCCTTTTCCGGACACTGCTCTCACTGATGTTCAAGAAAAGGGATGTAAATGTAGATGCAGTTTACGTCCCTTTTCCGGACACTGCTCCATCCAGGCCACAGTGTACTGTTAGGAAGGTGTCCATATAAAGAAACATATCACTTGTTTTTAAACACTGGAAATTTCAATCTTACTTGTTTTTCGACGTTCGAGATTTCAATTTCGTTGTTTGGAACATATTGCTCGGCGATTGGACACGAAGCGTAATTGGTTTGGTAGTGTCTGCTCTCCGCGTTGACAAATTCAACACCGGACAGATAATTCTCTGCCCTAATATCTGCATGCTGATAATTGTTCAGGGCTTCTTTTGTGTTTGCGGCTAGCATTATCTGGGAATGGGAACATGAAAGGCGGCCGAGGATGAGTAATGGGGTGTAAAATCTAATGCTTGTTTAGGACAGTAATTATAACGACATTACAAAAGTTAATAACGCTTGTATTCAGCAAAAATGACAAAACCACTCGTCTATTCGTTAGCTCTACGAAAGCTAGCTCACGTTTTTTATGATAACAACAAACGATCTCAAATTACAGTGTTGCCACTCATAACAATGCTATCAAAGTACAAGTATGTGCGCTTGTTAGTAAAGCATATGTGGACACTGCTAAACGTAAGGGAACCAACCAGCAAAATCTGTTTTTTGAGAACACGTGATTCGAAATTCAAGAGCCAGGTATAGAAACTAAATGACATAGCGTTTACTGATAGGCTTTTTCAACGTAAGTACACATTTTTAAATTGGCGGGGGCCCAATTTTGAAAAATTCTAATTTCTACGCTCTTTCCAACGATACTAATAACTCATTTCGTTTACAAATGTAGGTTTTCGTTCCCTTACGCTTAACAGCGTCCATATAGGGTAATGATGCCAAGATCGTACCACCTATCTGCCACTTAATTATCAGCAAATCTGTAAGTTTGGACGTCATTACCCAAAACACGGCAGAATGAGATACAGAATCATGTCGAATCAGTAGAGCATAGTTAACGCACCACACACGATGCGACTAAAAAATTTGATGAAGCATGAAAACCAACCTGTTGGTGTAACTTGGATTGCATTGCATGAGTTTGAGGCATCTGCCGCCGAACATCCGGCTGCGGGGGAGTCTGCAACAGCTGCTGCAACTGTTGCGAGTTCTGCGATACTTGCGGCTGTTTCGGTGGCTCAGATTCGGTAGCGCCCATCATCGGACTGTTAAAATACGACGACGGATTTGGCGTTTGATTGGCGTGCCCTCGGCTCTCCATGGTTATACCGCTAGTCTTTCTGATCGCAGTGGTTTTCAAAACGTTTCTCTGCGCACACAAGTTAAACGACTAAGTTAAAATAACGTCGAATGTATAATTCGTGTGAATCAACCTCTGCCTACATTTCTGATCAATCACATTGAGCTATATGGTTACAAATTGTGACAAATCAGTATTGTCTTCCTAAAATCTTAGCTCAGAACTGCTGGGTTCACGCTAATATTTTCAATTTAGGGTCACGTCTGGGACAAAACATACCTAAGCTGAACACATCTTTTTCAACTTTGGGATATAAACCTGCACTAGAGTGCGCTGCAATATCACCTGTGCGGGTGTTAGCGGGGGAAAATTATGGCGGATTTACACCAAAAAGTTACAAGCAGGCTACTAACAAGTTATGCTATGAACATTCAAAATGTGTTAGAGGTTGTGTTTACACCGAATTTGTTTAAAGCATTGCTGATAGCTGCTACTAGTAATGTTTTGGAAAAACGGATTTGAATCTGATTCCATATGTTATGAGCAAAGTATTTTACACCAGAGGGTGTTAGTTAACAACATATGTTTTGCTACGCTTTGCTTAGAAGAGTTTTTGCTATTGATAACAAATAACAAAAATATTTGGTGTAAATCCACCATGAAAGGGTGATCATGTATACTTTCAAATATAGACACACTACTATCTTCAGGAGGGGAACAAACGGGTAGAAATTACTCTACCAGTTGCGCTGATTATAATTCAATTTCTTAGTGATGATGCAGTTAAATTTTAAGACAAATTTTCTTTGAAAGTGAATTTCTAATCGACTCAGTTGATATTTGCTACACACTTAAGCCTCGTTTACATTATGATATAATACTATCGTGATAGTCGCTGACTCTCACCACACTCGCAGTGTAAACAAACTATCACTAAGTGCGAGAGCAATGCTGTCAGGTGCTCTCGCACTTAGTGATACTTTGTTTACACTGTGAGAGTGTGGTGAGAGTCAGCGACCATCATGATAGTACTATCGCGATAGTCGCTGTCACGACAGTAACTCTCACAATGTAAACAAACTATCACTAAGAGCGAAAGGAATGCTGTCAGGTGCTCTCACATACTATCACGCGTGCGTGATAGTTCCACTATCATGATAGTACTTATTATCATATTGTAAACAAGGCTTTACGGATAAATCTCCATGATCACCCATTCATATCACTGATAAGACGCAATCGTGCCAACATTTGCAACTCTAATTTATATCTCAACTAGCTGAATTACCCGTCCTTCGGACGGGCTCAAACATATGCATTGGTATTTGGTACATATGAAAGGAAATAACATGTAAATTCCCATACAGAAAAAAAAAACAGGCGTTCGGAAAAAAATAAAGAAAATGAAACATGACATTGTTTTTTCCTAAAATGGATAAGCTTTGTAATATTTGGAAATTAAATAGAATTGCCCATTCTTCTCTAGCTCCAAAATGAGATATGATCGAATTATCCTGTACATTTCACGTTCTCAATAGAAGTACTGAGCGGTACTTTTGCCCAAACATATGCAATAGTATGAAACGAAATTACATGTAAATTCCCATATAGAAATAAACAGGCTTATACTTATACGTTTTGATAATTTTCTTTAATGAAAGAAATAAAGCATGAAATTGTTTTTTCATAAATGTGTAAGCTTTGTAATCTTTGAAAATTAAATCGGATTACCCGTTCTTCTCTATCTAAAAAATAAGAAGTGATCAAATTATCCGGTACATTTCACGACCTCAATAGGAGTACTGAGGGTGTTTTTGTTCATTGTCACGCCCTGCTTCAACAGTAATAAATATTACCTATCATAAATAACTTATTACTACTTGTGACAGTTACTTTTGAGTTTTAAGCATTTTCGGATTTTTGGTGAATTTTTTCCCAAAAGTTCTCAAAACCCAAGATTGAGTGCTGCTCCCAATTATGGGTATTTTCTGATTCTCCAGCAATTCACTATAAAATATCCTCGCAAATGACTCTGAGGCCTTCTAAGTTGTTCAAAATTCCAGTTGGAATTTTCTCGATCCGAACAACTTTTGAAAATACCAATTATGGGTCGACCCATATTAATTGGCAACGACCCACAATTGATACGAAATTTTTTGATATACCCACAATTGGTAAGTATAATAAATTAAATGAAAAATGATGTAGTTTACTTAAGTAAGCATTTCAAATTTATTTTAAAAACACGTTGACTCGTCTTATTTGACTTTTAAGTATTTTAAAAACACATTAAAGTCGAGTAAATTCACAGTACCAATAATGGGTCTGAAAAAAGGTAGTACCAATTGTGGGTCGGGCTAAAGTTTGATTAGAAAAAGTAACTGAAAAAGCGTGAAATTTGGTCTTATAAGTTAAAGTATCACTTGTACTACACTTTTCATTCGATTACCCGATCATTCACTTTGATTTTTCGCGATTTTTGCAAACTTTTCCCCCATTTTTTGAATTCCTTTATTCTTTTTGCACACACATATACAGGGTTAGTCAGTTTAAAACGCAGCATAGGAAAATCCCGTTCGCTGCGTGTTAATGTGACTAGACCGACGCGGTTCGTACACTCGTATATGATAAGCCAGTGCAATGACGGAACTGCTTGGTCAGTTTAAAACGCAGCATGCGTTTCTTATTCAATAATCCTCGGGGAAAATCTCCGATGATTTTCGAAGAATTTCATCGACAATCTTTGGGAAAATTTTCCAATGATTTTTAAGGAATTTCACTGGAAATTTTCGGAAACAAATTCCAGTAATTTTCGATACAACTAACCCCCAGGAAAATATTCTCCGAAGAGATTCATCGAAAATCTTCAGGAATAATTTTCGATGATCTTTAAGGAATTTCATGATAAATTTTTCTGAAAAAATTTCAATAATGTCCAAAGAATCTCATTCGAAATCTGTAGAGAAATTCCCGGATGATTTTCAAAGGAAGTTCATTGGAAATGGAAAGAAAAATCCGAAAACTTCCGAAGAATTTTATCGGAAATCTTTTGAAAAAATTTCCAATATTTTCCAACAAAAAACTACTTCTGGAAAATCTCCCGACAACTTTGGAAGTATTTCATAGGAAATATTAGGAGGCGGGGGAGGGGAACTCCGTCAGTTTTTGAAAAATTTAATGAAAAATCTTCAGGAAGATTTTCGAGAAATTTCATCCAAAAACTCGGGAAAATTCTTAATTGATTTTTAAAATTTCATCGAGAAATTTTTGAATTATGAAAAATTTGAAATTTCAAAAATTGCAAATTGGAAATTTTCTAATCAAAAATTTCTTTGGCAATTTTGAAAATTCCCATGATTGGAAAATTCTCCAAGATTTTGGAATTTTTCGAAACTTTAGAAAAAATCTGCAATTAAATTTCAAAATTTAAAAAATTGGAAATTACTGAGAAGTGTCTCTGATAGGTGGTACCAACGCGATTAACATGCAATGAACGGGCTTTTCGTAAAAGATTTGCGTTGAGATTCTTTGGCGTCAATTATCGGAATTTTTTCCCAAAAATTTCCGATGAAATTTTTCAGAAGTCATATCGGAGAATCCTCCCGATGATTTTCGATGAAATTTCATGGAGAACATTTTACCTGAAGATTGTTGATACAATTCTTCGAAAATCGTCGAAGTAAAATGTTCTCCGAAGAATTCAATCGAAAATCTTCAGGAGAAATCTTCGGGAAAATTCTCCGATAACTTCTAAGGAATTTCATTGGAACAACCCAGGATTGAACACTAAGCACGTGCTTAGGGCGGCAAATTTTTAGGGACGGCAACATTTTATTTTGTTGTAATCATGCATGGGATCTAATTCAACAAAAAAGTACTTAAGGCATGCAAGATTTCAGAGGCGGCAAATTTTATGTGCGCTTAGGGCGGCAAAACTTCAAATCCGAGGCTGCATTGGAAATCGAAGGAAAACATTCCGATAATTTCCGAAGAATCTTATCGGAAATCTTCAGGAAAAATTTCCAATGTTTTCCAAAGAGATTCTTTAAAAATCTTCGGGGAGTTTTCCGATAATTTTTGAAGAATTTCACAAGAAATATCCGGGAAAAATCTCTGATGAAATTTTAAACTGCATAACCATGCAGAAATTATAAAAATTCTTTCTAAAACTTTCTGATGAAATTCTTTAAAAATTATCGGAGATTTTTCCGAAGATTTACAATGAAATTCTTCGGACATTATCGAACATTTTTCATGAAGATTTTTGATAAAATCCTTCACAAATCATCGGCGTTTTTCCCCGAATATTTCCTAGGAAATTTTTCAAAAATTATCGGAAAATTTTCTCAATTAATTTTAATGATACTTTTTGGAAAACATTGGAAATTTTCTTTGAAGATTTCTGATAAGTTTCTTCGAAAATTATCGGATTTTTTTTCCCAAAAATTTTCGATAAAATACCTTAGATGTCATTGGAGAATTTTCCCGAAGATTTTTCCCATAGATTTTTGATGAAATTCTTCGAAGAACATTTTACTTGATAATTGTCGATAAAATTCTTCAAAATCCGTCCGAGTTTTCACATGAATATTACCTGTGAAATTCTTAAAAATTATGGGGAAACTCCCGCGAAGATTTTTGAAGAAATTCTTTAGAAACCAGAGATTCTTCGGAAATTATTGGAATTCTTCCCAAAATTTTTCGATGAAATTCTTTAGAAGTCATCGGAGAATTTGGCCGAACATTTTTCCTGAAGATTTTCGATGAAATTCTTCAAAAACCGCAGGAGTTTTCCCCCGGATATTTCCTAATCGGAACATTTTCTCGAAGAATTTTAATGAAATTCGTTGGAAAACATTGGAAATTTTTTCGAAAGATTTCCGTTGAGATTCTTCGGAAATTATCGCATTCTTTTCTTTCATTGTTGATGAAATTTTTCGAAAATCATCGGACACTTCCCCCGGAGGTTATTTTACCCTTTTGGAAGAATAAAAAACGCGCCGAACACGCTTTACTTTATTGCCGTGAACGAGATTTTTCATGCTGCGTTTTAAACTGACTAAGCTGTTCCCACGTTGCACTAGCTTATCATAATACAGGTGTACGCACCGCGGCGGTTTAGTCATATTAACACGCAGCGAACAGCATTTTCCTATGCTGCGTTTTAAACTGACTAACCCTGGATGTGGACCGAAATCGAAAACTCAAGCGGGAAAATGTTCCCTAGACTCTCCTCTACACAACCATATATGATACGTTGAGAAAATATTAATTTAAAGTACTTATCGATCGTTTTTCACAGAATTGATATTTCACACACATGAAAAATAAGGCATGTTTTGATAACAACTTTGAAAAAAAATTCCATCACAACAAACACATTGAGTTATGAACTTGAAACCAACATGGATAGTGTAAAACATGTTGGTCCTTCGAATGGAAGAGGTTTCACGGTTGTCCAATGCCTCGATCTAGCGAGAAAACGCGTTTTCAAGAAAAGGACTCACAATTGATGCTAGACTCAGAATAGGTAGCTTACCTTACTATTACTATTTTTAATAAAATATTTCAGAATAGACCTCAGAGGATAATAGTTCGAATGGTGATGGTTTACAGTATTATAACCTATTCGACGCTGGCGCTTCTATAATTTGCACAGTCCCAGTCAGAGGCCAGAGATGCCGAACGAGTCGAGAAGAACGGCTCGTTCCTCGTTCCGTTCCCGTTCTGTTTACATGTCGTTCCGGAACGACGTTCAGAACGGCTCATGCCGGAACGAAAATGCGGAAGAACGACGTTCCCAAAGTCAATTGCCAATAAATAAAAAAATAGGCGCGAATTGTCTTTCCGAGGGAGGGGGGGGGGGATTCATGTCAGTTCAAGTTATTTGAGTAACAAAACTTCAGTAGATATATATATCAGCAAATCTTTCCATATTTTTTAAATTATACTTTTCGTTCGCATTTTAAAGTTTATTAAATGACGGATGAGTGCAACAAACAGTCGGAAACTGCAGGTCCATGGCCTCAGTTTGCCGAATATTATAAGTTTATTCGTGAGGAGGAGGACGAAAAATTTTGTATGCAGAATCATATACAATGCAGTTCCAAATTTCTCCTAAAATAGGCTCTGCATCATTATATAATGTACTGAACTGAAATAAAAAATGAAAAGTATTGTAACGAAGTTTGATGGTAGAGAAGAAAGAAAGAGGCGACTTTGTTCTTTTTCTTTTGGTTCACCAAGTTCGAAGTTCCTTTGACAGAGTTGCCATTTCCTGAGAAAGAATGAGTAAATCTAGTGAAAGATGCATTTTTATGTCCTTAAAACTGTAAATTTGTGAAAATATGCCAGAAAATGCCCTAAGAATTTTTAAAATAGTCGAAAATAATAAGCAACTACCCATAAAATATACAAAAAATGCTCTTCTAAATATATGGCTCATTTTACTTCAAAGCTTACAGTTTGTAAAGGTAAGTGTTCAGTGAAGCAATGGCAAAAAATATGCAAAAGCATAAAAATCTCAACCCTGGTTATCATGTTGCGTAGATAGAGAAATATTATTTCATAAAAATATGTTTTCACTATCAACAAGAATGGCAAGGAAACAGACTTGACACCAATCATCATTAATTTTCGCCGATAACAACGGATCTTAAATCGACAATTAAGGAACATGAGGAGTACCTGAATCTTGAAATTTGTAGGTAACAACAAAGGTGGATTCAGTTTACTCGCAGGTACTTTCTTCATAAAAATAAAAATAGTGCAACCTCTACCTGCAGCGAATTAAGGTGAAGGCATGAAAAATTCTATTTCCTTCATTAGAAATTAAAATTTTACAAATTGCGAATAAAAATAAACAATCAGGCTTACGGCGAAATGATAGGGGAATAATACTGATAAGGGAACGGCCGTTCCGTCGTTCCGTTCCTCGTTCCGGAACGAAAAAAGAACGGAACGGCGTCGTTCCCTAGCTGAAGGAACGAAGAACGAGTCGTTCGTTCCCGTTCGGCATCTCTGTCAGAGGCATTCAAAAACATTAATTATAGATAACAACTTTGATAACAGTTTGTATGTTTGTGTCACAGGTCGCGCTATATGTTCTTCTTATCATTGTATGAAGTACAATTGTAATGTCGCACTTTGAAAATGCCTAGCCGGTATACTTATCATCTAAATCTCTTTAATCTCTTCAATTAATGAAAAATGAAGCAAAAAAGTATTTGTAAAATAAAAGTTTGATAGTAAAAAAAAACGCACTAAAAGATTTGACGCTATAGTGCTTCTACAGTTTGCACAGTCCCAGTCAGAGGCTCTCAAAAACATTAAAGATATCGGCTTTGATAACAGTTTGTACGTTTATGTCACAGGTGTACTGCTATAATATGTATGTTCTCCTTATCATTGTATAATAACAAACGCACTAAAAGATACGACGCTAGCGCTTCTACAATTTGCCCAGTCCCAGTCAGATGAAATTAAAAAAAGTATTATTTGTAAAATATAAAAGTTTGATAGTAAAAAAACGCAACATGAACTGAGTTTTGAACTTGGTATATCTGTCTCCCAACCGGATGCGCAATCAGTTACCCTAGTTACCCGCGGAGAAGTCACCCATTTGCAACCGTCAGTTGGACGCTGTTAAGCGCAAGGGAACCAGCTGACATTTAGTATAGTTATTGGTAAGTGCATAAAAAGCATAATTTTTCAAAATTGGCCCCCGATTCAAAAATGTGCACTCGCGTTGAAAAAATCTTATCCGTAAACGCTATGTCACATAGTTTCTACATGGCTCGTGAACTTCGAATCACGTGTTCTCAAAAAACAGATTTTACGGGTTGGTTCCCTTTTATGCTTAACAGCGTCCAGTTACCCTCAGATTACCCAGAAACCTGTCAGTTACCCTTGGTTCCCTTTCAGTTACTTGGGTAACTGGCGGGATTCTGCGCATCGGAAAGTCAGTACGTTTTACGTCACAGTTATCAAAAAATGTTCACGCCATAAGCCTGCTAGGGAATACTTACCTCTATGTAGATGAGACATTTTTAAAAAGATTTCCTTCAGTAATAACTGAGAACACTGGTGAGGAAAAATCGAGACTTGTCTTTATGTATTACATTAATCTATTTAATAAATGAAAAATTAAGCAAAAAAGTATTTGTAAAATGAAAATTCGATAATATAAAAACGACACATATGGCCCAAGTTTTGAACACATGAAGCCCTACAAAAGGATTTGTGAAGTAAAAGTTCAATAATAAAAAAACGCAACATGACCTGATCAACCGCAGTATGTACACTGAGACGCTTTTAGATGAAAGAACCCTGATCGTTCTATATTCACGATGTGTTATATAAAATACTTCCTACTGGTCACACTGATCACTCTAACACGCGTTCACAATGACGGGGTAAGCGCGCGGAGAAAGAAACCCTGATCGTTCTACAGGGTGTCTGAGTTTCGGTTGCTAAGCGGGAAGGAATGAATAGTACTTGAATAGACAAAGCAAAAGTGTTATTACCACCTTTTGCCTAATCACAAAATTGAAGGCGCCGCATCTTTGTAAAAATCTAAAAATTCACTAATTTTGACCTATTACAAAAATCACGAGTAATGATGTTGCCCAGTCTACAATAATGCCATGGTACAGCACTCACTTAGAGTAACAAAACAAGTTATTACGAAATCCGGCCTGCTCTGAAAATTTAAGCAGGTAAATGGCATCCAAAATTCAGAAATTTCAATTTTTTACAAAATTTTGCAAAAAGCCTACTTTTACTGAATCCCAACATGAATAACCAAAGGCCGGCGTACAGTTCTCATTATCAAAACTGGTAGCCCTGATTCAGATGAACAAACAATCATACCACTATCTCCTTCCAGTTTTCAGAATTTAAAAAGTTAAGACACGTTGAAGTACTTTCAAATTTCAAAAAAACAGAAAATTTAACTCGCCCTAAAAATTAAACTGTTAAGGGGAAAGCTATTTGGTTTCTAGGCTCCGCTCAAAAGCAAGTTTCCCTAAATTCGTAAGCAGAAACAAAAATAAAATAAAACGAAATGAAAGGGAAATGCAAATCTTGAGTTTTGCACACTCTGGAATAGAACTGGAGTTGCTATCAGTGCTACAAAAATGAGCCAACATTTCGACGTGCGTTGCTTGTGAATTACGAAGTGTAATACATTTCTACACAGCGTAACCAACGTTCGACGGAAATTCACGAGAAATTATGTCATACAGTCAATGTCGCAGCTAGGGGTTGGGGGGGGGGCACAATAAGGTTTTCAAGGGAGAAAAAGTCGAAAATTGTAGTTTTTTTTTTTTTAAATCGCCGATATTAGAGGACTATGTAAAAATATTGAGAGGGCATGAACACCCCCCCCCCCCCCGACGCTACACCACTGCATACAGTGGCGAATTTCAGAAGAAAAGCCAAGTCTCTTGCTTCCAGGGTTTTGAATTTTGCAAGAAACGTCGAGTTGCAGACATCCTAACAGAAGATAAAGTGAAGCGCACTTTTAATCGAGGGATAACTGGTACATTCAGTAAGAGCTGATAAATTTTTTGAAATAATTTACTTAAAAAATTTATTCTCAATCTGGTAACGTCTCAAATTTTTAGATTTCTTTTATAATGTGGGATCAGTTAGTGTACCGAAGACAAATGCTGCTAAAAAACTGAACAGAATTAAAGCCTGTTGTTAATTTGCAGCGAAAGTGCACAAACCATGACAATGGCTTGTCATAAAATGAATAAAGTTTCATTCATCTACTTTCAGCGAGAGGTCTTCTTGTATTCCAGTGCCTATTTGATGGTGGTTAGACAACTAGTTCAACAGATGGAGTCTTCATGTAACGCCAGTCATTCATTCAGGCATAACGACTATTGAAAGTTACAATAAATTAGAAGCGTTTGTTATTTTTCTTTTTTTTTCTTTTTCTTCTTTAATCATAAGGTTCATTTTTCGATCATTTCAGAAGCTTCATGAACTTCAACGCGACATAACTTTTTAAATTCTGAAAACTGGAAGGAGATAGTGGTATGATTTTTTGTTCATCTGAATCAGGGGCTACCAGTTTTGATAATGAGAACTGTACGCCGGCCTTTGGTTATTCATGTTGGGATTCAGTAAAAGTAGGCTTTTTGCACAATTTTGTAAAAAATTGAAATTTCTGAATTTTGGATGCCATTTACCTGCTTAAATTTTCAGAGCAGGCCGGATATCGTAATAACTGGTTTTGTTACTCTAAGTGAGTGCTGTAACATGGCATCATTGCAGACTGGGCAACATCATTACTCGTGATTTTTATAATGGGTCAAAATTGGTGAATTTTTCGATTTTTACAAAGATGCGGCGCCTTCAATTTTGTGATTAGGCAAAAGATGATAATAACACTTTTGCTTTGTCTACTCAAGTGCTATTCATTCCTCCCCGCTTAGCAACCGAAACTCGGACACCCTGTATATTCACGATGTATTATATAAAATACTTCCTACTGGTCACACTGATCACTCTAACACGCGTTTACAATGACGGGGTAAGCGCGCGGAACACTCACACATAGACACAGATGCAAAACGACTTTAAAACTTAATTACAGCTTACTGAATGCACTTCTCTGCAATGTTTTTTTTTTTAAAAAAAACCTCCTAGGGAACCCAAGCTTTCATTTAAGACATTTTTCAAAAGAATCTGTTCAGCCTATCGAGCGTGATGGCATTTCATCGACCCATTTATAATATAGAAGAAAAGAAAAGAAAGAAGAGATAGAGAAGATAGATATTAAAAATTTGATTTCCTTCCTTATCCTTCAGAAAAGAAACACTTCAGCTGATGAGATATAATAACATAAGTGAGCTGACAGGAAGAAAGGGACCTCAGCGCAAAAATGTAAATTTTACAGGAGAGCGGATAAACAAAATTGATAACGTTCTCACGTTACGGAGACACTCAACTTTGGAGACTTACAGCCGTCTGGGAAATTTTTTCAACAACACCAGGCGAAAGAGCGACCAAAAATTAGTCAAAAACAGTTGTTATCACGAAAATGGTTTTTCTGCCCTGAGGTCCCTTTCTTCCTGTCAGCCCACATATAATCAACTATTACTTATATCTTTCTTATTCCTTATGTTTGGTTTGTTTATGTCTTTACTATATCTTCATTGTAATCATTCAAGGATACAAGTATGAAGGCATCATATTGCAAACCTGAGTATCACGTTTTGAGTCTTTGAAGCGTCTTATCACGCCTTATCACATCATTATACCTCTGAATATGCGTTATTATGCCATCACTATACGCGATGTCTTCACTATGTCTTCATTATAATCGGTTGAAGATACAAAGGCATCATATTATATGATAAACCTGAGTATCATGTTTTGGGTCATTGAAATGTCTTATTATGCCTTATTACGTCGTTATGCCTGAATAAACCTAAAATTATGCCTTCATTATTATGCGATGTCTTCATTATGTTTGCATTGTAATCACTAATCAGTTAAGGATAAGTATAAAGGTATCCTGATGCTTAATCAGTTACCCCCTAGTTACCCGTGGAAAAGTTACCCATTTCCCATTTGCAACCCTCAGTTACCCTCAGATTACCCAGAAACCGGTAGTTACCCTTGGGTTCCCCTTTAGTTACCTGGGTAACTGGCGGGATTTTGCGCATTGGGATCATACGATAAACCTCTGAGTAAGTAATATGTTTGGGTCTTTGAAGCGTCATATTATGCCAATTTTGTGAAAAATTTCAAAACTCCGAGGATGATCCTGTAAGAAAATGGCGATACCGAGGGTACCTATGAAAGGCTCAGAACCCCCTCCGATCGGGCTGTGAAAATTACAAACCCGCTCGTTAAAAGCACAAATGGTTTCAAATTGGTTCATACAAAATCTGAGATGCGAATCGATTCGCATATTTCTCTACATTGAATTCAATTTTCTCAGGTTAGTTTCTCGATCTGAATCCTTGGGTGCCACCGAAAGCGATTAAGGCTTGCGTTCTGTTATTCGATGCCAGTAACAACTTTTGAAGACTAGTAATTTTTAATTCTGAAAAAAATTGCAAAATTGGACCGGCCAGTGCACAACTGACAGTCTTATCTGTACCAAGTTATCGTACACGGTTATAGCCAGGCTCACCTCGTTATTAGCTCGTTTGTCCTGTAACTTGCCATTGACGCTGGCCGTCCGTTTTCCCTGTTTCTTGGCCGAGGAGATACGTCGTATCGGTCGCGTACACCGAGCAGCGCCCAGACACTTGCGATTTCCGCAGCCGCACTCCAGCGAGTTGGCCAGCGCGGCTCGTACGTACCGCTGCTTCTCCAGCAGCTGGGCGATCATCGACTCTATGAACGAGGAAACCTGCTGCGAAACGATTAACCACGTAAATGAAGTTTATATTTCGTATACATGCACCCCTATGTATACCCGGCTAAAGGTAGACACCAGGGTGAGAAGGGTGCGGGGACGCAAGCGTGCAGCGAGTATAATAAATACGAGGAGCCCGATTAATTAACTTCCAGTTAAAAGCGAATTTTCGCCTACACGTCTCGAAAAAGTTTTCTCGCAATTTATTCTCGCGCGACCGCGAGCAGTAGACGAAGCGCCGAGAAGCTCATTTTGTAAACGATTTAATGCTGTATACGTACGCTGATGCGATTTAATTTACTTTCTTCCGTTTCGTTTTCTTTGCCGTCTGTAATCAGAGATAAATATTTACCGTATTAGAAAGTATCATAAGTGTCAGAGCTGCATTTTAGTTTACGTGTAGAATAGCCGAATTGGTAAGACGAGGCTGGAGCAGAGATGGATCTAGGAATCAATCCTAAACGGAGCATTGCGGATTACAGAAATTGGGAATCGTAGTTTCACCCCCTCTCACCCTTTACACGGGGGTTAGAATATTTTCACGTCCGCGAGAAGACAACCAAATCAGTTCAAGGGGTAGCAATATCATGAGGCCATAATGGTCTCGTAAAGGAAGCACCGAAATTCGGTTAAAAATGCAGACAGGACTGTTCTTTATCGGCCTTGATGATCCGAGGAAAACTCATCAAACATCTGAGATGAGCTAATAACGTCACAGATAGGTAAAGGGGAAATGTAAATTTGGGTTCTAGACAATAATCGTATCCTATGGTCCGAACAGAAAAATTATTCATGACATCATTAAAGAAGACTAATTATCATACAGAAGAGTTTGCACAGTCAACATTTTTGCATTTTAGTTAATAATCGGAACGTTTGAATCATAGATATTACTCCTAAATTTGAAATATCTATATAGTTCACGCCCCTCTATGTGTGCTACCCTGGCGTGGTAAGGGGGGCTTAATAAGATACTAAAGGCATATAGGAGTAGGAAAACTCCGACAGAGAAACCTTGACAGGGTGGCCAATTTTTTCTCCAAAAAGATTCCCTGACTTTTCCAGGTTTTTTCAGATTTTTCCAACCCATTTTCCAACTTCTTCATAACAAACAAATTATTTAAAAAAAAAAAAAAAGTTCAATTGGGTCTGACAGAAAACTGTACAACACTTTCACATCATAAAATTTTCTTTCAAAATTCCCTGACTTTTCCCGGTTTTCCAGGAACTGGTCATCCTGCCTGATGAAAGCAAAGGGAAACTACATCCGTATTTCCTCCTGCAAATGCCACTCCACCACCACAGTTATGTTGGTAACTCACAAAGTAATTAAAAATTCCGGATGTAAAAGTCTCTCATTCGGATGTTCGGATGGACACTGACAAATAAGAAATTATGAGAATTGAGAATAGGGACACTGAATGTAAGGACACTGAATAAACTCAAAGAAAGAGATAAAAACATTAAAATTAGATACGTAAATAGGAATTAGTGAAGTGAGATGGCCAGAAAAATATGATTTTTGGACGGGGGTACCCGACACAGTGAGAGAATATATGAGGTGCTCTGTGAAAAGGTACCATACGTCGAGGAAGTGAATTTTGCCCTACAGCACAAAATAATTATGTTTTTAGGTCAGAAATTCCGTTTTTCGGATTTTAACGGAGACTACTTCTAGAAGCTCAATCTGAGGTCATTAAGCTGTGGTGCTTTGACCTCGAAGTTAATTATGAGTAATACTGAGAATTTAGAAGAAATTGCGAATATTATGGAACATATCAACTTCAGAACCAAAATGCACATAACATAAAATGTTTCTTGTTAATTTTCCTATTAAAAAGATCTCATACAACTGAGTGATCTAACCCAGCGCCGGCGCCGAAGCTCTACGAAAATTTTTTCGCTCGAAAGAGGACATGATGAATAGTATGGAGAAATTTTCTAAATTTTCAAAAATCAAAAATTTTGATTTGAAGACTGTTTCTTACCCAGTTTTTCACGCTGAATTCGAATTTTGAGTTTAAATTTGGTGGCGACGCTCCGTTGCCGAGATACACTCGAAAATGTGGTCAAAATGGGTCAAAACATCACTCTAGCTCAATTTTGACAACGGATTCGAATTCGCCTCGAAAAATTGAGTAATCCAACCCAGCGCCGACGCCGATGCTCTTCGAAAATTTTTTCCCTCGAAAAAAGACATGATGTATATATTATGGAGAAATTTTCTAAATTTGAGAAAATCAAAAATTTTGATTTGAAGACTGTTTCTTACTCAGTTTTTCACGCTGAATTCGAATTTTGAGTTCAAATTTGGCGGCGACGCTCCGTTGCCGAGATACACTCGAAAATGTGGTCAAAAAATCACTCTAGCTCAATTTTGACAACGGATTCGAATTCGCCTCGAAAAGTTGAGTAATCTAACTCAGCGCCGACGCCGAAGCGCTCCGAAAATTTTTTCGCTCGAAAGAAGACATGATGTATATATAGTATGGAGAAATTTTCAAATCAAAAATTTTGATTTGAAGACTGTTTCTTACTCAGTTTTTCACGCTGAATTCGAATTTTGAGTTCAAATTTGGTGGCGACGCTCCGTTGCCGAGATACACTCGAAAATGTGGTCAAAATGGGTCAAAACATCACTCTAGCTCAATTTTGACAACGGATTCGAATTCGCCTCGAAAAATTGAGTAATCTAACCCAGCGCCGATGCCGAAGCTCTCCGAAAATTTTTTCGCTCGAAAGAAGACATGATGTGTACGGAGAAATTTTCAAAATTTTCAAAAGTCAAAAATTTTGATATGAAGACTGTTTCTTACTCGGTTTTTCACGCTGAATTCGAATTTTGAGTTTAAATTTGGCGGCGACGCTCCGTTGCCGAGATACACTCGAAAATGTGGTCAAAATGGGTCAAAAAATCACTCTAGCTCAATTTTGACAACGGATTCGAATTCGCCTCGAAAAATTGAGTAATCTAACCCAGCGCCGACGCCGAAGCTCTCCGAAAATTTTTTCCCTCGAAAAAAGACATGATGTATATAGTATGGAGAAATTTTCAAAATTTTCAGAAAAGTCAAAAATTTTGATATGAAGACTGTTTCTTACTCAGTTTTTCACGCTGAATTCGAATTTTGAGTTCAAATTTGGCGGCGACGCTCCGTTGCCGAGATACACTCGAAAATGTGGTCAAAATGGGTCAAAAAATCACTCTAGCTCAATTTTGACAACGAATTCGAATTCGCCTCGAAAAATTGAGTAATCCAACCCAGCGCCGACGCCGAAGCTCTCCGAAAATTTTTTCCCTCGAAAAAAGACATGATGTATGGAACATTTGAACCATCTTCTTATAAAGAATTTGGAACCAGGGAAAACTAGAGTAACTGGAATTAGCCCCTCCCTCGTGGAGCCTGAATGGTTGAGGGGGAGGGAAAATAACTATTAAAATTAATTCTGGAACCTAGGTGAAAAAGCTGCAGCATATCTAACGACAAATGCTATCAAAGTAAAAAGGTGGTTAGGATCTGATGGCACCAGGGGAGGCTTCAATTTAAGAGTATCGATAGATATATTAGGTCATAAATTTGAAAACAATGGACTCTTTCGTAACGCGATAGTAATTATTATGCGGTCTTTAGATTTTTTCAAATTTTGTGGATTAGTACCTCTTCCCCCAAAATCTCGGAAGTCCCTTTCATTCACCCATATCTACATTTGCGAAGGAGAAGGGAGCCGAAGAAAAACCCGATGACAGGATGTTCCAGAAAATAAAGTCATTGGTGTTCAAATTTTCGTTTCATTACAACCTTCTGAAAAAATTTTCTACACTGGGGAGAGGAACTAGACTAAATATTTTTTCATTTTCGCGTCTTTTCGCGTCGATTTTCAGATTCTCGCGAACAGGATGAGATAAAAACACGAAACATCTGATATTGGGAGAAGTGCATATGGACTGGTTCGCGTTTAAACATATTTTTCGTGAAATGGTTCGTGAAGTCATATACAAAATACGTAAGTGTATAGCCGCCTTAATAGAAAGATGTAGATGCGAAACGAATACCATGAAAACGATTTCATCACACCAACGCACCCTGCACTACTGCGATAGGAGAGGGGTGTTGTATTACCCACATCCTTCTCCTGTGAAAAAAAAAAAAATTCCTGAGCGAAGTAAAGGAAAAATTCTTATAAATAAGAAATAGGGTAAAGTCTGTTTGAAATACTACCGAATTTCGCAGTCGATTTTTTTTTTTACAAAATTCCCTGACTTTTAGGTGAAAAATGCTGAAAATTTCAAAATTCCCTGACTATTCCCCGAGTTTTCCAAATGGACAAAATTCCCTGACTTTTCCAGATTTTCCAGGTTTTCCAGAGAATGGATACCCTAATTAACGAAGAATCTCATCGGGAATCTTTAGAAAAAATCATCAATGTTTCCCAAAAAGTTCCATCAAAACGCATCGAGAAAATTCTCTGATAATTTTTGAAGAATCTTATAGGAAATATTCGGGGGAAAACTCCGATGGTTTTTGAAGAATTTTGTCAAAAATCTTCAAGAAAAATGTTCGATGATCTTCAAAGAATTTCATCGGAAATCTTCGAGAAGAAGCTCCGATGATTTTTAAGGAATTTCATCGGGAATTTTTGGGAAAAGATTCAGATTCCCGAAGAATTGAGACTATTTTCCACTCATGCGATGGGATCAGAGACTTTCCTCCAAGATTTTTCATAAAATTCTTCGGAAATCGTTGGAAATTTTTTCTGAAGATATTCTCCGAAAATTAGTGGAGATTATTTTCGAAGAAATTATCGCAGATTTTTCTCAAATTATTTTCGATAAAAGTCTTCGGAAATTGTGTGTTGATTTCCGAAGAATTTCATCAGAAATCTTCAGGAACTATCTCTGATTCCATCGCATGAATGGAAAATAGTCTCAATTCTTCGGAAATTATCGGATTTTTCCCCCAAAAATTTCCCGATAAAATTCCTTAAAAATCATCGGAGATTCTTCTCGAAGATTTCCAATAAAATTATTCTTTGGAAATCATTGGAGATTCTTCCTGAAGATTTTCGAAAAAATTCTTCGGAAAACCATCGGAGTTTTCCCCCAAATATTTCCGATGAAATTCTTCATATATATCAGTATACAGGGTGTTCCACGAAAGTCCCCCCCCCCCTGTTTTTTCACGAACCGATGGGCAGATCTTCCCGGGACGAAAATGATTTTCCAGTCGTAACATCTAGTTTCTCCTGAGCTTCAAAAATTTTCTCCCCCTTTCACGGGGGGCTGGAACCTACCACCAACTTCGTAATCTTAAATAGGACGGTATGCCTTTATGCACCTCGTTGGAAAGGTCATTTACTCCAAAATACGAATCCGTAGAAAAAAATCAAAATTTATCAATTTTGGGGGGCAAGGGGCCTAGAGATGACCAAAATTCACCCAGAATCAAAGTGCGGTGACCTATCAAACGAACTATCGAAAATGGGGTTTTCCAGGTCGCTGATTTCGAATACTGCCTTATTTTTTCGATTTGACTAACCCAGGGGACAGAACATTCAAAAATTTGGGGCAGAAGGGGTTATTTTAAATGTTTTTTATTTTCGCTGATACAATGTCTTTATGCACCTTGTTGAAAAGGCCTCTTCCCCCCAAAATTGAATTCGCGGAAAAGATTCAAAATTCATCAATTTTAGGAGGCCAGGGGGCCTAAAATTGGGGGAAATCCACCCAGAATCAAAGTGTGATGACCTATCGAACGAAATATCAAAAAAGGGGGTTTTCAGGTCGTGGATATCGAATATTGCGTTATTTTTCCAATTTGACCCATTCAGGGCAGAAAATTCAAAAATTTGGGGAGCAGGGATTCATTTTTTTACGTTTTTTATGTTCACTGACACCATGACTTCATGCACCTTGTTGAAAAAATCTCTTCCCCCAAAATTAGAATCCGTGAAAAAAATTCTGATTTAATCAATTTTAGGGGGCCAGTGGGCCTACAATTGGAGAAAATCCACCGAGAATAATTGTAGTGTGATGACCTAGGATTTTTTGTTCAGAAAGTGATTCGTTCGCTTTTTTGTTTGCAAACTGTTGGAGAAAATCTGCAATTATTTTTCTTTCCGTTTCTGATGAACTTCCTTTGAAAATTATCCGCGATTTTTCCTGTATTTTTCTACCTTTGGACATTATTGCAATTTTTTCCCAAGAATTTCTCATGAAATTCCTTAAAGATTATCGAAGATTATTCTTGCAGATTTTCGATGAATTTCTTCGGAAAACATTTTTCCTGGAGGTTAGTTGTATCAAAAATTACCGGAATTTGCTTCCGAAAATTTCCAATGAAATTTCTTGAAAATTCTCGGAGATTTTCACCAAAAATCTTCGATGAATTTCTTCGGAGAACATTTTTTCTGAACATTGTTGATACTTCAAAAATCGTCGGAGTTTTTCTCTTAATGAAATTCTACAAAAATTATCAGAATATTTTCCCTAAGAATTTTAAAGAAATTCTCTGGGAAACATTGGAAATTTTTTCCAGAAAAATGTCCGATAAGATTCTTCAGTTCAGCATTAAGCTTGTTAATAATAAAAAAAATTGAAAAAACCCAAGGATTTCTTTCTCAAAAATTTTTGATGTAGTTCCATCAAAAGCATCGGAAAATTTTCCCAAAGAAATTCGATGAAATTTTTCTAAAATCCTCGAACATTTTTCCTGAAGATTTTTGATGAAAATCTTCAAAAACGATCGGAGCCTTTCCCCAAATGTTTCCTAATGAAATTCTTCAGAAATTATCGAATGATTTTCCTAAAGATTAGAATTATTGCAATTTCTCCCCAAAAATTTCTGACAAAATTCCTCAAGAAATTTTTGATGGAATTCCTCGGAGATCATGCAACATTTTCCCTGAAAATCATTGACAAAATTCTCCAAAACCATTGTAGTTTTCCATCAACTTATTTCCTATGAGATTTTTCCTCCAAAATTTTTAATGAAAATCATTGGAAAATTTTCCCAAAGATCTTCGATGAAATTCCCAAATTTCCAAAAGTAAGGTTACAAAAACTGGAGTGACATTTGTGGTATCGATTTTTGACCATTCTAACGTAAGTTTTTCTTTGAATTTTCTCAGAACAATTAGAAATTCCTAGGTCATCACACTTTGATTCTGGATGGATTTCCCCCAATTATAGGCCCCTTGGCCCCCTAAAATTGATAAATTTTGAATTTTTTCCGCCGATTCAATTTTGGAGCGGAGAGATCTTTGCAACAAGGTGCATAAGAACATACCTTCCCATTTAAGATTCCAAAGTTAGTGGTACGTTCCAGCCCCCCAAATATGGGGAGAAAATTTCTTGTGCCCGCAGGAAACTAGACCACGGTACACGAAGATCGCATTTTGTTTGGGAGCAATCCGACAATTATTCGAGAAAAAAACAGGGGGGGAGGGTCATTCTCAAACTCACCCTGCACCTCTTTTAGGTTTTTGATTTTGGATAGGTTTTGGCTGGCGTTACACCCCGTTCCCCGAAGTTGATGAATTTGCAATTTTTCTTCACGAATTCATATTTTGGAGGAACTGTCTGATCCAGCGATGTGCATGATGCCACTTTGATAACTTGAGCTAAGAAACTCAAAAATTTGTCAATTAGAACCACTTTTGGGTCTAAAATTTTGTAAGGCTCTGAAACGCGTTGAATCAGGGGGAAAATGTGATATCCGGAATCAGCGACCTCGAAAATCGCCTTTTCGATAGTCTTTTTGCTAGGTCATAATACTTCAATTTTGGACGGATTTTGGTCATCTCTGGACCCCTTACCCCGAAAATTGATAAATTTTGAAATTTTTTTCACGAATTCATACTCTGGAGGAAGTTTTCTATTCAACGATGTGCATAAAGCGACTTTAATAATCTGCATTCAGAAAGTCAAAAATTTGTGAATAATGGAACCAATTTTAGGTTGAAAATTTGGATTTTAAAACTCTAAAACGGGTTAAATTGGAAAAATAAGGCAATTATTTGAAATCAGCGACCTAGAAAACCCCCTTTTTGGTAGTTCGTTTGATAGGTCATCACACTTTGATTCTGGGCGGATTTTGGTCACCTCTAGGCCACCTCGCCCCCCAAAATTGACGAATTTCAAAAAATTTTCACGGATTCTACTTTTGGGAGAAAGAGGCCTTTCCAACAAGGTGCATAAAGACATTGTATCAGCGAAAATGAGAAACATTAAAATAACCCCTTCTGCCCCAAATTTTTGAATGTTCTGCCCCCGAGTTAGTCAAATCGAAAAAATAAGGCAATTTTCGAAATCAGCGACCTGGAAAACCCATGTTCGGTAGTTCGTTTGATAGGTCACCACACTTTGATTCTGGGTGGATTTTAGTCATCTCTAGGTCCCTTACCCCCCCCCCCAAATTGATAAATTTTAATTTTTTCCCACGGATTCGTATTTTGGAGTAAATGGCCTTTCCAATATAAAGAAATATACGATGCAGTCTCTTCCATTCCTGAACTAGTTCAAAATGAAGTACTAATATTAGGTGATTTCAACATACCAGGGTATGGTTTACACCATAGTAAAGATATGAACGGCAAAATCAATGATCTTCTTGATTTCATGCAATCTTGTCAACTGGGGCAGTTAAATAATATTCCGAACTTTCAAGGGAAAATGCTCGATCTTGTATTAACAAATCAACCCAACTTACAGGTCCAGCGTGGAGAGTCCCTTTTTCTAAAAGAAGACTCCTTCCATCCCCCTCTCCCTATCCATATACCATTACCCGTACGTAAGGGCTTTTCTGATTGGTATCATGCCTCAGACTCGTCATTTTTAAACTACGCTAAAGCCGATTTTCTGGGTCTTTATTATGCCTTCAGAGACACTGACTGGAGCCCACTGTACCTCATAAAAAATGTAGATGAAGCAGAGAAGCATTTCAGCGGGGTAGTAAATCAAATCATCCATACGTATGTGCCAAATTATCGCAACACAATAAAAAACGAAGAAAGCGAAATACCCTCCGTGGTTTAATAAAGAAATAATTTGTAAGCTAAAACATAAGGAACGCGCTAGGCAAATGTATAAGAAAACCGGTGTAAATACTTATTTCGACAGGTTTCAGGACCTCAGGAAAGAGACGAAAAAAATGATTAAAGAGGCTGAAATTAGGCATGGTACTGACCTGGAAAACAATTACAATAAAAACCCACAACATTTTTGGAAAGAGATCAATTAAAAAAAGTCAAAAACTGGGAGTTCTGATTTCCTCAAGGATATGAAGGGAATAGTAAGAGAGGGAGATGAAATGACTTCAGCATTCGCTGAATTTTTTCATTCTGTATACGTGTTGGAAGATGTAGTGTCCCCAGTCACAGTTGCACCATGTTCCCCTCTTGCGCCCCAATCTTCATTACCCGTATTTTGCCAAAAGACGTAAAGATGGCACTTTCACAATTGAAAGTAAAACACTCCCTAGGCCCGGACAATACGTTTATAAGGGGATTGGAGAATTTCTGATAGAACCCCTAACCTACTTGTACAACCTCAGTATATCGAACTGTGTCTTCCCTACAGCATGGAAATGTTCTAAAATAGTCCCAATCCCAAAGAAAGAGCCATATGAAAACGTAACCAACTACAGACCAATATCCTTAATCCCAATGCCAGCGAAAGTTTTCGAAATGATCATTTACAACTATCTATACCTCAAATTAAAATGCCTTTTATATCATCTAGTCAGCATGGTTTTGTAGGAGGAAGATCGATAAATACGAACCTAATAAATTTTATAGAATATATAAATCGAAGTATGGACGAAGGTATATCAGTAGATGTTATTTATACTGATTTTCAAAAAGCATTCGATTCTGTAAATCATAAGATTCTGAAGAAAAAGCTCATTGATTTAGGATTTTCAGATAATTTATGTGACTTCTTTTGGTCATATCTTACTGGTAGGGTACAGTATGTTTCGTACAGGGGTCGTACATCGGAAAAATTTGCATGCCCATCTGGAGTGCCACAAGGCTCAAATCTTGGTCCCTTGCTATTTTTAATATTCGTTAACGACTTGCCTTCAGTGATCCAAGACTCGGAAATACTGATGTGCGCTGACGATGTAAAAATGTACCGTTCAATAAAACACCATACAGATTTTGAAAGCCTGCAAAAAGATTTAGATAGACTCGCGCGCTGGAGCATTGAAAATAGGCTTTCGTTAAACGTTGGGAAATGCACTTATACTAATTTCACTCGAAAAAAGCAATACATCGAATACGAGTACGCTATATTGAAAAAAAAAAACTAACTAGATCAGATAAGATCAGAGATTTGGGCATCCTTTTGAACAGGGAGTTGACCTTTCACTAGTGATGTGTAGTAATTGATAGTATTGATAGTTTTTAGTAAATTTAGTACTATCAAACTATCGATAGTTACTTCATTGACTATCAACACTATTGATAGTTCTTAAAAACTATCAAATTAATAAAAACTATCAAATCATCAAAATGAATAATTATGAATATGTCATTTATCAACACTGTTTTAAATTTATTTAATTATAGTTACCTAAATAGTAAATAATACTAAATATTTAGTATTTACTATTTAGTATTTACTGATTTTGTGAACTGTGATTTCGTCCATTCAGATGAATTTTGGAAGCTGGGAAAGAGACCATAAGCTCCTTAGATTTAGGTTCGTTCTCCCAGTCGTTTCTCGATCCTCGATGTGTATTTGACAGTTTTATTTTTCATTCCATGATTTGATTATTAATTAAACTCTTCTGGTTCTGGGTTTGGTAGTTAATGTTATGGCTTATGCTTGTGTAATGTATATTACTGAATACCTACTGAAACTTGAAACCATTTAAAAGTTATTGTTATTTCTTATCAATAAGTTATTTGTTGGATTATGATTATTGAGTTGCCGATTATTTAAAATTATTATCATGAGTACGGAATCCGGATACCAGTAATCACACTCATTTTTGTAAGAAAGTTCTTTGATTATATAACAAGCAATTATAAATTTTCCTTCATTTCTTCATATTTATGATTTACAAAACACGATATGCGACCTTTTGATTTCACACATGATTAAACAAGCACATAAGACTCAAAACTTATTGATTAGAAAATTATAGAATGTAAAATAAAATACGAAGTTGTTGGGTTAGGTTCTTCTTAACAGAGTGGAAACTGGATGGATAGTTTGATCGATCGATCCCTTAAGGTTAAGGAAACTGAAGTGAAGAGCAGAGAAGATGAAAAAAAAATAGAAGACAGAATACAGAAGAGCTCGTGACTTGTAACGTTGTATAACCATCATAAATAAATAATGCAACGAGCAGACATCATGAATCAGGAATTTGGAGAGATCAGACATCAGACTGCCTTAGAGGAGGTCGAGAGATGGGGTGCTAGAATAACAAAATACAGGAATCGAATCACAGCGAACCGAAAATTGTTAAACTGATTTGAAAGAAGAAAACACAAAACAGTAGCAGGCCTAACGCCTAAGCCAATAGTAAAATACTAAAATACAAAGAGTGTATTTATTATTTAATTCGAAAAAATTCTCAATCTAGTTTCTAATTAATAATAATTAATAACAAAATAGTGATTAAATCTTGTTAGAACTGATAATAAATGAATTATTCATTGATCCTAAAATTTTTAATAACAAATGTTAAAAACTATCAAATAAACTTT
Source organism: Acanthococcus lagerstroemiae (assembly GCA_031841125.1). NCBI lineage: Eukaryota > Metazoa > Arthropoda > Insecta > Hemiptera > Eriococcidae > Acanthococcus > Acanthococcus lagerstroemiae. The sequence continues at coordinate 52,063,479 of CM063112.1, read as the reverse complement.
GATAGTATTGATAGTATGTAAAAAACTATCAAACCACTATTTGATAGTATTGATAGTACTTTAAGTTACTATCAAAACAACTGATAGTCCGAAACTATCAACAACTACACATCACTACCTTTCACGATCACATTGAAAGTGTTATGTCTAGGGCGAGGAGAATGGCGTACTTCATTGTCAGGAACTCTGCGAACTTCAAAAAAACTAGCACCTTGAAAATACTATATTTTTCTTTTGTTAGATCACTTCTGGAATTCGAAGTTTTAGTTTGGTTTCCACATACCCTCAAAGTCATTGAAAAAATAGAAAAAATAGAAAATAGATTTCTGAGGTACGTTTATTTTAAAGATTTTGAATACTACCCTGACCCTGAAAACATACCCTATTCTGAAATTCTGGCTGGATATGAAATTGAATTTCTAAGAAAACGAAGAGAAAAAACAGCAATAATGTTTCTATATGATCTAATTCACGGTAACATTAACGATGAAAAACTGCTTATAGAAATAAATATTTGGGCCCCAAAAATACAAAATCTAGATACAAAAAATACTTCTCTCTGAAAAAATATCGCACCACTAAAATGGAATTTTCCCCATTAAACAACATCATGAAAATTACGAATGATTTTTTGACAGAGTGTACTTGCGCTGACATGTATAGTATGCCTAGATCGGCGTTTAAGCGGCTAGTGGAGGGATGGGGAGCTGTGGGATAGCGGACGTGCGGCACATTTATTATATTTATATTATACATATATTGTTTTATTATTATTATTATTATTATTATCAGTTTTTCCCTTGTTTATTATAACTATTATTTACTTTTATTTTTATTTACTTTTTCATTTTTTATTATTTTTTACTTTTATTAGTTTTATTCCATTTTTTATTTCTCTTTTTTAATTTTTATTGCAACGGTTCCTCCTATAATTGGCTTCGGCTGTTGGAGGGACCTAAATAAATAAATAAATATTATCGGAAAATGCTCCTGAAGATTTTTAAAGAAATTCTTCCGAAAACATTTGGAAATTTTTCCTAAAGATTTCCATTAAAATTCTCCTGAAATCATGAGAGATTTTCCTCAATGATGTCCGATGAAATTCTTCGAAAATGATCGGAAATTTTTCCCTAAATTCTTCGGAAATTAAAGAAATCTTCTCGAAGATTTTTCATGAAATTCTTTGAAAATCATCGGAGATTTTCCTCGAAAATTATTTCATCGCTTTGTCGTTTGATGCGTTTTCCATTTGTACAGCACCTCCATCTTTATCTTCGCTTCTTTGAATGATGATTTTCGATTTAGAAGAAGTTTCTTGGACACATACGTCGTCGGCTGGTAACAACTTGAACAAACATTGTTGCCTTTGAAGCACTCGCTTCATTTTGTGGAGCGTTCACTTTGAAGAGAAAGAGAAAGCTTATGTATACAGATTGAGGCAAGACCTCAAACTTCTATCTTTCCCTTCGGAGCTACAGCTCTCACTCCGCTCTTCTGCTTCGACGTTAAGGCATAATTTTTATGCATACGGCCTAATGATACGATAATAAGACGTTATTGTGTAAAATCAGTGTTTTTTTCCGCTATACATGAGATTATGAAAAGTTGCCGGCACTGAGGTCGGTAAGTAAAGATTCCAGTATGTTCAACAGATAATCGAGGAAGTTAAATGTAAGAGTTATTGGGAAATGAAAGAACTCGCACAAGCGAGAGAAAAATGGAGGGCTGCATCAAACCGGTCATAAGACTAATAACCTCATCATCATAATTAAATAATTCATAAAAAAATATGCTTTTTCACTTTAAAAAATACCCGATCTGCAAAGTGAAGCGCATTTGTGACGATCGGAAAATCTACCCATTTGATAACCATTTGTGAGTCAAATGTGAGGATTTATCGAAAAATTTTACATGTAAATAGGCGGAGCCTAATTTTTGTTTCCTCTTTGTGACGATGAAGCGCTTTTGTGATGCGTCACAACTGAGATCTTTGCAGATCGGGTAGGCCATTTACATGCTTAAATGCTCATTTTGAAAAATATACGCTCTCGTATATAATTTATAGGCGAACCATTTTTCCCAAAGCAAACCGCTCTCACTCCTGAGTACAAGCTTCCTCTTCACTTTTTTAATGCATACACTCTGCAGCTTGCACTTCACTTTTGCGAAGTGAAAGCTAAAGCTTCTCTTTATACATAGCGGTAGTGTGAACATTGCTATTCAGGAAAATGGTATTCAAAATTGGGAAATGGGAGGACTGTTCAATAAATGTGATGGAACATTGAGTGAACGACGTACAAATTCTTATTAACATTGGGGACTAATTCTCAAACATAAGGCCAGGTGTAACAATTCAAATCTGCTGAATTAATCCGTACAGTAGTAGAATGAACACTGCTAGTCAGGAAAATGGTATTCAAAATGGGAAGTCTGAAGACTTTTCAAAAAAATCGGACGAGACATTGAGTGAACGACCTACAAATTCTCCCTAACACTGGAGAATGTTTCTTAACCATGAGGCCCGTTGTAACAATTAGATTTGAAGGCCGAAAGTTATGGAGGGCTAAACTACTCTGAACTGCACCTCAGACATTCCGAAAATTCGGTGACGGCCCCCTTTCGTCTCGATCTATTTCGAAATGGTCGCTCAGGCACTAATTTTGACTATACCCTCCAAAACAGATCAGCTGGGGTAAGGAACCTCTTCGAGGTTTCTATGTGCGGAGTCTTAAATTTTTGAAAAAATTAATTCTTTTCGAAGCGAAAAAGGGTTGAACCTTCAGAAAAAATTATTACAATACGTAGGGTTGGCAACTTTTAATACATTCATTCCAGTGGCGGAACTACGAGTTTTTTTCGGGTGGGCACAGAAGGGCCGGACTGTTAAGCGCTTTCTAGACGGTCAATAATATTGACGTCAAAAATATTGAGACAAGTAAACAGAAATATTGACGGTTTCCCTCGAACGATCAAAAATTACTTACTTTTTCCAGTACGGATGAAACACGAATTGAAATGTACACGATCTTCGTTCACTGATAAAAATGATAACCTGAACAAGAATATTGACAAAGCGTCAAGAATATCAGAACTGTTCTGATATTTATTGAAGCAGTCTCGATTCTTGAACGAGTTTCAAGAATTGATGCATGTGTCAATATTTTCGACTGAATACCCTCGCACGGTCAATAATATTGTCAAGAACTAGAATATTGGTCAATAATATTGACCGTCTAGAAAGCGCTTCAAGGACGGGGATTTTTTGAATAAAACACCGGCTTGAATGAAACTATGTACATGTTATAAAAATTTGTATATGTATGTACTTACATAATATTAACAATTAATATAAAAGAATACGACTATTTTTATGATGAAGAGCAAAATTCTCTACAACATTATCTAAATTTAAACTTTTGGCAAGTCGATTATAAGTATTTTATTTTTGAATTCTTTTCGTCTATTGTAAATGAGTTATTTTTCGTTAAAAAATTTCAGATCGTTCAAAAAAAATTGGACGGGCCAAAAAAATTTTTGGAAGGGCCTGGCCCACCCAGGCCCGCCCTTGGTTCCGCCACTGATTCATTCGTGTATCACACCTAACTTTCTGCCAAAAATCAGGTAACTCGGAATATTTTTTTACACTTAATTTTCCCAGACTATAGTTGCCAGAGTCGAATAATCATTGGAGACAATAATTTGAACGCGAGCACTAATGATCAATGCTCTAGGCAATTTGGTGAAGAGAGTGACAGAAAAAACGCCTGCCTGCATCCCAGCGAGCAACTCGCTCACTCCGACTTCCTTCACTCGTACTGAGTGCAACAATTTCGACATATTAGCCTTCTCGCATCTTCAGTTCTGCGGACTTCGCTCCACATCCACAGCCCCGCAGAAAACGCTTAACATAACCGCTTCTTCGAATCCTCCCTACTGATCTGGCGAACGGCGAAACGCCGAGCACGAAACTGTTCTCGAACTTTCTTCTCTATCTCTACAAACCGCACTGCATCGAAAACCGAAACAAGCTACATAATTAATTTACAAAACCGAAATCCCGAAACGAAATACAGAGGAAGAAAGAGATAGCGCGAGAAAAAATGATAATAAACACCCCCTCCCCTCCGCGTCTTGCATGTATTACAAAAACCACGTAAAAAGAAAAAAAAAACGGAGAAAACTCGACGGTTTGGGAGTTTGACCAGAGAAGGAACGTAGAATATTGGCGAGGAGAGAGAGAGAGAGAGAGAGAGAGAGAAAAAAAGAAAGCGAAAAAAAAAGTTAAACCGAAAAACTTTTAGCCGTTAAATTTAGGCCTTTTCCCGTGTGTATTTATCTTCGCACGCTGATATTGTACGTTTGACGAAAGAAAAGCACACACCGAGTGAGTCGCTCCTCTTTCATTAAAATATAATGATCGTCGACTCGGTACATATTTCTGCTGACTTGTGCCCCGTCTTACCCTCCTTTTCCAGGACGCAGGTAGGCATCTTTTTCTTCGCCTTCCGTCCGCCCATTATTAATTATGAAATGTGAAAAGTTCGCGATTTACTCCAGCCCCGCTCGGTGCGCTATAATATTAATATCGAATTACCCGCGTAAATTACGTACGACCAGATTTTATTTTCCCCATTTGTGGCCGCACGAAAGCAGAAGAACGGATAAACGAAACGGCCAGCGAAAAAGATGTTTCCCGCAGCCTTTGTCGATACGTGTCTCGTCCTTGAACGATTTTCGAAGTGCCCCTGCCCAGTACTGGAACGGCTGGGTTGGCGACGCTGCGTTAAAATTTCACGTATGTACGAAACAATGATTTCGACAGCGCGGGGATTATCTCTAAATTTGGACCTTCTTTGGCATGTAGCCTCCGAGTCTTATAGTTTGGTGATTCGTGGTGTTGATGCTCATATAGGGTAGTCAGCGACATGGGAGTTCCATCGGTTCAGAATTTTCGGAGTTCTGAATTAAAAGAAGCCTAACAATGGAAGCTCCGTTGGTACAGGTGAAGTTCGTAGATCAGAAGTTGAACTTGACGATTCGAGTATAGTTTTTCGGATCAAATTTCCTTCGCACCACTCGAAATAGGGCAGTTACCGAATGTCATAAGCTCATTCTGCCGTCACAGATCTCAGGGGCGAAACCTTCACGGGGGTGAAGGGTTGACCCCCCCCCCCAATAATTTGGTAGTCGGCAAATTCTGAAACTGTTCATTTGGATTTTTCATTTTTTATAAATTTTTGCTTGTTTGTTTGTATAATATTATTTTTTTTTTTAAATTACAAAATCGGCAAATTTTTAATTTAAAAATAAATTCTGTCAGCGAATTTTTAGTTTTCAAAAAATATCTGTCGGCAAATTTTTCTTCTCCATCTCCCCAAACTGAAAGTCAAATTTCGTTTCTGAAAATGGAGTATCCGGACTCCCGTCAGAGACTAGTCAGTCAAAAGCCGAAGGTTTCAAGCTGAGTATCGAACGTTATTTGAAAGGTTGAAACAATGCTGGAATGTGGAAGACATTTCGAAAATCTGAAAGTGGGTAGCAAATGTTGAATTTCAATGACTATTCTGTTTTTACTAGATTCTCTGATTGACCCAGAGCCTGAAATTTGAGAAACTTGAACATTTTATTAAAATCTGAAAGTTGAAAGCAAAAGACTTATTTTCTAATGACACAAGCTGAATCCGAAAGCAAGTGTTCTATTGTTTAACTTACGGCCTTTGGTCCTAGTGAATATAAGAGGGAAATTTAGTCTGGAACAAAAGTCAAAATTTCATGTGTTTATAAGAACGAAAGGGAGCTTGTGGCATAGATTCCCCTAATCCAATCGACCTGAAACTTTGTAGTTTTTTTTTTTTTTTTTTTAAATTTAATTTTATTGGGACCAGTTTAGGAGACGAATCATCCCCTCGGTACTGATGCAATGCCCGAAAGGCTAGTTCCCGGTGCCGGGGGTGCGGTGTCTCAGGGGTCACTTTGGCATGCGTGCATCGCCATACGTCCCACCACACCAGGAGACGAATCAGAGGAAATTCAGAAAGAAATATCACCGAGAGTAAATAACAACCACCTTATGGGCACTGATGCGATACTCGAAAGGGTAGTTTCCAGGATCGGGAGTGCGGTGTCTTAGGGGCCAATTTGGCGTGCGTGTATCGCCATACGTCCCACCACACCACAATGTGTAATGGAAGTTGTGTGTTCCTCTCAGGTATTCCTAACATCCTTCCAGCTTACCCTCCCAGACTAGGGTACGTTCATATGCGCAAATGTGAGTGGTTGGAGGATAAGGTTCCAATCTGCATTTGCAGGGACGAAACTATAGGGGAGGGGGGTGAAACACCCCAATAATTTGGCAGTCGGCAAATTTTGAAACTGTTCATTTGAATTTTTCATTTTCTAAAAACGTTTGTTTGTTTGTTTATTTATTATTACTTTTTTTCAATTAAAGAATATTTTGATTAAAAAATCAGCAAATTTTTAAATTAAAAAAAAAATTTTGTCGGCGAATTCTAAATTAAAAAGAAAATATTTGTCGGCAAATTTTCCTTCTCCCCCCCCCCCGAAACTGAAAGTCAAGTTTCGTCTCTGACAGATCTACCGAACTGCGACTGCGACGATCCTTTTCTCTCAAATGCATACTTTTGTATGAATTGTCCAGCCCGGCTTCAGTGCTGCCAACCCAGCCTGTTGAAAAATCCCAGGATTCTTTGTAAAATCTTGAGACAAAAATTTTCGCATTTTCTCTGTTTCTCCGCGATTAAATGTTTACTGATCCATCACATTAGTTTTACTCCCTCAGCTCTTAGTTCTGTCAAGAACCCTAGAAATTTTCCTTTTTCTTTTCACTTTTGTTCTTGAATACTGTGAAGAACAGACAAGGGATTTTCATTACTCACGCCTTTTTCTTTGAACATTTCGAAGCCACTAAGGGCTCATTTCTTGTGACAGGTCACAGATGTATTTTACATTTGTATTGCTGTGTAAAATCTGAGTGCTTATTACTCTCATAAGATGATACATTTTCCATCTCCCAAATTTTGGAAGCGAAAAATTTGAAGAAGCAATATGCATATGTACTCAGTTTTATGTACATTCTTGAGAACTCCTCAGAATTTCTTGGAAGTCCTGAGATTTCAAGATTTATCTTCAAGTTGGCAGCAGTGTCTGGCTTCTTTCTGCGTAACTTGATATGCGAGCGTCTTAGGAACGTCTTTTGTCTTCTACGTACCTCTACTTCCTGTACAAAAATTTTTCTAAACTACGCTCTTCTTCTTCTTATTTTTATTCTCTGTTCATTTTTCTCCTTCAATCGGCCAGGCAGGACATCCGTTTAGTTACCGTTTATGTTTTAGTACTCTCGGTTAAATCTGTTTTTACTATCGATTGATTAACACACGTGATTTTCCTACAAACTCTCGTATCCTAACATTTCGAATGCCCTCACTGTAGTTCGGACTAAAAATACTTCGCTCTCATAAATTTCGAAAAACCGGCGCATATTTAAAGATGGCGGATCATTCTCCTTCGAAAAATTCTCTATCACTCATTCTATATTGATCGGATCTGAAATTCATCTTTTTAAAGTGAAAGGTCACCGTATAGGCTACAATCTGAGACTGTGAACGTTTGCCTATTTTGCATATTGAAGGAGCAAATTCACTGTTTTCAATATTAATTTTAGCATATGATCCGTGTATAAATTTCTGTTCATTATTTATTTATTTAGTATTTATTATTATTATTATTATTATTATTATTTTACAGAATTAGTCAGAAGAAACTATTCTTTACTTTTTCAACGAAAATAAAACTTGCTCAAAATCGCTGCATATTGAAAGTCTGGATCCATCACAGGGACAAGCACAGGGTGTCTAACAAAATTTTGAAACTAAATGACCTTCCTCCCTCATCTCCGCCCTTCAAATTTGCTATGAATGTTATAAATGCGCTAAATGGTAAATGCCAAAATATGCGAAATATGCAAAATGAAGTGCTGCTCATTTGACTCAAAATTCTGTGATTCGTGAAGATCTTTTGAAACTTCCGGAATATAGATAAAAATATACATTCGCACAAAAATTGCAGCCCTGGTCATTATAATAGAATTTTTCAATTCTAAATTTCAAGGTATAATCCGCTGACTTTTAAATGACCATGCACGATTGAAAATAAATGACTTTAAATGACTTAAATGACCTTCTTCCACAGTAAATTACTGAAATAATTGTTGGACATCCTGAAACAGGATAAAAAAAAGAAAGGAACACTCAGAAAGATGAGAAAAGCAAGCATGAAGAACAAAATTTTTTGAGGCGGGGGCACTTTTCAATCAACTGCCTATGGGCACATTTCGTCGTAAATCTGGCACTAGCACTGTTAGTTTAAGTGAGTTTTAAGCAAGTTTGGAAAAGCCCTAAGGAGAGCCTCAGAAAATTATAAGTGTATGGTCGTAGCAACAGGGGGAGAGATTGTCCGGGTTATTTTTGAAAAAGTGGTACTCGGTAAAAATTCTTGTAACTCATCGGCAAAATTGTAAAAAAGTGACAATTTTTTTTTGTTGTAAATTTCTACTGAAATTTTTTATATTTTAGTCGGTATTTTTAATCCTTACATGTCGCCCCCCCCCAAAAAAAAAAGTTCTTCAGCTGTGAACCTGTATGAATGAATCTTGAAGGGTATTAAAGAGTTGGATGGCACAAGCGTTGATAGCTCCTCTTTCTTCAGAATGAATTCGGACCGCCAGAAAAATCTTGACATTTTCTTGCTTACTGATCACATTGTTGAAACAGGTCAAGTCCAGGACTTCACTGTTTCCGAGGGTTATTTTACAGGGATTATCTAAAATTTGGTGATTTTCAAAATGTTCCGCTTCTAGGGGCTAATAGTTTTCCTTTGGGTCTAAAAACCCACAAGTCAAAAAATTTTTTCGAAATCGAACAATTTTGAGGGGGTCTTGCCGAGGGGTGGTCAATTTCAACACAAGATTCCTCACAGAAAAAAATTGCAATTTTGCTTTGAAACTTCCAAGTATCAAGTTCGGTTGGAAAAATTCATTTTACCCAAAAAAAAAAAAAAAAAAAATCGTTCTAATATAAAAATTGAATACCTACCGAGAATTTTGAAGAAAAAAAAGAAGAATTCAAAGGTCAATGGCCCTGTTGAATTTGGGGTAAACAAACACAGTTTTGAATTTCAAACGATACATACTACAGAAATCGAATTAAAGCATGAAAACGATTGTCTGCTCCGTTTATGAAATTATTTGTACAACTTCCGCTTTGAAGGCTTTACAGAGAGGGCTGAACTAAAAATTACAGATAATTCCATCAATTATATCAAAAATGAGGTTTTTGGAGTCATTGAATTCGTTTTTGAGATTATTTCGACAGCAAGCCCTACCAATAGTGGTCCACAATAGGTAGTGGCGAGGAAACTTCAAAATTATTCAACATATTACTCCAAGTATACCGATAATAGATTTTTTGGAGTCGCTCAATTCGTTTTTGCGGAATCCGGGTCGTCTTCTGATCTCGCTCTTTGGTATTGCAACAAACGTTGTTGCGTTTTGGTCTGTCGTGCGGCGTCTTTTCTAAAGCCTAAAAAGTCTATCCGGTTGTGCTCTAGTAGTTAAACGCGTAATTAACGTAAAAAGTATTGTAATCAGTCTATGTGATTTTTGGTGCTACGAATAAACCTGTTTGTCAAACACTCGCGCTTATCTTTCTTAAGCGTCACATCGTCCAAGTTGACCGAGACGAACGGCCTGAAGGCCTTTGGTCCAATTTCCGGATTTGCCATCGCTACTCTCGAGCCGACAGCTTCAGCTTTGATCCACGTCTTTGGCCACACCAGAGCACCAGCAAAAACCCACACCAAACACCTCACGACAATACCCTTAATGAAAGCGGGTATAGGCTGTGCTGCTGTTCATCGGCACCAGGCGGTTGCTCGTCGCAAACTCGCCCAGCAGCGCTCGTGCGGCCAGCAAACAACTCTTTTGACTTGGCATTGAAGTCGCCGGCGACTATCATCTTGCCTCCCCTGAAAGTGCTCTGGAATTCTGCCGGCGGTCTGTTGAGAGAGAAGTAACAGCTGTACATCTTCACTCCCCCAATCACCACCGCGACATACTCGTCGCCTCTCTCTACCTTGCTCGGAGCTAGCGGACAGTCGGGACTCACACCAATGGTCACTAAGCCAGTATGGTCTGTCTTGCAGTACAGTCACTTCTATCTCAATCAACAAAACAGTCATTTTGCCAAAATTGGGACTCAGAAGGTTTTAGAATTAAGCTGACGATATGGCATTTTATGCAAGTTTCTCTCGCCTCTAAAGGAAGCCTAGGTTTTGAAATTGACGTCAAGTTAGAATTGAAAGTGAGTTGTCCAGAACATCATAGGTATCCAAATTGTAGCAATAATTTAGTTTTCGAACAGGGACTCTCTGTTGTGGCCTCAGTTTTAAACCTTACGTCGAACTGATTTCATAATGTATTCCTACATGGTGCCTTAATTCTAAATTTAGCATCCACTGGATATCGAATTGGTTATATGCATGTCTGTCTGCGGCAGCGAAGCTACTTTCTCCCGTAAAAGGCGCAGGAGGTACAGACCTAACTTTTAGTATAAAAAGAAGAGGAGGTAAAGACTAAATTTTTAGTATAAAAATTGACTGTAACGTTGCATTCGGCAGGACACAAGCTGAACGCAATATTCCCTTCAAACGCGTCCATCCTCCTCCCAACTACAAAAAAAAAAAAAAAAAAAAAAAAAAAGGATGGCTGTTCTAATGGAAATCGTAATAAATCTGCTGAGGTTAAAATCAACTGGAACTATGAAACTCACTTTCCAGAGCCGGATTTTCGTACATCGGCTTCAACTGCAGCAGCAACTCTTCCCGAGTCCATTCCTTTTTCTCGGTCCAGAAGGCGATATTTGGTATCAGTGCAGCCAGTTTACTGTCATCCGGATACGGTACATTTAAGTAGTGTACCAATACAATATCTGGATTCTGTAATACATAACAAAAAAAAAAAAAAAAATGAAGAAAAATTCGGTGTGAAGGAAAACAGACGATGAAATGATAAGTGCGACAAGATTCCAAATGACCCAAATGACCCAAATGAAAGTAAAAAATGATGAGTATCTACACTGCATGCAGATACATCGGTACATGGATATGTCTTATGGCTACCAAAAACGTTCCAAGGTTCCAACTCATTCAGTCAACATATGTATAATAGGTATCTCTGTTTCATGATAGAAGCACCCACGTTATCAATTTTCGGTTACGTGTGTACGTGAGCATTGTGATTCACTAAGCGAACGATCTGCGCATTCTTTACGTTCACAGAAGCGAGTAGGTACATAAAACGAACGACGAGCGCCAAATTCGGTACCTTAGAAAAAAAACCGGCTGCTGTAAATACCACCTGATAAGCTCTCCTTTCAAACAAACTGGAAAGAAAATGGCGGCTGTCCTTATTTGTTTTTGTACAGAGCCCTACTTTCATGAAACAGAGACATCATTAGGGTACCACCATAAACGATGGGTAGAATCAACGGCCGCCATTTTGGCTTTTATTTACCTTTTGCGAGTATATGTATCAGTGTATATTACGTACATTTTAAACCATTTAACACAAGATAACATTATACACTGATGCCCACTCGCAAAAGGTAAACAAAAACCAAAATGGCGCCCATAAATTATACCCATAGAGCCTAACATCATACCATCTGTTGAACGCAGCTGTTCATAACTGGACGCTGTTCAGCAAACGAGAACCAACTAGCAAAATCCGCTTTTTTGAGAACACGTGATTCGAGGTCCCAGAGCCATGTAGAAACTACCTACATATGGCATAGCGTTTACTGATAAGATTTTTTCAACGTGAGTAGATACACATTTTTGAATTCTACTTTTTACACTTTTTCCAACAATACTAATACCTAAATCATTTTGTTTACAAATGCTGGTTTTGTCCCCTTTTGCTGAGTAGCGTCCAACTGAGAACAATAGCGAATAATATCACGAAACAACACACCTGCCCTGATAATGTCATTGTGACAACATTCTCCCTCTTAGTCGGTCAAAACGCGACGCTCAATTTTTGTTGACAGTCAGCGAGTCAGCGAAAAGACATGCATATCCATGACCAATAAATGTTTATAGATCAGTGCATACTGCATACAAATATGCCAGCGGCAATATGAAACTCAAGATTTCAGCAGAAAACTACATACAGATTATACGGAACTACAAAATACATGAAGAGAAAGTTTCAGTACCTGTAGGAGCCAGTAGCAGCGTCTATGGAATGTTGGCAGAACTGCAGAGTGAACGTAGCAACCATAAATGCACTGTAAATCGGAACAACTCAGATTAATAGATATGATGAGTTATACTAGAGCACTGTAAACATGGGTATAATCATCCGCCATTTTGATTCACGCTGCGCCCGCCGATGCCAAATTGACTATGCGGAACGCTACGCATAGTCGGATTCGGTATCCACAAGCACGCTGTGAATCAAAATGGCGGATGATTATACTCATGTTTGTAGTGCCCTAGTTATACAAGTGAAAAAAGTTGGAATCTGTTTATTTTGAGGCAACATCTGGTGTCAATATCGATGACTATAGCGACATTAACGACCCTAGCGGACACATCGCATTGCTTCCTACATGGAATTGTTGGACCATTGCTTTCCCCAGAGTTTGTTGCATTAAAGTATGTTCTGCTTTATGCCAAAGGTGAAAGCATAAATGTGAATCATTACTAGTCACATGTCTCACAACGCTGAGTAATGATTCATGAGACACACGCAACACACAGCGCCAGTGTTTCTGATACTAGTAATACCTAACTGGTTCTGAGAGTATAAATGTGTTGTTTCAGACGTGAGAACTACTGGAAGGTGGGAGATAGTAAAGCGCGCTATCTATCTAATCAGCACTGCGGTTGGTCTGTTTGCTGGGATGTTTGTAGGGAGACCATGTTACATTATATATAAAGTGAATACAATCAACAATCACCATTGACCCTTTGCTTATCAGAAAATACCTATAGACCAGTTTTGTGTGACGTCACACCAGCGAGTTACTGTTAGCAAAAGTACCCGTCTTTTTTCATGCAAACGTATTGCCTCCCATAAGAAAAACACATGGAGCAATGATCATTGTGTTACTACTTGAGAATAAGAAATTTGTTAGAAAGCAAAGGTATATATTTTTAATCCAGAAGGTTCTAAGCATTTGCTAATAAATTTTTGATTTCTAAAACATTTTTTTTCTCAGGTAGTAACATGATGATCTTTGCTCCATGTGTTTTTCTTATGGGAGTCAGTACGTCCCCACGAAAAAAGACGGGTACTTCTTCTAACCGTAACCAAGAGTAGGAACACACTGTGTGACCTCATCACAAAACTGGTCTATTCGACGCTAGCGCTTCTACAATTTGCACCTAAATCTCAAAAATCAAAATACTCAACTCATCATAAGGTGAATCACAACTCATTTCAGATTTTCAGACGCTCTGTAATATGAATATAATAATTGTGACCTCTCACAAGGAGAAGGCCCTGAAATCAAAATGTTCTAAGGAAATGGCCCTTAGTTCAATTTTGCTAAGGGCCCTTTTTTGTGACAGGTCATAGCTGATAAACAATAAGGCAACGAAAAATATTCTCTAGAAATTACGAAATATGCGCATATTATATTCTGAAAACCAAACTGACACATGAAAAAATATTCTTTGAAAATTCAAAATATGCGACAATATGGGTATTAAGAAACAGGTCTCGCACTAAAGTAGTGTGGTCCAGTTAAGAAACATAATTTTTTCACGGCGTTGATAACGTGTTCTGGAACTCGTCTTTCCCCTCTAACTTCAAAATACCCATATATCGATGTGTATTGCAGGTAGCCAGTTATGTTTCTTAACTGGACCAGACTTTATAATGCCTGGAAGTTGATAGTATAACCTGCGCCTGATAAGTAGGTCAAATAAATGAAGTGCTATTCGGGCTGACCCAGATGGTGGCGCGCTGTCATCGCCAACTAGTAGTAGTGATCATGTGGGAATATATCAACATACGTAGGGGAGCATGGGGAGAACTGAGACAAGGGAGCAATAAGACAGTGCTGATTTAGCCGACACTACAAACTATAAATGGCAACACTGCATCACATATTCGTCACTATCCAGTAAGCTAACACTATCGTAGAAAAATTTTCAGTTCTATCGATTAGTAGCTGTGATATTGATAACGTGATCGAAATTTGGTCAATTTTATAGTTTTCAGCATTTACGAAAAAACGTTCACAAGAAAGAAAATTTGTATTTGCGAAGTAAATCATATCTTTTTTTAAATATGATCTATTTAGTAACCAAACTGTACCAAAACCGTTTTTTTTTTTCAGAAAGTTGTTTTCGAGTTATAAGCGATTGAACATTTTTGCCGCATTAGGGAGCAATAAGACGATTTTTTGGATAAAATATCGGAAATTTTCGTTGATGCAGCATTTTTGCGATGTATGAATATCTTACCCACCGAAACTGAATAATAATGTGTTGACTACTATACATTGAACACCTACAGGAAATTTTCTTGAACCAAACTTGAAAACCATCCCGCAGAGAGGCCTTATCAGTTGCCCAGTTTTTGTCTCATTGGTCCCTATTTACAATTTTCCCAACTTTTTTCCCCTCTTCAATTTCAGAATGTCAAGTTTAATTTAATAATTGTAATGTCCATATAAAATAAATTTATACTTTTTTGTACTATGTAACATGATCATTTGATTGAATTTTCTGTATTTCATGTGTTGTCTCATTGTTCCTCATGCACTGTGTCAATGCTCCCTTTGAAATTCTCGTGGGGTGATATGAGACAAAATTTTTGAAGGGCTGTAGGATTTTTAGAAATGGCCCGAGGAAGTTGAATTTCTGAGGGTTTGTAGTTCAGTCACGTAACTATAGGTTGCAATTATTCAAAGCTTTCCATAGTGGTTCTACGTCATTTTACAACGGTTTTCCAAACAGTGTCTCAGTTCTCCCCATACTCCCCTACCTAATTTTCAGAAAATATCACAAAAATGAAGGGGTTTTCAAAAAAATGAAGAGAACTAAATTAATAAAGGTTGAAATTTCCTTTCAGACGAGTCCATTTTCATTTCAATCAGAGCAATTTTCTAAGATGTTCACTTCTATAGCGGTTCATCTTTTTCACACCATTGAAATTGTAGAGCGTCACTGTTTCGCGCACTCAATCCAAATAGCTTATGCGTATGCGAGTTTTTCAAATACCTTGTGAACAGTTGATTTCGAAGCAAAAATGTTGAGAATAAAATTTATTTGTCTTGTAATTTTCTCTCGAATAAGACCACTTACAAAGTTTGTTCAAAATGAGAAAAATATTCAACATTTTGAAAATATTCCCAAAAAAGGAGAAAATTGGTAAAATATTCTCCAACATTCCCAAAAATAATGCAAATATACAAAAATATGAATTTTATATCCAAATATGCAAGTATATGCTTATGCACATACACATAGTGGGAATTTCATGATCCGCAAAAATATCATCGATATTCCCATTGAATTGTCACAGAAAAAAATATGCCAAAGCATATTTTACCTTGTTTTGCTGATAAAATCTAAGACAGTTTATGACTGGTTGATACTGTCAGCTGTTACAGTACTACTAGTACTGACTGCGACTGGTGCCTGCAAGCTGGTCTACAATAAATTCCCAATCTTTTTCGAAAATAACTTCCCACCCAAAATTTCTTTCCTTCCCAGTTTTTTTATTTATTTTTTATTTTTATTCGGGAATATATCCAGCGCCCAGCACTACCCTTTATAGCTTAATAGAACAGATGAAGTCTTTGGGAGCACAACTATTCGAAAAAAGACTTTTTTGGGAGTACCCTATAGATGATAATAAGGTTATTAGTCTTACAACCGGTTTGATGCAGCTCTCCATTTATATTTATCTCGAACGAGTTCATTCACTTCCAAATAATTCTTACGTTTGACATACTAGATTATCTGTTGAACATACTGGAATCTCTGCCGACCCCTACCCAGTTCTTCCCTTCCACCCTTCCTTTTATCAGCAGTAACATTATTCCTGGGTGCCTCAAGTTATATGCCCTATTAATTTATCTCTCCTCCTCTTCAGACAATTTCAAATATCCGTTTCACCTCCTACTCTGTTAAGTACTTCCTCATTTCTTACCTTATCCGTCGGACCTGATTAGTGTGCGTGCGTATGTGTAGTCTCACGGAAGCTCTCTTCATTTCATTCCACATCCCAGTACCCTCTGCTGAAAAACCCTGGCTTTACTGATGGCGTGGAACAAAACCAGAGAATAACTCGCAAGAAATTTGTAATTATGGACTCTTGTATGACAGATTTTTCGTTTAAACACGATGCCTGTATTCGGACTTTCACCGGTTGAAGTGCTCTTTAGTTACTTTTTCGAATATCTCGGAATGCATCTCGAATTATCAAAGGCTCGTGAACTAAATCCGATTCCCGGGACGTCAAATGTACAAAAAAAACCAACCTATTACGTTCCTTTTTTTTTTTTTTTTTTTTTTTTTGCGATGAACCCCCATATCAAGGAAAAGTCACTCGCATTTATCCGTCTCGCTGGTTTTTTTCGCCGCTGTTAATACAAGGCTCGCGTTGCATCAACGTTTTAAATAGAATTTCGCGTCGTGAGGCGCGAAACTCGCTCACTCGCGCGTCAATCGCGACTCAATTTTCGGGAAAATATACACTATAATATACTACGATTTCCATTTAGATGTAAATTACATGTCGCTTTGAGAAATTAGCGCTCGAATGAAAAGGCAAATTCCCTACGTATAAAAGAGCCTTTTGTGTATCCCAGATAGGTGCATGGTAGATGGCGGCCGAGAGAAAGGGAGAGACAGCGAGGGAAAGAGAGTACAATAATATAATACAGGTTTTGTATAAAACGAAATTAGACAATGTTTAGAGAGGTTTCTAGAACGTCTTGCGATACCGATGTACATATTTACTATCTCCTCGAGCAGACTTACCGACTTAGCTTATGTTTGAGACCTCGAGGTCGCTAAATCCAGTGAAAATTTGAGACGAAGCCTGTTCCGATGTATAAGATATGAGGTGTCAATAAGACAAATGCAAACTATTTCTATGTTCCGGGCATTTCGTGAACTGGATGGATCCGGAGTGAACACTGAGTGTTATCACGGGGCTCAGTTGTAGGGACGCACGAACCGATCAAATCGGGATGCGATTTAACGAACTCAAAATAAAATGTCCTGAACAATGTTGGGGGCACTTCGGTACATGCGAAATGATCAGCAATTTCTGATTATGGATGAAGTAATCGCCGCTGCTATGGCTACGCAGCCATAGCGGCTCAGAAGCCATAATGTTGCTACATCATTTGGACTACGTGCGAAGGGTAAACTCGATCAGGTCAATGAGCAGAAATAATAGAACTTCAATAAATCATACATTTGTGCCTTAGGTCGCACGGATCGGCAAATCACCATACATGTTGATGCTTTGAGTTGCCTTACTGAAGATTGTAGGGCGGTGCGTCTCAAACGCAACACTCTCTGTCTGTTAGAATTTTTTCAGTATTCGACGGTATGTTACAGCCTACAAATGCAAATCCTGCTGACACAGCCAGTCGTGGCTGTTCAGCAAGTTCTTTGAAAGGTAACGAACTTCGATGGCAGGGTCCTTCGTGGCTTCCCCATGAAAAACGTTGCCCTGTCATACCCGTTACAACAGAAATATTCACGACACCCACGGTCACACTTGCTTTAGCAAAATTTAGGTAAAAGGTATTTTGACAGACAGATTCGAAGAACGTTTTTCACACTGGAGCGCTTACATTCGAGTCTTCAAATCTATTATTGCTTTCTGCGTCAACAGGGCAAAGGTTGTAGACCGCGCTTCCGAGCTTGAAAAACATAAACGAGCTGAACGTCTATTTCTTATTGAGTTTCAGAGAAAGTATTTCAAGGTCTACTTTGCTAGATTGCAATAAGGTGGTCATCTGGTCAACCTAATTTTCAATTGGAGCTGTTTCTAGATAAACACGGGCTCATTCGTTGCAAAGGGCGCTTACAGAACGTATCATTTCCTTGGGATACAATCAGTGACGAATCCTTCGGTACATCTAGTCACTCGGCGATGTACCAAGAAAATGGAGGGAAAAGGAGAAATTTTATAATTTTGTACAGGTATCAAAATTCTATTTTTTCGCATTATTTTTCTGCAAAAATTTTCGTTTTTTTCCTACTGCGTCGTCACTATGCAGCGCATCCTACATGTCAAAACTTCGTGTACCCGCTTTTCAAAAGGTATCGTCAGCGAGTACACCTACGAAAAAAGAGATTGACTAGGGTACATAAAAGACAGGTTTCACACATGCACACAAGAATATCTGGTGAGTATGTGGTAGCGTATTTCGCCGGCCAGGTCCATCGCCCAAGGTTGGAAAAGATTTGAATCTAAATGATTCGAATCCGGATTCGAAAAAATGGATTCGAATCCGCTTCTGGGAATTGGATTTGTATCAGTGATTCGAATCCAATGGACGACTCGGATTCGTAAAATTTATTCGAATCCTTTTAGAGGATTCGTTGGAATTTTTTAGTTAGCCGTATTAGGCGCTAAAGTCGCTCAATATGGCCATCTGTTTTGGTCACTTTTTTTTTTTTACGAAAGAAATATCAAAAAACGTAATAAAAGCTACAAAATTCCTTCTGGTCTCCTTAGTCGAAACATTTAATTCAATTTCTTCGGAAACTACATTGCTGAAAGTATGTTTACCATGATTACATCGAATAAGATCCAGTTTTTGGAGTATTTAGTCTTTCTGAAGGGGGAAAAAGAGTCAACGATTGCTGAGTAAGTAAAATAGGTATTGTTTATTTTGATTTTGATTTTGTAACAGCCAAAAAAAGATTCCTGGATTCGATGATTCGTGGATTCGAATCCACGAATCCACTCCATTTATTCGAATTCGATTCGAATCACAGTCAACGTAAGTCATTCTCGAATCATATTCGAATCCGAAAAAAGGCAGTGATTCGTGGATTCGGATTCGAATCCAATTTTAGTGGATTCGTTTTCAACCTTGCCATCGCCACATTGAGCGATCCCCACTGCCTGGCGTTCTGTTGTTTACTGTGCCCATGTCGTTTTTATTTGACGAAAATCAGGTTTTTACGAAAAAGTAATTAAATTTGTTGAGCTTAGCAAGAGACGGATTGATTTTATAATTTATAAATAATTTTAGGCTTTTATAATCATAATCATTATTCACTTGCTTTATTATTCTAATTTTTATTTTCTGCAATTACTCAATCAAAATCCTGTTCCAATTTTTTTCAGGAGAAAGAAAAAAATGGGAGGGGGCATGGGCGGATCCAAAAGGGGGGGGGTTGAGAGGAAAAAATGAATGATAATACTAATAATAAATGAAAAATATCTAGTGAGGCATTTGTATTTATAAATTTAAAAATTAAGTTCGAAGGAGGGGGGAGGGAGGTTTAACTTCCCTGGGTCCGTCTATGGGAGGAGGTGTAATGAAGAGGTGCTACTGAAACTTGGAGATGTACCTAAAAAAAAAAAAAAAAAAACAGGATTCGCCACTGGATACTATTCACTTTATTTTGTTGCTTTGGAATAGCCCGCTTTTACGGATGTTTATATGTATTAGAAATACTCATTTGGGAAATCAACACATCGGGTGTAATCATTTGCTAGGAAAAATTCGAGAAAATATTGGATAATTAAGGGACGAGCCAGAGTAATAGTATATTACACACCAAGAGTCAAAAGTGAGTGTTTACATGGCGAAGGAAAGTTTGCGAACGAGCGTAGCGAGTGAGCAATTCCCAAGTCATGTAAACTCACTTTTGGCTCTTGTTGTGGAAAATATTTTTAATACTACTTGATCAGAAACGGCAATGTTTTTCGCTGACACAGTCTGTATTTGTTTTTATCTATTTAATTATTTAAATCATAGACAGGAGATTTTTGGGTGCGTAATTAATTCAAAAATTTAATTTGCTCAGTTAATTACTACAAAGTACAGTATCACAATCTTGTCTTCAGTTTGTTCACATGCACAAACAGCATACACAGGTAGTGGCCAGCAAAAACGTAACGACGGTTAGCAACAAACGGTAACTGCTGTACTACATCGTGAATATTTAAATGCGTTCTCAAGTCGCTTTTTTGTAATTCGCTCCGTGGCCGAGTGGCTAGAGACGATCGCTGCATTTCAGTCAAATGTTTCAATGGACGCGGGTTCGATTTCCCCGATATGCAATTACTGGCCAGCAATTTTTTCATGTAAAAACGCTTTACATTGAGGGACGTTTACTTTACATGCAGGTTTTGTCAGCACTCGATGCATGAATGATAGGCGCTTCTTGTCGCCTGTAAAACACCAATGTAAACATTACCTTTCTGATCAAGTAGTATAAAAAGTCTATTATTCGCAGTTGTCAAGTTTGTAGAAGGTGGACTGGGAGTAGTTATCAGTCACCCCTAATGCCGCACCCCTACCTTTGGTGCGTGTTGTGGAGGCTTCGCCTTTCTTGCACACTGGAATAGACTACTTAGTTCAACTTAACATGAGAAATGACAAAAATGTAATTGTGGTGGTCAATATAGCACTTTTTACATGTTTGGTGACTCGGGCAGTTCATTTAGAGTTTGCGAGAAATATGTCAACTGAAGAATTCCTTATGGCTTTTACGAGATTTGTCAGTAGGAGATGCGTCCCGAAATTTGTTCTTTCTGATAATGGTACGAATTTTGTTTTTGTGCAACCATTCAGTGGGACATCGCGCTAAGGTCACTGACTATCGACTCGACAAGTATTTGACCTCCAACAATATTGAGTAGACATTCATTCCCAATATGCTCCATGGTATGGAGGGGTCAATTGGTGGAGCGTAAGGCGATGCACGCATGCCCAATTGGCTCCCCAGACACCGCCCCTCGCCATTCGCAACCCGGAAACTACCATCTCTAGCATATCGTCGGGTTGCTGGTGCGGACGTATTGAGGCTGGCCCGAGCCCCCATTTCGTCGACCGTGTCGGTGCGCGCTGTCCTCAAGGGCCACTACGGCGCACCCTACTGACCGAGGGAACCGCCATTGTCGCGACGACGACCTGGAATTCGGGTGCACCGCAGACGGACGCGCTGCCGTTGCTCCAACCCTTCACCTCCTCGTTTGGGTACGTGTGTCGACGCAGGAAGGTGGTGACGGCGGGTGAGCTTCTCTTCTTCAGGATGGTACAGGATCGATGGTGTGGGCCGAGCTTTCTCCGTCGGCCCTCTGCCTCGACCACTCTGCCTGCATCTTCCTCTTCATGATGGCCGAGACAAAGGCCGACACCCGGTTCCAACTGCTGCCGCTCTTCATCATCTCCGGAACCAGGGTGTCCGGCGCGAGACGGCTGATGTCGTCGTCTTCTTCCTTTTCTTCGTCGTCTTCTTCATCCGGCTCATCGCGTGGTGTTGAAACCGTCCCGCGCCTCTCATGCTTCCAGGCCTCACACTCGAACAGGGTGTGCCAGGGTGTGTCTTCCGCCCCTCGATCACAGTGCGTGCACACGGGGCTCGGCGCTATCGCCATCCGGTGTAGGTACGTGCCGAAGCACCCGTGGCCGCTCAGGACTTGGGTAAGGTGGAAGTTCAGCGCTCCGTGCACTCTTCCTACCCATCCATCGAGGTCGCGTATCAGCGCTCGGGTCCACTCGCCCTTGGACGAATGGGCGAGCGCGTCCTTCCACTTCCGAAGCGTGTCCTGCTGGATGACTCGCTTGACCCGAAGTGCTTCTCTTCTCGTCTTCGCTTTCTTCTTCGCACCGTATACCTCCGCTATTTCGCCGACCTTGAGTTCGATCGGCGGTATACGCGCTAACACGCCTACTGCCTCCGAAGAAACAGTGCGGTATGCACTGACACACCTCATCGCGGCTTTTCGCTGGATCTTCTCCATCTCCACTCTTCTATACGGAATCTTGATGGCGTCGGCGAATACCGGCGTCCCGTATGGAGGGGTGTACGAGCGTCTCGTCGCGTTGATCAAGCACAGTTTTAAAAAATCTTACTGTAGCGTAATTTTAGATTACACACAACTTAGTACTGCACTTTGCCAGATTGAAGACACGATAAACTGCCGCCCGCTCACCTATGTAAACGAAGAAGTACTATCTCTTTTGACGCCCAATCATTTTTTGAGGCTGCTCACTTGTAACTTTAACACTACTTTAGAGGTCACCACTTCACGAGCACATCTCCCTTCTACAGCGGAGAACCTATTGTATGTATGGGGCCACACTTTGGCAGTAGTGGATGCGTTCTGGGTCGCCTTTAGAAGTCTCTATTTGTTGTTACGTGAGAAACATAGTTCTGTTCACCCTCCGAAGAAGGGGTCTATCGCATTTATCGCGAATAAGGGAGATGTTGTTTTGGTCAAGGAACCAAGTGCCACTAGGGCAGATTGGAAGTCTGGTGTAATTTTACGCCTTGACAAACGACAAGGCGTGGTCCATCTTCGTTCCGGAGGTCGACAATTTTGAGGGCAGTAAACCAACTTTTTCCTTTGGAACTGCCGATGTCCAGAAAAGGAGCTGAAGACCTAGCCCAGACAGTTAGCAGCAAGGCATCTATGGAGATTAAATGAGGTCTAGGAGTCATAGGTATCTGGGTAGACTGCAGGGGACGGAGTCGGGGAAAGGGGAGGGGTGTCAATGTCGAAAATATCGCCTTTATCACTCTCATTTTCGACTTTAGCTCCATCCTACATTGATATTGTGACGCTACGTTATCGATGACGTCACGGACTTCTACATTCGTGAATTGTAAGCTCTCCGCGGTCAATGGCCGGAGTGGTTACCGTCAAGTAAATACTGTTGGTTGGTGAAATTCGGTTTCTAAGTCCCGAATTAATCCCTCACAAATTTTTGTAACCATTTCGACTTTAAGCTATTCGTTGAATTACGCAAACCTTAATTTTCGATTAAAATTTCATTGTAAGTTAAACAAGCTACCTCGCAGATAGCGAGGTAGTAAGAGGGTGTTTGCTTAAGCTGAAAAACTTTCAGCTTCCAACTTCTGGTTTCTCAAAATTATCCTAAAACTGCAGAAACTTCCGGCTTCTCCGTATTCTGGTGTTGTTGCGCCAAAAACTTCTGTTGAGGTTAGCACCTCTCATCTTCCACACGCCTCCGCCTTAATACCGATCTAACGATCAAAACGCAACTGAGCTAAAACTGAATTATGAGCTGTAAACAATTTAACAATTCAGTCGTAGTAAAAAGAAAAAATAATGATGATGAAATTTCGATTGCAATAGGGTGCTTAAGGAATTAATAAAATCAACCTAAGTACGAACGAGACTGCTCAAACTTTAGGATAGAATCGAAGAACGAAGTATCAATTCAGAGAATCTCAAGTCTTAAAAGAGTTTAATTCCACAGCGTACTCTGTAGCGTCTCCCAACTCCCGATCTTACTGGCGTAAATCTCTCTCAGGTCTGAAGCCCCAGCGCACCTAAACAATAAGCTGCTCGATGATCTCCGGTTCTTCCAATTTACGTCATTTGGTAGCAAAGTGTGGATATTAAGTCGATTGACTCTGGGTTGGCCATGACGTTATCCTGAACCTCCTTAATCGTAGATGACAACAGCTGCTCGGAGTTCTCCACAACAAAAAATCGCCAAAAGCAACAAGTCAACGAATACCGTGAAGGAAATTCAAAAGGCGGAACAATATTTCAAAATTTTCTCAATAGAAATTCAAAAATCCTTTCAGCATCTAAATTAGGTACTCAAAATTACCTAGCCTACTCGATTTTGGAGATTCAGAAAGATATTAAATACTCTCTGCCGGGAAGCGGTTCTTGAAACTAGCTCGCAACTCAGACTTGAAAATAAAAAATTTAAAAAAGTAAGCCAAGTATCTCGAAACAGCATTATAAGGGCAAATTTCAACATCTCCAACTAGAATGATCCGTTCACTTGGTGATAAGCTCCAGGGTCAATTTTCTCCAGGGGGGGGGGGGGGTGGAGGGGGTATTTGACAGGGATGAATAAAACTTTTTGACATCAATGTCATGAATATCTGAACATTACAAGTAGAGAATATTCATCTCTAAGTTCTTAAATTCTGAGGGTCGCAAAAGTGTAGCGAAGTCGCGTGAACGGTCAGTTTGGCCCTATGAGTTCCTTATACCATACAGTTTCCACACATGATTATACATATAATTTTTATTTATGATTTCCTGTATGATTTTTTTTTTTTTAAACAGAATTCTTCGACGTGATTATGGATTTTTGGCCAGATATCGAAAATTCTGCTTTCTCCACAGGATACAGCTGCATTAGGATGCCTCTAATCTCAAAAATGTTCGAAATCTGACCTGGCCACCCAGAGGCGAAACTTGACTTTCAGTTGGGAAGGGGGGTGAAGAAGGAAAATTTGCCGACAAAATTTTCTAAAAATTTGAAAATTAGCCGATTTTCCAATCAAATAATTTTTTATTTGGGAAAATAAAATAATAATAATAAACAAACAAACGTTCTTAGAAAATGAAAAATGCAAATGAACAGTTTCAAACCTTGCTGACTGCCTAATTATTGGGGGTGTTTCATCCCCCCCCCGTAGTTTCGTCCCTGCAAATGCAGATTGGAACCTTATCCCCCAAGCACTCACATTTGCGCACATGAGCATACCCTATTCTGGGGGGATAAGGTGGAAAGATATTAGGAATACTTGAGAGGAACACACAACTTCCTTTACACATTGAGGTGGTCGTTGTTTACTCTTGGTGATCTTTTTTTCTGAATTTTCTCTGATTTTTCTCCTAAATTAATTCCAATAAAAACAAATCAAATAAATAAATTTAAAAAAAAAAAAAACCTACAAAGTTTCTTGTTGATTGGATAAGGGGAATCCGTGTCAGAAGTTCCCTTTTGTTCTTATGGGAAAAATACATGGCGTTTTGACTTTTGTTCCTGACTAAATTTCCCTCCTATTCGGGCTGTAAAGCGTTAGTATCGACTACTCTTATCAGCGAGCAAAAGGTAAAGTTTTTGACACATGTAGCAAAATT
Organism: Acanthococcus lagerstroemiae; assembly: GCA_031841125.1. Lineage (NCBI taxonomy): Eukaryota > Metazoa > Arthropoda > Insecta > Hemiptera > Eriococcidae > Acanthococcus > Acanthococcus lagerstroemiae. Next base: position 52,038,323 of record CM063112.1, on the reverse strand, counting down.
TTGGAATCTCGGATGTACGGCCCGAATGTTCACCAGGACAAAAGACAGTAAATTAAACAACAGAACATTTGCTATCGGATCCAGCTTGTGTCATTGGAAGATGTATTTTGCTTTTCAACTTTTAGATTTTAATAAAGTGTTCAACTTTCTCAAATTTCAGGCTCTAGGTCAAACAGAGAATCCAGTAACAACAGATTTCGGGCTGCTCAAAGCGGTGGAGCGCTGTAGTCGTTTACGAATGATTAAGTGAGTGAGTGAAATACTGACTCATTGAGTGAGTGACGGAGTGCAGAAGTGAATGAATAACTGATTTAGAGAACGAATGAATGACTGAGTAATTGAGTGAATAACTCAATGAGTAAGCGAGTGACTGACTGAGTGTATGAATCACTGAGTCACTGAGTAAAGTGATTGAGTAACTGTGTGAATAACTGAATAAGTAAGCGAGTGACTGAGTGAATCACTAAATAAGTAAGCGACTGACTCAGTGAGTGAGTGAGTGAGAGAGTGAGTGAATCAATAACTCATTGGGTGAGTGACAGAATGAGGAATAACTAAATTAGAGAATGAATTAACAACTGAGTAAGTGAGTGAATCACTAAATAAGTAAGCGAGTGACTGAGTGAATCACTGCTGAGTGAGTGGTGGAGTGAGGAAGTGAATGAATAACTAAATTATAGAATGAGTTAATGACTAAGTGAGTGAGTGAGTACCTTAGTGAATCATTAAATAAGTAAGCGAGTGACTGAGTGAGCGAGTGAATTACTCAATAAATAAGCGAGTGACTGATTGAATCACTGAGTGAATCACTGACTCAGTGAGTGACGGAGTGAACAGATTTCGGGCTGCTCAAAGCGAGCCGTTTACCTTTTGTAACCCTGATTGAGGGGATTATTTCATTTACAGGCAAACAAAGAAATTTCAAAAGATTATGAAAACAAAAGCTTTTATCGAAAAAATGATTAGGACAAAATTTATAGTACATAAAATTTTCCTTCCATTGAGACAATTTTCATTTCAATTTGATGAATTTTTCCAAAATATGTAGGGTTTCAATAGTTCTTGTTTTTCACGTGCCTAAAATTATAGAGGGCGACTCTTTCGCGCTGGCAGTCCGAATAGTCATTGTTTGAAATTAAACGTTTGCTTCCGACTTGCAGATTTTCGAAATGTCTTCCACATTTCAGCTTTGTTTCAACATTTCAAAGAACGTTCGATACTCAGCTTGAAACTTTCTGCTTTTGACTGACAAGTGCCTAACAGGGGTCCAGGGTACTCCATTTTCAGAAACGAAATTTGACTTTCAGTTTGGAAAGGTGAAGAAGAAAAATTTGCCGACAGATAGTTTTTGAAAACTAAAAACTCGCCGACAAAATGTTCAAAAAATTGATAATTTGCCAATTTCTTAATCGAAATATTTTTTAATTGAAAAAGAAAATAAACAAACAAACAAACATGCATAAAAAATGAAAATTCAAATGAACAGTTTCAAAATTTGCCGACTGTCAAATTATTGGGGGTGTCAAATGAACAGTCTTAAAATTTGCCGACTGCCAACCAAATTATTGGAGGGGGTGTTTCAACCCCCACACACCCCCTATAGTTTCGTCCCTGCGACCACCGGTTGAAGGTTTTTCTTATCTTACCCTACGACAGTAACGTCACCCAATTTCAGGAAATTTGGATAATTCTAAGGAGGCCCCTCGGAGCCTCAAACACAAGATTTACGTAAATATTTGTTAGCAGAGACTTAATCACGTCAAATCGTCTGTATAGAAGATGAGGCGAATAGCCCTTACATATTCTATAAGTAATTGCTGTGTGGCTAAGAGGTAACGTGCCCGCTTTGTAATCCTTGTGTCTGAGGGTCGAGTCCCACCGACTCCCAAAAGTAGGCAATATTCGAACACCCTCGCTATCATCCTAGCAAACACAGCGATTACGATATGAATCGAGATGGAAACACAGTACCTCCTGTAACCCCCGCCAGTTCACACGAACAAAGCATTGCAATAGCACGGTGTGTTACCACCAGATCAGAAAGATAGGTACTGTGCGTGTGCACGTTGTGGACAGCTTACTCAACGTTATGGAACATGTGGTTCCATGTGGACTGGTTCGTGTGTCCGGTAACCTTCCGACTGCTCTTGCGGCACGCCGAAGACGTCCTCCGCCGCCACCGGTGACCGAAGTATGGTCAAATCCGGCGTAGACTATAAGATCGCCAAAGCGGCCAAGTCGATTGCAAAATTTAAGGTTGAAGACTGGGGTTTTCACTTTACAAGCCCGGCATCGTCGCTGTTGGTTGAAGCCTAAAAACATAGGCATAGAAATGGGCACTGGGAGGTGATGAGGGTGTATAGTTAGTTATTCTGGTAGGACGTATGACAATGCCCGTATGCCAAAGTGGCCCCGGAAACTACCCTTTCGAGTATCGCATCAGTGGCTTCAGGGAATGAATATATGGGTGTATAAAGATAGATATAGGTGAACACACATTAATAGTGCCCTGGCCGCTTCGCGGCCCAACCCCCCCGCCGTCACTCGCTTCGCTCGTGCCGGCCTTACTCGGCGTTCGCGCCTCGTCCAACCGCCACAGTCCTCAGTATTTGGTCTGAAACTTATGTTGTTGAGATTTGCTTTGTGCTTCTTTTGCTCTCCCACAATCAGCGGTCCTCAATCTTCTACCATGAACCCCCTTCCATCCTTTCTTCATCACGAGCCTCCTCCTCCTCCACAACGACCCCGTCATTGACCATGATTGCTCTCCGCCTCCACGGTCACACCTCAACAGTCGCAACCCTCCTCAGCCAGTCAGCCACAAACTCCTCCCCCACAATGGCCATAGTCCTCCACCTAGTCTCCCTTGATCACCCTCTTCCACCACGAGTGCCCTCCATTAGGGCCACGTCCTTCGACCACCCCACACCACTGTGGCCTTCATTTTCGTTCACGTACCACACCCACCAAGACCTCTTCATCCATCACTACAACCTCCCCAATGGCGGCCTTAGTCCCTCTCTACAGCCTTCCCCTTCTGCGGCTCCATCGCCCTACGGCCTCCTCGCTCAACCACCACGAAGATCCCCTGGTCCTCCAACCAGGAGCTTCCACCACAATGACCAACCCTCCTCCACGAGAACCCTTCCCTTCAAGACCACCTGCCCGGGACCAGAACCTTCCGCACCATGGCCTTCATTCGCCTTCCCGACGGCCTCTCTCACCAAGGACTTCCTCCCCCACCAGGACCTCTTACTCACCGTTACGCCCCACACCTCCCAGGGCCTTTATCCCCCTCCTAAGGACACGCCACCCATGGATCTCCTTCCCATTCTGTAGCTCCCTCCACCATGAACCACCTCCTAGGGGTAGGCTACCCATGGAGAAATAAGTAATTAGTGGGGCAGAGTAGGCAGTCCGTGGTCTCTACTCCCTCCCAATGGCGGCCTTAGTCTCTCTCCACAGCGTTCCCTTCAAGGGCTCTATCACGCTTCGGCCTCTTCGCTCAACCACCTCGAAGATCCCCTAGTCCTCCCACAAGGAGCTTCCACCACCATGATCACCCCTCCCGCTGAAGAACCCTTCCCCTCAAGATCCCTCTCCGGGACCAGAACCTTCGGCACCATGGCCTTAATTCGCCTTCCCAGCCGCCTCTCTCACCAAGAACTTCCTCCTCCACCAGGACCCCTTCCTCACTATTACCCCCTCCCCACTCGGGGCCTCAATGTCCCTCTACTGTCCCCGCCACCATCGTGTTTTTCCTCCCCTTTAGGAGCTCCTGCTCTACCATGAGTACCTCTTACACCCCCGGGCCTTTATCTAGAAAAATTTTACTGCCCCTCTAGGATCCTCACCCACCACTACCTCCTCCTTCCTCAATGGCCAACCTCTCCTATCAAGGATTTCCTCCGCCACAAAGACCTCTCACCCACCACTACCCCGGGCTTCATCTCCTTTCAGAGCCCCTGTCCTCAGTATGGCCCGCCAACCCCCGAAGATCCCTGACCATCCACCCAGGAGCTCTCACAACCATGACCACCCCTCCCTCGAGAGCCCTTCTCCCTCAACACCCTACCCCGCCACCAGTCCCTCCCGCACAACGGCCATTTCTCTCCGAGGTCCCCTCTCTCACCAAGCACTTTCTCCTCCACCAGGTCCTCTTACTCCCGCCCCACCCAGGGCCTTCATTTTCGTCCACAGCCCACGCCCCCACAGGGGCCCTCCCCCCTTCAGGAGCTCCCTTCTCAACCATGAACCCATTCCTGAGGGTAGACTACCCCTGGAAAATTGAGCAATTATGGGGCTGGGTAGGCAACCTGCAACGACTTGTGATTTTGAAGATTATGGGTAATTATGTCATTTTATGTCTTTTTATGTCTCATTATGTCAGTTATGTCTTAAAACTTGGAGAGCTTTCATGTTAGAACAGATTATGTCCTTGAAAGTAGTTAATCTGCCCCTGCAATTTTCCAGGGGCTCTCCTCCCCCTTCAGGAGCTTCCTCCACAACCATAAACCCCCTCCTGAAGGTAAGCTACCCCTGGAAAATTGAGTGATTAAGGGGCCGGGTAGGCAACCTGCAGCGATTCGTGATCTTGAAGATTATGGGTAATTATGTCATTTTATGTCTTATTATGTCAGTTATGTCTTAAAACTTGAAGATCTTTTATATTAGAATGTCCTTGAAAGTAGCTGATCTGCCCCTGCAATTTTTCGGATTTTTAGATAGGCAATCCGCAGTGCGTTTTTTTTTCCGCGGAGGTGGCGGCGGCGGCGGATTTTACTTTTTTAGTATATAAAAAAAAATAAAAAATAATATAGAGAGAGAGAGAGAGATAGCCTTTCCAGTCCCCAGCGGAACACCGCCGTTTCGAGTCGCTGGCCAAGAAGGGTGAATACCATATTTCTAACGCCCCTGGATCCGCCAAAAGGGGCAATCTAGCTTCGAGCTCCCTGCAACGGCGCGGATACTTTCCAGCCATCGCAGACAACGTCACTTGCAAATTTCAAGCAGCTCCGAATACGCTTGCCGAGACTCTTTCAAGTAAGCCGCAGGTCGTAATTCTCGCACGCACGCTCGCAAAAGACCAGACTGCAGAAACTACACGTAAGTATACCGGTAAGTACAATCGAAGCGAAAACGTTAAAGGCCTTACACTGAATTGTAATCTGCTGAAAAATCGTCTTCGCTGAATTACGTGACGCTTACCGGGCGTAAAATCACGAACGGGCGACGACCCAACTGCCATCGTGCAGTTTGCTCGCTCTTTCTCGCCCTCTCTGCTCAACCCATCCGAATTCAGATTGAATTTTAATCTGGTCGCGGCGCGAGCGAGCACGGGGCGGGGACCGGCGAACAAGGCCGCTAAGAATCGTTTATAAAGAGTAAAAAGTTAGATTATCGTCCTTCTCGCTAATTAGTAAAGTTAGGCGAGAGTTATTCGAAGTTTTCGGTTAATGAAGGTAAGGGTAGATATACGTTAGCGGAGACTTGACATGAGGAAAGAATACTTATTGGCAAAGGACAAATATTGTAATTAGAAGACCGAGCAGGCGGGAAAGAAGATGGGGGGGCGGCAAGAAAAAAGCGGCATCGCGATGACTTCCTCGAAGCGAATTTTAATCAAATTACGCACTCAAAAGACGAATTGTAATCACGACGAATTCCGGTGTACATTTACATCTACATCTATATATCCGTAAACGAGCGTCAATGACAACTACAGGAGAAAGGACCCGGTGAGGAGGGCGGTGAGAGGCGACGGAAGAGGAGAGCGAAAACGTAAACGAGCGTCAATGACAAAACCCAAGCACAATAAAGTTTCCCCCACCTCACCGACTATCTCTCCGTCTTTCTCAATTTCGATCGTAAAATTCATTCTAAAAAGTGAATTTTCGTACATAACGAGGCAGGCTCGACGTTTAACGAATTAAAAAAAAAAAAAAAGTACGAACTCAACCTCTTTGCTGTGTGGATAAAATTTCGTAAATTTTCTTTCTGCCCGCAAAAAGCGCTCTCTCGTAGGCGGCAGTGGCCTGTACACTCTTATATGTACCTCGGCCTATATTGCTTTAATAATAAAAAATTCGCAACAATAGATGTTTCAGCTCGTTTGGGATTTATAATTCAGCGATAGTCGTGCGGTTGCAAAAGAGAGGTTCTAGTTAACCGTGCCGTGTGCCGAGCCATGCCCATGCCTCACGACTGTGTGTTTTTCTCTCTTTCTCTCTCTCTCTCTCTCTCTCTGGCAAAACTGCGGCCTCAAATTGTGTCCGCTGTTCGAGCGTACTCCGTTCTCGACCGGGTACACATCTGACCGTGCCCGGGTTCTCTCGATCTAATTAAAGGAGACGAAGGGTTTTTTCTCCTTTTTTTTTTCGTTTTTCTATTTTTTTTTTTTTTTTGCTACGCCGGAAAAAGAAAGCCGGATAAAATCGAGCTTAGTTTGTATTTACCTCGACGCCTTGTACTTTCAGTTTCATGTGGTCTTCGCGCGTTGTTTTGCCGTCTTTGCGTTTTTTCCAGCAGTAACCGTCTCGTCTGTAGCGCACCTTTTTGCGGCTGTACATCAACATGGATCCGCTTTCAGGCCTGCAACCACAAAAACGCGTATTTGTACGACGCGTAGAAAAACAGCGTATTCTATACGAGCCGATCGAAAAACTGATTGAAATTTTCGAAATCAGCGATCTGAAAACCCCTATCCCGATGTTTCGTTCCAGTGGCTGATACGGGGAAGCCCCAGTATTTAAATTTGTCTATAGTAGGGATCCGAAGTAGTAAAGCGTCGACAGGGTACAGAGGAGTGGGATTTTATATTGATAAGAAACACAACAAGCAGCAATGCTGCACGACTAGGGTCGGCAAATGCTGCAATTCCTATCGTCTGAATTCTGCTAAACATTAACGCACTCTATATTCATCAATAATAAACATCCCACAAAACTACAAACTACGACAGAATCGCCATCCATATTACCACTTGATAACGTCTGAGTACTGAACAACTTGAAGAATAATAAATAACTCTAACTCGTACAGGAGTAAGCACTAAGCAGTAACTAATCCGACGACAAAAAACATACGAGAGAGTGAGTATCTAACACGTATCTATACAAAACTGAACGTGCACACTTGACGCATACACATGTCGAACTGGATAGTGACGCGCATGTATGTGTAGTCAACAAATACCAAAAGCATTTCCCGAATCCTTTTCAATACATTTCACAGTAATACGCGACGTGAATAAATTTTTCGGAACTTACCCGCATTCACTAACGCTCTCTATATTCATCAATAATAAACATCCTACAAAACTACGAACTAGGACAGAATCGCCATCCATATTACCACTTGATAACGTCTGAGTACTGAACAACTTGAAGAATAAAAAGCGATTGTAATAGGGTCTAGCCGACCCTAAAAACGAAATAATTGAAGTAAAAAGTTTTTCGGAAAAACTCGCTCTATTAAAGATTGGAAACAACGAAAACAAAAAGCACTATCGATCTTTCAGGTATATACACCCAATTTGTCGGCCACTAAAGAAGAAACTAAAGAATTCTATTATCTCTTGGATGACAGCTTCATCTCACACAAAAATGATTGCAATATAATCATGGGCAACTTCATTGCCAAGGTAGACACCGAAAATGGAAGTAAACCTAGGGGTTGGGCTGTGGTTGGGAGACACATCTAACAAAAATGGTAAAACATTAATTGAGTTCATCGACGAAGACAACCTCAAGTTAGCTGATACATTCTTTCAGAGACGACTAAATAGAAGATGAACGTGGAAGTCACCTGACGGAATTATTAAAAAACGAAATCGACAGCACTATAACTGATTGGATAAGTAGTATAGAAGACGCAGGGGGTTATCTCCACACTGCAATTCTCATCAAACCACCGTCCAGCAAGGTGCAGGCTGAAAATACCTATAAATCGCAAAATCAGGGCACTATCAGATACACCCAAGGGAACCCACAAAAAAGTGGGTACCAGTCCATCAGTTACCCTTGGTTCCCATTTAGTTACCTGGGTAACTGGCGGGATTTTCCACATCCCGATACGCAGTCAGTTACCCTCTATTACCCGTGGAAACGTTACCCATTTGCAACTCTCGGTTACCCTCAGATTACCCAAAAACCCATCAGTTACCCTTGGTTCGCCTTTACTTACCCGGGTAACTGGCGGAATTTTCCAAATCCCTGTACTCAATCAGTTACCCTTTAGTCACCCGCGGAAAAGTTACCCATTTGAAACCCTTGGTTACCCCCAGATTACCCAAAAACCTATCAGTTACCCTTTGTTCTTCTTTAGTTACCCGGGTAATGGACGGGATTTTGCGCATCCCGAAAAGCAGTTAGTTACCCTCTAGTAATCCGTGGAAGAGTTACCCATTTGCAACCCTCGGTTACCCTCAGATTACCCCGAAGCCCATCAGATACCCTTGGTTCCCCTTTAGTTATCCGGGTAACTGGTGGGATTTTGCGCATCCCGATACGCAATCAACTACCCTCTAGATACCCGCCAAAAAGTTACCAATGTGCAACCCTCGGTTACCCTCGGGTACCCACAGAATCCCAGGAAACCCATCAGTTTCCCTTGGTTCCCCTTTACTTACTCGGGTAACTGGTGGGATTTGGCGCATCCCAGTACGCAATCAGTTACCCGCTGTGTACCCGCAGAAAAGTTACCCATTTGCTACTCTCGGTTACCCTCAGATTACCCAGAAACACATCAGTTCCCTTTGGTTCCCCTTTAGTTATCCAAGTAATTTGCGAAATTTTACGGATCCCGATGCGCAATCAGTTACCTTTTAGTTACTTGCGAAAAAGTTACCATTTGCAACCCTCCGTTACCCTCAGATTACCTTAACCCTGGTTCCCCTTTGGTTACCCGGGTAAGTGACGGGTTTTTGCGCATCCCGATAAGCAATCAGATACCCTCTAGTTACCCGCGAATAAGTCACCCATTTGCAACCCTTAGATTACCCCGAAACCCATCAGTTACTCCTGTGCTTCTTCTTTAGTTACCTGGGTAGCTGGTGGAATTTTGCGCATCCCGATACGCAATCAGTTACCCTCTTGTTACCCACGGAAAAGTTACCCATTTGCAACCCTTGGTTCCCCTTTAGTCACCCGGGTAACTGGCGGGATCTTGCGAATCGCGATACGCAATCAGTTACTCTTTAGTCACCCGCGGAAAAGTTACTCATTTTTGCAACCCTCGGTTACCCCCAGGTTACCTTTAGATTAGCCCCAAAACCCAGCAGTTACCCTTGGTTCCCCTTTAGTTCTCCGGATAACTGGCGGAATTTGGCGCATCCCCATACGCAATCAGTTAGCCTCTAGTTACCTACGGAAAAGTTACCCATTTGCAACTCTCAATTACCCTCAGATTACCCAGAAACTCATCAGTTACTCTTGGTTCCTCTTCAGCTACCCAGGTAACTGACGGGATTTGGTGCATCCCGATAAGCAATCAGTTACTCTCTAGCTACCCGTGGAAGAGTTACCCATTTGCAACCCTTGGTTCCCCTTTAGTTACCCAGGTACCTTGCGGAATTTTGCATATGCCGATACGCAATCAGTTACCCTCAGATCACCTCGAAACCCATTCGATACCCTTGGCTCCCCTTCAGTTCCCCGGGTAACTGGCGGGATTTTGCGCATCCCGATACGCAATCAGTTACCTTCTAGTTACCCGCGGAAAAGTTACCCATTTGCAACTCTCAATTACTCTCAGATTACCCAGAAACTCATCAGTTACTCTTGGTTCCTCTTTAGTTACCCAGGTAACTGGCGAAATTTTGCGCATTCCGATACGCAATCAGTTACTCTTTAGTTACTCGCGGAAAAGTTACCATTTGCCACCCTCTGTTACCCTAAGATTTCCCTAAGATTACCCCGATACTCATCAGTTACCCTGGGTTGACCTTCAGTTACCCGGGTGACTGGCGGTATTTTGCGCACCGGGTAAACTTCCATAATAAATATTCACTCAATATTTTTTCTCATTAAATGAATAAAACTGATTTTTTTTTTTGGTAATGGAAATATTGTGAACTATGACATGATGAAATATCATGACTTTTTCGAGTTTTGGTTTAAATATCATGACTTTTCATGACTTTCATGACAAATTTTTTGAATCATGACTTTTCATGACTTTTATGACAATTTATTGAAATCATGACTTTTCATGACTTCTTAGGCCTGTAGACACCCTGTTTCACCTCTTTTATTTCTGATTCCATAGCCGTAAGGTCAGCCCCATAGAGAGAAAAAGAGAACCTGGGGAAATTTCCACGGGCCCTCCTCTCTTTCCAGTTCAGTTTGTTCTTTTGTTAGATGGGAAAAAATTATAAGCTACAGGATAAGAGGTTTCTTTCATGGTGTAAGGAGTGATTGCTGATTCAATGTACAGTGCGATTGAAATTTAGGCCTTCTACAATTATCGGGCCCTCTTGAAAGTCCGGGCCCGGGGTATTTCCTCCCTTCTCGACAGATTATGTGTTCTCCACGTATCCTACTTCCAATTTGACTGCTGAAGTCTCCTTACCAGTGTATCATTTTGTTTTTTCTTTTTCTGGGGGTTTAGTGTTTCCAAAAGAGTTTGGTAAAAATTATCAAATACCTCTTCACTAGAGGCTGTAGTGGAGGCGTACACCAGAGTAATGGTAACCGTTTGATGCTGAGATAATTTGATCTTCATACTTGCTATTTTATCGGTTTCGCCTCGAAATTCCAAAAATTTCTTTTTCATTTTCTTAAAAATTAAAAATCCTTCTCCTTCTTGCCTCCTTCCTGACTTATGTAGCAGAATAGATTCCTTTTTTCCGTTTCTAATGCGGCATTTCTTTCCCTTATTATCTCAGCAAGGTCCAAAATGTCGATTTCCCCCTCCTCGAATGCTTCCTCCAGCTCCACCAAATGTTCCTCGTTTTTCAGGATCCTTACGTTCAAACTTCGCACCGTAATTTTTTGTTGAGTTCCCTCCCCCTTTGGGCTTTCCACTATTGCGTCCGAGAGATGATCTTACGTGCCCAGGCTGACCAGGTTAGTCTGGGTCCGAGGTCCCAATTAAAATTTCTTATATTTTAATAAACATTTTCTCCCATTTGGACCCCACGTTTTTCAAAAAGTAAAATTCGCGATCATTGTAGACGTTTAGTAAGCGGAGAATCAATTTATGGAAATTCGTGGATAAAAATGTTCACTGAAATTTGGAAACGATAGCCCCCTTAAGCTTCCAAATCCCTGGGCTACTGATATTCCGGCTGAATCAGTCCGACTCTTTGCTAAATACAAGACCCTCTCGTCGAAACGGAACTCGCTCATCTCCTCCATTCTCCGAGCTGCAGGAAAACGAGAATCGGACGCGGAAAACGAACAATTTCAGCGAACACTTTCGGCAACTCCTCCCTCGCAATTTACGAAGCAACATTTTACAATATTCGTAAACTTCTCACGCCGATACGGGTGGATTGAAATTCACCCTTCGGTGAGCATTTATTCAATCGAAAAATATCAATAAAATCACTCGAAAATGGGCACCTTTACGGCATAGCAGCGCACAGACCGCGAAAAAACGATGATGCGACCGCAGGAAAAATGTAGATTCGAAAGATGACAATTATTACCTCTTGAGAAAATTTAACATTTCCCAGAGTGAGATGGAAAACAGAAGGAAGTCGCGTGCACTCGAAGAAAGCAGTCGGCCTGCCAAATTGAAAAGCTGGTGAAATTTGAGACAAGGTTCAACTTGAAAAAGCGATACACCACCAAACACAAAATTACGAGGGTGTAATGCTAGCATAGAGTTCGGGGGGGGGGGGTTACAAGAATACAATGGGGGCTGGTGGTGGGTTAGAGCTGCGAATGCTGGTGTAGTCTTCGGACGAAAGACTCCAGCATTTCCAATCGCTGTACTGCCTTTTCAGAATAGACACCGGGTTGAGCAGGTTTCTGGTGAGCTTTAGGTCACTAGAAAAATTTTATGAAGATTTCCATAGAATGAAGTTCTCTTAATCCTCTCCTTCTGGAAAATTGAATATATTCTGGGATAAGTCCTCCCTTTAATTATAAACGTCAAAATCTCATTAACTGTTTATTTTGCCACAAAAAATGGTTATTACCAAAATTTGTAGATCGTAGGAAAATAATATGTACTCCTCGTCAAAGAAATTCGGTAGGAAAACGGATTATAAGGTAGGATTTAGAAAAAATCAGCGTCACTTGAGTACCCTGGATTCCGATCCAACTGGCCGATTGAGCTCATGCTCAAACTTGAATGACGTCAGGGTTGTGAACGTCCATTACGAGAATCTCAGCTGACTGAATCAGTTACAGAGGTCAGTAGACTGCCAGGTAATGCCACACCCCCACCCTGAACTCATACAGGGTTAGTCAGTTCAAACGCAGATTCAAAAATCTTGTTTACAAGTGAAGCGTACTCGGTGCATCTCTTATTTTTTTTCAACAATGAATTAGTGAAGCGTACTCGGTGCGTTTCTTATTCAATAATCTTCGGGGGAAATCTCCAATGATTTTCGAAGAATTTCATCGAAAATCTTTGGGAAAATCTTCCAATGTTTTTTGAGGAATTTCACTGGAAATTTTCGGAAACAAATTCCGGTAATTTTCGATACAACTAACCTCCAGGAAAAATATTCTCCGAAGAGATTCATCGAAAATCTTCAGGAATAATTTTCGATGATCTTTAAGGAATTTCATGAGAAATGTTTTGGAAAAAAATTCCAATAATGTCCGAAGAATCTCACTGGAAGTCTGTAGAGAAATTCGGGAATAATCCCGCATGGTTTTCAAAGGAAGTTCATCAGAGATGGAAAGAAAATCTGAAAATTTCCGAAGAATTTTATCGTAAATATTTTGAGAAAATCTCCAATATTTTCCAACAAAAAACTACCTACTTCTGGAAAATCTCCTAATAACTTTGGAAGTATTTCAAAGGAAATAATTCGGAGGGGGGGGGGACTCCGTCCGTTCTTGAACAATTCAATAAAAAATCTCCCGCAGAATTTCTTCGAAAATCTTTTGAGAAAATTTTCAATATCTTCCAACAAAATATTACTTGGAGAAAATTTCCCGACAACTTTGAAAGTATTTCATATGAAATATTGGGTGGGGGGGAGGGATGAACTCCGTCAGTTTTTGATAAATTTAATCGAAAATCTTCTGGAAGATCTTCGAGAAATTTCATCCGAAACTTCGGGGAAAATCTCTTAATGATTTTTACAAAATTTCAGTAGAAATTTTTGCTGAAAAAATTCGATAATGTCCCAAGAATTTGCATTGGAAAATTTTCAATCAAAGAATTTCTTGGCCAATTTTCGAAAAGATTCCCATGACTGTTGAAAAACATCTCCGATAATTTCCAAAGGATCTTATCGGAAATCTTCAGAAAAAATTTCCAATGTTTTCTGAAGAAATTCTTTAAAACTCTTCGGGGGAGTTTTCCGATAATTTTTGAAAAATTTCACAAGAAATATCCGGGAAAAATCTCCGGTGGAATTTTAAACTGCCTAACCATGCAGAAATTATCAAAACTGTTTCTAAAAATTCTTTAAAAATTATCGGAGATTTTTTCCAAGGATTTACAATGAAATTCTTCGGACATTATCGAACATTTTTTCTGAAGATTTTTGATAAAATTCTCTACAAACCATCAGCTTTTTCCCCCGAATATTTCCTAGGAAATTCTTCAAAAATTATCGGGAAATTTTCTCGACGAATTTTATAATGTTACTTTTTGGAAAACATTGGAAATTTCTTCTGAAGATTTCTGATGAGATTCTTCAGAAATTATCGTTTTTTTTTCTCTCAAAAATTTTCGATAAAATTCCTTAGATGTCATTGGAGAATTTTCCCGGAGATGTTCTCCGTAGATTTTGGATGAAATTCTTCGGAGAACATTTTACCTGCAGATTGCCGATAAAATTCTTCAAAATCTGTCGGAGTTTTCCCATGAATATTACCTGTGAAATTCTTAAGAATGAAAGGAAAACTCCCCGGAAGATTTTGAAAAAGTTCTTTAGAAAACAGAGATTTTTCGGAAATTATTCCAAAAATTTTCGATAAAATTCCTTAGAAGTCATCGGAGAATTTTCCCGAACATTTTTCCTGAAGATTTTCGATGAAATTCCACAAAAACCACCGGAGTTCCCCCTCCCCCACCCGGATATTTCCTAATCGGAACATTTTCCCGAAAAATTTTAATGAAATTCTTTGGAAAACATTGGAAATTTTTTCTAAAGACTTCCGTTGAGATTTTTCGGAAATTATCGGATTTTTTTTTCTTCAAAAATGGTTGATGAAATTTTTCGAAAATCATCGGACACTTTCCCCCCATCACCGAGAATTATTTTATCCTTTTGAAAGAATGAGAAACGCACCGAGCACGCTTTAAGACGCCGTGAACGAGATTTTTCATGCTGCGTTTTAAAATGACTAACCCTGTATATTGCGCTTCATTCTTATCCCCCTCCCACTACTGGTCCTTAATCTTCGTTTCGTCATCATGAATAACATTTCAAAGTTTCAGCTTCCAAATCTAGTATCCTGGACATCAAACTGAAAGACAAAATTAACAAAATTGAAATTGTAAGAAGGTCTGGGCTGACCTATACAAATTATATCACAGAAAAACTAACATTTAAGTCTGCAGGGCATATGTGCAGGGGAAATAGGGATAAATGGAACACAACAGCTACGAATTGGGTCCCCAGAGACAATCAAATAAGGAAGGGGCGTCCCTCGATAAAGTGACCCGATGAAATCTCCAGGGCAGTCGGCCCAAACTGGGCAAGCGTGGCACAAGATAAAATAAAATAGAGAAAGGCGATAGAGGCACATGCTCCACGATGGGCGACATAGTCGGGGACTTAATGTGTGATCTGAAGGATCATAATTACTATAATTGTACATACATTTGTACTACGTTGTGCTGTATATAGAATAAATAAAAAAATCCGGTTAAAACTCTCGCTACTGTCAAACATATGCTCGGGTCAATTAAGAAAAAGTGACAGAATGAATTTCGCCAGTACTGTGTTAGGCTACACTTCGTTTGCCTACAAACTTCTGTGCTCCATCACAACGCGTCCATCAGCGGGGATGCCCTCCTAGTTGATGTTTTTTCATTCTTTCGAGTAATTTTGTAAAAGAATTATGAGGAGTATTAGTTCGTATCACTGTAATGGGTTCACACAAGACAGCAACAGTCAAACTGTTTCCCAGATAAAGTTGAGACACCTATCAATGCCTCCTACCTATGCTCCTGAGCGTCAATGTTTATCACCGTGGACAGAACTTACAAAGCTCGTTTCAGAAGTAAGGTCACACTGTCTGTAAAAGTCTCAAAACGAAACCGAAACACGCCAGACGAAAAGGAGTTTATTCGTGAGGAAATTTGCTATTTTTCCACGTACTCTCTCCACAATCCAAACATTTGTTGAATCGGTCTCGAGGTTTTTCTATTCCAGAAGAGTACCACGCGTCGTCCAATTTTCGGGAAACCGTCTCAATCGCGTTGCGCAGTTGACATTCATTCGCAAAGCACTGACCCCCAAGCTCGGGTTTCAACCCCGAAAACAAATGGAAATTCGAAGCGACCAAATCTGGCGAGGAAGGGGGATGCACACAAACATTCCATTTCAGATCCTTGAGGAGGGACTTGAAGAGTTGGGATCTATGAGCCGGTGCATTGTCATGGAACGACATTTGCCCCAGCAAAAATCCAGGGTGTTCGTTTTTGATTGCAGATCAGGGCTGAAATAACGTGCTGCCATCTCGCGGGGTGGCCAATTTCCTGGAAAAACTGGAAAGCAGGGAACAGTTAGGGAATCTTTTCAGTCATGGAAAAGTCAAAGAATTTTCAAAAAATCAATTCTTAATAAAATTGCGTGTTTTAGAAGTATCATGGTTCCTATACAGCTTAGTTAGTTGACGCGACAAACGATGCAAACGACTGAATTTCTACAGACCATTCCGAGCACATATGGTCAGGTCCTGTCTAACGCTAACTAACTTTGAAAAGAGCTAACGAATAGAATGATGGACGACAGTGCGAAGGACGATGAGCCTGCTCCTGGACCTGCGGTCGAGCCAGAGCAAATGGACACGACCCCAACCACCAGATGTCAACTTCTGTTTTCTTTGCATCTTGAATCATGTACTAATAGTATTGTATCTATAAATAACTAAATAAAAATAATTTTTTTCCTGATGGTTGGTACCTGTGTTTAGTTCTATATAAGACTTTTATCCACTGCCTGTCCCTCCGGCCACTGATGCGATACTCGAAAGGGTAGTCTCCGGGGCCGGAGGTCCGAATTGTTCGAAGAATTAGCAATTAAAATTTTAAAATCTAAATTATTAAAACAAATTAATGTAATAAAAAATAATCCCCAAAATCTTAAATAAATTAAATAAATATAAAATTTAAAATAAAATATTAAATTTTCTATTAATTTAATCAATCCAAATGAACCAATTTTTAATAGTACAGAAGAAAATAAAATTGATAAATTAATAGAAATTTCTTCACGTGTCGGTGAGCATTTATTCAATCGAAAAATATCAATAAAATCACTCGAAAATGGGCACCTCTACGGCGTGGCAGCGCACAGACCGCGAAAAAACGATGATGCGACCGCAGGAAAAATGTAGATTCGAAAGATGACAATAATTACCTCTTGAGAAAATTTAACATTTCCCGGAGTGAGATGGAAAACAGGATGAAGTCGCGTGCACTCGAAGAAAGCAGTCGTTGACTCTGCCAAATTGAAAAGCTGGTGAAATTTGAGACAAGGTTGAACTTGAAAAGCGATACCAACCCACCAAACACAAAATTACAGACTGATAATGGCTAGCATTAGAGTTCGAGAAGGAATTAGTCGATGGCATATTGGTAATAACCATGGCGTGGGGGGAGGGGGTTGGAACGATGAAAAAATTAAACAAACAATTTACAGAATCCAAGGGAATAACTGAATTAGATAAATTCAAACGAAATAAAACCATAACACTGATCTAAATATACGCAACTTCAGGTAGAACCCAGGAAGAAGAAGAATGTGACACATTTTATGAAGATCTTTCAGATGCTCTCAACGATCGAAATGCAAATAGAAAAGACTTGATAATAATAATGGGAGAGACTTAAACAATCAAATTGGGAAAAGATGTAACTACAAATATAAAACCACGGGCCCTTATAATTACTGAAACAGGAATAAGAGAGGAGAAAAACTAGTAAGTTTTTGTCAGAATAACAGTTTACATATTGGACATCACTGTAGTTAAACTGCCCAATAGAGACAAGAGTAAGCAAGGCTGGAGATGGCCTGTGCCCAACTTACGGCCTACAAATGTAAGCTAATCAACTGTAAACATAAGGTTTATAAATTGAAATTCATACATAGAGCCGAGAATGACCAATGAATAAGGTCAGCAGTGTTTGGCCTCGATTAGGCCACCCGAGCAGAGTTTTCACTGATCAAGAATATAAATATGGATTTTGATCCGGAATTTTCGACTATTCTATGTCTGACTGCGATAACTCATGCAGAAAAAAGAAGCTGATTCGATCGTCATTGTGCCAATTGAGCTTCGAGTCGGTGGAAAAGCTTCAAAATTAGGCGCGGCGAGACCGCAAGCCTAGACGAGCGAGTTCGCATGGACGCATTTCCTCACGCGGGCTGACTCGACGTATGTAATTTTGCAATTTCACTCTCTTTGTTGTTGCCTCCTTGCGATTTTTCTCTTTTTTTCTTCTCTCTTTCTCTTTCTCTTTCTCTCTCTCTCTCTCTCTGCTTAGTCGTGTACGCCTCGTGTATGCATGCCTTTTGCCTTTAGTTTACATTCCAACAACTGTAAGGGTGTATTTATGTTCACAAACGACCGCAGGAGCGAAAAAAGGAATGAAATAAGGAGCGTATGTTATCTAGGGAACATTCTGTCAACGTCTGGTCTCGAGCTCGAAGACAGTTCTCCGGCTGATCGTCGTACACTCTGTGGAACTACCAACGGATCAGGCAGCTCTTCTGTACGCGAATAAGAATCTCATTTCATTAACCGGAAGCCCAATTGATAATCTGTAGTTTGGTAGAGTAAACTCGAAAATAATGTAAGTTTGAGTAAAGCGCGAACCATCGAACCAAAAACTAGTTCACAATGTTCTGCAAAGAGAGTTCGGTCATAGGGGAGCACATATACGAAAACTAGTAAGTAGACATCTGTCGTTGGACTTGGTCATTTTTACTTAAGCTAGTGCAGTTTAGAAGGAAAAATTATTGGAGAAGTCAATTTTGGCATAGCAGGTTAGATGACAGTACTGATTATTAGAAGCATTCAAGAGTCTGAGCGTCCCTAAGCCTCCCAAAGGGCTAAATGTTCCCCGAAAATATCAGTT
The DNA here is from genome assembly GCA_031841125.1 of Acanthococcus lagerstroemiae. Taxonomy (NCBI): domain Eukaryota; kingdom Metazoa; phylum Arthropoda; class Insecta; order Hemiptera; family Eriococcidae; genus Acanthococcus; species Acanthococcus lagerstroemiae. Next base: position 52,019,882 of record CM063112.1, on the reverse strand, counting down.
ATTTCTAAGAATTGCCGAAATATGAACTATAAACTATAAAACATACTTTTTAAACAAAACTGAATTGTATACAAAGAAGCTCTCTTATAATTTATGCGTACCTGCCCCCAAAATGACATGAATTTTTTGCCATACATTCCTCTTTTCTAATTTTACTCTCAACCCGAGCCCTGGAATCCGCCCTTTCGAGCATTACCTCAGAGACGTCGGGGAGTCTGTTAGAGCCGTCTTAGCCCCTCTGTGCTTGCTGAAAAACCGGCTAGATCAAATTGTAGCTAGTTGCTACGTGGACTGGAACCCGGAACCTCCGGACCGAGATGGAAAGCAAGCTACAAGCTGAAAGCGGAAAGCCAAAAGTGAAGAGTTTTCTTACCTAAAAAGCAAAAGCTGAAAACAAAAGCTAGAATGCACAAATAATTGAAAGCAAAAGCAAAAGGTTAAAGTGTTCACTGTTAAGCAGTGTTGTGAAAAGCTATTTCTAAAAAATATAATGTTGTACAAAATATTCAAAATTAAAGTCAAAAGTGGAAAGCTGAAAGCTTATGATTTTTGCGTTGAAAAGCAAAAGCCAAAAGGCAAAGGTAAATATGAAAAAAATTGAAAAGCAAAAGCTAAAGTTTTATTTTCCAAGGTCAGAAAGCTAAAGCCGTAGGCAAAATTTTATCACATGGCTTTCCATCTCTGCCTCCGGATTGCGAGAGACCAGCGCGCTATCAGCTCGGTCAACCAGAACCCCTTGTCATACATTAACACAGACCTCATGGAGGAAAACGTAGAATTTCCGTCATTTCTTTGATCTCACCAACTTTAGCTAACAGTACGGATGCAAACTACCCGAACTCATCTTTTTAAATACAGCCCCCCCCCCATCCTTAGATACTGTATGTACTTTGAAATTCATATTCTTCTACGTTTTTCAATAACAGAAATAACTAGGGGGCTTCGCTACCTGGCCGCTTCACTCGTGCCGGCCCACAGTATTTCGGAAGCTGGAAAAGTATAACTATTACAAATTTTAAAAAAAATTTCAGCCAGTTCCCAGGCTCACCACGAAGGGGTAACTACCAGGAGCCCGCAAGCTTTCTGCCAACCCCACCACAGCTGTCATCCTCCATCACAGTCACTTTCCCCCACCATGCACCTCCTCGCCCACCGCGACACACTTCCTCATCGTGGCCGTCCTCCCTCTCCAGGAGCTCCCACCTCCACCGAGAAGCACCCCCCCCGGGTAGGATACCTTTGGTGAAGCGTGATATTAAGGCACAGAGGAGGCCACTAGGAATTTATCCCCACTGAGGGGAATGAGGAGGTGTCTTTTACTGTTTAGTGTATAGAGAGCCCTCCCCCACCACAACTCCTCGTCCTTCACCGCGACCTTCCTCCCCCAAGCTCTCTCCTCCACTATCCTTCCCCAAGCTCCCTCCTCCACTATGAACCCCCTCCCGAGGATAGGCTACCAATGGAGAAATGAGCAATTAAGGGGCAGGGTTGGCAGCCCGCAGTGTTTTTCTCCCGGAGGCGGTGTTAGGCTACCCCTGGAAAAATGAGCAATTAAGTGGCAGGGTAGGCAACCCGCAGTGCATTTGCGGCGGCGGATTTTACTTTTTTAGTATATAGAGAGAAATTTTTGCTAAGCTTTTAAATTTTCCACTAGCCTGACTCTTCAAACCGAAATATCGGGTGTAGGGGTTTCAAGGTCACGGAAATTTTTGTTTTGCTGTAATCTCAAAATTTTGGTACCGGCGGCGCTCGTAAGGAAACGGGGGCTTAGTATTAAATTAAATTAACAAAAAAAAAAAACAAAAAAAAAAACAAGACTGCAATATGGATGTCATTTTATAGGTCTCAGGACTCGGTGAATTCAACTGTAATGAAACTTTGACCCATATACCAAAATTGTGATACCTAGGGGGCGACGGTATTCGAAATTTCAAACAGTGCAATATGTATGTGGTATTATAACTTTCAAAGGTCGCTCAATTCATTTCTAATGATGATCTGACCCTTATTTTACAACTATGATACCCATGAGGAGGTGGTGGTTCAGCATTTCAAACAGTGCAGTATAGATGTCGTTTCATATGTTTCAAATTTCATCGAGTTCATTGCGCTTAGTCCAAAAACCGAAATGTTGGTAAATCGAAAAAAACATTCTGACTCACGAACGATAGGTGGTAACACTGATTCAGTTGCGTGGATGGGAAGAGAAGGGGTCAATGCTAATATTACCCAAATATGAGGCTTGGTGTGCGAACAGTCTTCGAGTTACGGGAGTGCAAAGTGGGGGAAGTCGTGGACTTAGCTAGTTTTGGCAGACCATGTCATACTTGCGAAAGGTCAAAATTCGTAAATCTTGACTTAGAAAATCTCGAAAATCGGAATATACAGCTTAAAGACGACCACTCCGATGAATGAGATACACGCGAACAATTCGGACCTCCGGCCCCGGAAACTACCCTTTCGAGTATCGCATCAGTGGACGGAGGGACAGACAGTGGATAAAAGTCTTATACAGAACTAAACACAAGTACCAACCATCAGGAAAAAAATTATTTTTATTTAGTTATTTATAGATACAATACTATTTGTACATGATTCAAGACGCAAAGAAAACAGAACCATGATACTCCTAAACCACGCAATTTTATTAAGAATTAATTTTTTGAAAATTCTTTGACTTTTCCATGACTGAAAAGATTCCCTAACTGTTCCCTGATTTCCAGTTTTTCCAGGAAAGTGGCCACCCCGGGAGATGGCAGCACGTTATTTCAGCCCTGATCTGCAATCAAAAACGAACACCCTGGATTTTTGCTGGGGCAAATGTGGTTCCATGACAATGCACCGGTTCATAGATCCCAACTCTTCAAGTCCCTCCTCAAGAATCTGAAATGGAATGTTTGTGTGCATCCCCCTTCCTCGCCAGATTTGGTCGCTTCGAATTTCCATTTGTTTTTGGGGTTGAAACCCGAGCTTGGGGTCAGCGCTTTGCGAATGAAGGAGAACTGCGCAACGCGATTGAGACGGTTTCCCGAAAATTGGACGACGCGTGGTACTCTTCTGGAATAGAAAAACCTCGAGACCGATTCAACAAATGTTTGAATTGTGGGGAGAGTACGTGGAAAAATAGCAAATTTCCTCACGAATAAACTCCTTTTCGTCTGGCGTGTTTCGGTTTCGTTTTGAGACTTTTACAGACAGTGTGACCTTACTTCTGAAACGAGCTTTGTAAGTTCTGTCCACGGTGATAAATATTGACGCTCAGGAGCATAGGTAGGAGGCATTGATAGGTGTCTCAACTTTATCTGGGAAACAGTTTGACTCTTGCTGTCTTGTGTGAACCCATTACAGTGATACGAACTAATACTCCTCATAATTCTTTTACAAAATTACTCAAAAGAATGAAAAAACATCAACTAGGAGGGCATCCCCGCTGATGGACGCGTTGTGATGGAGCACAGAAGTTTGTAGGCAAACGAAGTGTAGCCTAACACAGTACTGGCGAAATTCATTCTGTCACTTTTTCTTAATTGACCCGAGCATATATTCGACAGTATCGAGAGTTTTAACCGAATTTTTTATTTATTTAATATACAGCACAACGTAGTACAAATGTATGTACAATTATAGTAATTATGATCCTTCAGATCACACATTAAGTCTCCGACTATGTCGCCCATCGTGGGGCATGTGCCTCTATCACCTTTCTCTATTTTATTTTATCTTGTGCCACGCTTGCCCAGTTTGGGCCGACTGCCCTGGAGATTTCATCGGGTCACTTTATCGAGGGACGCCCCTACCTTATTTTATTGTCTCTGGGGACCCAATTCGTAGCTGTTATGTTCCATTTATCCCTATTTCCCCTGCACATATGCCCTGCATACTTAAATGTTAGTTTTTCTGTGATATAATTTGTATAGGTCAGCCCAGACCTTCCTACAATTTCAATTTTGTTAATTTTGTCTTTCAGTTTGATGTCCAGGATACTGGATTAAGAAGCTGAAACATTGAAATGTTATTCATGATGACGAAACGAAGATTAAGGACCAGTGGTGGGAGGGGGAGAAGAATGAAGCGCAATATACAGGGTTAGTCATTTTAAAACGCAGCATGAAAAATCTCGTTCACGGCGTCTTAAAGCGTGCTCGGTGCGTTTCTCATTCTTTCAAAAGGATAAAATAATTCTCGGTGATGGGAGGAAAGTGTCCGATGATTTTCGAAAAATTTCATCAACAATTTTTGAAGAAAAAAAAATCCGATAATTTCCGAAAAATCTCAACGGAAGTCTTTAGAAAAAATTTCCAATGTTTTCCAAAAAATTTCATTAAAATTCTTCGGGAAAATGTTCCAATTAGGAAATATCCGGGGGGGAGGGGGAACTCCGGTGGTTTTTGAGGAATTTCATCAAAAATCTTCGGGAAAAATGTTCGGGAAAATTCTCCGATGACTTCTAAGGAATTTTATCGAAAATTTTTGGAATAATTTCCGAAAAATGTCTGTTTTCTAATGAACTTTTTCAAAATCTTCCGGGGAGTTTTCCTTTCATTCTTAAGAATTTCACAGGTAATATTCATGGGAAAACTCCGACAGATTTTGAAGAATTTTATCGGCAATCTGCAGGTAAAATGTTCTCCGAAGAATTTCATTGAAAATCTACGGAGAACATCTCCGGGAAAATTCTCCAATGACATCTAAGGAATTTTATCGAAAATTTTTGAGAGAAAAAAAAACGATAATTTCTGAAGAATCTCATCAGAAATCTTCAGAAGAAATTTCCAATGTTTTCCAAAAAGTAACATTATAAAATTCGTCGAGAAAGTTTCCCGATAATTTTTGAAGAATTTCCTAGGAAATATTCGGGGGAAAAAGCTGATGGTTTGTAGAGAATTTTATCAAAAATCTTCAGAAAAAATGTTCGATAATGTCCGAAGAATTTCATTGTAAATCTTTGGAAAAAATCTCCGATAATTTTTAAAGAATTTTTAGAAACAGTTTTGATAATTTCTGCATGGTTAGGCAGTTTAAAATTCCGCCGGAGATTTTTCCCGGATATTTCTTGTGAAATTCTTCAAAAATTATCGGAAAACTCCCCCGAAGAGTTTTAAAGAATTTCTTCGGAAAACATTGGAAATTTTTTCTGAAGATTTCCGATAAGATCCTTTGGAAATTATCGGAGATGTTTTTCAACAGTCATGGGAATCTTTTCGAAAATTGGCCAAGAAATTCTTTGATGGAAAATTTTCCAATGCAAATTCTTGGGACATTATCGAATTTTTTCAGCAAAAATTTCTACTGAAATTTTGTAAAAATCATTAAGAGATTTTCCCCGAGGTTTCGGATGAAATTTCTCGAAGATCTTCCAGAAGATTTTCGATTAAATTTATCAAAAACTGACGGAGTTCCTCCCTCCCCCCCGCCCAATATTTCATATGAAATACTTTCAAAGTTGTCGGGAAATTTTCTCCAAGTAATATTTTGTTGGAAGATATTGAAAATTTTCTCAAAAGATTTTCGAAGAAATTCTGCGGGAGATTTTTTATTGAATTGTTCAAGAACGGACGGAGTCCCCCCCCCCCTCCGAATTATTTCCTTTGAAATACTTCCAAAGTTATTGGGAGATTTTCCAGAAGTAGGTAGTTTTTTGTTGGAAAATATTGGAGATTTTCTCAAAATATTTACGATAAAATTCTTCGGAAATTTTCAGATTTTCTTTCCATCTTTGATGAACTTCCTTTGAAAACCATGCGGGATTATTCCCGAATTTCTCTACAGACTTTCAGTGAGATTCTTCGGACATTATTGGAATTTTTTTCCGAAACATTTCTCATGAAATTCCTTAAAGATCATCGAAAATTATTCCTGAAGATTTTCGATGAATCTCTTCGGAGAATATTTTTCCTGGAGGTTAGTTGTATCGAAAATTACCGGAATTTGTTTCCGAAAATTTCCAGTGAAATTCCTCAAGAAACATTGGAAGATTTTCCTAAAGATTTTCGATGAAATTCTTCGAAAATCATTGGAGATTTCCCCCGAAGATTATTGAATAAGAAACGCACCGAGTACGCTTCACTAATTCATTGTTGAAAAAAAATAAGAGATGCACCGAGTACGCTTCACTTGTAAACAAGATTTTTGATGCTGCGTTTTGAACTGACTAACCCTGTATGAGTTCAGGGTGGGGGTGTGGCATTACCTGGCAGTCTACTGACCTCTGTAACTGATTCAGTCAGCTGAGATTCTCGTAATGGACGTTCACAACCCTGACGTCATTCAAGTTTGAGCATGAGCTCAATCGGCCAGTTGGATCGGAATCCAGGGTACTCAAGTGACGTTGATTTTTTTCTAAATCCTACCTTATAATCCGTATGTCCTACCGAATTTCTATTGACGAGGAGTAAATATTATTTTCCTACGATCTACAAATTTTGTAATAACCATTTTTTGTAACAAAATAAACAGTTAATGAGATTTCTGACGTTTATAATAAAGGGGGAGGGACTTATCCCCCAGAATATATTCAATTTTCCAGAAGGAGAGGATTTAAGAAGAACTTCATTCTATGGAAATCTTCATAAAATTTCTTCTAGTGACCTAAAGCTCCACCAAAACCTGCCCAACCCGGCGTCTATTCTGAAAAGGCAGTACAGCGATTGGAAATGCTGGAGTCTTTCGTCCGAAGAATACTCCAGCATTCGCAGCTCTAACCCACCACCAGCCCCCATTGTATTCTTGTAAACCACCGCTCCCGCGCTAATCTCCAGCTACCGGGTGTTTCGCAATTAAAAACTAAAATCGACTGAGGGAGCCGATGCGACCGAGGCGGAGGCGGAGGCGAAACCGAGAAGATAAAACAGACGGCTTAAGCGTATAAATTCCGTGTTACTTTATTACGCGTACTTAAAATTGGACAGTTAAGAACGAATGGTTTTTCAAATATTGTTAAGTGGCAGAGGAGCCGCGCCGAGAGCGCGGGGCACGCGTCGGGGTGCACAGATAGTGGTGGTCGCGTCGTCGACGTCGTCGTTGTCCTCTTGGGCGGTGGCGGCGGCCGCGGTGGCGGCATTTCGTATTTAAAAGGGCCGCGTTAATTAGACTGCGAAACCGGAACGTATAATATATTCGGGGGGGACAATAAAAAACCCTTAACCCGCTATTGCCGCAACCGCGTTTCTCAGTCACGTTCGCGAACGATTTGGCTGCGCTGCGGTAGCGCTTCCGTCCGCAGGACCAGTACCTCGCGGGGTGGCCGACACGAGAACTGATTGCGAGGCCTGGAGGAGAGCAGACGAGAGTACAACCTCGAAGGTAAAACGACTGTGCCGACTAATTATATATGAATACGATACAGGCCGGGAAAAGGGACCTTAAATCGAAATCAGATGCTCTGTTTATCAAAAGTATTTTGTACAGCAGACTTCGGAAGATATTGACAGCATAAGAGCCACCCAGTTGGTCGAAAACAAATAAATCATATCTGGACGCTGTTAAGCGTAAGGGAACCAACCAACATTTGTAAACAAAATGAGTTAGTATATCGTTGGAAGCAGCGTAAAAAGTAGAATTTTTCAAAATTGGGCCCCCAATTCAAAGATGTGTACTCACGTTGAAAAAAGCTTATCAGTAAACGCTATGTCATATAGTTTCTACATATGGCTCTTGAACTTGGAATCACGTGTTCTCAAAAAACAGATTTTGCTGGCTGACTCCCTCACGCTTTAGCAGCGTCCAATTAAGGTTAAAAACAATTTGATATTTTTTCGACTAATCGATTCTTTTAGATTCTTTTTGATTATAGTAAAATGCCAAATGTTGATCTATTATTTTTCAAATGACTCCTGCCCCCCCCCTCATATAAGTATTAAACCCTGAAATCACGATTAATAATAAATTTCAACCTTCTACTTTCACATTTTAACAAGGAGTATATCTATCTATTGGCTGGCCCGCCCATCCTATTTCCAGCCGACACTGAACTTGATTCCAGTTCAGTTCACAGGTTAATTTAGTTGTGCGTATTGCGCAGAGGCGAAACTATAGGGGGTATGAGGAGTTGACACCCCCCCCCCCCCATAATTTGACAGTCGGCAAATCTAGAAACTGTTCATTTGAATTTCTCATTTTTTATGAATGTATGTATGTTTGTTTGTTTGTTTTTGTTTGAATAAAAAAATACTTCAATTAAAAAATCGACAAATTTATAATTTAAAAAAAATTTTGTCAGCGAATTTCTAGCTAAAAAAAAATATTTGTCGGCAAATTTTTCTTCTCCACCTCCCCAAACTAAAAGTCAAATTTCGTTTCTGAAAAATGAAGGACCCTAAACTCCTGTCAGAGACTAGTCTGTCAAAAGCCGAAGGTAGGTTTCAAGCTAAGTATCGAACGATATCTGAACGCGGTTGAAACAAAGCTGAAATATGGAAGACATTTCGAAAATCTGAAAGTCGGTAGCAAAACCGTTGCATTTCGAATTTCAATGACTATTCTGTTTTTACTAGACTCTCTGTTTGACCTAAAACCTAAAATTTGAGAAAATTGAACATTTTATTAAATTCTAAAAGTTGAAAGCAAAAGACTTATTTTCCAGTGTCATAGACTGAATCCGATAGCAAATGTTCTATTGTTAAATTTATGGGCTTTGGTCCTGGTGAATATAGGAGGGAAATTTAGTCTGAAACAAAAGTCGAAACTCCATGTGTTTTTTCCATAAGAACAAAAGGGTGATTGTGGCACAGATTCCTCACATCCGATTAACCTGAAGCTTTGTAGTTGTTGTTTTTTTTTTTAATTCTATTGGAACCAACAACTTAGGAGATGAATCAGAGGAAATTCAGAAAAAAATATCACCAAGAGTAAAAAACGACCATCTTAATGTGTAAAGGAAGTTTTGTGTTCCTCTCAAGTATTTCTGACCCTCCCAGATTAGGGTATGCTCGTGTAAGCAAATTATTTTACGTATATTTTTGAGGGTGGTAAAAAAAAATTAGCACATAGGGGCCAGTCGAATAAATCCGGCCTTGTCAGTAAATAAAAACACTATAACCGTTAATTTTTATACAAACTGTGAAATGATAATTCCCACACTCATTTTTATTCCAAAGACAAACTGGGGTCTTCAAAAGGTAAGTAGAGATGCTGAATTGAGGAATGAATTCACTCTCATTTTTTTCTTTTTTCTTTTTCGCAAAGTATGAAGATGAGCTCATTCTGAATGAGAAAAGAATGAAAGTTTTTCTCCTTAATTCGGCATCTCTGACGGCACGGTCTCGTTTCTTTTTCGGTAAAAAAAAAAAAAATCCCTCCCATTAAGCAAGAGTAGAGCTAAACTTTTAAATTTTATGGAAAGATCACTAAAATAGGAGTTTTCGGGTCGTTGATTTCGAAAATTTCACCAGAAGATTCTTCTTTAAACCCTGAACTGACTTTCAGAGTTCAATGTTCTTAGAAAATTGAGCAACGAACCAAATACAAGCAGTTTTCCGCATCGCTGAATTCGAAAGCTTCTATGAGCTTTCTTATTAAACTGCGATTTAGGCCCCAAAATTCAAAATTGATTTTTAGGAAATCGAATAAAGTATTAGAATTTTCTGGGTTGCTGAATTCGAAAATTGCTTCTGATTCCTCTTGGATTCCCGATTTAGGCTTCAAAATCCAAAACTGGTCTCCAGAAGTGATTAAAATTGACTTCCTGGTAACCGAATCAGATATGGAAATAGGGAAGGGGAGAGAAAAGGTCGCCTAATTTGGAAATTTCATCAACGCAATAAATTTTCCATATTTACTCTCGAGTAGACCCCAAACTCTAAAATGAGAGTCGAAATTGAACTAACTTGATTTAATTTTTCAACATTTTCATAACCATCAAATTACCAAAGTTCAAATTGGAGGGAAAATTCCAAAATCATCCAAGTTTGAGTTATTATAAGGGTAACATTCGAGTCTTAAAAAATCAAAATCTATAAAATTGAACCAAAATTAGGAATTACAAATCGCTGTTTCAATAGATTACTTAGACAGACGGAATAGTTGTATATCTCTCTATATACTAAAAAAGTAAAATCCGCCGCCACCGCCACCGCCACCTCCGGGGAAAAAACGCACTGCGGGTTGCCTATCAAAAATCCGAAAAATTGCAGGGGCAGATCAGCTACTTTCAAGGACATAGTCTGTTCTAATATAAAAGATCTGCAAGTTTTAAGACATAACCGACATAATAAGACATAAAAAAAGACATCTCTCTATCTCAAGAACCAGAAAAATTGTAGGGGCAGATCAGCTACTTTTAAGGACATAATCTGTTCTAACATAAAAGATACGAAAAAAGTAAAATCCGCCACCGCCACTGCCTCCGGAAGAAAAAAAAAACGCACTGCGGGTTGCCTACCTAAGAACCAGAAAAATTGCGGGGGCAGATCAGCTACTTTTAAGGACATAATCTGTTCTAACATAAAAGATCTCCAAGTTGTAAGACATAACCGACATAAAAAGACATAAAATGACATAATTACCCATAATTTTCAAGGTCACAAGTCGCTGCAGGTTGCCTACCCTAACCCTTGAATGCTCAATTTTCCAGGACTAGCCAACCCTCAGGAGGGGGTTCATGGTTGTGGAGGAAGCTCCTGAAGGAGGAGGAGAGCCCCATGAAAAATTGCAGGGGCAGATCAACTACTTTCAAGGACATAATCTGTTCTAACATAAAAGATCTCCAACTTTTAAGACATAACTGACAAAATAAGACATAAAATGACATAATTACTCATAATCTCCAAGATCTTAAGTCACTGCGGGTTGCCTACCCTGCCCCTTAGGTGTTCAATAGAGGTAGCTTACCCTCAAGAGGAGGTTTATGGTTTAGGAGGGAGCTCCTGAAAGGGGAGGAGGGCCCCTGTGGGGGCGTGGGCTGTGGACGGAGATGAAGGCCCTGGGTAGGGCTGGAGTAAGAGGACCTGGTGGAGGAGAAAGTCCTTGGTGAGAGAAGGGACCTTGGAGAGAAATGGCTGTGGTGCGGGAGGGGCTGGTGGTGGGGTGGGGTCTTGAGAGGGAAGGGCGCTCTGGAGAGGGATGGTCATGGTTGTGAGAGCTCCTGAGTGGATGGTCAAGGATCTTCAAGGGGGTTGGAGGGCCATAGTGAGGACAGGGGCTCTGATGAGAGATGAAGCCCAGGGGTAGTGGTGGGTGAGAGGTCCTTGTGGCGGAAGAAATCCTTGGTAGGAGAGGGTGGCCATTGAGGAAGAAGGAGGTAGTGGTGGGTGAGGATCCCAGTGGGGCAGTAAAATTTTGGTAGATAAAGGCCCGGGGTGTAAGAGGTACTCATGGTAGAGGAGGGAGCTCCTAAAAGGGAGGAAAACCGCGGTGGCGGCGGGGCCTGTAGAGGGAGGTAAAGACCTCAAGTGGGGAGGGGGTAATGGTGAGTAAGAGGTCCTGGTGGATGAGGAAGTCCTTAGTGAGAGAGGCAGCCGTGAAGGCGAATGAAGGCCATAGTGCGGAAGGTTCTGGTCCCGGGCAGGTGGTCTTGAAGGGAAGGGTTCTCGTGGGGGAGGGTTGGTCATGGTGGTGGAAGCTCCTGGTTGGAGGACCAGGGGATCTTCGTGGTGGTTGAGCGAGGAGGCCGTAGGGCGATGGAGCCGCAGAAGGGGAAGGCTGTAGAGAGGGACTAAGGCCGCCATAGGGGAGGTCGTAGCGATGGGTGAAGAAGTCTTGGTAGGGGGTGTGGTATGTGACCGAATATGAAGGCCACAGTGGTGTGGGGTGGTCGAAGGACGTGGTCCTAATGCAGGGCACTCGTGGTGGAAGAGGGTGATCAGGGGAGACTAGGTGGAGGACTATGGCCATTGTGGGGGCGAGTTTGTGACTGAGGAAGGTTGCGACTGTTGAGGTGTGCCGTGGAGGCGGAGAGCAACCATGGTCAACAACGGGGTCGTGGTGGAGGAGGAGGAGGAGGCTCGTGATGAAGAAAGGATGGAAGGGGGTTCATGGTGGAAGATTGAGGACCGCTGATAGAGGGGGAGCAAAAGAAGCACAAAGCAAATCTCAACTCAGGAACAAAAGTTTCAGACCAAACACTGAGGACTGTGGTGGTTGGACGAGGCGCGAAGCCCCCTAGTCTAACTTAAGATTGTAAATTTTAATGCGTAAATATTTCATATACAATATGTAGTTTAAAAATGTGAGCTCTCTCCTCCTGGCCCCGCGCTGAACCTAATCGAAGGTATGTAAGGTAGTGGAGAGTGGGAGGCACGTCAAATTTTTTATTTTACTGTACGTAGACAAATACATGATGCCACCGGAGAAGGTTCCGGACAGGTCGCCGGGTGGGGCCCCTTGGCCCCTCGCAAGCAGTTAAAAAGTACATAACAGGAGGTCCAAAAGTTATTTCACAATTTCTAAGGAAAGTTCATTCACATTGTGAACTAACTTTTGGACCTCCTTGTATAGGTTGACACCCAAGAGTTTCGTTGCGAGTTGTCAGGTTTACTCAAACTAACGCTCCTGTCTTGCCAGGTAGACGCGTCATCCCAGTTAATTGTATGCGGAAGGGTTAATTTAATTCACCTGTACGCGATGACCAGGGTTGGAACCATTCATTCTATATAAACCAGTTTTTACCTCGTCTTTCTATCTCACTCCTATGCCGAGATATACTCGTACATGTAATTTTAAACTTTTTACAGACGGCAGTTTCCTAGACTCCCGCCACTTCTGTGTAACGAATTAACGGGACGAATCTGAAATTCTGAATGTGGTGTTGTTATTTAAAATATACAAACTGAAGACCCCTGAAAAACAGGTTCTTCAGCGTTGCAGGACAAAATACGAGTGTCCACATATACTGAGCGAACTGTACACAACAGGTCGGTTTGACATGAAACAGCAAAACGCTCTCACGCATATCCGACCCATCGGTCCGCACCATCTAGCCGTTATTTTGTCGAATACGTATCGAGGCAGTAGCTGGCATTCCTCGACATCTATACGACGTCAAGCCGACAGCTGACAATCCGACTTCGTGTGAATACTCTAATTTCCTTGTGCGTATCAATTCTATGTCGGATACGTGTGAAATCGGTTTAAGAGATGGGCCTCCAGTTGGAATGTTTCGCGCCACCTTCCAGACGTGGGAGCATGCCTCTGCACTCAACTCAATCGGATTCATTCTTCTATTTACTACCAGTGATGCTTTCCACTCAATGGGCCAAAAGAACGCTTTTTCCGAAATGTTTCGCCTTCCCCGAATTTCACGAGGTTTTATGACTTTCAAACGCGACTTCTCTACATGTTATGAGCGTTTCAGAAATCTCCTCAAGACCGCTCGACTTGTATTGAACCTTCGTTTTCTAATATTACTCTCAACCCGAGCCCTGGAATCCACCCTTTCGAGCATTACTTCAGTGACGTCGGGGAGGCTGTTAGGACTGCCTTAGTCCGCTTCTTATCTTGCCGAAAAATCGACCAAAGTCTAAAAGTAGCGAGTTGCCACGTGGGCTCGAACCCGGGACCTCCAGATTCCGAGACCAGCGCGCTATCTACTCGGCCAACCAGACCCCTTGGCTTCAGGGCTGCCAATGTTGGTGATTTATCACCAAATTTGGTGATGTTTGAACTAGTTGTTCAAAGTAGGTGAGTTTTTTGGTGATTTTTAGGATTTTTAGTGATTTATCACCAAATCGAATTTTTTAAAGGGATATTTGATTCTACATCTCCTTAAAATATTTTTAATTTAATATAATAATTATAATAAACGAAAACAATAAAAATTTCTAGTTGACTGCTATAGCTCACTGGCTCAGGAATCTAGTTTTACTCGTGTTTTACCGACTTGACCAATAGATAAAAAGAGAAAAGACCTTAAATCATGATTACTTAAGGTATTTTTTGATTCTTTTCATACTTGATGGCTGGTGCTTTTCTTTTTTTTTTGCTTTATCGGTTGGCAGCTCTGGAAGCTGTTTACGGAGTGTCTAAATGAGCTATATGGCCCATCTGTAGGTCTTATAATGATTATAAAGTTATGGATTGTATTCGTTTTTATCAATTTATAAGGGTGTCCATAACGAAGATAAGAGCTATAACAGGTATTAGGTGCTTTAGAAAAGTGATAGTTTGTAAACACCCCTTTATGAACGTTATGGCACTAGACACTTCGTAAACAACCTCCTGACTTTATCAGATACTGCCAAACGCCAAAGGCTAAGGGCTAAGCAACTTTAGCAAACACAACAGGCAAACCATTGTACAGTGTGGTATGTGGGCCTAAAATTCGAAATCGCGTGAATTGAAACGCGAAAAAAATTGGGTGATTTTTGGTGCTTCTTTTTAAAGGCTGTTTTGGTGATTTCTTGAAATTTTGGTTGGCAGCCCTGCTTGGCTTGTACTTAACCAGCGAAGAGACTTCTCAAGTTAGTCAAATCTTTTTTAGTATTCTCGAGCTCTCCAGATATCTGGAGCCCTCACCAGACTTCGCCATTTCGAAAAATAATCTTATCCAGTATTCTCTACAATGTCCCGACCCTCAACCTCTTTTGAGTACCTATCTTGACTCCTCTTGAAAAGTTTCAGAGCCGTTTCCATTCCTCCTGAAACTGCAAAAAATCTTCCATTTTCTTTCCGAGTCGTTTGGAACTCGATCTAGATTGCAACTGTAACCAATAACCATTGCCAGCTGAACGATCGTCGTATGAATTGCCCTCTGGATGAAATAATGACAACACGCTAGTAGTTCGCTCCAAACCTGCCGTTAGTCGCACCCCAAATTAAACCTCTATTTAGTCGCACCCCGGAGCTTTTCTCCGGACTCTAACAGGCATTAGTCGCACAATGAATGAAACCTCCAGATATACTTTGCAATGTGATTTTCAATATTTGAGGCGCACTTAGCAAAACCATATTAAGTCGGAAAATAAAAAGTGGAGAAAAAGGGAAAAAACGAAACAAAAATCAACAGTTTTTATTTTAAAATCGTTCTAGAGCAGCGAATTTTGACCCTAGGAGGCTGATTTTTTTTATTGACTTCCGTTTCAACCCGGCCTTCGCGACGTTCCTAGTTTTGGTAAGCTAAAATCTTGGTCTCAAGGAAAACTATTTTTCGGCCGTTCAATCAAAAAACTCATATCCGCAACTTCGCGACTAACGTTGTCCAAGCGCGTGTATTCGGGAACGTACTCGTACTTTCTGGTTCGAATAGGTGCACTCTCAGGGCCAACGCGGTCTTAAATTCTGTTCAGCATAACACGCCGTTACGCGATCCCTGCTGGCTTCTGATCGTACCAGTCGTCAATTGAGGGTTAGCTGGAAACTGCAGAATAATCTATCAAGCCACTCCACCTCGCTACGATCTCTTGGATCCAGATTTAAATGCGTTTGTCAGCAAGGGAACACCGAGAACACCGACTTTCTGGAGCGTGTAATGGGTCGACATACGTACTGCGGGACGTATCGGGCGGACCGGACACACGGCTAACGACTTTTGTAGCCTTTCCAGCGAACTGCCGAAGCTGTAAGTTACCAAGTCCTTACAGGTAATACACGTTTGTCATTACACTCTCACCACGCGTATTTCTTGCGTATTGGAGATAAAACAATGTAGATAATTTAAAACAATCACTTAAAGAACTGGAAATTAAAGGTAAGGACGCTGGACTAGAAATAAATATAAACAAGACAAAATTAATTTCGAGCAATAAGAAAAGTGGTCAGTTCGAAATAGGAGAATATCAAATAGAGCAAGTAAGAGAAACTATATACTTAGGGCAGACGATAAGCCTAGAAAACAGAACCGACAAGAAAGTTAATCGCAGAATAACGCTGACATGGAATAAATACTGGGGTCTTAAACATATTAATATTTTCAAAGGACCATTCAGCAACAAACTAAGAAGCCAAATCTTCAACAGTTGTGTGCTACCGACGCTAACATATGGGACCTGGTCATTAACAAAAAAACAAGAAGACAGAATTTTGATAACACAAAATAAAATTGAAAGATCAATCCTAAATATCAAACTACGAGACAAAATTCCAGTAAAAATCATAAAGAAAAAGTTAAAATTCAGTCTAAATAGTATGAAAACAATACGCAGAAACAAATGGACCTGGGCGGGGCACATAGCAAGAGCAAACGACAACAGATGGACATATAAAACAACCTTTTGGCTACAATACAAAAAACGAAAACAGGGTAGGCAAAAAACAAGATGGAGAGACAACATAGACCAAAAATGCTGGGTCATACTTTATTTCATAGAGTAGCCTGGGATAGGGCCGGTCTAGTACGTAGGGTCGGTGCTAATTACTTCTATTAGAATTTAAGACTAAAACTAAACAATAAGTACCCGCTGTACACGCTAATAATAAAGGCATTCATTCATTCATTAGGCGGTACTTGTGTTCTCTTTCTGCAGGTATTCAACAGACTCAAGATTACGTCTCACCAGAGTCCGTGCCTATCGTTTCTCCTTTTCGAGTCTTATGGCACGTCTATTCATTATCCTGAGTGTCTCAACCATTTCGATCCTCTCTCCATCAGAAGGTTCCCACCCCGAGCTAGCCGAGACTTGTCGTCTTCTCACAAGTGTTATTCGAGTTTTCCCGCCGAAGCTCTAAGGCGTCGAATACCACATAAGTTGGCAGCTCTTGATGTGCTTTACTACCTCCACTCAAAAAAAAAAAATCCCGACTTGATACATGGTTTTGCTGGGCGCGCTTCATTTTTATCTTTCCATAGAAAACGATATAATTGTACAAATTTCTCGAATTTCTCAATTTAAAACTTTTACATACATAATGTCAGCTCGGCGTCGTAGTAGTGCTCAAGAAAACTACTTGGAGCAACTGAGGTCACAGTTGGAAGATCGTGATCTCGAGGACTACGATAAGAGGTACGACAGTCCAGACCGCGATGTGGTAGAAGAAAGCGACCACAGTACTCAATCGGAGCAAAGCCTTAACTCCGACTCTTCTGATCCCGCTGACCCTTCCTACAGCCCTGCTGATGACCCAGCCCATAGTCGTAAACGAAAGCGATCGCGCTTAGAAAGAACTTTGGAGCAGTGTGCACGTCAAAAACGAAGACGCCAGATGCCGCAGCTACTCCCGCGACTTCCTGGTAGCTCCACAGCTGACACCTCTCCGGACACAGAACGACACACTCCGCCAGACGATTCAGAACCAGCTGGTCAACCCGGGCCATCGGCAATTTCATCCTACTGCAGTGGGCGAGATGGTACAAAATGGTATCTCGAACCACAACACAGAAGTAGGAATTTTTAGTGTCCATTTTGGAGTGTGAGTGAACTTGGTTATATTCCTTTTGTAGGGTGTGCCAATTCACTTTTCCTTCTGCTGTATTCCAGAGCGCTTTCGGCTGTTATGCCATCATCAGTAGGGTACTCCACTGATGATGGCATAACAGCCGAAAGCGCTCTGGAATACAGCAGAAGGAAAAGTGAATTGGCACACCCCAAAAAAAGAAGTAGCAACCTCGAAGATGTCATCATAGAACCAGCTATCAGCCCCAGTATCCAAAACCTTGGCACATCGCTGAACGCCTTCCAGTTATAATCAACGATGCCATGATCGACAAGATAGTCGAATACAGAAACCTGAAGCTCGATACAATGCGTCCGAATTACGCTCGATCGCGAGATATTTTACCCACTGATTCTGTAGAGATAAAGGCATTTATAGGCCTTACGTACATGGCTGGGCTCCACAATGCAGGGCATGTCAATCTCAATGACCTATTCGTACAAGATGGAACCGGAGTCGAGTATTTTCGGCTAATTATGACAGAAAAGCGCCTGCGCATTCTACTTGTGGCCATTCGTTTTGATAATATTGATATCAAAAATCGCGAAGAGCGCTCAAAAGTCGACAAGATAACGAAGTTCAGAGAGATCTTTGATGAATTCGTGCAGAACTGCAGAGCGGCCTACATCCCTAGTGAAAAACTCAGAATTGACGAGATGTTGGAGGCGTTTCGAGGGAAGTGCGGCTTCAGGCAGGACCTACCGGAAAAACCAGCGAAGTATGGGATCAAACTCCAGGCATTAGCGGATTGCAAAACATTCTACACCTACAACCTGGAAATCTACTGTGGAACGCAGCCAGATGGTCCTCGTAAGCAGAGTAATTCGCCCACTGATGTTGTTATGAGACTCGCAGAACCGCTCTTTAGCTCTTCAAGATGTATTACGACTGATAACTGGTTCACCTCATACGACTTAGCAACCAAGTTGGCTGAGAAAAAACTAAGCCTCATTGGAACAGTGAGGAAAAATAAGGCCTTCATACCAAAGTCATTCCTTAGCGCGACAGAATTCTCCGAAGAAAGGCGTACCATATTTGGGTTCAATAATTTGGCTACGTTGGCTGTTTATTACGGCAAAAATAAGAAAATTTTTCCTGTTTTATCAACGTCAGAAGCCCACAACAATGACTATACATCTCATTCGAATGACGACACACCGATCCTCATCTTGGACTACAACAAGTTTAAAGGAGGTGTGGACTCTGTCGATAGACTCAAGGTGAATTATTCAGTTGCCCGCACATCTTACCGTTGGACACTCACATTGTTTTGGAGTATCCTGAACATAGCCGGTATCAACAGTCACGTTCTTCTTCGACTAGCAACAAATGAAAAGCTGACCAGAAGAGAATTTCTAAAAACTCTGTCCCGCAACCTCGTATATGACCTTGCTAGACGCAGGATCGCAGAAACTACTCAACTGTCACTTGAAGTTCGCTTGCGAATTGACGAGTTATTTCCTAGAAGAGATGGAGATGCAGTCGTACAACTAATAGATCCACCAGCCGAGGGTGTAGCAAAAGGCCGCTGTTACCTGGATACATATGCGCAAAACCGAAGTTCAACAGTGAGATGTGCAAACTGCTAACGGTTTATTTGCACCTTCCACAGAATCCTCTATTGCACGGAGTGCAACAAAAAAATCCATTTTTAAACATTTTTGGCTGCCTAAATTTCAAAATTTTTAGTAAAAATGAAATTTGTTAAAATTAGTGATTTTAATTCTTCTATGAATTTTATAAAAAATGTAAAAAGATAATTAAAAAATTAATAAAAAATTCTTTATAACAATGAACAGTACGTAATTGAAATTGACTAGCAAATTTTACGAAACATCTATAGGAATAGTGAAGGCTGGGCGGCCTGAGTATCTCTCAGATCATTAGAGGGCCTTAAAAGAACATCAATAAACAACTAATAAGCAGAATATTTAAATCCGGAGGAAACAACCTTCATGGTGCGACTAAAGGTATAATTCAAAAAAGTTCATTAGTCGCACTATGAAGGAAATCTCCTGATATATCTTGAGATACCTAAGCTCCGTGGTGCGACTAATGGCTTAATTCAATCGTTGCTCCAGTCAGTGAAAGTCTTCTCTATTGTACCTATACGAAGGTGACAGAAGGCAGAAAGCAATTCACTTATATCATCTTCGTCGAATGCAAGAATAAATCTGAATATTTATGAAAAAGATAGGTTTCGTTGCACAGACGTGCTAGTAGGTACAGTTCATCAACACAAGATGATATAGCTTTCAAATTGGAAACGATAACACAAATACTCTTTCAAGCCTTTTCATGCCCTGAAGGAGAATGCGTGTTTATCCTAATCTCAGTACTGTACTAGCTCTGTCGCCGGATTATTTAACGAATACGAGTTGATGTCCAAAGTGATCCGAGTTCTCGAATACCTCTCAGTTTGTAGAAAATCTTCGGCCGAGAATGTGTTCAATTTTCTGTGTTGACTCCAATTGATGTGTGCCGTTTCTAATAGGTACGTATAGTACGATTAAAAAGTGTGTGTTTTTCAGTCGAATGCATTATAACATACGTATGCCGATTGGATATAAGATCATGTCGAACCATAACGGTTGTAGGTAACTATAAATTATTTTTTTGTTTATTGTGCTTCACCAGCGAGAAAAGTGATTGCCGAGAAACGTATCCTGGGAAGTCTAAATCCATTGGACACGAATTGACAACGAATATCTATAGTGGAATTTCGGCTTATACTGAAGACAATCATGAATGTTGATATTAATAAAATAGTCAAGGAACTGGTAGAATCGAATAAGATCCGAGAATTTTTGACTGCGCTCACGAAGTTCGATAAGGAGAATGGTGATTCCGTATCTCCCGATGCCGATAGCCAATATGCTGCTGATGTAAGTAAATTTGTGGAATTCCTAGTATTATTCATTACTACGTATCATAAGCATGATGTACATATTATGTACTTCAGATGGACCTTCTATTCGCTTCACGGTAAATAGTAAAATTTGGTATAGTACCTATAGTAGCCACCATCAGAAACTGAGAGGTTCGTTCAAAGAACAATTCTAGTCCTTTTCAAAATTTCAATTTTACTAACAGACACAGTTGTAGAAGTTTTAGAAAGATTATATCATAGTGCAGTTTTAAAGACAGATGTTGCCTTGTTCAAATATCATGTTGTAGCATAATGGCTGCAGATACAGCGCTATCTGTCCATAAGGTCGTAATTTCAAAACTGACTATTGTGGTTCTTCAAATGAATCCCTCAATTTAAAGTATACAGTTTAGGTACCTAATACCTATACGTAGACCTGTGCGCCGATAGCAAATTCATCGGCGGCGGCGGCGGCGGCTGCGTACACCAGTCACCAGGTCTTACTCCTCAGTAGTGAATATAAAATTATACGTAAATAGCGGTTTGAGGTTTTGTTCATTTTTGAATAAAGACAAAAGTGCATAGTTTTGTTTCCATTTAATGGTCATTGTGACAAAGGCTGAGTTCTTTTTCTTTACTGTATGGTGGCTAACAGTCCACGTATAGTAGTCAAGACCTAAAATCATTCGGTGCACGAGCCACTGTTGGTATTATTACTATACCTATTACGTGAATACATACACGCCGGTAAGGCGCCGATCATATCAGCTGCGCGGTTACGCCGAGCAGAAATATCAGCTTGCGGCGTGAGAACAGATTTTTAACGGCGACGGCGCGTGACGCACAGGTCTAACCTACGCCTACCGTATACTTGGAAAAATCGGCCTCTGATCTATTACAGGGTTGCCAGATTTGGTCCTTTTTATAAATGTTGATACTATTTCTGGGTCCGTAAATAATCTTCTAGATATCGATCGATATTTCGAAAATAAGCCCACAAATTAGGAATTGGAGGTTCATTTTCACAAATGAAGAACCTTTATTGTTTTCAGGCGCGGGTTTAGAAAAAGGAGATGGGGGGGGGGGTACAGTTGCGGCGATGCATATTGATTAGATGTTACTTTTATGTTGGCAGGGGTGTGGGGGCGGGGGTGCTCCCAGAAAAATATTTTATCCAATGTGGGATCCGTAATGACGAATTATATAGATGCGTTATACAGGGTGTTCCACGAAAGTCCCCCCCCCTGTTTTTTCACGAACCGATGGGCAGATCTTCCCGGGACGAAAATGATTTCCCAGTCGTAAGGTCTAGTTTCTCTTGAGCTTAAAAAATTTTCTCCCCCTTTCACGGGGGGCTGGAACCTACCACCAACTTCGGAATCTTAAATAGGAAGGTATGCCTTTATGCACCTTGTTGGAAAGGCCATTTACTCCAAAATACGAATCCGTGGGAAAAAATTAAAATTTATCAATTTTGGGGGGGTAAGGGACCTAGAGATGACTAAAATCCACCCAGAATCAAAGTGTGGTGACCTATCAAACGAACTACCGAACATGGGGTTTTCCAGGTCGCTGATTTCGAAAATTGCCTTATTTTTTCGATTCGACTAACTCAGGGGGCAGAACATTCAAAAAATTTGGGGCAGAAGGGGTTATTTTAATGTTTCTCATTTTCGCTGATACAATGTCTTTATGCACCTTGTTGGAAAGGCCTCTTTCTCCCAAAAGTAGAATCCGTGAAATTTTTTTGAAATTTGTCAATTTTGGGGGGCGAGGGGGCCTACAGATGACCAAAATCCGCCCGGAATCAAAGTGTGATGACCTATCAAACGAACTATCAAAAAGAGGGTTTTCTAGGTCGCTGATTTCGAATAATTGCCTTATTTTCCCGATTTAACCCGTTTTAGTTTTAAAATCCGAATTTTCAACCTAAAATTGGTTCCATTATTCACAAATTTTTGACTTTCTGAATGCAGATTATTAAAGTGGCTTCATGGACATCGTTGAATAGAAAACTTTCTCCAGAGTATGAATTCGTGAAAAAAATTTCAAAATTTATCAAATTTGGGGGGAAGGGGCCCAGAGATAACCAAAATCCGTCCAAAATTGAAGTATGAGCTAGCAAAAAGACTATCAGAAAGGGTGTTTTCGAGGTCGCTGATTCCGAATATCACATTCTCTCCTAGATTCAACGCGTTTCAGAGCCTTACAATTCAAATTTTAGACTCAAAATTGATTCTAATTTACAAATTCTTGAGCTTCTGAACTCAAGTTATCAAAGTGGCTTCATGCACATCGCTGGATTAGACAGTTCCTCCAAAATACTAATTCGTGAAGAAAAATTGCAAATTCATCAACTTCGGGAAACGGGGTGTAACGCCAGCCAAAACCTATCCAAAATCAAAAACCTAAAAGAGGTGTAGGGTGAGTTTTGAGAATGACCCTCCCCCCCTGTTTTTTTCTCGAATAATTGTCGGATTGCTCCCAAACAAAATGCGATCTTCGTGTACCGTGGTCTAGTTTCCTGCGGGCACAAGAAATTTTCTCCCCCATATTTGGGGGGCTGGAACGTACCACTAACTTTGGAATCTTAAATGGGAAGGTATGTTCTTATGCACCTTGTTGCAAAGATCTCTCCGCTCCAAAATTGAATCGGCGGAAAAAATTCAAAATTTATCAATTTTAGGGGGCCAAGGGGCCTATAATTGGGGGAAATCCATCCAGAATCAAAGTGTGATGACCTAGGAATTTCTAATTGTTCTGAGAAAATTCAAAGAAAAACTTACGTTAGAATGGTCAAAAATCGATACCACAAATGTCACTCCAGTTTTTGTAACCTTACTTTTGGAAATTTGGGAATTTCATCGAAGATCTTTGGGAAAATTTTCCAATGATTTTCATTAAAAATTTTGGAGGAAAAATCTCATAGGAAATAAGTTGATGGAAAACTACAATGGTTTTGGAGAATTTTGTCAATGATTTTCAGGGAAAATGTTGCATGATCTCCGAGGAATTCCATCAAAAATTTCTTGAGGAATTTTGTCAGAAATTTTTGGGGAGAAATTGCAATAATTCTAATCTTTAGGAAAATCATTCGATAATTTCTGAAGAATTTCATTAGGAAACATTTGGGGAAAGGCTCCGATCGTTTTTGAAGATTTTCATCAAAAATCTTCAGGAAAAATGTTCGAGGATTTTAGAAAAATTTCATCGAATTTCTTTGGGAAAATTTTCCGATGCTTTTGATGGAACTACATCAAAAATTTTTGAGAAAAAAATCCTTGGGTTTTTTCAATTTTTTTTATTATTAACAAGCTTAATGCTGAACTGAAGAATCTTATCGGACATTTCTGGAAAAAATTTCCAATGTTTCCCAGAGAATTTCTTTAAAATTCTTAGGGAAAATATTCTGATAATTTTTGTAGAATTTCATTAAGAGAAAAACTCCGACGATTTTTGAAGTATCAACAATGTTCAGAAAAAATGTTCTCCGAAGAAATTCATCGAAGATTTTTGGTGAAAATCTCCGAGAATTTTCAAGAAATTTCACTGGAAATTTTCGGAAGCAAATTCCGGTAATTTTTGATACAACTAACCTCCAGGAAAAATGTTTTCCGAAGAAATTCATCGAAAATCTGCAAGAATAATCTTCGATAATCTTTAAGGAATTTCATGAGAAATTCTTGGGAAAAAATTGCAATAATGTCCAAAGGTAGAAAAATACAGGAAAAATCCCGGGTAATTTTCAAAGGAAGTTCATCAGAAACGGAAAGAAAAATAATTGCAGATTTTCTCCAACAGTTTGCAAACAAAAAAAGCGAACGAATCACTTTCTGAACAAAAAATCCTAGGTCATCACACTACAATATTCTCGGTGGATTTTCTCCAATTGTAGGCCCACTGGCCCCCAAAATTGATCAAATCAGAATTTTTTTCACGGATTCTAATTTTGGGGGAAGAGATTTTTTCAACAAGGTGCATGAAGTCATGGTGTCAGTGAACATAAAAAACGTAAAAAAATGAATCCCTGCTCCCCCAAATTTTTGAATTTTCTGCCCCTGAATGGGTCAAATTGGAAAAATAACGCAATATTCGATATCTACGACCTGAAAACCCCCTTTTTTATATTTCGTTCGATAGGTCATCACACTTTGATTCTGGGTGGATTTCCCCCAATTTTAGGCCCCCTGGCCTCCTAAAATTGATGAATTTTGAATCTTTTCCGCGAATTCAATTTTGAGGGGAAGAGGCCTTTCCAACAAGGTGCATAAAGACATTGTATCAGCGAAAATAAAAAACATTTAAAATAACCCCTTCTGCCCCAAATTTTTGAATGTTCTGTCCCCTGGGTTAGTCAAATCGAAAAAATAAGGCAGTATTCGAAATCAGCGACCTGGAAAACCCCATTTTCGATAGTTTGTTTGATAGGTCACCACACTTTGATTCTGCGTGAATTTTGGTCATCTCTAGGCCCCTTGCCCCCCAAAATTGATAAATTTTGATTTTTTTCTACGGATTCGTATTTTGGAGTAAATGACCCTTCCAACGAGGTGCATAAAGGCATACCTTCCTATTTAAGATTACGAAGTTGGTGGTAGGTTCCAGCCCCCCGTGAAAGGGGGAGAAAATTTTTTAAGCTCAGGAGAAACTAGATGTTACGACTGGAAAATCATTTTCGTCCCGGGAAGATCTGCCCATCGGTTCGTGAAAAAACAGGGGGGGGACTTTCGTGGAACACCCTGTATACATTTGTGGCGTGTAATGAGGGTACAATTTATCATTTTTATTCCTTTTTTTTTTTTTTTTCTATTATTGCGTTAACATTTCAACCAGGGAGGATGTACACCCCCCCCCCTTGGATCCGCCACTTATCGTCTTAACCTTTAAGTGGTGGCATGGTGAGGGAATCCCCGCTTTGCAACAATCGCGTCACAAAATGGTACAATTGTTGTCTATTAATAATGTAACAATAATATGGCGGTATGCAACCCGCACAACCATGGCGGGGATTTCCTCACCATGCCACCAGACTAGCATCTCAACTTTAAAAAAAAATGCACAGTGGTGGCATGGGACTGCTTGCCCTTATTCTGTCACCTGAGACTGATGCAGGACAAGCGGCAGCATTCATCGTTCATTTGGCCTTTGTGGTAGAACCAGTGGTTATTGACTTCACCAAGTACCATCGCGCGAAGTCATGAAGATCTGCGGCTCAGGACGTTGATGAAGTTGTTCCAAACTAATATTTTCGTCAAAATATTTCTTACTAACAAGTTCTCTACTACGCTTCATTCTACACGATTCATTTTCCAAGCATATGGAATAATTAAGTAGCTACTATGGAAATTTTAAAAGGTGGTATAAGGGAATTTCTCTTGGAGAATTTTCCATTCGAAGTACAAAATGCAAAGACTCCAGAGCTATACAGATGATTTAGAAGATGCGCGAAATGCGCAACTTCTTGCTGAACAACGGCCTCCCATCCGTCTTCGAATAAGCCTTCCTCGGTTGCCAGCAAATCGAGAGGAACCACCTGCTCAACCTGCTGCTCAACCGGCTGCTCAACGTGCGCAGATCTTTATGACTTCACGCGATGGTACTCGGTGGAGTCAATATCCACTGGTTCCACCACCAAGATTGCATGAACGAATGCTGCCGCTTGTCCTGCATCAGTCCAAGGTGACAGAATACAGGCAAGCAGGCACGGATGTCCTCTCGGCGTGGAACCTGCTTGTTAGACCAGAAATGATCGCTGAAATAGTACAGTAATTTTCTTTAATTTTTTCTGGAAAAATTTTTCATGAAATTATTTTTCTATTAGGTCATTGGATAGTATTCGTCGAGTCCAACAAAATACTTCATGTACATAAGTTGTCTATTCTCAAAAATAAAGCGAGTAATAAGGCTTGAAAATACGCAAAATCGTCATTTTCCCCCAATTTTTATTTTCAAAATAATCTGAAAAGTCCGTTGCTGTAAAAAATTATATACCCCGACTATTGCTGTTGTACGCAGTACGCGCCTTGGTCCGAGGGCTTCGACTGATATCCGAGAGGTGGTCTTTCATTTTGAACAGGAGTCAGTCAACACGACTTCCTTATTCTCGCCCGTCTCCATGCTGCGTTCCACGACTAGACTTTGAGTGTGATCACGCCAGGCAGACGGAATATTTTTGTGTACCTGCTTGCTGTTCTGCTAGCTGTGTTTCGCGGGTTCAGTGACTTTTACCCTTCCCTGTGAAAATGTGAGAAAATTGATGATTTTGTAAATTTTTATGCCTTACTACCTTCTTCAATTTTGAGAATAGACCACATGTACAAGAAGTATTTTTTTGTACTCGACGAATACTATCTAATGACCTAATCAAAAAAACATTTTATATAAAATTTTTCCAGAAAAAATTAAAGAAAATTTACTATTTTGCGTACTTTGAAGCTTGGTAGCCCCTTCAATTTTGAGAATCGGCCACATATGCACATGAAATTTTTTGTAGTATTCAAAGAGTACTATCTATTGCTGCTATATTTCCCACAAAATACCCTGGTGCGAGGATTCCCTCACCATGCCACCAATAATGTTTCTGGCCCCGGGGATTCCCCGCCATGCCACCAGTAGTGAAATTTTTTTCCCTTGCTACCACTTAAAGGTTAAAACATTATTATAAGTCCAACCATAGTGCATGGAAGATCAATTTTGCAATGTTTAATTATTATTAATAGCATTTTTATTTTGTTTTGTTACATCGCCATTTTCATTCTTAAGCTATGCGTAACTTAGGTAAAGCCCTATTTTGGGCGAATGCCTCCCTCAACCTCTCCCATTCGGCCCGGTCATTGGCTATGCGGTGGAACAGTCTTGTTTTCAAGATTCTCCCCGAAGGGTAAATTACCTTTACGAAGTTATAGAAGTCGTCTGACCACCTGGCCTTCTGCTTACCCCGCCTTCTTACTTTCATAGGTTGCCAAAATGTAATTTTTTGAGTCCAGCGATCGTCCTTCAGTCTACCCAGATGGCCTGCCCAATCCCATTTCAACCTTCTGACAAAGTGTATGATGTTTTTGTTTCGCTTGAATTTTTCTTTGATTTTTCCTACCCTTACTTTGTCTTTCAGTTTTATTCCGAGCATGGCTCTCTCCATTGAGTTCTGGGTAGTTTGAAGTTTTCTTTCTAGCTGTTTGGACAATGTCCATGTTTGGCAGCCATAGGTGAGTGCTGGAAGAACGCAGTTGTTAAAAAAGATGGCTCTTATATCTTAGTGGGTAACTATTTTTCAGAATGAGTTTTAAACTCCAGAATTTTTTCTAAGCTATTGCGATCCTCCTATTGATTTCCTTTTCCATTTGATTTTGAAATGAAACTGTTTGCCCTAGATCTATAATACTATCGACTATTTCAATTTTTTTGTTTTCAATATTGATATCTTCCAAAAGTCCTGAATTTGTGAGGATTTTAGTTTGAGATAGGTTGATTTCCATACCTGCTAATTTACTTTGGCAGTTGAGTTCCTCCAGCATCTCTTGCAAGTCTTCCCAGATCCCAGCCATCACTGTCAAGTCGTCCGCAAATCTCAAATTACTTAGAAAGTCACCGTTAATATTAACTCCTTTTTTCCCCAATTTAAGTTTTTGAATATTTCGTTTAGTGCACAATTGAACAGCAGTGGTGAAACCGGGTCCCCTTGCCTCACCCCTCTTTTGATGTCGAACTCCTCGCCTTCGACATCAGTGATAATCTGCGCTTTCAGATTGGTGTACATTTCTTTTATGATTCCGATCATGAAGGGGTGAGCCCCATGGCTGGCCAAGGATTTGAGCATGTAATTATGTTTTAAGAGGTCGAAAGCCTTGGTGAAATCTATGAAGGCCAGGTGGACAGTGACCCGGTATTCCGTTGCTTTTTGCATGAGCAGGTTGACCGCATGGAGGTGGTCGGTCGTGGAGAAGCCCCTCCTGAAGCCTGCTTGGCAGGGGTTTTGTTGCAGCTCTAGCATCCCTCTTAGACGGAAGTCCAGCAGGGCAGACAAAATTTTCGCCAAGATTGGGATCAAGTTTATTGGTCTGAAGTTTTTGATGTCGTAACGACATCCTTTTTTGTAGAGTAAAATAATTTTTGAAGTTTTCCATTCTGGTGGGATAACTTTTGATACTAGAATTTCGTTGTAAAGAGTTGTTAACGTTTTTATCATTTTTGGGTGTGGGGGCGGGGGTGCTCCCAGAAAAATATTTTATCTAATGTGGGATCCGTAATGACGAATTATATCGATGCGTTATATACATTTGTGGCGTGAAATAAGGGTACAGTTTATCATTTTAATTCCTTTTTTTTCTTCTATTATTGCGTTGAAATTTCAACCAGGGAGGATGTACACCCCCCCCCCTTGGATCCGCCACTTATCGTCTTAAAACATTATTATAAGTCCAACCAAAGTGCATGGAAGATCAATTTTGCAATGTTTAATTACCAGTATACCTATTCATGAGACACCGCACCCCCGGCACCCGCACCCCCATTGTGCCGGGGGTGCGGTGTCTCAGGGGCCACTTTGGCATGCGTGCATCGCCATACGTCCCACCACACCATACCTATTCATTAGATTAAGACAAAATTTTGTTTTTGTTAATCTTCGTCCTTACTGGTGATGATGATAACGACCGGCTTGGTGCAGCTCTCAATTTCTCTCCATCTTGTGCAGGTTCTTTCATTTCGTGGTAACACTTACATTTGACACAGCCCCGTAGAGGAAAAAAGAGGGCCTGGGGGAAATTTCCACGGACCCGCCTCCTTCCAGTTCAATTGTTTTCTTTTGTTAGATGGGAAAAAATTATAAGCTGAGAGTGGAGAGGTTTCTTTCATGGTGTAAGGAGTGATTGTTGATTTGATGTACAGTGTGATGTAGCTGTAAGCGTTGAAATTCAGGTCTCTTGAAAATATCGGGCCCTCCTGAAAGTCCGGGCCCGAGGTATTTCCCCCCCCCTTTCCCCCTCCCTCTCGACTGGGTTGATTTGACATTCTTGATTATCTGTTAAACATACTGGGAATCTTTGCCGACCTACCCATTCTTCCTTCTAGCAGTTGCAGAGGCTGGAATGTTTTTTTGTGTGTGTGTGTGGGGGGGGGGGTAATTTTTTTAGTAGTGTTAACCTATATTCATCGGCGTTGGTAGATTTTTTTTTTGGGGGGGGGAGGGGTGTAGTATGTTGCATCAAAGTGTCTATAACAGTCATTAAAGTCATTTATTTTCAGTCATGGTCATTTAGAAATTTAAGAATCAGCAAATTATACCTTGAAAGAGAAAATAAATAATTTAGAATTGGAAAATTCTATTATAATGACCAGGGCTGCAATTTTTAGGCGAATGCATAGTTTTATCGATGGCGTATAAGCGTAAGTTTCAAAAGATCTTCACAAATCACAAAATGCTGAGTCAAATGAGCAGCAGTTCATCCTGCATATTTCGCATATTTTGGCATTTACCGCATATATTTTGCACCAATTCTGCTTATTCTGCAATTTCTCTCCCCCCTCCTAAAAAGTTTTTTTTTTAGTTCTGAGAATATGTTTGACTCCAAAAAAAACTTGAGAAGACCTAATGGTTAATGAATCAGTACAAAAGCTTTTAGAAAAATATGTATTTTTTTGTACGTGAGATAACCTTTCTGTTGCCCACGTCACATTTATCAATCCTCAAGAAATTACGAATAGGTGCATTATCTCCTGGGTGGATCTTCTATTAAAAGAAGATTGAACCCTTAAGGAGATACTTCGCTGGATCATTTAAAAATATGATAAAAATGGTCTCAGTGTATCCAACTTTACTTTTTCAGTGAAATGATATAACCATATTGTATTCACATATTTATGCCTATTTTATAATTTTGGGTCATATTTTCGGCGTATTATTTAGACTGAATTCAGTGCATAAAATATAAGCGCATATTTCGCTATTTTTTGTGCATAAAAATTGCAACCCTGATAATGACGATAAATCGAAATATCAGATTACAAGAGTCTTCGCATATAATATATAATAAGACACGCCCATGTGAGTCGTGATCACCATGCGCGTATTAAAGCAGGTGGGCTCAACAAGGCCCTAATTTAAGGTCTTGGCTTTCCAAACTTTCATGTAAGTGATTTCATGTTTTTCCTATTTTTGTGTTACAGTCGTCGACTGCAATGTTTAAAAACTGGCTAGCTTGAAATTTTTCTATACTGCTCCATGTTCCTCATATCTTCTAATAAAAATACACTTTTTTTCAAAACTTAATAAAGCCAGCGCACCAGGGAAGGCTGGGCCTATAACCTAATAAGACCCTACCTAATACCTAATAAGCCTGACCTGAAATTCGGTGAATAAAAAGTTAAGCATAGTTCAGATAGAAATTTATGAGTAAGTTATAACTGAAATGATAGGTAATCAATTGATCTCATCAGGTTGTGCCTTATAAGGTTACATAACACTATTTTCCGTAAGTATCGCATACCTCAGTTCCAAATCGCTCAAATTTCACTTTTCTGGTGTCGATTGTTAACCAACTACCACTGCAACAACTATCCACTGTTTGATTTCTGGATAAATTCCATTTAACTAACATAATACTCGTAAATCCTTCAAGTTCCACAAGAAACAGATCAGAGCAATTTTTACGTTATTGGAAAAATCATGAAATATCTCGCGCCAGTAGACTAATATCTTGATAAAAATAATTGGACAGTGTTACCATATCATGAAGGAACGACTTTGCTGTACGTTTTAATGCAATCTAAAGCATAGCAGTCAAGATTGGTACATTGGGCCTTGTATTGGAGATCCCGGGCCTTATTGGACTTATCTACCTTATGCAGTAAAATTCGTTTTTTCCCTATGAAAATATAGTATTCTAGACGAAGAAGTATGTTTAGCTTTAGTTTATTATTCTAGCGCATTTATAGCAAATGGGGGAGGGGGAAGGTCATTTATTTTCAGATTTCGATTTTTTATAGATACCCTGTGCATGTGTATTGCGAGTTAAGTGTATGGTAAGGTACCACTAATTGCGGCATCACATGGCACTAATTCGTTTACAAATTTTTTATAACTACAAATATAAATATAACTATCGGCCTTTGAATCTGGGGGGGGGGGGGCAGGGCTGCCAGATCTACGTCTTTGGTCGTAGATCTACGGCTTTTTCATCAGCCATTGAAATCCTACGGCTTAGGAGGGAATCTACAGGTTTTCGGCTTTTTGAATTTTTTGTTTGCGTGCAGTTATTTATTCATCTATTTATTCACAATTTACAACACAGATGTATGGATCAGGAATCCGAAATAAAATTAATACTATAACCTAATTTTTAATGCCTACAACTCTGCTGAAGTTGTACTTAGCATCTACAAAACAGGGAACATATTTCAGCTTGGACAGTATGTGTTTCTACTGGTTGACTTACAGACATAAGAGAAAAATTTTGAGAATTATTATGAACGGGTACAACATATAATTAAAATCAAAAGTTGTAAAAAATGATAATGAACCAGTTGCCCTCTATTATTATTTGAGGCGAAATGACTGGAAAGTGCGAGTGATTATTCCTATTTCACAGATATGCAAACTGCAATGCAGAATAATGGTAAAATGCGCGACACTAGCGTTACTATACGTCTACGGCTTTTCTACGTCTTTTTTCCTGACATCCATAAACGAATATCTCCGGCTTTCTCATGAAATAATCTGGCAGCCATGGGGGGGGGAGGGTAAGTATTAGCCGTCTACCCTCCTTCAGCGACGCTCATGAGCAGTAGTGATATTATTCCTGGGTGCTTTAAATTATGCCCTATTAGGTAGTTTATCTCTCCTTCTCCTCAGGTAATTCCAAATATCCATTTTAACTCTTACTCTGTTAAGTACTTCCTCATTTCTTATCTTATCCATCCATTGGATGCTAAGTATTCGCCTATTGCACCGCATCTCAAAAGCTTCGATTTTTCTCTTCTCTGGTTTTCATATGGTCCAAGTTTCACATTCATACAATCTTCCTTACTAGATTTAGAATTTTGGAGTCGAAGTTCAACCAAAGTGGAATATTTTCCGGTACATATTTCTTCGATTGAGACGAAACTGTTCCTTTGTTATTTTTTGTCTTACTCGATTTTGAATTCTATATTATAAATTCAATCAAATTGTGATCTCAATTTTCCATTGTTCAATTGAAAGATGTTAAGCAAAAGGGACTTGAGTGACAAAATCTGTTTTTTGAGAAAACGTAACCTTGAAAAGCCAATGAATAATGCCGGTTTACGGACAGAGCGTTTACTGATAAGCTCTTTTCAGCGTGTGTACACAATTTTGTATCGGGGGCCCAATTTTGAAAATTTATACTTTTTACGCTCTTTCCAACGATACTAATAACTCATTTTATCAACAAATGTCGCTTAAGTCCTTTTTTCTTAACATCGTTCAATTACTGCTGGGGGCCTATTCACGATGACTGAAAATAGGTAGTAAGTCACATTTCATTTTCTCTCAGAAAATCAACTATAACGTTGGTAACACTGCGTTTTTTCCAGTCATGCAGCTTTTCCAGTATTCAGCTAGTTATTTATGGGGAAGTCAAGTCTTGATCTCGTCCAGGCAGGGCTGCTACAGTCGGGAAACTGCAAAATGACATACTACCTTTTCCCTTTAAGCCATCGCGTATGTTAGGAAAATTTGAAAGCTCGTATAAAAAACATTATTTTGGTCCTACTAAAATTCGAGAGTGGTTCAATTCAGCATCGCACATCTGGCAATGCTGCTATTTTACTCAAGATTGATATTCACGTTATAATTCTGTTGGCCGTATCAACTTGACTATTCGTCACAAGAGTTGATAATACAATAATCCCTCTATACTATACTGAAAAAGTAAAATCCACCGCCATCACCTCCGGGAGAAGAAACTCACTGCGGCTTGCCTACCCTGCCCCTCAATTGCTCATTTCTCCAGGGGTAGCACACCCCTGGGAGGGAGTTCATGGTGGAGGAGGGAGCTCAGGGGGAGGAAGGTCGCGGTGAAGGACTAGGAGGAATTGTGGTGGGGGAGGGTTCTATACACTAAACAGTAAAAGCAACCTCTTCCTTCCCCTCTGTGGGGATGAATTCCTGGTGGCCTCCCCTACACCTTAATCTCACGTTTCACCAGAGGTACCCTACGCCGGGGGGGGCTTCTCAGTGGAGGTGAGAGCTCCTGGAGAGGGAGGACGGCCACGGTGAGGAAGGGCGTCGTGGTGGGCAAGGAGGAGCATGGTGGGGGAAGTGAATACCTTTCCAGCTGGCGAAATACTGCAGGCCGGCCCGAGTGAAGGGGGTTGAGTTGCGAAGTGGCCAGAGGGCGGAGCCCCTTAGTTATTGCTAAATACTAAATGGAAGAGACAGAAATGAATAATAGTCAATAAAAGGCTTATTGATTGTTAGTAATAGTTTACCTACACGTTGATAGTCAATTTTTCTGATGGATTGATTCGGTTGATACCCGATCTATGACCAATGCTTAAAATGCCATAACCCAGGCACAGTCTCATCTGTATGGCTCTAAACGATATATCCTTGACGGCTTTCGGAAAAAGATTTGTAAGATGGGTTTCCTGAAAAATGATGTACATGCGACGCCTTCGGAAAGTAAGAAATTGTAAGTCCCGAATCAATTTTCCCCAGGCTCCTCAAAAGCTCTAGGCGACACTAAACACACACAGTGGCGTATTTATTGGCAGGACTATGAA
Organism: Acanthococcus lagerstroemiae; assembly: GCA_031841125.1. Lineage (NCBI taxonomy): Eukaryota > Metazoa > Arthropoda > Insecta > Hemiptera > Eriococcidae > Acanthococcus > Acanthococcus lagerstroemiae. The sequence continues at coordinate 51,985,972 of CM063112.1, read as the reverse complement.
GGGGAGGAGGAAGAACCCAATTATTTTCCAAGCCGGAATTTTTGGGAAATTCTTGGCCAAATTGGGTAGATATTCCCAAATTTGGTGAATAAGGAACCTTGTAGGTCAATACAATGTTTAGATATTTCAGTGAGCATTTTACACTTTTCACCACACGCCCCAAAATAATTTATTCGCGCCGATATTGCGCATATTGACAACTTTCTACCAAGAGTAACAAGAAATTCGGTTGCGAAGCAACTTGTATTACTTATCTGTAGGTGCCCAAGCTACCTTATTTATTTTGAAAGGGTACAGAGACAAACGCGAACTAAAATGATATAAGGGAAGAACGGAAGTAAACCTAATTTTGACACCTGGGATGTCTCCTATTTCAATCACTAAGCTAGCAACATAAAAAAAAATAAAAGAAAAGAAAAGAAAGTCAACTTTTTCAACTGAAGGCCGTTGATTTTTCAGTAGAAACCAACAGTCAAACCACAGCCGGCGATCTTTCATTTTCTCACATAGTGCCAATACAAAACTTTTAAACAAGGAATCTTGACCAATGCCGTTTTTACCATATGTGCGGACTGTGCGGCCGCACAGAGCGGCAAAATTTTTAGGGGCGGCAAATTTTGAGGGGAAAAACGAAGAAAAACAGAGAAAAAAATTGGAAAAAAAATCGGGGAAAAAAGTAAAATTGTCGAATTATGAAAAATGCACACAAGTTTTTTTTGTTTTTTTTTTTGGGGGGGGGGGTATGGGGCGGCAAAGAATTTTTCGGAACCTAAAACCGGCACTGATCTTGACACCCCCCCTCCCCTTAAGAAAACTGAAACACAAGAAACATCCAATAAGTATACCGATAAGTTTTAAAGCGTTGAATTTATTGAAAACTGTGGCTTTCCAAAGAAGATCCTCTTTTATCTCCCTCTTGACACGCCCGTAGTAATAAGTACGAAAATATGAAACGAATTCTGAATCACAAAAGATATTGTCCGCGCTTGGACGGCCTTTCCAAACAAATGCTATCGATATACAAACATACCTATAGGTATACTTCAAAAGTGAAATTTTACAGAATAATTGTTTGTGAGTTGCAGGATTCAATAACGGACGATCAGCACGATACTCATGACAACAATCTCATCAGAAGTGAAAATCCATACGGAACTAATTCCAAAAGAGGAACTAAAACGGTTGGTGAATTTTATAGAGCCGAGAATGAAGTATCCATTAGAAAAGTTGATAATATTAGATATATCATGGCTAGTAATGAAGAAAATGAATCAAGTACGATTTGCAGTCAATCGATCAAGTATCTGAAAAATCAACACAGGACTCCAGAAAACGAAGCTGGTGTCTTCACTGGAGAAAATGTCTTCAAAACACATACCATGACTCGTAATAATGGAAAGCACTTCGTTTGTCAAATATGCAGTCAGTCATTCTCATCTGAAAGAGACTTTAAAGTACATTATATGGTTCACAATGAGGGAAATCTGTCATTCCCTCGCAACAGTAGTTTGAAAATACCTATCAGGGTTCGTTCTGAAGAGGAGCCTTACTCTTGCTCAACATGCGCTCGACCGTACTCTTCTAAATGTTCCTTATGGAAAGTAAATATTATGGTTAGTGGTGAGAAGCCTTTCCTTTGCTTAAAATGTGGTCGATCATTCGCTCGCAAGGGTGATTTGAAAAGACATACCATGATTCATAATAATGAGGAACCTTTCTCTTGTGCAACATGTGGTCGATCATTCACTCGCAAAAGTACTTTGACAACACATATTCGGACTCATAACGATGAGAGACCTTTCTGTTGCTCAATATGCGGTCGATCATTCATTTACAAACATATTTTAAAAGCACATATTATCAGTTTTCATAATAATGAAAAGCCTTTCTCTTGTTCACTATGTGGTCGGTCATTCACTCAAAAAGGAAGCTTAAAAATACATATCATGAAGCATAATGATGAAAAGCCTGTATTTTGCTCAATATGCAGTCGATCATTCTTTCGGAAAAGTGAACTGAATAGACATTCATTGGTTCACAATGATGAGAAGTCTTTCTCTTGTGCAACATGCGGTCGATCATTCACTCAAGAAAGATACTTGAAAGCACATACCATGAGGCATAATAATAAAAAGCCTTTCCTTTGCTCAATATGTGGTCGATTATTCTCTTTGAAACATCACTTACAAGGACATATCATGACTCACGAGAATAAGAAGCCTTTGTAGCGCAAAAATGTATAACTGATGACACTTCCGAAAAATTCATTTAAAAAACATATGCTGTGCAATTGACCAGTATCTATTGAAATTTCTAGACATGCTGCATCATCAATTGTCCTCATAGAACATATCTGCTTAACTGGTAGTAGTACAAATATGATACGTATTATAGTAATTATTGTTTTTTTCACTCATGTTCTTTTAATGTGACTACGCAAAGTAGAGTTCAAATAAATTACTTTGTATAGCACCCGTCTTACTTATCTTCATACTTATAAATAATACACATTGAAAAGTTGTGCATACTCTCTGAATATGAACCAGGGATAAATCACTCAGAGAATTCAACAACGACTAAGCTGCTTCTAAAGGGGGATTATGGCGGTGATAATCTCCACCTCCAGCCTTACTGTCGCGGACAGATAATGTTTCCAGAAATTATCAACAAAAAAAATCAGAAAATTCTGCTCACTTCTCTCGCAAATTAGTTTTTTTTTTTTTCACTTTCAGGGATCAACAACATATTATCAACTTCCGTAGGAGTATTCTAGTACCAGACTTAATAAGTGACGGTTTTTCTTGATTTTTCAGCATATCGTCGGGTCCATGTGAGAAGGTGCTATCTGCAATTTTTTCACAAAATAAGTTTTTGTTATCGTTGAATAAGGAATTTTATTATCTATAAGATACAACACTGTAAATGATAATAAAATATTGCCTCAGTTCAACAGGAAATGAAAAAAACAAAATGGGTTAAAAAACTACTAAAACAAAATTCCTCAAATGAAAGCGTTTAAGAAAAGAAAAGTATAATGTATTTATCCCTGAGATGTATTCCTAGTTGAATGTTGAAGAATTGTTTGTGTATTTTTAATTATTCCTATTTTTAACAGAATCGTTGCGGTTGCTTTTAAAGCCTTTAAACCTCTCTCTTATACTCGTATATACATTTTTATTATTTTTTTTTGCAGATAGCAATCTGTGCTTTCCTTATCGCTCATTTTAGTGTAGGAACCTACAACGACAAAACAAAGAGGAGGAGACCTACAAGTTTAGCAAATGACTTCAGATGGAAAGTCAACAGTCCTTAGGAAAATGTAGGGAGAAAATCTCGTATTTTTTTCGCAATCCACATAAGACTAATGAGGACTTTGAGTCGCAAAATCTATAGTTTCTTGTTCATTCAAAACTTTTCTTGTACCCAGTATGAGAGCTAGGATTTAGTAACACCTTTGAAAATTTTAATAAGAAGGCATCAAACCAGCCGTCGAAGTAGTTATTATTTTGGTCGCTGGCGGGATGGGACATGCTCCGGAATACGGCTCGGGAAATTTTGGTTCTCGAAGCCCAAATCCTGTTAAAGTATAAACTAATCCTCCAATTTCAGAAGAGCATCAAAATTTAAAATTTGACATCTGGTAGAAAAAATGAACACTTCTTAGAAAATTGGGTCAGATATCGAAATAGGGACTATCTTATTTATTTATTATTTATTTGTTTATTTACGAGCCATCATCTTGCACCAATGGCTATATGGCTCGGCTGGTGGAGATGGTTAAATTAATGGAAAGAGGTGTATGTCGTGGAGGAAGGAGATGAGTTTATCTATTGTGATTGGGTTGTTTTGGAGCATGCTTTTCGTTGTTGGTGGTAGTTAATGTTTTTGATGGTGAGAGTTAAGTGAAGGGAAGCGAAGTATATGTTCGACAGTGAGTTCATTTGAGGAGCATGGATTGAGGAGATGCAGGTGAGACTGAGGCGAGTATGTCCAATTCTACGAGTATGTCGTGCTATTACTATTTCTTCGCGTCGTGATTTCCGGTTGGAGGTGATCCAGGGTTTTGGTTTTTCTTTTATTGCACGGAGATTGTTGTTGGATTCTTTATGCCAAGATTGGTGCGAAGAGAAAAGGATTTTTGATTGGTAGGTGATGGCAAGGTCTTCGGATGTTCTAATTGTTGGGCTTTCTGGTTTAGGGAAAGTCGATAAATATTTTTTTACCAAAGGTGGCCGGGAATCATGCTTGTGCAGAGAACTGTGTCTACTGTTTACACTGCTTACGTTATTACTCTCTTCCCTGTTGCTAATTTCGCAGGTATTACAGAATTTTCATCCGGCAAATGCAAGTTGAATTTCCTCAAAATCGAATTCGGTATCAAGAAAGGAATTCTTAGAGTAATTGACAACTTCGAATCAGTTCGTCATTATTTTGCTACCGACACTGGTGGGACCCCAGAATCATCAAAATGGGATCCCACAGCGGACAATTGTTGAAGGGAGAAGTTCATTAGAGCTTGTATCAATCACAATAATTCAACATTGGAAGTCCCAGAGATTGACCAAAACTTACAGATTTTAAAAACTCGAGAAAATGATTAAAATAGCGGCTATGCGTGCGCAGGTCGTTGCGGGCTTACAACTTAAAATTTCATGTTTGTACATTATTTCTGTGTGCATCTCGTTTCTATGCTACGCCCTTTTTATTTCGAGCGATTTATTCCCTCTCCAACCCTCACAAAAATGTTTTTTTTTTGTTTTTTTTTGGTTGCAAGTTATGGAGATGAGCCCCTTCTTGAAAATTTAATTTAAAATGAGAAAAGAATGACAGAAGAATGACATTCTGTTTCCTTTGGTCGGCACCTCTGATAAAGAAGGATTTGTTGTTTTTTTTTGGTGAAAAAAAATAAATAAAAAATCTCTCGCCTGTCTTAACTTTTCTAACTGAAGGTCACTGAGTTCTCAATAGGAGCCACATATCAGAGACTTCATACCTCATTTATGATACACCGTTGGTAACAATGATAAAATATGAAAGGAATTGTGAATTACCCAAAATATATGCCCTGTCCAAAAAAAAAACAAACGTGTATTTGGTCCACCAAATACATATTCACGTTTTCTCCTAATAAGGCACATTGTTGACCTGTGGGTGGCTTTTCCAACCATATAGGTGGATGTCTCCTTGGATAACATCACTATTTATAAATGTAACATCCAAAATTGGTACATACATCATGTTTGTATTTTGTTCAACCAGGAAAAGATTAGTCAAGTCTCAATGTTTTGATTAAGAAAAACATAGATGATAAGTATGAAATAGATTAACACCTTCTGGTTAATTTAAACTTGATAGAGTGATGGTGATTTTTTGCAGGATTCAACAAAGGAAGATCAGCACGAAACTACAGTTCTTCCTGACAACAACCTCTTCAGAAGTGGAAATCCATACCGAACTAATTTCAAAGGAGGAACTAAAACGGTTGGTGAATTTTATGGAGCCGAGACTGAAGTATCCATTAGAAAATTTGATAATACTAGATATATTATGGCTAGTAGTGAAGAAAATGAGTCAAGTACAATTTGCAGTAAATCTATTAAGTATCCGAAAAATCAACAAAGGACGCCAGAAAACAAAGCAGGTGTCTTCACTGGAGAAAATGTAATGAAAACACATACCATGACTCGTAATAATAGAAAGCATTTCATTTGTCAAATATGCAATCAGTCATTCTCTTCTGAAAGTCACTTGAAAGTACATAACTTGGTTCACAATAAGGGCAATCGACCATTCCCTCGCGACAGTAGTTTGAAGATACCTATCAGGGTTTGTTCTGAAAAGAATTGTTACCCTTGCTCAACATGCGGTCGCTTGTACAATTCAAAAGATTCCTTATGGAAAATAAATATTATGGTACATGATGATGAGAAGCCTTTCCTCTGCTTAACATGTGGTCGATCATTCGCTCGAAAATCTGACTGGAAGAGACATACCATGATTCATAATAATGAGAAACCTTTCTCTTGTGCAACATGTGGTCGATCATTCACTCGCAAAAGTACTTTGAGAGCACATATTCTGAATCATAATAATGAGAGACCTTTCGGTTGCTCAGTATGCGGTCGATCATTCGCAACCAAATATGTTTTAAAAACACATATGTTTGTTCATAATAATGAAAAGCCTTTCTCTTGCTCAATATGTGGTCGATTATTCTCTTTGAAACATCACTTACAAGGACATATCATGACTCACGAGAATAAGAGGCCTTTGTAGCGCAAAAATGTAACTGATGACACTTCGGAAAAATTCATTTAAAAAACATATGCCGTGCGATTGTCCAGTATCTATTGAAATTTCTAGAAATCCTGTATCATCAATTGTCCTCATAGAACATACCTGCCTAACGAGTAGTATTACAAATATGATACGTATTGTAGTAATTATTGTTTTTTTCATTCATGTTCTTTTAATGTGACTCCGCAAAGTAGAGTTCAAATTAATTACTTTGTATAGCATCCATCATACGTATCTTCGTATACTTTTATGTAAATACCTAATACACATTGAAAAATTGTGCCTACTCTCTGAATATGAACCAGGGATAAATCACTCAGAGAATTCGATCAACAACGACTGAGCTGCGTCCAAAGGGGGATTATGGCGGTGATAATCCCCACCTCCAGCCTCACTGTCGCCTCACTGTCGCAGACAGATAATGTTTCCCGAAATTATCAAAAAAAAAAATCAGAAAATACTGCTCACTTCTCTCGCAAATTAGTTTTTTTTTTTCACTTTCAGGGATCAACAACATATTATCAACACCCGTAGAAGAATTCTGGTACCAGACTTAATAAGTGACGGTTTTTCTTGATTTTTCAGCATATTGTCGGGTCCATGTGAAAAGGTGCTATCTGCAATTTTTTCACAAAATGACTTTAAGTTATCGTTGAATAAGGAATTCTATTATCTATGTAAGATACAACACTGTAAATGATAAAATATTACCTCACTTCAACAGGAAATGAAAAAAACAACAACAACAAAATGGGTTAGAAAACTACTAAAACAAAATTCCTTAAAAGAAAGCGTTTAAGAAAAGAAAAGTATAATGTTTTTATCCCTGAGATGTATTCCTAGTTGAATGTTGAAGAATTGTTTGTGTATTGTTATTTAATCCTATTTTTAACAGAATTGTTGCGGTTGCTTTAAAACCTTTAAACCTCTCTCTTATATATATATATATATTTTATTTTTTTTTTCAGATAGCACCCTTTCACACTAACCCAGCAATATATTAGCACTGATTGTGTCAGAATAAAGGGACGTAATTGATTCACGTGGCATACATACACCATAAAATCAACGAAAATGGGGACTGAGTCAATCTGTGCTTTCCTTATTGCTCATTTTAGTGCAGGAACCTACAACGACAAAACGAAGAGGAGGAGACCTACAAGTTTAGCAAATGACTTCAGATGGAAAGTCAGCAGTCCTTAGGAAAATGTAGGGGGAAAATCTCATTTTTTTTCGCGATCCACATAAGACTAATGAGGACTTTGAGTCGCAAGATCTAACTATAGTTTCTTGTTCATTCAAAACTTTTCTTATACCCAGTATGAGAGCTAGGATTTAGTAACACCTTTGAAAATTTAAATAAGAAGGCATCAAACCAGCCGTCGAAGTAGTTATTATTTTGGTCGCTGGTGGGATGGGACATGCTCCGGAATACGGCTCGGGAAATTTTAGTTCTCGAAGCCCAAATCCTGTTAAAGTATAAGCTAGTCCTCCAATTTCAGAAGAGCATCAAAATTTAAAATTTGACATCTGGTAGAAAAAATGAACACTTCTTAGAAAATTGGGTCAGATATCGAAATAGGGACTTTCTTATTTATTTTTTATTTATTTGTTTATTTACGAGCCATCATCTGCACCAATAGCTATATGGCTTGGCTGGTGGAGATGGTTAAATTAATGGAAAGAGGTCTATGTCGTGGAGGAAGGAGATGAGTTTATCTATTGTGATTGGGTTGTTTTGGAGCATGATTTTCGTTGTTGGTGGTAGTTGATGTTTTTGGTGGTGAGAGTTAAGTGAAGGGAAGTGAAGTATATGTTCGACAGTGAGTTCATTTGAGGAGCATGGATTGAGGAGATGCAGGTGAGACTGAGGCGAGTATGTCCAATTCTACGAGTATGTCGTGCTATTACTATTTCTTCGCGTCGTGATTTCCGGTTGGAGGTGATCCAGCGTTTTGGTTTTTCTTTTATTGCACGGAGATTGTTGTTGGATTCTTTATGCCAAGATTGGTGCGAAGAGAAAAGGATTTTTGATTGGTAGGTGATGGCAAGGTCTTCGGATGTTCTAATTGTTGGGCTTTCTGGTTTAGGGAAAGTCGATAAATATTTTTTTACCAAAGGTGGCCGGGAATCATGCTTGTGCAGAGAACTGTGTCTACTGTTTACACTGCTTACGTTATTACTCTCTTCCCTGTTGCTAATTTCGCAGGTATTACAGAATTTTCATCCGGCAAATGCAAGTTGAATTTCCCCAAAATCGAATTCGGTATCAAGAAAGGAATTCTTAGAGTAATTGACTACTTCGAATCAGTTCGTCATTTTGCTAGACACTGGTGGACCAGAATCATAAATGGATCCCACAGCGAAATTGTTGAAGGAGAAGTTCATTAGTGTTGTTCAATCACATTAATAACATTGGAAGTCCAAGATTGACCAAAGTTACAGATTTTAAAAACTCGAGAAAATGATTAAAATTTGCGCTATTCGTGGCAGGTCGTGCGGGCTTACAACTTAAAATTTCATTTTGTACATTATTTCTGTGTGCATCTCGTTTCTATGCTACGCCCTTTTTATTTCGAGCGATTTATTCCCTCTCCAACCCTCACAAAAATGTTTTTTTTTTTTTTTTTTTGTTGCAAGTTATGGAGATGAGCCCCTTCTTGAAAATTTAATTTAAAATGAGAAAAGAATGACAGAAGAATGACATTCTGTTTCCTTTGGTCGGCACCTCTGATAAAGAAGGATTTGTTGTTTTTTTTGGTGAAAAAAAATAAATAAAAAATCTCTCGCCTGTCTTAACTTTTCTAACTGAAGGTCACTGAGTTCTCAATAGGAGCCACATATCAGAGACTTCATACCTCATTTATGATACACCGTTGGTAACAATGATAAAATATGAAAGGAATTGTGAATTACCCAAAATATATGCCCTGTCCAAAAAAAAAAACAAACGTGTATTTGGTCCACCAAATACATATTCACGTTTTCTCCTAATAAGGCACATTGTTGACCTGTGGGTGGCTTTTCCAACCATATAGGTGGATGTCTCCTTGGATAACATCACTATTTATAAATGTAACATCCAAAATTGGTACATACATCATGTTTGTATTTTGTTCAACCAGGAAAAGATTAGTCAAGTCTCAATGTTTTGATTAAGAAAAACATAGATGATAAGTATGAAATAGATTAACACCTTCTGGTTAATTTAAACTTGATAGAGTGATGGTGATTTTTTGCAGGATTCAACAAAGGAAGATCAGCACGAAACTACAGTTCTTCCTGACAACAACCTCTTCAGAAGTGGAAATCCATACCGAACTAATTTCAAAGGAGGAACTAAAACGGTTGGTGAATTTTATGGAGCCGAGACTGAAGTATCCATTAGAAAATTTGATAATACTAGATATATTATGGCTAGTAGTGAAGAAAATGAGTCAAGTACAATTTGCAGTAAATCTATTAAGTATCCGAAAAATCAACAAAGGACGCCAGAAAACAAAGCAGGTGTCTTCACTGGAGAAAATGTAATGAAAACACATACCATGACTCGTAATAATAGAAAGCATTTCATTTGTCAAATATGCAATCAGTCATTCTCTTCTGAAAGTCACTTGAAAGTACATAACTTGGTTCACAATAAGGGCAATCGACCATTCCCTCGCGACAGTAGTTTGAAGATACCTATCAGGGTTTGTTCTGAAAAGAATTGTTACCCTTGCTCAACATGCGGTCGCTTGTACAATTCAAAAGATTCCTTATGGAAAATAAATATTATGGTACATGATGATGAGAAGCCTTTCCTCTGCTTAACATGTGGTCGATCATTCGCTCGAAAATCTGACTTGAAGAGACATACCATGATTCATAATAATGAGAAACCTTTCTCTTGTGCAACATGTGGTCGATCATTCACTCGCAAATTTACTTTGAGAGCACATATTCGGACTCATAATAATGAGAGACCTTTCTGTTGCTCAGTATGCGGTCGATCATTCGCAAGCCAATATATTTTAAAAACACATATGTTTGTTCATAATAATGAAAAGCCTTTCTCTTGCTCAATATGTGGTCGGTCATTCACTCAAAGGGGAAGCTTAAACTTACATATCAGGATTCATAATGATGAGAGACCTTTCAGTTGCACAATATGCGGTCGATCATTCACTTACAAACATGTTTGGAAAACACATATTATGGTTGTTCATAATAATGTAAAGCCTTTCTCTTGCTCAATATGTGGTCGATTATTCTCTTTGAAACATCACTTACAAAGACATATCATCACTCACGAGAATAAGAAGCCTTTGTAGCGCAAAAATGTAACTGATGAAACTTTGGAAAAATTCATTTAAAAAACATATGCCGTGCGATTGTCCAGTATCTATTGAAATTTCTAGACATCCTGTATCATCAATTGTCCTCATAGAACATACCTGCCTAACTGGTAGTAGTACAAATATTATACGTATTGTAGTAATTATTGTTTTTTTCATTCATGTTCTTTTAATGTGACTACGCAAAGTAGAGTTCAAATTAATTACTTTGTATAGCATCCATCATACTTATCTTCGTATACTTTTATATAAATACCTAATACACATTGAAAAATTGTGCCTACTCTCTGAATATGAACCAGGGATAAATCACTCAGAGAATTCGATCAACAACGACTGAGCTGCTTCCAAAGGGGGATTATGGCGGTGATAATCCCCACCTCCAGCCTTACTGTCGCAGACAGATAATGTTTCCCGAAATTATCAAAAAAAAAAAATCAGAAAATACTGCTCACTTCTCTCGCAAATTAGTTTTTTTTTTCACTTTCAGGGATCAACAACATATTATCAACACCCGTAGAAGAATTCTGGTACCAGACTTAATAAGTGACGGTTTTTCTTGATTTTTCAGCATATTGTCGGGTCCATGTGAAAAGGTGCTATCTGCAATTTTTTCACAAAATGACTTTTTGTTATCGTTGAATAAGGAATTCTATTATCTATGTAAGATACAACACTGTAAATGATAAAATATTACCTCAGTTCAACAGGAAATGAAAAAAACAAAACAAAATGGGTTAGAAAACTACTAAAACAAAATTCCTTAAATGAAAGCGTTTAAGAAAAGAAAAGTATAATGTTTTTATCCCTGAGATGTATTCCTAGTTGAATGTTGAAGAATTGTTTGTGTATTGTTAATTAATCCTATTTTGAACAGAATTGTCGCGGTTGCTTTAAAACCTTTAAACCTCTCTCTTATATATGTATATATATAGCACCCTTTCACACTAACCCAGCAATATATTAGCACTGATTGTGTCAGAATAAAGGGACGTAATTGATTCACGTGGCATACATACACCATAAAATCAACGAAAATGGGGACTGAGTCAATCTGTGCTTTCCTTATTGCTCATTTTAGTGCAGGAACCTACAACGACAAAACGAAGAGGAGGAGACCTACAAGTTTAGCAAATGACTTCAGATGGAAAGTCAGCAGTCCTTAGGAAAATGTAGGGGGAAAATCTCATATTTTTTTCGCGATCCACATAAGACTAATGAGGACTTTGAGTCGCAAGATCTAACTATAGTTCCTTGTTCATTCAAAACTTTTCTTATACCCAGTATGAGAGCTAGGATTTAGTAACACCTTTGAAAATTTAAATAGGAAGGCATCAAACCAGCCGTCGAAGTAGTTATTATTTTGGTCGCTGGTGGGATGGGACATGCTCCGGAATACGGCTCGGGAAATTTTAGTTCTCGAAGCCCAAATCCTGTTAAAGTATAAGCTAGTCCTCCAATTTCAGAAGAGCATCAAAATTTAAAATTTGACATCTGGTAGAAAAAATGAACACTTCTTAGAAAATTGGGTCAGATATCGAAATAGGGACTTTCTTATTTATTTTTTATTTATTTGTTTATTTACGAGCCATCATCTGCACCAATGGCTATATGGCTCGGCTGGTGGAGATGGTTAAATTAATGGAAAGAGGTGTATGTCGTGGAGGAAGGAGATGAGTTTATCTATTGTGATTGGGTTGTTTTGGAGCATGATTTTCGTTGTTGGTGGTAGTTGATGTTTTTGGTGGTGAGAGTTAAGTGAAGGGCAGCGAAGTATATGTTCGACAGTGAGTTTATTTGAGGAGAATTTCGTGCATTGTGGGAGGGAAATCTATGGATTGAGGAGATGCAGGTGACTGAGGCGAGTATATATCCAATTCTATGTCGTGCTATTACTATTTCTTGCGTCGTGATTTCCAGTTGGAGGTGATCCAGGGTTTTGGTTTTTCTTTTATTGCACGGAGATTGTTGTTGGATTCTTTATGCCAAGATTGGTGCCAAAAGAAAAGGATTTTTGATTGGTAGGTGATGGCAAGGTCTTCGGATGTTCTAATTGTTAGGTTTTCTACTTTAGGGAAAGTCGATAAATATTTTTTTACAAAAGGGGGCCGGGAATCATGCTTGTGCAGAGAACTGTGTCTACTGTTTACACTGCTTACGTTATTACTCTCTTCCCGTTTGCTCATTTCGCAGATATTACAGAATCTTCATCCGGCAAATGCAAGTTAAATTTCCCCAAAATCGAATCCGGTATCAAAAAAGGAATTCTTAGGGTAATTGACAACTTCGAGTCAGTTCGTCACTATTTCTGGTGGGACCCCAGAATCATCAAAATGGGATCCCACAGCGGACAATTGTTGAAGGAAGAAGTTCATTAGAGCTTGTATCAATCACAATAATTCAACATGGGAAGTCCCAGAGATTGACCAAAACTTACAGACTTTAAAAACTTGAGACAATGATTAAAATAGCGGCTATGCGTGGGCAGGTCGTTGCGGGCTTATAACTTAAAATTTCATGTTTGTACATTATTTCTATGTGCATCTCGTTTCTGTGCTACGCCCTTTCTATTTTGAGCTATTTATTCCCTCTCCAACCCTCACAAAAAAATGTATTTTTTTTGTTGCAAGTTATGGAGATGAGCCCTTCTTGAAAATGTAATTTAAAAAGAGAATAGAATGACAGAAGAATGACATTCTGTATCCTTTGGTCGGCACCTCTGATAGAGAAGGATTTGGTTTCTTTTTCGGCAAAAAAAAAAAATCTCGCCTCTCTTAACTTTTCTAACTAAAGGTCACTGAGTTCTCAATAGAGGCCACATGTCAGAGACTTCATACCTCATTTATGATACACTGTTGGTAACGATTACGAAGTATGAAAGGAATTGTGAATAACCCAAAATATATGCCCTGTCTGAAAAAATCAACAACAAAAACGTGTATTTGGTCCACCAAATACATATTCACGTTTTCTCCTAATAAGGCACATTGTTGTTTTCCAACCATATAGGTGGATGTCTCCTTGGATAACATCACTATCTATAAATGTAGCATCCAAAATTGGTACATACATCATGTTTGTATTTCGTTCAACCAGGAAAAGATTAGTCAAGTCTCGATGTTTCGATTAAGAAAAACATAGATGATATGAAATAGATTAGCACCTTCTGGTTAGTTTAAACTTGACAGAGTGATGGTGATTTTTTGCAGAATTCAAAAAAAGACGATCAGCACGAAACTTCAGTTCTTCCTGACAACAACCTCATCAGAAGTAAAAATCCATACGGAACTAATTTCAAAGGAGGAACTAAAACGGTTGGTGAATTTTATGGAGCCGAGACTGAAGTATCCATTAGAAAATTTGATAATACTAGATATATTATGGCTAGTAGTGAAGAAAATGAGTCAAGTACAATTTGCAGTAAATCTATTAAGTATCCGAAAAATCAACAAAGGACGCCAGAAAACAAAGCAGGTGTCTTCACTGGAAAAAATGTACTGAAAACACATACCATGACTCGTAATAATGGAAAGCATTTCGTTTGTCAAATATGCAATCAGTCATTCTCTTCTGAAAGACACTTGAAAGTACATAACTTGGTTCACAATAAGGGCAATCGACCATTCCCTCGCGACAGTAGTTTGAAGATACCTATCAGGGTTTGTTCTGAAAAGAATCGTTACCCTTGCTCAACATGCGGTCGATTGTACAATTCAAAAGATTCCTTATGGAAAATAAATATTATGGTTCATGATGATGAGAAGCCTTTCCTCTGCTTAACATGTGGTCGATCATTCACTCGAAAAATTGACTTGAAGAGACATACCATGATTCATAATAATGAGGAACCTTTCTCTTGTGCAACATGTGGTCGATCATTCACTCGCAAAAGTACTTTGAGAGCACATATTCTGACTCATAATAATGAGAGACCTTTCTGTTGCTCAGTATGCGGTCGATCATTCGCAAGCAAATATGTTTTAAAAACACATATGGTTGTTCATAATAATGAAAAGCCTTTCTCTTGCTCAGTATGCGGTCAATCACTCACTCGCAAAAGTACTTTGACAGCACATATCGGTGCTCATAATAATGAGAGACCTTTCGATTGCACAATATGCGGTCGATCATTCACTTACAAAAATGTTTTAAAAACACATATGTTTGTTCATATTAATGAAAAGCCTTTCTCTTGCTCAATATGTGGTCGGTCATTCACTCAAACAGGAAGCTTAAAAACACATATCATGATGCATAATGATGAGAAACCTTTCTGTTGCTCAATATGCGGTCGATCATACACTCACAGGGGTAATTTGAAAACACATATCATGTTTCATAATAATGAAAAGCCTTTCTCTTGCTCAATATGCGGTAGATCATTCACTCGCAAGGGTGATTTGAAAACACACACCATGATTCATAATGACGAGAGACCTTTCTGTTGCTCAATATGCGGTCAATCATTCTCTTTGAAACATCACTTAAAAAATCATATCAGGACTCACGAGAATAAGAAGCCTTTGTGGCACAAAAATGTTGATGACACTTTCGAAAAATTCATATAAAAAGCATGCTGTGCGATTGTCCAGTTTCTTTATTGAAATTTCTAGACATCCAGCATTATCAGTTGTCCTCATAGAACATATCTACCAAATCTGTAGCAGTATAATACATAATCTAGTACTTATTGTTTGTTTCATTCACGTTCTTTTGAAGTGACTACTCAAGGTAGAGTCGAAATAAATGACTTTGTATAGCACCCGTCTTACTTATCTTCATATTAATAATACTATATACATACTCTCTGAATATGAACCGGGGATAAATCACTCAGAGAATTTTACAACGACACAGCTGCTTCCAAAGATAATCCCCCTCCACCCTGACTATCGCTAACACAAAATGTTTCCAGAAATATTATTTAAAAAATAATAATATCAGAAAAATTTGCTCACTACCTTTTTATCACTTTCAGTGATCAAAGCCATACAATTCACCCCCATAGTAGAATTCTGACACCGGGCTTGATCAGTGACCGGTTTTTCGGATTCTTCCAGTGTATATCCGTTGATTGGATCAGGATAACGAGACGTCATTGATTCACGCGGCAGTCTTACACCGAAAAATCAACGAAAATTGTGACTGATGGAATCTGTGGTCTACTTATTGCTCAATATAGTGTAGATACCTACAATGACGTAACGGGGGGAGGGGGAGACCCACAAGTTTGACAAATGACTTTAGTTAGAAAAACCGCCACCCACAGTAAAATGGGGGGGGGGGATCTCATCTTCTTTCTCGATTCGCGTTAGGCAAATGAGAACCTTAAGTAGCAAGATCTAGTTTATTTTTCATGAAAAACGTCTCTTACCCTAGATGAGAACTAAGATTTAGTAACAAACTTTGAAGTTTTAAATAAGAAGGCATCAATCGAGCCGTCGAAGTAGTTATTATTTTGGTCGCTGGCGGGATTGGACATGCTCCGGAATACGGCTCGGGATATTTTGATTCTCGCACCCCAAATACTGGTAAAATATAAACTCACCATCCAATTTCGGAAGAGCTCCAAAAATTTAAAATTCTTGACATGTGGTGGAAAAAATGAACATTCTTAGAAAGTTGAGTCAAATATCGAAATAAGGACTTGCTTACAAAGTAGATAAATATTTTCTTACATAAGAGAAGGGCGTGGGGCTCATGATTGTGCAGAAAACTGTGTATCAATCAATCAAGAGCCTTTATAATACGGTATGAGGTATATAATTACAAATAAATGGTACTTTATCAAAAGAAAACAAAAGAAGCGATATTGTATAGTGAATTAAAAAGTAAAAGTAACTAAAAGTAACTAAAATCTTCCTTTGTTGATTTATGCCTCATACCGAGCCCCCATATCGTGGGCATAGGCCTCCCCCATTTTGCGCCACATGTTTCGATTTTGTGCCACTCCTTGCCAAGGTAAACCTACCCTTCCTATTATTTCCCCTACCCAGCTGGTATTAGGTCTACCCCTTCTCCTTGTATTGTCGTATGGGACCCAAAACGTGACCCTTCTACACCATCTTTCTTCGTCCATCCTCGCTAGATGTCCTGCGTATTTCGTTTTGAGTAATTTGATTGTCCTAATTCTATTCCTTTACATTTTGTTTTTCCACGAATTATATTGTTTCTAATTTTATCCGATTTTTTGATCCCTAACATACTTCTTTCCATGCTTCTTTGAGTAGTTACTAAGCGTTTCGTTTGAGCTGCAGTGAGAGACCATGTTTGTGCCCCATACGACATAATAGGCATGATACATGCTTCTAGCATTCTTGTTTTTGAATAGATGTTCATATTACTTTTGAAAATTGTTCTCAGCGACCAGTACCCTTTCCAAGCTTGGCTAATTCTCTTTTCGATCTCTTTACCCATTTTATCATGGAATGAGATAATTTGTCCCAGATAGGTATATTCTGTGACCTGCTCCAAGATTACACTCTCAGCTACAATTTTAACCTCCTTGGTGTTGCTCATTACCTTTGTTTTTGAAATATTTATCTCTAAGCCTGCCTTCTTGCTTTCTATTATCAGCCCACCGAGCATTCCTTGTAGTTCTCCCCTGTCCCCACTTATTGATACAATATCGTCCGCGAATCTTAAGTGGTTTAGTTTTTGTCCATTAATTTTGACCCCTTTTTCCTCCCAGTTTAATTTTCTAAATATGTGTTCCAAAAGTGCATTGAATAAATTTGGGAACAGGGGGTCACCTTGTTTCACGCCTCGTTCTATTTCAAATGATGGCCCTGCTCTGTCCATATTCACACATGCTTTCGAGCCCATGTAAAATTTTTCCAGAATTTTTATAATATTTTTATTCACCCCTTGTTCATCCAGCGCCTCCCATAAATAATTTCGATCTACCGTGTCAAAAGCTTTGCAAAAGTCTACGAAAATTAGGTTAATTTCCAATTGGTACGAGTTTGCTTTTTCAATAATTTGGTTTATTGTGTGAATATGGTCAGATGTTGCATATCCTTTGCGAAAGCCAGCTTGCTCGACTGGCTGAGCGCTATCCAGCTGTGAATAGATTCGATTTTTTATTATTTTCATGAATGCTTTGCTAATGTTTGGTGTTGTGGGACGTATGGCGATGCACGCATGCCAAAGTGGCCCCTGAGACACCGCACCCCCGGCACCGGAAACTACCCTTTCGGGCATCGCATCAGTACCGAGGGGAACGCTTTGGGGCCGGGCCCGAGCCCCCATTTCTCCTGGCCGGAACGGTGCGCGCATCCTGCCAGGGCCACCGCGGGGTTCCCTACTGACCGAGGTCCGCGCTCCCAGAGCACTCGCCTGGCTTTGCTAATGTTAGAGGAAAGGCTAATTGGCCGATAGTTGTTTATTTGATTTTTTATCACCTTTCTTGTGTAATAAAATGATTTCTGCCTCCTTCCACTGACTTGGGATTGTTCCCTCCTCTAGTATTCTGTTGAATAGAATAGTTAGAGGGCCAATCAGAGCTTCTGAAAATTCCTTCAAGGTACTATTTTGAATTCCATCAGGACCTGGTGCCTTACCAATTTTCAGATTTTTCAGTACTATTTCAACTTCATGATTTAAAATTGCTAAAATTGGTTCGTCTACCTGTCGCTCTTCCTCACTGTCTGTGTTATTATTAATTGATCCCCCTTCTGGGAGGCTATAAAGTTCCTTATAGAAATCCGTGGCAACTTGTATAATTTCCGCCCTATTCGTTACCTTTCTGTCTTTTTTGTTTTTTAGATCAATTGTCAGTTGTTTGCCATAGCAGAGTTCTTTTTTCAATTTTTTGGTGGACCATGAGTTTTCTATGATTTCTTGGACTTTCTTATTCTCAAATTTCCTACAATCGTTTTTAATAGCTTTTTTAGTTGCTTTTTGGATTTCCACCCATTCGATTTTTGTGTGAAGGACCTATTATTTACCTTTCTTAACTGTTCTCTCTTTTCTATAAGATTTTTTGTTTCGAGCGAGATTTTATCATTTGTATTTTCTTTGATTTTCATTTTACCAAATTTTTAAAGGTATTTTCGATGTTACCTACTAGCAGGTTGTATGCCTCCTGCACCCCTAGGTCTTGATTTTCTGTCTTCCATTTTTCTAATTCTTTGCAGAGAGATGTATTCGCATCACGTTTTTTATATTCAGGTATTATTACTCTATTCATTCGGAATTTTTGTGTATTTGCATAATTAAGTCTTTTGGGCTTTATAGGCAACTGGAGTGAGCATCTGCCTACTCTATGATCGGAGGAGAATTCAAATTTTGACAATACACTATAATCTTTCACTACCGTTAAGTTGTTAATCAAGCAAAAGTCTATTTCGTTTTTGGATTTTTCATTTGGAGCGATCCAAGTCCATTTTCTTGCTTTTATTTTTTTGAAGTATGTATTTGTAATTTTCATATTGTTTGTTTGGGCAAATTCTACTAATCTGTCACCTCCTGTGTTTCTTTCACCAAGGCCATGGGTACCTACGCTTGTCTCTCCCACCTTATTTGCTCCTACTTTGGCATTAAAGTCCCCCATAATTATTGTGTAGAATTCCGCCTCATTCTCCAAAGTATTTTGCAATACGAAATAAAAATGATTTTTTTCCTCGTCTGTGGCAACTGAGGTGGGGGCATAGCATTGGATTATTGACAAGTTGATTTTTTTGCCAATTGACATTTTCAGAACCGCTATTCTGTCATTAATCGTTTTTATTTCCTGGATATTAGACCAGCTATTTTTATTAATGAGAAAACCTACCCCTTTTTGCCCTTTTGTTTCGCCGAAAAAGTAGAAATAATTCCCCGATTTTCTTTGTATCAATCAGCCCCTCCCCCTTCCGTCTTGTTTCAGAGAGCCCCAAAATATCCCATTTTACCTTGGCAAGGGCTTCCTCTAGTTCTACGAGTCTATCCTCGTTAGCTAGACCTCTGCAGTTACAATTTAGAATGTTTAAACCGAAAAAATGTTTCCCCATTTTTGTATAATTTTTTATCAATCCAGGAGTTTTTATTTTCAATTCAAGTGGCGCAAAATTACTTACCCCTTGGGGGGTGTCAGCCTTACTTCCCCGCGATGGCTGTCTTCGTCTTGGGGAAGGTGTTTGGGAGCCCGGTATGTCAGCATCTTATTTCCTGGGTTGTGACATTTCGCACGAGTGAGGTGTTGCTCTCCAGTTTGTAAAACGATGTAGGGTATTTTGGTTCCACGTTTGTCTTGGTGAATTTGGTGGGTCTGCTTTCTCTTCTATCACTTTCTTGAGCTTGCGTTGGTGGTTGCTCTGGCTGGATTGTCCGCCGACGCCTCTATCCACATCTGGGCTTTCGCGGTGTCTCTTTGGGGTTTCGTTGGTGGGTTTGCAGTACTCTGTGTCAACTTCCATTTGGTGATATTTAATCAGTTGTTGTGGGTGGTCAATTCGCAGCTTGGGACCCTTTTCGTACTCGCGTATCCAAATTTCTCCACCTCGGTATCAAGCTGCCTCAATCTTTCCAGCTTTAGCTAGTTTTTTGGTTTCGCTAAGTAGTGCTCTTGCCTCCTCGGTGAGTTGTTCATCGATGTAAATTGGTGTACTGCCAGTCATTCCAAGGTCCCCACTTCCAATTTTCTTTTCTTTGGCCGCCTTCATCAGCTCGTCTTTTTTGTCGTAGTCGTTCATCCGTACGATGATTGGTGGTACTTCCCCTCTCGATGGCAATCGATGTGCAGCACAGACGTGGTATTCCTCGAGTCGAACTTCCAATTTGGTTGCCAGAGTTTTTAGTAGCTCTCTGACATTCTCACCCTGCATGGCTGGAATACCCCGTACAATTATATTGGGTTTGCGACTGTACAGCTCCAGTTTACGCCTCTTGTTTCTTTCATATGCATTGTTGTCTAGTATGGAGTTAATATCCTGTTCATTTTTTTGGCTGCGTTCTTTAACCACTTTGATTTCTTTGCCCAGGTTTTCAAGCTTGTTTTCTAGGCCACTGCATAGATCTTTAATTTTCGCCATGTCCTGAGTTCTTTCCTCGATCTTGCCAACCTTCTCAAATAGCTGGTTGAATTTGACCATGAAGTCTGCATCCAACTCTGGCCCTTTTTTGTCATCTTTGGTTCCCATCTTGTATGTACGTATTTTCTTTAACTGCTGCAACGTATTAAAATCTGTCGTGGGTACTACCTGGTTGCGGGTTGAGCGGGTGTAGCATAAGCACGGAAACGGAGCGGTGGGTGATGGTTGGATTCACGGTGCAGGAGGTTTGTATACCCCTACCAGACGAGTTGATCGGCTGCGGATGAGCGGAGTGGGTACTGGTTCGTCGCACCGGTTGTTTTCACGATTTAACAAGTACGAAAATTTATTACTGGTGACTGGTGTCGACAAAATTTTTGCGGGTGTCGTTAAAATTTACACTACTGTGTGCGGGACAATAACACGAAACTGACGAACCAAATTTTGGGCCGATTGGGCCCTTAGAAGACGCACAAAATGGTATAATTTGCTACGGATAATGCACGTATTTTTAGATTATCAATCACTTTAGACGCAGAAACACACGTTAGTACAGATTATCTGACAATTTTGACCTGCGTCAATTTTGCGGATTTTGAAACGGTATTTTGACATTTTGACAATATTTCAACCAATCCGAGCACTCCGACGCATTTTTGACTTCTTGACACACTTTTGACCGATCAATTCTGCTAGACAAGTGGGCGGAGCCTACGTGATTGTCAAGGACCAACACTATTTTGACTCAAGAAGAGTATCAAGAGCGTCTTTTGACGCTGATTTTGCAGATCGGGTTACGTTCATATTTCCAGTGATGACGCTAGGCAAAAAGTGGACACCGGCGGAAGATCCGCTTTGCGAGGCCCCTTTCAATTTCCAGTCAGAAAAAAAAATGTACGGAAATTAGTACGGATAACTAAATAGCTAAATTTCTAACAACTTGAAAACCTTTTTTACGAGGCCCCCAAAAGTGCGACGCGGTCGGTTGCCGCCGACGCCAAACGCCACCGCTGCATATTTCATTCAACCCACCAAAAATTAGTCATGTATCGATGTTTTATAGCTAGATGGTGTGAAGTAGATTAATACGTTCCTGGTTAAGTTGACCTTCACAGAATTATTGTGATTTTTGCAGGATTCAATAACGGACAATCAGGACGAAGCTTTAGTTCTTCCTGACAACAACCTGATCAGAAGTGAAAATCCATACCGAACTAACTCCGAAGGCGGAACTAAAACGGTTGGTGAATTTTATGGAGCCGATAAAGAAATATCCATTAGAACAGTTGACAATACTAGATATATTATGACTAGTAATGAAGAAAATGAGTCAAGTGCGATTTGCAGTCGATCTAACAAGCATCCGAAAAAGGAACACAGGACTCCAAAAAACAAAGGTCTCTTCCCTGGAAAAGATGTCTCGAAAACACATGCCATAACTCGTAATAATGGAAAGCATTTCGTTTGTCAAATATGCAGTCAGTCATTCTCTTCTGAAAGACACTTAAAAGTACATTACATAGTTCACAATATGGGAAGTCCATCATTCCCTCGCAACCATAGTTTGAAAATACCTACTACGGTTCATTCTGAAAAGAAGCTTTACCCTTGCTCAACATGCGATCGATCGTACCCTTCAGAAGGTTCCTTATGGAAAATAAATATTATGGTTAATGATGATGAGAAGCCTTTCCTTTGCTTAAAATGTGGTCGATCATTCGCTCATATTAAAATACTTATCACATTCCTAGCTGAGAGAATCTTCAGTTGCTCAATATGGGTCGAATCATTCGCTTTAAAACAGTTTTAAAAAAATCATATGGTCAATTTATAATAATAAAATCTTTCTTTGCTCATTATGGGTCAGAACTTCACTTCAAACAGACTTTAAAAATACATTGTCATGTTCATAATAATAAAGTCCTTTTAGTTGCTCATTATGCGGTCGATATTCCTAAACAAGAAAACAAAATACGTTCAATTTAATAATGAAAGCCTTTTCGTTGCTAATATGCGGTCGATCATTCCCTTCACAAAAATGCTTTAAAAACACATATGATCGTTCATAATAATGAAAAGCCTTTCCTTTGCTTAAAATGTGGTCGATCATTCGCTCGCAAGGGTGATTTGAAAAGACATATCACGATTCATAATGACGAGAAACCTTACTGTTGCTCAATATGCGGTCGATTATTCGCTTTGAAACATCACTTAAAAAATCATATCAGGACTCACGAGAATAAGGAGCCTTTGTAGCGCCAGGGTGAAACTGATGACACTTCCGAAAAATTCATTCAAAAAAAGAAGTTGTGCGTTTGTACAATACCTATATTGAAAAACATCTAGACGTTTGAGCAGATCGATCACTGGTCCTCATAGAACATATCGACCTAATCTGTAGCAGCATAATACATAATATAGTACTTATTGTTTGTTTCATTCACGTTCTTTTGAATTGACTACTGTAGGTAGAGTTGAAATAAATGACTTTGTATAGCAACTGTACTACTTAACCTCATATTATAATACTATATACATACTCTCTGAATATGAACCAGGGATAAATCACTCAGAGAATTTTACGACGACACAGCTGCTTCTAAAGATAATCCCCCTCCACCCTGACTATCGCTAACACAAAATGTTTCCAGAAATATTATTTAAAAAATAATAATATCAGAAAAATTTGCTCACTACCTTTTTATCACTTTCAGTGATCAAAGCCATACAATTCACCCCCATAGTAGAATTCTGACACCGGGCTTGATCAGTGACCAGTTTTTCGGATTCTTCCAGTATATATCCGCTGATTGGATCAGGATAACGAGACGTCATTGATTCACGCGGCAGTCTTACACCAAAAAATCAACGAAAATTGTGACTGATGGAATCTGTGGTCTACTTATTGCTCAATATAGTGTAGACACCTACAATGACGTAACGGTGGGAGGGGGAGACCCACAAGTTTGACAAATGACTTTAGTTAGAAAAACCGCCGCCCTCAGGATAATGGGGGGGGGGAATCTCATCTTCTTTCTCGATCCGTGTGAGGCAAATGAGAACCTTAAGTAGTAAGATCTAGTTTCTTTTTCATGAAAAGCGTCTCTTACCCTAGATGTGAACTAAGATTTAGTAACAAACTTTGAAGTTTTAAATAAGAAGGCATCAATCGAGCCGTCGAAGTAGTTATTATTTTGGTCGCTGGCGGGATTGGACATGCTCCAGAATACGGCTCGAGACATTGTAGTTCTCGCACCCCAAATACTGGTAAAATATAAACTCACCATCCAATTTGGAAGAGCTACAAATATTTTAAATTCTTGACATGTGGTGGAAAAAATGAACACTTCTTCGAAAGGTGAGTCAAATATCGAAATAAGGACTTGCTTACAAAGTAGATGAATATTTTCTTACATAAGAGAAGGGCGTGGGGCTCATGATTGTGCAGAAAACTGTGTATACTTACTGCTACAGCATTATTACTCTCCACTGATGCTCATTCCCCAAATGTTACAGAATTTTCATCCAGCTACACTGTGTAATTTGAATTTCACAAACTTCGAATCAGTTCGTCTAGGTTTAGCTACCAGCACTGGTGGGGCCCCAGAATCATCCAAATGAGATCCCGAAGCGGACAACTATCGAAATGATGGACATTGAAAAAATTTTTTTTTTGAGTGGAGGGGGGGGATGGGAAATTCAAAATTGAATAATGTTTCTCGGATATTGAATTGGACTTAATTCGGGGTCAAATGATAATTTTCATGAGTATTGTAGAAAGGAGAAGATCATTGGAGCTTGTAGATCAATTACAAGTCAACATTGGAAGTCCAGAGACTGACAAAAACTTATAGACTTTAAAAACTTAAGAAAACGATTAAAATAGGGGCTGTATGCTAATTCCTAATTTTGGTTCAGTTATTATTTTTTCTATACGAACAAGAAATCTAAATTTGACCTTCTTTTTTTTATTTTCAAAGGCTTGTATTCCGCCCTCTTCCGGATAACCAACCTTGGAAAATTTTGGATTTATTTTTTTCTACCTTGGATTTTGGCAATTCGATTGTGAAGAAAATATTGAACGATTAAACCAAATTGGTCCACACTGGGTTTTGAGGTTCTACCCAAAAGTTGATATAAAAATGTAACGCAAACTGATTATGAAATATTCGAATTGAGGGACTGGGCCGTTACCTCTCTCCCTCATTTCAATACTTGATGCAGTCCCTTATTCCAAGACATGATTTCATTAAAGATTATAGTTTTGGCTGTTGAAGCATAAATCGAGGACAAAAGAGAAGTTTGATGAACTTTTTGAATTCAGAGACCAAGAAAATCCCTAACTAGACACGGGACTTGATTCCCCGAGATATTCTAAGAGAAAATTTTGGCATCTGGGCTCATGTTCGCTAAAAGTAAATTGATAAAGTTTGTGAATTCAGCGAGGCAGTAACTACTCCAATATTGATGTTAGATAAAAGGAGAATGACTGAAGAGGATTACATAAATGTTTCACGTGATGGGCCGATGTGCACAAACTCTGCTGATAGCAAGATCTGGATTCTTCCCTGTCAAAAAAATTCTCTCGTCTGTCTTTTCAATAGAAGTCAACCGTCAAAGATTTGATGAAAGCTCCTCTACCTCACTTTTCCTACACGCCCTTAGCAATAATTACGAAATATAAAAAGAATTGTGCAGGCACATATATTGTTGACATGTGGGTGGCCTTTCCTACAGTAGATATAGATGTCTCTTTGGATACATCGCTATCTATACTTGCAACATCCAAAATTGGTACATTTCTGGTCCACAAGGATTAACACAATTTTGACCTGCGTCAATTTTGCGAATTTTGAAACGGTATTTTGACATTTTGACAATATTTCAACCAATCCGAGCACTCCGACGCATTTTTGACTTCTTGACACACTTTTGACCGATCAATTCTGCTAGACAAGTAGGCGGAGCCTACGTGATTGTCAAGGACCGACACTATTTTGACTCAAAAAGAGTATCAAGAGTGTCTTTTGACGCTGATTTTGCAGATCGGGTTACGTTCATATTTCCAGTGATGACGCTAGGCAAAAAGTGGACACCGGCGGAAGATCCGCTTTGCGAGGCCCCTTTCAATTTCCAGTCAGAAAAAAAAATGTACGGAAATTAGTACGGATAACTAAATAGCTAAATTTTTAACAACTTGAAAACCTTTTTTACGAGGCCCCCAAAAGTGCGACGCGGTCGGTTGCCGCCGACGCCAAACGCCACCGCTGCATATTTCATTCAACCCACCAAAAATTAGTCAAGTATCGATGTTTTGATTAAGGAAAGCATAGCTAGATGGTGTGAAGTAGATTAATACGTTCCTGGTTAAGTTGACCTTCACAGAATTATTGTGATTTTTGCAGGATTCAATAACGGACAATCAGGACGAAGCTTTAGTTCTTCCTGACAACAACCTGATCAGAAGTGAAAATCCATACCGAACTAACTCCGAAGGCGGAACTAAAACGGTTGGTGAATTTTATGGAGCCGATAAAGAAATATCCATTAGAACAGTTGACAATACTAGATATATTATGACTAGTAATGAAGAAAATGAGTCAAGTGCGATTTGCAGTCGATCTAACAAGCATCCGAAAAAGGAACACAGGACTCCAAAAAACAAAGGTCTCTTCCCTGGAAAAGATGTCTCGAAAACACATGCCATAACTCGTAATAATGGAAAGCATTTCGTTTGTCAAATATGCAGTCAGTCATTCTCTTCTGAAAGACACTTAAAAGTACATTACATAGTTCACAATATGGGAAGTCCATCATTCCCTCGCAACCATAGTTTGAAAATACCTACTACGGTTCATTCTGAAAAGAAGCTTTACCCTTGCTCAACATGCGATCGATCGTACCCTTCAGAAGGTTCCTTATGGAAAATAAATATTATGGTTAATGATGATGAGAAGCCTTTCCTTTGCTTAAAATGTGGTCGATCATTCGCTCATAAAAATACTTTGAAATCACATTTCCTGGCTCATGAGAATCTTTTCAGTTGCTCAATATGTAGTCGAACATTCACTTACAAACAGGTTTTAAAAAGTCATATTGTCAATGTTCATAATAATAAAAAGCCTTTCTCTTGCTCATTATGCGGTCAGAAGTTCACTCAAACAAGAAACTTAAAAATACATATCATGATTCATAATAATGAGAGTCCTTTTAGTTGCACAATATGCGGTCGATCATTCCCTTATAAAAATGCTTTAAAAACACATATGATCGTTCATAATAATGAAAAGCCTTTCTCTTGCTTAATATGCGGTCGATCATTCGCTCGCAAGGGTGGTTTGAAAAGACATATCACGATTCATAATGACGAGAAACCTTTCTGTTGCTCAATATGCGGTCGATTATTCGCTTTGAAACATCACTTACAAAGACATATCATCACTCACGAGAATAAGAAGCCTTTGTAGCGCAAAAATGTAACTGATGAAACTTTGGAAAAATTCATTCAAAAAAAGAAGTTGTGCGTTTGTACAATACCTATATTGAAAACATCTAGACGTCTGAGCAGATCGATCATTGGTCCTCATAGAACATATCTACCTAATCCGTAGCAGTATAATACGTAATATATAGTACTTATTGTTTGTTTCATTCACGTTCTTTTGAATTGACTACTCAAGGTAGAGTTGAAATAAATGACTTTGTATAGCAACCGTACTACTTATCTTCATGTAAATAATACATTTTGAAAAACTGTTACGCACTAATTCTCTGATTATGAACTAGGGATAAATCACTCAGAGAATCCAACAACATAGCCGCTTCTAAAGGGGCATTACGGTGATAATCCCCATCTCCAGCCTGACTGTCGCAAACAGAAAATGGTTTCAGAAATTCTAAAAAAAAAAAAAAAAAAAACACCTTCAGGTATCAACACCATACAATCCACTATCGTAGTAAAATTCTGGTAGGCAGACTTGATCAGTGACCGTTTTTCCTGATTTCAGCATATAGGTATTTGCGCTGATTGGATCAGAATAAAGGAACATGGAACAGCGTACGATGAGGAAAAAATTCAAAGTATAATAGAAGAGAACGAATCTATAAAGAAAATGAGGGAGGAATTAGCTAAAGGGAAAAACTTAATCTTATCGATGAAAAACGAAAAAGGCGAGGGAAGCCACTCAGAATATACTTGGCATTATTATTCAAGCAGCTACGGAATTCTACGAGTTCCTATATAAAGGAAAAACTATCAGCTTTAGAAGGTTTGGACTAAGCGGAGAGAGGGAGGACCCTAAAGTAGAAGAAGAAGAGGTACCAAAGGTACTGACCAGCGAAATTACTTAAAATCTGAAAAGACTAAAAACTAATAAAATCGCAGGTCTAGATCAGATAGAGAACTGGTTCCTGAAAGACTTTGTGGAGGAGCTGGCAATACCTCTTAGAGACCTATTTAACAAAATATTTGAGGCCGAACTTATACTGATACAACGGAAAGTAGCAGTTCGTACTTAAAAAGGGGGACGTTCAAAATGTGAATAATTGTAGACCAATTAGTCTGACCTCAAATTTAGGTAAAATTTTTGCAAACATCATAAAAGATCACATAACTAATCAGCTCCCAAAAGAACAAGCGGGATTTAGAATAAATTTTTCAACAACTGATCATCTATTCACTATGAATCAAATGATAGAACCATGTACTAACTTCCTCCTCATTGACTGTAAGAAAGCATTTAATGCTATAAAACCATTTGTTTCTATGGAACGCAATGGCGAAGCAAGGGGTAAGTCCAAAATTTATCAGAATAATCAGAATGTTATATGAAGACTCCGAAGCATACATCTGTTTGGATATGTAGGGCAAAAAAATTAAGATTGAAAAAGGTGTAAGGCAAGGAGACCCTCCCCCCAATCAATTTAACTGTGTGCTCAAAGAAATATTTCGGGATTTCGAATGGAAACAAAAGGGCTTAAAAATCAATGTGAATATCTGAGCAACCTCAGATATGCGGATGACGTGGTTATCATGGCTGAATCGGCCGATGAACTGGGAAAAAGGGGGGGGGAGGAACTATGGATAAAAAGTAAAATAGCAGGGTTAGAGATAAACGGGAAACAGTCCATTTTGGCGAACGACAAAAAAATACCGGTGAAAATTGGAGGATACGAAGTAAAATGGAAGGAAGAAGTAGTAGGTATATTTGTGAGAAATTATGTCCTTTAAAAACTGGAGGGGAAAAGAACTAAATATCAGGGTCAAAAAAGGATGGCAAAAGCACTGGGCACTAAAATCAATTTTTAAAAGGTACCTAATTGTAGCAATAATTTAGATACAGAAATGCGGGAAAGTTGCACGCGATCGGTTCTCTCAGATGGGACACAGACTTAGGCCCTAATAAAAGGTGGTACGCAGAAGCTTCAAAGGAGGTGGGACAAAATTAGCAACCAATTTTAAGGAAAAAATCTAATATGACGAACATAGGATAATTAACTTGTGAAAAAATTGAAATGGAAGTACGCCGGGCATGTAGAGAGGCGGGAAAGAAAAGTTGAGGCTTGGACGCCGTACGTTAGAAGATCCCACGGCAAACCGATGACGAGATGGGGAGACGAATTTGTGAAGGTAATGGGCTCCAGCTGGAGGAGAGTGGCCGTCAACCGTCAAAAATGGAGAGTTTGCGGAGAGGCCCACGACCAAACTTTAGCTTAGTCGTTGTGTGTGTGTGTGGGGGGGGGGTACGTTTCCCCCTGATATCAACATCGCATGACTGCGGCTTGTAAATAAGTGAATAAAATCGATTCACGTGGCGTACATACACCGAAAAATCAACGAAAATGGTGACTGAATCAATCTGTGCTTTCCTTATCGCTCATTAGAGTGTAAGTACCTACAACGACGTAACGAAGAGGAAGAAGAGACCTGCAGGTTTGACAAATGACCAGGGACGTACCGAAGCGTTTTTCTTTGGGGGGGGGGGGGCAAATATTGCGAATGTTCCAACAGACTTAACTCAAATATCAAAGCAAAAAAAACATTAAGAAAAAGACCTTTTAACTAGCTGAATTTTCCCAACTCCGCCTGACTGAAATGGTAAATTTTCCCAACTGCTGGGTGAAAAATTCCGCCAGCGGGAGGGTAAGTTACCGCTCCCGTCCCTGCAAATGACTCATTTGGAAAACCGGCAGCTCTCAGGAAGATATGGGGGAAAATCTCATATTTTTCTCGATCCGCATGAGGCAAATGAGGACCGCAAGTAGCATGATTTACGTAGTTTCTTTTTCATTAACAACTTACGTTTTTTTTGTTTTCTACTTTTGTAACACTATTTCATCGAGTTACGTCGTTTTCGCTTGGTAACATCATGCAAACAATGACAAACATGCACATAGATCTAATAACTCATTTTCGCAAAAATCTTGAGATACGTCTTGTTAGCGTAGGAGGGCAGTATAGTTATGTATAGCCCACAAAATAATTTCCAAGGTTCTGAAATTAATATCGTTATGTATAATGCTTTTTTTTTTTTTTTTAATTTATTATTTTTTTTTTTTAAACTGAAAATCGATTTTTGTACTCTGTACTCTGAATTTTCCTTCGTATACTACACTAATAAACTGCGAAGTAATTATCACAAATATTGAATAACTGCATATTTATAGCAAAAGTCACCACTGTAGAATATATACAAACGTGATCCGTATTTAATTTTTTTCGCACTGCTGGTTACCTACGATCAGGGCCGCCGAGAGAATACGCTGGGCCCGGGACAATTGAAAGAGCGGGCCCCTGAAGATTTTTTTTCTGTCCCCTCCCCTCAGGAAGCTTGCCCCCTTCCCTCAAAATTTATGGTACATTATGGGCATTATGGGTATCAGAATACGGGATTTTTAAAGCTGAGTAAAATTGAACCCTTCTGTTTGGCTCTGGGGTCTGGGGGCTTGAAATCTACACGCCTGATATAATTTTCCTTCATATTTCAAAAGTCAGATACCTAGCAGATAGCGAGATAGGTTGTGTAAGTAGACTGTGAATAGGTATATATTCATTTTTTATACTTATAATACAAATAATAGAACGCGTGCAAGATGAAATTAATGTAAAAGATAAATTCAAAAACAATAATAGTACCTAGATAGGTAGGTACCTAAACCTAATGACATAGTTAGCCAATAGGCGAGCCTTTATTGCTTTAGCAGAGGCGAAAGCTTTGATCAAGACATCAAAGTCTAACGTCTTCGCTAAAGCAGACTCTATACATAAAGTACCTAACCCAGTCACACGTTCCTGGGTGGAACACGAACGAAAGTAATCCTTGATTCGAGCTAGGACACTGCAACTTCGTTCACCAGTAGCAACAGATACAGAAATAGTACAAAATATACGTAAAGCTGTACATATGTTCGAAAAAATTGTATCCAAATTTATGCCAGTAATAGTATTCAATAAATCAAAAGGAAGTAGGCTGTCTTTAAAATTAGCCTTATAAACATGTTTTAAATGAATTAATTCGTCTTCTAAACTTTTAGATACGTCACTACTATATTTTTCTGCAAATTTATCCGCGGCAATGCGAACGTTTTCTTCACTCATGTCATTAAATTACCACAGAAATGAAAAGGTGTCGTTCAAATCATTCATGGCCTTGAATCTATGAGAAATTCCTGAAATAAGGGAGTCAATAATTACCAAAAAAGTATTTCTTTTAAAATCTGCCTCTTCATCAATATCAGTAGAATCAGATTCTTCGTCTTCCGAAAATCTCCTGGTTCGTTTTCTTTTGCGACTCTCAGGCAATGTTGAGGAAATCCTGTCAATCTGACTTGCAACTAACTTACATTCGTTCAAAATTGTATCCCATCGACTTCGGATGAACTCTAAATCTGAAAGTAAGCTTTTAAGGTTTGCTACTTTAACATCAAGTGTAGCATCTCGTGCTTATAGAATGACATTCCTCTCATTAATTGCTGTCAGGATTTTCGACCAAATTGAAGACATCAAAACACATTCACACGAACAAATGTATTTCTGGAGGCTACCAATATCTCTTCTCGTCTCTGGGGTTAAATTTAGAGTCTTGAGTTCATCAAGTACATCATTGAGTTCGGGTAAAGTATTTGCAAAAGGCTTTACAGCATCAACATGAGCACTCCAACGTGTATCAGATAATCGATGAAACGAACAGTGAATGTGTTTCTTCAATATTTCCCAGCGCTGAGGGCTACTGCTTACAATATTATAAAATTTTTGAATGACACCAAAAAAAGTGATGGCCTTTATACATACTTCGGCTGAATCTACACCGACTAAATTCGAATTGTGGTTGCTACAGGGTGAATAAACTGCAAGGGGATAAGCTCGCAAAATGTGAGCCTGTGCCCTTTCATATTGACCCTTCATATTGCTTCCGTTATCATAACCTTGCCCTCGGCATTCGTCTAAGGGGATGTTACAAGCTTTTGCTCTCTGGTATTATTTCCGTTCATCGGAAATGAAAATATTTCCAATGTTTTCAAAAAAAAAAATCAAATTTCTTCGAAAAAATTTTCCGACAATTTTTGAAGTATTTCATAAGAAATGTTGGGGAAAAACTCCGACAGTTTTTAGAGGATTTTATCATAAATTTTCAGGAGAAATGTTCGATAAACCTTGCGAAAAATCTTCTAATGATTTTTCAGGAATTTCACGGGAAATTTCGAAGGAAAATTCCTGTAATCTCCGAAGAATTTCTTACATGATTTTTGGAAAGATGCCTTTGATTATCCAAGATAATTTCCGAGGAATTTTATCGAAAATATTACGGAAAAATTTTCAATTATTTTCAGAGATACTTCTCAGTAATTTCCAATAAAATCCTTTGGAATATTGTAGATTTTTTCCAACAGTTCGAAAAAAATTCTCCTAAAATCATAGGAGATATCCGGGGAAAAACTCCGACGGTTTTTGAAGGATTTTATCAACAATCTTCAGGTAAAATATTCTCTGAAGAATTTTATCGAAATTTGGGGACATTCTCCGATGACTAAGACATATTACATCGAACATGTTTGAGTTAAAAATCCGAAAATTTTCGAACAATCCATCCGGAAATCTTTAGAAAAAATTTCCAATGTTTTCCAAAGAAATTCTTTAAAAACCTTCGGGGGAGTTTTCCGGTAATTTTTGAAGAATTTCTCAAGAAATATCCGGGAAATATCTCTAATGGAATTTTAAACTGCATAATCATGCATAATTTATCAATTTTTTTTTAAATTTCTGATGAAATTCTTTAAAAGTTATCGGAGATTTTTTCCGAAAATGTACAATGAAATTCTTCGGACATTATCGAACATTTTTTCTGAAGATTTTTGATAAAGTTCTGCACATACCATCGGCGTTTTCCCCCGAATATTTCCTAGGAAATTCTTCAAAAATTATCGGAAAATTTTCTCGACGAGTTTTTATGGTACTTTTTGGAAAACATTGGAATTTTTTTCTGAAAATTTCTGATAAGATTCTTCGGAAATTATCGGATTTTTTTTCAAACATTTTCGATAAAATTCCTTAGATGTCACTGGAGAATTTTTCCGAAGATTTTTCCCGTAGATTTTCGATGAGATTCTTCGGAGAATATTTTACCTGAAGATTGTCCATACAATTCTTCAAAATCCTTCGGAGTTTTCCGATGAATATTTTACCTGTGAAATTCTTAAAAATAATCGGAAAACATCCCCGAAAATTTTTGAAGAAATTCTTTGGAAAACAGAGATTCTTTGGAAATTATTTAAATTTTTTCAAAATGTTCGACAGATGACGTAATAAACTGCAGACTTCCATCATACTGTATCGCTCGTGTGAACACTGCGATTCATTCTCGTGCAAAAACTGCCGCCTTCATACAGAAAAGTATCGCGATACTTTTTTCCGAAGATACACGAAAAACGGTATCGCGATATAGCCTTCGTCATACGCGACTCTGTATCGTCGTGTGAACGACGTGATTTGCGTACACACATTTTCTGTATCTACGATACTCGGTATCGTCGTGTGAACCGAGCCTTACTCTCTCTACATAAGCTACCGATTATTCTATACTTCATTTAATTTTTTTGTTCTTGCGTAGGGAAGTATAATAGACTTTTTGAAGGGCCCTCCGGGCTTTTCAAAAAATCCGGGCCCGGGACAAAATGTCCCCTTTATCCCCCCCTCTCGTCGGCCCTGCCTACGATCAAGTTACACTCAAGATTTTCCTTCGTCGTCTAAAAGATTTCTTTCCTCCGTCGTATCTGAGTGAAGGTCAAACAAACGACGAAGGAACTGTAATAATTTGAAGGGATACTGTCCCGTATACCTTTTCCTACAATTCACTACCAACAATCCATACATCACCCCCACCCTGCTCGTTCAACCTTCCTCAATGCAATTTCGAACTTACAGAATTCCCTAAAAAAAAATCTACACCCCCTAAGTTTGTCGAACACATTTGCAAGGCTGGTCCTCTCAGATTCACTTTCCTCCTCAAGGTCTCGTTCTGATCACCTTTAAACGCACGCTCTCGTCCAACGTATCCATCTTATTCTCCATCTCATTTCCTTCACCACCAAGAGCATCTTACTCATCTGGATCCCTAGTCATATTGGTATCCCAGGAAATGAGGCAGTTGATCAAGCAGCACAGCAAGCTACACGGCTCCCATATATCACTCGTCACCCATCCTATCTCAATAGATCTCACTTCCGCCTTTCGCCAGACCATTTTGCGTAAGTGGTTCAAAAAGTGGCGGCATCAAGCCTCTCGGCACAAAAAGCTCGCGCAAATCAAGCTTACATCTGTCCCTTGGTCATCGTCCCAATGGTCCTCCCGCTGCGAAGAAGTTCCCATCACCCGCCTAAGGATTGGACATACACGCCTCACACATACGCATCTTCTCACTAACCTCTATTCCCTCAACTGCCCACACTGTGAAGATGGAAGGCCCTCTCACCGTGGAACACCTCTTCTCATGTCCCTCCCTCACCTGCCTTCGTAACTCTCGCTGCGTTCCCCATAGTCGAATTCTGACACCCTCAAACTCTCACAAGCACATAAACAACAGCCTCACCTACCTTGATGATTGATGTTCATTGTGTCTCTGAAGAAGAAAATAAAGGTGGAACATCCCTTTGTTGTTTACTAAAATTTCTTAACCGTCTTCAAAAATACCTCCGTCGAAATTCTTTTGTCGTTTACAAATCGTATCCGGGGCCTCCACTCCGATGGTAGATTATTGAAACTCATACATGCCTTATGGTACATATACATTACACATTCCATTTTAAAAAAATCCCTCAAAAAATTAATTCAAAAATGCTTTAAAAAAAAAAAAAATTAAAATTATGAATCATCGGGAGAATTACCCAAGTATATAGGTGCAAAATAAAAATGTGAATTTTTTCTTTTGTCGCAAATTATGGAGATGAGCCCCTTCTTGAAAATTTTATTTATGATGAGAAAAGAATGAAAGAAGAATGACATTCTGTTTCCTTTGGTCGGTACTTCTGTTAAAGAAAGATCTGTTTTCGTATTCAGCAAAAAAAATCTCTTGCCTCTCGTAACTTTTCCAACAAAAGGCCACTGAGTAGTTAATAGAAGCCAGACGTCAAAGATTTGACACCACATTTTTGGTACACCCTTAGTAATTATTATGAAATATAAAAGGAATTGTGAATGACCAAAGATATATGCCCTGGCAGGAAAAAACAAAAAACAAAAAGAAACGTGTATTTGGTCCAAAAATTGATTTTCTGATATTTGAACCAAATACTTTTCTCCTGACAAGGCACCTTGTTGACCTGTGGATGGCTTTTCAAACCATATAGATATCTCCGAGGATACATCGCTATCTATACCTGTAACATCCAAAATTGGTACATCATGTTTGTATTTCGTTCAA
The DNA here is from genome assembly GCA_031841125.1 of Acanthococcus lagerstroemiae. Classification (NCBI taxonomy): domain Eukaryota; kingdom Metazoa; phylum Arthropoda; class Insecta; order Hemiptera; family Eriococcidae; genus Acanthococcus; species Acanthococcus lagerstroemiae. The sequence goes on along the minus strand of CM063112.1, from coordinate 51,950,410 downwards.
CCAGGAAAAGATTAGTCAAGTCTCGATGTTTCGATTAAGAAAAACATGGATGCTGTGAAATAAATTAATACCTTCGGGTTAATTTAAACTTCACAGAATGGTGGTTATTTTTGCAGGATTTAACAAAGGACGATCAGCACGAAATTTCAGTTCTTCCTGACAAGAACCTCATCAGAAGTGAAAATCCATTTTATTTTATTTTATTTTATTTTTACACCATGATCCAATGCGAGGATAGAAAAAAGAATACACAAAAATTTAACATAAACCATTTGGTAGGTAAGTGAAACCCCCTCAAGATTTTACTCCTCGCCTTCGATCGCCCATTTTTGGGCATAGGTTTCCGTCACCTGTTTCCATTTGCTTCGGTTCTCGGCCACCATGGGCCAGTTTTGACCGAAATTTTGAACCAACTCGTTTGACCACCTTGTTAGGGGTCTCCCTCTTCTCCTCCTCCCCTCATGAGGGACCCACAATGTCAATCTTTTGTTCCATTTATAAGAGGAGTCCCTAACTATATGTCCTGCATATTTTAGTTTGAGCCTTTTAGCATGGACCCAGACCTGTTTGGGTGAAAATCCATACTGAACTAATTTCAAAGGAGGAGCTAAAACGGTTGGTGAATTTTATGGAGCCGAGACTGAAGTGTCCATTAGAAAATTTGATAATACTAGATATATTATGGATGGTAGTGAAGAAAATTAGTCAAGTACGATTTGCAGTAAATCTATTTAGTATCCGAAAAATCAACAAAGGACGCCAGAAAACAAAGAAGGTGTCTTCACTGGAGAAAATGCTTTGAAAACATATATGGTCCTTCATAATAATGAGAAACCTGTCTCTTGTTTGATATGCGGTCGATCAATCACTCGAAAAAAATTACTTGAAGACACATATGATGATTCATAATAATGAGGGACCTTTCTGTTGCGCAATATGCGGTCGATCATTCACTTTAAAAAATATTTTAAAAACACATATGGTTGTTCATAATAATGAGAAACCTTTCTCTTGTTCGATATGCAGTCGATCATTGACTCGGAAAAGTAACTTAAAGACACATATTCAGTTGGAAAAGTACTCTGATAGCCCATATATCCGTACTCATAATAATGAGAAACCTTTCTTTTGCACAATATGCGGTCGATCATTCAATTACAAAAATGCTTTAAAATCACATATGATTCTTCTTAATAATGAGAAACCTTTTTCTTGTTCGATATGCGGTCGATCATTCACTCAAGAAATTTACTTGAAGACACATACCATAGTTCATAATGATGAGAGACCTTTCTGTTGCTCAATATGCGGTCGATCATTCTGTTTGAAACCTTACTTAAAAAGGCATATCAGGACTCACGAGAATAAGAAGCCTTTGTAGCGCCAAAATCTAACTGACGACACTTCCAAAAAATTCATGTGTGCGTTTGTACAGTACCTATATTGAGACCATCTAGACGTCGGGGCAACCACAGCAGTATAATACGTAATATGTAGTAGGTACTTATTGTTTGTTTCATTTATGTTCTTTTGAAGTGACAAAACTCAACAAAGAGTCGAAATAAATGACTTTGTATAGTACACCCGTCTTACTTATCTTTTAAATAATACACATTGAAAAACTATACATACTCTTTGAATATAAACCAGGAATAAATCATTCAGAGAGTCCAACAACGACACAGCCGCTAATCCCCCTCAATCCTTACTGTCGCTAACACAAAATGTTTCCAGAAATTATTTGAAAAAAAAAAATCACAAAATTCTGCTCACTCCTCTCTCAAATTAGATTTTTTCACTCTCAGGGATCAACGCCGTACAATTCACCTCCATAGTAGAATTCTGGTACCGGGCTTGGACCGGTTTTTCGAATTCTTCAGTATACCGAGATGTCATTGATTCACGCGGCGGTCATACACCGAAAAATCAACGAAAATGGTGACTGACTGAATAATTGAATTTGTGATCTACTTATTGCTCAATATAGTGTAGATACCTACAATGACGTAACAGAGGGGAGGGGAGACCCGCAAGTTTGACAAATGACTTTAGTTAGAAAAACCGCAGCCCTCAGGAAAATGGAGGGGGGGGAATCTCATCTTCTTTTTCGATCCGCGTGAGGCAAATGAGAACCTTAAGTAGCAAGATCTAGTTTCTTTTTCATGAAAAACGTCGCTTACTCAAGATGAGAACTAAGATTTAGTAACAGCTTTGAAGTTTTAAATAAGAAGGCATCAAACCAGCCGTCGAAGAAGTTATCATTTTGGTCGCTGGTGGGATTGGACATGCTCCGGAATACGGCTTGGGAAATTTTGGTTTATTTCGTCGCCCAAATACTGTTGAAATATAAACTCACCCTCGAATTTGGGAAGAGCCTCAGAATTTAAAATTTCACATGCGGTAGAAAAAATTAACACTGCATAGAAAATTGAGTCAAATATCGAAATAAGGACTTTCTTAAAAATCGATGAATATTTTTTTTACACGAGAGGAGGAGGATCATGCTTGTGCAGAAAACCGGTGTATACTGTTTACACTGCTTGCCTTATTACTCTCTCTCTTCCCTTTCGCTCATTTCACAAATGTTACAGCAGAATTTTCATCCGGCTATACTGTGGAACTTAAATTTCACACAAATTGAATTCGGCATCAAGAAAGGAATTCTCAGGATAACTGATGACTTCAAATTAGTTCGTCAGGATTTTGCTACCGACACTGGTTGGACCCCAGAATCTTCAAACATCTTCAAAATGGGATCCCGATGCGGAAAACCATCAAAATTATGCACCTTAAAAATCCCTTTTATTTTGTTCTGGGTGGGGGGGAGGGAATTAAAAATTGCATAAGATTTTTCGGATATTGAATTGTTTCTTTTTCGGTAAAAAAAAAAATTCGCTCGCCTGTTTTAACTTTTCCAATTGAAGGCCACTGAATTCTCAATAGAAGCCAAATGTCAAAAATTTGATACCTCATTCTTGGTACAACCCTTAGTAATAATTACGAAATTTAGAGGAATTGTGGATTAATAAAGATATGTGCCCTGTTAGGAAAAAGACGTGTACATTTGGTCCAAAACTCGATTTTCCGATTTTTGAATAAAAAAAATATATACACGTTTTCTCCTGACAAGGCACATTGTTGACCTGTGGGTTGCCATTCCATAACCGTATTAGGTATGTCTCCTTGGATACATCGGTGTCCATACTTGTAACATCCAAAATGGGTATATATCATGTTCGTATTTCGTTCAACCCCCCAAAAAATTAGGCAAGTATCGACGTTTTGATTAAGAAAAGCATAGCTAGATGGTGTGAAGTAGATTAATACGTTCCTGGTTAAGTTGACCTTCACAGAATTATTGTGATTATTTTTGCAGGATTCAATAATGGACAATCAGCACAAGGCTTCAGTTCTTCCTGACAAGAACCTCATCAGAAGTGAAAATCCATACCGAACTAACTCCGAAGGTGGAACTAAAGCGGTTGGTGAATTTCATGGAGCCGATAAAGAAATATCCATTAGAACATTTGACAATACTAGATATATTATGACTAGTAATGAAGAAAATGAGTCAAGTGCGATTTGCAGTCGATCTATCAAGTATCCGGAAAAGGAACACAGGACTCCAAAAAACAAAGGTGTCTTCCCTGGAAAAAATGTTTTGAAAACACATGCCATAACTCGTAATAATGGGAAGCATTTCGTTTGTCAAACATGCAGTCAGTCATTCTCTTCTGAAAGACACTTGAAAGTACATAACATGGTTCACAATAAGGGCAATCGACCATTCCCTCGCGACAGCAGTTTGAAAATACCTATCAGGGTTTGTTCTGAAAAGAAGCCTTACCCTTGCTCAACATGCGGTCGATCGCACTCTTCAAAAGATTCCTTATGGAAAATAAATATTATGGTTAATGATGAGAATAAGCCGTTCCTTTGCTTAACATGCGGTCGATCATTCACTCGCAAATATACTTTGACAGAACATATCCTGACTCATGAAAATAAGAGACCTTTTTCTTGCACAATATGCGGTCGAACATTTACTCACAAATATATTTTAAAAAGGCATATTATCCGTGTTCATAATAATGAAAAGCCTTATTTCCCTTGCTCACTATGCGGTCGATCATTTACTTCTAATTATTCTTTAAAAACCCATGTCATGATTCATAACAATGAGAGACCTTTCTTTTGCTCAATATGCAGTCGATCATTTGTTGAGAAAAGATACTTTAATAGACATAATGTAATGGTTCATAATGATGAAAAGCCTTTCTCTTGCTCAATATGTGGTCGATCATTCTCTTTAAAACAGAACTTAAAAAGACATATCATGACTCATAATAATGAGAGACCTTTCTGTTGCTTAATATGTGGTCAATCTTTCTCTCAGAAAAGTGTTCTGAATAGACATTTAATGGTTCATAATGCTGAGAAGCCTTTCTCTTGCTCAATGTGTGGTCGATCATTCTCTTTGAAACATAACCTAAGAAGTCATATCAGGACTCACGAGAACAAGAAGCCTTTGTAGTGCAAAAATTTATTTATTTATTTATTTATTTATTTAAAAGATGGTATTTATAGTGCAACCCGACAGCCCACCGGCCAATTAGGGGACGACACTTTAATAATAATAGTAATAATAATGACAACAATAATAAAATTTTATATCCTACCGTGCGTGACCACACCCCCGCCCCTCCCACTCTACCCCGCACTGCCCCCCCCCCCCGCCCATGCAAAAAATGTTAGGTTTCGGCAAGGGACCACTAAAAACCTCTATTGTCCTTTCTGTACATTTCTGTTAACGCATTTACTGTTCTTTCTTTGTATTTTTCTTTACTTTCAAAAAAAATGTCGATTTCTGAATCTATATTAGTCAGTGTGTTATAGCGTTTCATGGATTTATTCAGCGGCAATAAACTGCGATGGACTGTACGGCATTGCTCTACCTGAAAGAGAGATCGCGTTCGACAGGTTCTACTTGGAGCGTATAAATTTATTCTTTCCGGAAGAAAGGGGGAGTCAAGCTTTGCACATAATATATCTCTAAGCAGTATCATTAGGGCTAAGTCCCTCCTTATTCTCAATGTTGTTATTTCGTATCCAAGAACCAGTTCTGTGTATGATATGGAATAATCGTCGTAACCAAAATCTCTATAGTACAGGTATGTATTTTAAAAAGCGTTTTTGTATACGTTCTAGCGTTTTTATTTGTTCCTCCGCCGCCGGATGCCATACTACACTAGCGAAATCCAAATGCGACCTTACTAGGGTGAAGAACAAAACCTTAAGGGTAGAAACATTCCTGAAGTACCTTGTGTACCTTAGCATCGCGCCCATACTGCGGTTCGCCTTGCTTGAAATTCCTTGTATCTGCCGTTTGTAATGAAGATCATTTCGGAGGATTACACCTAAATCTCTAATGTTATCTAGACTCTCTAATGTTTCTCCCTCAATTTTATATTTGCTTTCTAGAGGTTCTTTTTTTTCGGCTGAAAGATACGGTTTTACATTTTTTAATATTTAGCGGTATTTGATTTTCCTTGCTCCATTCCACCAAAGCATTTAAGTCCTCCTGTAGTAAATCTACGTCTGTGCTATTCCTGACTTCTTTATATAATTTTAAATCATCCGCGTACAATAGACATTTGGTGTTACGTAATCTTCCGTGAATGTCTGTCACATACAACAAAAATAGATATGGCCCCAGGTTGGACCCCTGTGGCACCCCAGAGGGGCACTCATACACATGCGACTCAGCTCCCCGGAATGTTACATACTGTTTCCTTCCGCATAGGTACGACTCAAATAGGTTCAGAAGCGTGCGCGAAAACCCAATATTCTCCATTTTCTGTAGTAACCTAAGGTGATTCACTTTATCAAAGGCTTTCTGGAAGTCGGTATAGATAACATCAACTTGAGACGGTGTACGCGAGTCTAGCGCTTCCGTTAAGTAATGCGTAATTTCAAGTAGGTTTGTATGTATTAATTTATTTTTTACAAAGCCATGTTGCTGTTGCGGAATGATATTTTTAGTCTGCCAGTATAGTTTATCTGATAGTGTGGATTCAAAGACTTTCATCGGTACAGGAAGGTTAGCGATGGGCCTATGGTTTGATATTTCTTGGGTTTCATTTTCTTTAGGTATTGGGGTTACTCTAGATATTACCCAGGAACGTGGAATAGTGTCGGTTTTGAGTACTACATTAAAAATGTGGGTTAAGGGTTCTTCCAAGAACTCTCTACATGCTTTGTAAACATATGGTGGTATCCCATCTGGTCCTATGCTTCGCTTTGGTTTCAGCCTTTTCATTGCAACGGATGTGTCGACTATTGTGAGCTTTTTGAGGTCGATGTGGTTCGACCATTTACCTTTTTCTATGTTACTACCACTCTGTGCGCTATGAGCGCTGAAGACAGATGAAAAATGCCTTGCGAAAGCCGTTGCTATTTCTTTAGGGTCTATGAGGGATTGTTCCCTGTACTGCATAACCGTGGGGGTGTTCCTATGATTTTTTTTTGAATTTATGTGCTGCCAAAAACTATTGGGATCCATTTTCATCTTTGCCTCTGTATCAGTGATATGTTTCTGATATGCTTGCCTGATTAGTTTTTTGCTTTTATTTCTGAGGTAACAGTATTTTTCTTTCAGATTGTAGTCTCCTTTTTTCATTCTCGCTCTACATCTTTCCTTCTTTTTAATTATTTGTATAATTTCTGTTGTAAACCAATTGGGGTAAGTTGGATATTTTCGATTTGAATTTCTTTGTGGAACCGTTTTCTCTATTATATCGTACATTTTCTTTTGAAAGAAATCGGCAGCTCTATCGCTATTATGTATCACATACAGTGGTTTCCAGTCTATATTCTTAATACCTTGATACATTGCATAAAAGTCAGCCTTCATGAAGTTTCTTATCACATTAGGAGACCCTATGGAACCTGTACGAGTGTCGATTTTATTCATTTTGCTCTCATCTGTACTACTACTAGTGCAGTTCCCACGGCATGCAGCAACAGGTTTTATTCGAGTTGTGTTACAGCTATTTCCGAGCTCAATTTCAAGAGGTGGATGATATTTATCGATCAACGGGGTAAGTGACAACAATAGACCTACAACTAAAAAAAAAAAAATTAATAGAATAAAAAAAATTGAAGCGGAAGCGAGAACCAGAAAATTTACAGAAAAGCAACTAAAAGAGAAAATAAAGGAAGTAAAACAAGAAACAAATAAAACATGGCAAGAACAATATAGCACAGAGAAGACAGGAAGAAGAACGGCAAAACTGATTCCTCACATAGAAGAGAGACTAAAAAATAAAAATCTAAAATCTAACTATTTCCTAACACAATACCTCACCGGACATGGTAATTTTGCAACATATCTACAGAAATACCAAATAACAGATAACAGTCGTTGGAGGGTTATGTAACGCCAAAAAACAAGAGGGGTGTAAAATGTATACGTACCTACCTACTATAAGCTCGTGCATAAGTGGATTGGTAAATGGATGTACTGTATAGTATACACATAAGAACTCAATCAGACCTCACCAGTGCGATAAACTGATTGTAAAAGCACTGGAGAGATCTGTTGTCTGTATAAATATGTTGTGTCAATAAATTTATTAAATAAAAAAAAAAAAAAAAAAAAAAAGGGAATGTCCCTGAGTCACCGATAATACTGATACGTTACTCAAGACCAGGTCTAATGTTTTATTTTGGTGATTAACTATTTCGTTGTATGAACGGAGCCCTGCTACCTGTATGAGGTCGGTAAGTTCAGTCACGCGTCTATCAAGTGTTGATGAATAACTCATTTTTTCAGTATACCGAAACGATGGAACATTGAAGTCTCCCAAAATCACGACATCCGTACAGGTAAGCGCACACTGTGGACGAGCCGCATCGCTACGCAGCGCAGTAAAAAATTGCGGCAACACACACTTCCCGCCGCATCGCAACACAGCGCAGAGAAAAATTGCGTCAACACGCATTTTACCGCCGTGTAGCAACCAAATTTTGCATTGATATCAGTAGGAGGTTTTGTGCCGCGAACATGGATAGTTCTGACGAAGAACTGCTTATTATTCTTTGGATGAAGAATGAAAAAATAAAAAAATTGTAAATTTGTTTCATTTTCCCATTTTGCCAAAATATTCCTCCTTTGTTTCATCATGTATGATTGTGGTTGTGGATTCTGTCGGATTTATATTCCGATATTTCTACCAAGATTAGGAGTTCCTCATCCATTATCTAAATGAAAAATACCCAAAAAATAACACACCAACACACCAAATCTACACAATCACTAATCATTGACAATCAGAGGGAACCAACAAACATTTGTAAAATAAATGATTATTATAGTATCGTTGGAAAGAGTAAAAAGTTTTTTCAAAATCGGGCCCCCCAAATTCAAAAAAGTGTACTCACTTGAAAAAAGCTTATTGTAAACGCTGTCAATAGTTTCTACATGGCTCTTGAACTCAAATCACGTGTCTCAAAATTTTGCTAGTTGGTTCCCTCTTGCTGAATAGCGTCCATATGTCTTTCAATGTTAAAAAATTTAATAAACCTGTACCGCAGTACTTGCACTATTTGAAAAAATAAATTTCATCACTGTACTAATATTATTTCATATGGTATTTAAACATAATCAATACTGGGATTGATTAAACAATATTACGAAAAAATGGATGCTGAGCCATTCAAATATGGACGGCAAATATCGTCATAAAGCGATCGGAAACCGAAGCGATCCTGCCGATGCGTCCTGCTATGCGTACATGCCATTGAATTTCACGTAATTGCGATTGATTTTTGTAATTGCGATGCGGCGATTTTTGAAGCGTTGCGACTGACCTTAAAAATAGTGGTTACCGTTAAAAAGAATGGCATGCGAGATATCATAACTTATATGACATTCAGGACATTCAGCAAATAGTTCAAAATTTAAAACTTCCGAAAAATTCGTTTGTACACTCTGTCGATTTCCCTATCTATTGAAATTTCTAGACATCCAGCATTATCAGTTGTCCTCATAGGACATATTTATGTACCAAATCTGTAGCAGTGTACTACATAATATAGTAATTATTGTTTATTTCATCCATGTTCTTTTGACATAACTATTAAAGGTAAAATGACTATAACAAACGTATTATTTAAACTTAACGTTAAATTAATACTGTATCGAAGTATACACTGGTAGTCAAGCGATCAACGCCTCCTGGAGGTGATTGAACTAGCCTCCTGCAGTCGACTTCAGTGTGAGTGTTTGTACGAACGAACGTACTCGTGCACATTCTTATCTGTGAACGTTCGTACGGACAGTTCTGAAAAAGTGTACGTTCGCACGTGCAATTTTCAACAGGTGTACGTTCGTGCGTACAAAGTAATATGTAGACAACTAATTTAGTATGCGCGGGCTACGGGGTAATATAATTCGAGTACCCGGTGAGTATAGGGATGAAATTGATGAAATTCGGTAAGACATTACTAAGAAAATAAATGATAGACAATTTATTGACGGAAGAGAATGCTGCTCATCGCTTGACTATTAACGCTAATGCATTATAATGAGATAAATAGGCAATTATAATCTATTATTTTGAGAACCCAAGTTTTGTTTAATTTAATTCGTTTGTTCATCAAGTACTGCCAATTCTCTAGTCTCCAGTTCATAAACTTGCCGCGATTCTAATATTTGATATAATTAAACAGGAAGTGACTTATTATTTTTAATCACTGTATTTGTATAAAGAAATAGAGATACTCAGTTCAATTGTTGTAGGGGAATGGCACTCTGGCTTTGTTTATATATTTCGCCCCAAATTTGATAACCCTGATAACAAAAAATTACTATAATTTTGCGCGTTTTTCAAATTAACCTAGTTTTTGGCAATCAGTAGTAAAAAGTTGACGGTATTATTAAATTTATTTAGAAATAACGTAAATCCGAAATACATAATAATTCAAAATGTTGAGCTATTTACTGGTATAGTCAATTTTCAGATTGTAATATTTCGCGAGAGAATGTTGGAAATTATAAGTTGCTTTATATTAAATACCGTTTCCTACAAATTTCATTCTTACCATTTTTCTCGCAATTCCACTTGAAGGATACAGGGAAAGAAGCAGGTAAGTCACTTTTTTTGGCGAGATTGAGTTATTTATACCGTAGGAAGGGGCGTAATGAGTAGAAGTAGCTCAGCTATGGTAGGATGCCTGAAAGGATGCTACAGTTCAGAAAAACGGGTTTCAAAATTCACGTTCAGGTCTTTAAAGAACCTCGTATGTAAACAAATTGTGTTTCATTTTTCTCGTTCCACCACAAAAGTGACTTACCTGCTTCTTTTCTTGTACCTTTCACTTATTTTAGAGAAATTTCTACATAAATGGAAAAATTCGTCAACTTCCCATTAGACTATAATATATATTTGATTTTGGTTCTTCCCTCCAATATTGATAACGAGTGTTCCGGTGACATCATCAGTTACTGCCTTATAAAAAGTGATCACGATGAATGAACAATATTTCCTCTAGATGTTCAGGGTTAAAGTGAACGTCGAGAGACGCAGCATGGAAAGATCAATGCTGGGGATAATGAGAAGGGACAGGATGAGAATCTCGATTATCAGAAGAAAATTAAGATTTAATAATAATTTCAGTTTGGCAGATCAAAAGAATGAAATGGTGGTGGGCGGGACACATCTCCCATCTCAGAGACGAACAATGGACCTATAAGGCTACCTTTTGGCAACCGCTAGACGGCAAAAGAAGAAGAGGCAAACAAACATTAAGATGGAAAGACGATATACATAAATTTCTAAAAAGTAACAATTTCAAATAATAGCCATCAGGAATAGGTATAAATGGAAGCGTCTACTGAAGACCTTTTCCCGGCATGGATCAGGGGAGGAGCGAGCCTCACTTTGGGGCCGCTAATTCATTATAGTTATTATAACTAATATTGTTTATTTATTCCCTTAAATAAAGGTTTTTTGAACTTGAATTTGATGCAGAAAAGGAAGGATTAATTTTACGAGTACGTTTAGTTTACTTGTGATTTTTTATTGGAGACAGGGAAGGAATAATTTTAGGTTTCATTTGTTTATCTGTGATTTTTCTGTCTTCATTTTTTGATGACAAAAAGGAAGGAATAATTTGTAAGTTTTGCTTACTTACCTATGATTTTTTGTGTTCATGTTTTGATGCAGAAACGGAAGGATTAATTTTACCTTTCGTTTATCTGAAATTTCTAGTTGGAGAAAGAGAGGGAATAATTTTAGGCTTCATTTGTTCATCTGTGAATTTCTTGTGTTCATTTTGTGATGGAGAATAGGAAGGAATAATTCGTACGTTCAGTTTACTGGTGATTTTTTTGTGCATTATTTCTTGATGCAGAAAAAGAAGGATTCATTTAGCATTTCGTTTACCTGCGATTTTTTGTTGAAGAAAGGAAAGGAATAATTTTAGGTTTCACCTGTTTCCATTCCCTCTTGTTGCTTGTTTTTCTTTTATTACAATGCATACCAAATTTTGTGACTATTGGCTAGTCTGATTGTAATATAACATTATGTGGCAGCAAGTTCTTTTGATTGGTGTCCTCAACGCTCAAGGCTGGTACACTGAGAAGATGGATAGTCAAGTCTTTGAGTTCAGGCATCTGAGTATAATTTTTCCAGTACAATAAAGGGGACATTTCATTCAAATAATCGCACACAATGGAAGTGATGAATACAAAATCTGAAATTGTTTTCTCAGTTTACTCCCCAAGAACTTATTTATCCAAACTCTATGGAATTATGAAACATATGAAAATAATGCTTCATTAGGCATCTGCCACATAATGTTGTATTGCAATCAGACTAGCCAATAGTCATAAAATTTGTTATGCATTGTAATAAAAGAAAAACATGCAACAAGAGGGAATGGAAACAGGTGAAACCTAAAATTATTCCTTCCCTGTCTCCAATAAAAAATCACAAGTAAACTAAACGTACTCGTAAAATTAATCCTTCCTTTTCTGCATCAAATTCAAGTTCAAAATACCTTTATTTAAGGGAATAAATAAACAATATTAGTTATAATACCTATAATGAATTAGCGGCCCCAGAGTGAGGCTCGCTCCTCCCCTGACCCATGCCGGGCAAAGGTCTCCTGTAGATGCCTCCATTCATACCTATTCCTGGCTATTATTTGAAATTGTTACTTTTTAGAAATTTATGTATATCGTCTTTCCATCTTAATGTTTGTTTGCCTCTTCTTCTTTTGCCGTCCAGCGGTTGCCAAAAGGTGGTCTTATAGGTCCATTGTTCGTCTCTGAGATGGGAGATGTGTCCCGCCCACCACCATTTCATTCTTTTGATCTGCCAAATTAAATCTTAATTTTTTTTCGATAACCGAGATTCTTATCCTGTCCCTTCTCATTATCCCCAGCATTGATCTTTCCATTGAGTTTTGAGTTACCCTAATTCTGTTCAAAATTTTTGCATTTAATGGCCATGTTTGACATCCGTATATTAGGACAGGCAAAACACGCATATTGAAAATTTCGCTTTTGTTTTCATAGCTAAAGTTTCCTTTGAATATATCTTTTAGAAAATTTTTTCCACTCCTTAAAAAAGTAGAATTTTTCAACATTGGGCCCCCGATTCAAAAATGTGTACTCACGTTGAAGAAAGCTTATCAGTAAACACTATGTCATATAATTTCTACATGGCTCTTGAACTTCGAATCGCTTGTCCTCAAAAACAGATCTTGCTGGTTGGTTTCCTTACGCTGAATAGCGTCCATTTGTTATCAGTATCCATTGTTGTGATGGTACAGAATCAGTAGATATTTGTCTTTGTTGTCCACAAAAATTCCCTCACTGTCTATAAAAATAATTCCTTCGTTGTCTACAAAAATTCCTTTTTCATCCCAAGAAATTTCTTTGTCGTTGGCAAATCGTATCCTCCGCCCAAACTGGGTGGGGGGCGGCAGAGTGTTGGAACTCACGCACGCCTTACGGTACATACTTATATGTATACATTATACATTTCATGAAAAAAATTCCTTAAAAAAAAGAATTTGAAATTGCTGAAAAAAATAGGATAAACTTTAATTGCACGATAAAAAAATGCGAATGAACGATAGGATACAGAACGCTAAAAGAAGTGGTCCAAAAGATAGTAAAATGAATTATTGCCCGTTACATGTTGCCAACAAAATAATTACCAACGAACGAAAAAGACGAGTAGCTTAAACGATATGATAATTTGCGTCACTCTCATGAAAATACATTTCTCGACATGACTTGCACTAACACATTGATAAAATATTTTTCAATGCAGAATAATATTCCGTACTTCCAGAAGTGCCTGCTCTGCAAGCATGGCCTCGGTCACCAAATTAGACTGAAACTTGTAAGCATATACCACAGGAGGCAAAAGTTGTCCCCCTGGGTCAAGAAAGAAAGAGGGGTCGGCCTGCCAAGTCGAAGAAAGCGCGAAATTTTCGAATGAAGACACCGTTTTTCAAGGATAGCATTCCAGTATTTAACTAAAGTTTTCTTTCTGACTCAACGTGTAGTACCTAGGGTGATGCGACAGCAGTATTTTCTAACGTTTGTTTTTGAATTCTTGTAAAGTGCACCATTTATAGCTAATGTGCATTTTTAATAGTTCATTAACACTTTTCAACGTGACTAATATTTTTTAGATATTATACATTTTTCATCGTGGATTACTCTGTTTTATCGTTCATTACACTTTGTCACAGAATTTTGATTTTTTTTTTCTATGCTCCTGTTATCGTTCATACGATCTGTTTTAACGTGCAATTAAATCCTAGCCAAAAAAATAACAGAAAATTATGAGTTATTGGGACCATTAACCACATACAAAGGCAGTGCACAGAACGCCACGCGTCAGTTTCTATGAAAATCGTCCGAACGCGAACAGACAGGCATTAAAATCTGCACATTACGTGGGAACGTACATTTATTGAAAACTGTACGTACGAACGCACACTTTTTCAGGATTGTCCGTGCGAACGTTCACAGATAAGAATGTGTACGGGTACGTTCATTCGTACAAACACGTCACACTGTACGTCCGACTGCAGGGGGCTAGTTTGAACGACTACATTTACTGAGAACTGCTGTACATCCAGGTACAACGGTCGCTGATTATTCGGTAAAATGCAGAGTGTATATGTACGGAACTGCTCGTGAGTTCGTCTACGAGTTTCGTAGGTTGATACTGTGCTCTCGTCTCCGCGACACTCCGGGGGAGAGAAAAATTAAAATAATGACAACTAAAAATTTGAACCTTAAATTAAAACTACTCCGAAAAGGGGAAGGAAAGTAATTGACCTTAAACTATTTTAGAAAAAGGGAAAACTAAAACTTAAACTACTTTGTAAAGAAAAGGAAACTAAACTATTTCGGAAAAAGGTAACGTCAATAGCAAAGAAGGATTATGAAGAGTCTTCGTCCGATTCCGATCTATACTCGAATTTATCCCTTCGACCGCTCTTTTCATTCTCATCCGTCGCTCCAGCTCTTTGACCTCGATTTCTTTCCCCAGTTTCACCAGCTGTCTCCTTGATTCTCCATTTCCTGCGATTCAGCTGACGACTCTGGATCCCTCGAGGATTCGTCCGAGAAGCCCGGATTTGCCTCCGTTTGGCTCGTTCCTCCAGTGAGATATATTGACGTGCTTTGGCTTTTCGTGCTAGTTCTTCTTCATACTGCTGGATGAAAGGAAGAAAGATTTCGGACGTGTTGTCGGGAGGGGTGATAGATTGGGAATCTGAGGATGACATAGTACCGGTAGGATAGAGCGTGTCAGAAAGGGAAAGTTGAAATCTAACCGTTCTTAGCGATTCACGCTCAACTGATTAGAGTTCAATGGAGGTCATACAAGATATTTCAAGATCTTGACGTTGATCAAACACAAATATTCAATGTTGAACCTATGAGCGATGCGAGTAATGTTGGACAAAAAGAGGTGAAAAATATAGCTCAGAGGTTTAACCTAGATGAAGAACAGTATATTGTCGATTTTCGCCTAAAAAATCCAAAATCAGAATTCATGAAGTTGATTCGGGTGGTAGTATGTTCAACCGCGGAATGTGAAAGGGGCTTCAGTTGTATGAACAATATAATCACTGATTTGAGATCTGTGTTGCTCATTCCACACGTTTCGAATTTAATGTTCATATCAATAAACGGTCCAGCTCTTGAAAAGTTCCAACCAGAAAGTTACGAATATGTAAAATTATGGCTGAAGGAGCATAGAAAAGCGACCGATAAGCTCCGAGGAACGATTGTTCGACCAAGAACTGGACAATTCGACAAGAAAAATAATGAATTTTTCGAAATATTGTTTGGGTAGATACTGTAATTTTAATCGTTAATCATATTAATAATTATTGATTTAAAAAAAATGCATTCTCAATACCTACATAGCTATTATTTTTTTCTTTCTCATTTTCTCGTAGAACAATAAATGGCTCACTATTAGCACGTGTTTTTCCTTGTGATCATGCTTCTCCATTCTGTTTACATACTATCACAAAAAAAGAAAAAAGTTGAGTCGGTGGTCTGGGGGGGGGGGAGCGTATACTCTCAAAAATTTCATTGGGGATACCACTGCGATACAACGCAAGGTCCAAGTGTTTGACGAACTACTTGACGACCTGATGGTATCCAAAACTGTTTTCTTAGCATACAGAGAGTGTGGGGTACGCCAAATTGTAGTAAAATTTGATGATAATATAAAATGAGCTTTTTCGTATAATCACTGTCCTTTGGTAAAATGATGGGAGCGGTGTAACTTTCGCTGCTTGTCAAAAATCTGTGTCCGCAGTGAAGTAAATTATCAGTTGGATTAATAAATAAAGAAAATTTTCGTTGAGTTTCATCAGTTTTCCCATTCTGGATGTTATTGATAGTCTGGGGAAAATGCTGCTTTTGAATATAACATAGCCATTTTGTTTGTGCTCGAACTATGTCCTGTTTGAGGAGGGGTCCCTTTGATTTTCGACAAAACTTATCGGCGTATGCAGTAATTCTCCATAGTTTTGGTAAAGAAGAATAAATCCTGGAAATCGAGACCGTAAGGGCTAGTTACGTCATTTGAATGAGCTATGTTAATGCAATCGATTCATCTTCCATCTTTAATTCTGATTCCTTAAAAACTTGATTTTCTGGTCAATTTTCCTTTGATTCACGTAGCCACGAAGGTCCATTCCACCAAAACTCTGGGTCCGAGTTGTGAATGGTTGATTTGTTGAGTAAATCTGCAGGGTTGAAGTGTGACGGAACATAGCGTAATTCATTAATGTTTCCTTTTCTGATGCGCTCGATACGATTACGAATAAATATGGGCAGAAGTTTTGATGAATGATACCAGCTAAGAACACATTTTGAGTCTGTCCACAAAGTGACGGATGCTAGTTGTATTGGTAGGTGGTGTTCCAGAAAACTGGTAACCCGAGCTCCGAGATGAGTTCCTAAAAGCTCCATTCTTGGTATGGTGATTTTCTTCGAAAGTGGTTTCAGACGTGTTTTGGCGAAAATTAGCTGTGATGACACGAACTGACCGTCTGTAATTCTTAGATATAACGCTGCACTAAATAGATATTGTGAAGCGTCAGTAAAACAGTGCAACTGAACTTCCTTATTGGAGGAGATATCTATAAATCGAGGAATTTTTAAATCGTAGATTGATGAGATGTTTAGTAGAATTTTATTCCATTCATCTTTGAGGGAATTAGCTTTGTTCGTCATCCCAGTCTTTGGTCTTGTTCCATATGTGATGCATAAAGACCTTAATATGAATTATGTACGGAAGAAAATATCCTAAAGGATCGAAGATTGCTGCTAAAAATGAGAGTAACTTCCTTTTAGTGCATTTTTTGTATGAAAGAAGATCGTGAGTGTTTATTTTGAGAGAAATTGTATCTTGAACACGATTTAAGAGAGACCGAGAACGCTGCATGTGTCTTGAGGTGTGTCCAGGCGATCCTGTTCCGCGATTTGCTGTAAAACAAAATCGGAGTTTGATGTCCAGTGACGTAGATTCATGGAGGCTGTGTTGAAAATTTCTTTTGCATCCTTGTATAATTGGATTGCGTCCTTATTTTCCAGCGGCGTAACTAGGATTTTTTAACGGGGGGGCCAGAAAGGGCCACGAATTTTTGAAGGGGGCCCAGTTTTAAAAACTTTCGCTTTATTTTATCTAATACTATAAATTTTACAAAATTTTCAAATTCAGCGGGGGGGGGGCACAGGGGGCCAAGATTTTTTAGGGGGGCTGGCCCCCTGGTCCCCCCTTGGTTACGCGTCTGTTATTTTCATTATTCAAGCCCGTAATTAGATTATCAACGTAGAACTAATTCTGAAGTAACTCCTCTTATTCTTGAGGTTTGAATTTCTTATGTGCGTAAAAATGATCGCGTGGAGAAAAAACGGACTTGAAATGGCTCCAAATAAGACTCGGGCAAACCGGTAGGCTACGATGTCTTCTTTTGTGGAGTTGTACCATAGGAAACGAACGTAGTCCCGATCTGGTTCATTTAGTCCTACTTCCAAAAAGGCTCGTTGTATATGAGCGAGTAATACGATGGAATAAAATCGAAATTTAAAGAGTAGCTGACATAAATTTTCCAGAAGTAGAGGGCCTCTGTGCATGCAGTCATTGAGAGACGGATGACCCTTTGTTTTTGCAGAAGCGTCATAGACAATTCTCATGTCTTTATTCGGACGTATGACACCGTGATGAGGAATATAATGTGCAGAAAGTTTATCTGGTTCCTTCTCAGGTACACGTTCAATAATGCCAAGCTCAAGATTTTTCATGATCTGTTCGTGATAAGTTTGCAATAAAGGTGGTTTAGGCTGGAGTTGTTTCAAAAGTGAGCGTAAACGGCTTTGAGCTAAGCCGTAATTTGTAGGTAAAGGGGGTGGAAATTCACGCCATGGAAAAGAAACGTAATATCTGCCATTCTTAGGCTATAACTGAGCGAGTCATGGAAACGTATCAGTGTAGAATCTTCTTTTTTGACGGGAGGATCCTCTAAGATTCCGATGGTTTCTAATTCATAAAATTGATTTATGTCTTGTACTGTTGCTTGTTCTCCTGAAGAATCCATGCTTAGAAAGGCGGTAATTGGATCTGCCATGAATGATGTTGTTTTCTGTCGACCTGCGAGCATCCAACCAATGATAGTGTTCTGTAAGTATACAGTTTTTGTAACTGAAAGCTGCTCAGGAAGAATGAATTCCATTTCGTAGTCACTTCCTAAGAGAATTTGCACTTCCATTTCTTCATCATTTGGAGCGAGAGTCAGACTTTGAAACGGACTTGTAGAACTGAATTGTGGTAGGTTATGCACTTTTGGAAAAAGATTGGTAGAGATGACGTCTATAGAATGTCCTTCGATTTGAAGACGCGTGCCATCTAATTTTTGAGTATAGAAGTCCACCATATGCATTTTTACTGAACGAGGGGAATGTGTATTGAATGTACTTATTGAAACCTCAACGGTCCCTTTACTGCGTAATCCTAGAAGTTGAGCCAATTTCGATGAAATATAAGTACGCGAACTCCCGCTATCCATCATAAGGCGTGCTTGAATTTTTGATTGACCGTTGCCTATAGTAACGACTGCTGTCTGCTTGATAGTTTCTTCGCCATAGGCTGGACAGGAAACGTTTGAAGAGTTGTTGGATGAGTTTTCCTTAGAAGGTAAAACTGATGAAAATTTCTGTGGACATAGACTGCGGTGGTGTTTCCTTATTTCCTTACAATAAAAACAGCTGCGTCTAGAGCGACACCTATCGGAAGTATGATCTGTACGGAAGCAAACTATGCAGCGATCATTTCCTAGTTCCTTGAGGCGTGCTTCAACTGTTGGAAATTCGGAACATTCATCTGCATAATGAGTTTTGTTACAGAAGGTGCATTTCTTCTTTTCCATAGACAATAGTGCTTCAGCGGAGCTAGATCTGCAACTAGAAGGTTTCTCAAATTTCATGTGCGAAGATTGTTGACGAGCTAAAATTTTGCGGTTTATTGAATCGCGTATCTGTTCGAAAGTCAATGTTTCTGAAAGAGCTTTTTCTTGGATTTCTAAAATGATGTCCAATGGGAATTTTTCAAGAAATTGAGCGATGATAGTTAGGTGATTAATATCGGTGCCTGCTAATTCCATAGTGGACAAAAGATTGATGATTTTATTGTATGTGTTTCGTAGGGAAACAGGGGATTTATCTGCAGGTTTAATATTGCATAATGCTTTAGTTACGGTGCTAATTATTACCTGCTTATTCCCGTATAAAGTTTCTAAAGTCTTCAAAGCTGTTTGATAACTACTGTTTACCATGGGAAGACATTGCTGCATAAGCGGAACCACGTAATAAAGATTTCAGATAATTAAATTTCTGAACATCCTCTAGAGGTTGTGAAGCGATAGCTGCCTGAAAGCTGTCATAAAATGAGGCCCATTCTAAAATATCACCGTAGAACTTTTTGATATATAATTTGGGTAATAAACTCTTTATTTTCTTTCCCCTTTGGTGCGGATAATTTTTCACTAATGTTCGAAAGTACTTCGGCAATTTTTTCGTTACTCGTATCAGATGACAGTTTTTCCAGAATCGTATAGAGATTTTTTCAATCGAAGTACATATCATTTGACTCCTGTTTACTTTCCTTGGGGGGAGGTCTTTCTGAATCCTTGATATGAATTGAAAGGTCTGCTAAAACCTCGTTAGTTTGAATAATCAATTGTTCATTCTCAGTGATGAGTTCTTGATCCATGGTGTCATCATCGCAATCTAAATATTGGTTTTGTAGATTAATAAGCCGTTTCAGACTGCTGCTAATTTTATCGAAAAGCTTGATGCATTCTTCTTTAGTGAATGAAGAGTAATCTTGATTGATTTTATTCTTAAGCGCGCTTTTTGTAGGCCCTAGTGCCATTTTAATTCTGCCGGACATTGTTATTTTATGAATATTTTCAACGCCGGAAAATATACTATTAGAAAGACGAAAGTCTCAGACAATCAAATCTCATACGACCAAATAACTCTACCAGACACTGTTATTTTATGAATATTTTCAATGCTGGAGAAATACACTATACAGAACGAGTTATTTCTTCAGACGCTATGGTTAGACAATCAAATATCCTACACCTAGATGACTCTACCAGACACTGTTGTTTTAGGAATATTTTCAATGCTGGAGAAGTACACTACTTCGAGCGAATTATTTCTTCAGACGCAATTGCTGAAAAAATACGCTACGGATATTTTAGCCGGACATACCTAATAAACTAATGTCGGCGAAATACTCTGGTCAAAAATTTAGTTCGGGCGCCATGTATTGACGTTCAACACCTCCGACGTCAGTTGCGATTCACGCTCGCACTGTACACTGTAAGATCGAACGACGACAGTAAATCATTACTGGCATTTATTCAGGGACAATGGTCGCCGTTTATTCGGTAAAATACAGAGTATATGTACGGAACTGCTCGTGAGTTCGTCTACGAGTTTCGTAGGTTAATATTGTGCTCTCGTCTCCGCGACAATACATTTTGAAAAACTGTTACATACTAATTCTCTGAATGTCTGAATATGAACTAGGGATATATCACTCAGAGAATCCACCAACGACATGGCCGCTTCTAAAGGGGCATTATGGTGATAATCCCCACCTCCAGCCTGACTGTCGGAAACAGAAAATGGTTCCAGAAATTCTAAAAAGAAAATCAGAATATTTTGTTCACTTCTCTCGCAAATTAGCCATTTTTTCACTTTCAGGTATCGCAGCACCATACAATCCACCATCGTAGTAAAATTCTGGTAGGCAGACTTGATCAGTGACCGTTTTTCCTGATTTCAGCACATAGGTATTTGCGCTGATTGGATCAGAATAAAGGAACATGGAACAGCGTGCGATGAGGAAAAAATTCTAAGTATAATAGAAAAGAACGGATCTATAAAGAAAATGAGGAAGGAATCAGCTAAAGGGAAAAACTTAGTCTTATCGATGAAAAACGAAAAAGGCGAGGGAAGCCACTCAGAATACACATGGCAATATTCAAGCAGAGCTACGGAATTCTACGAGTCCCTATATAAAGGAAAAACTATCAGCTCTAGAAGGTTTGCGGACTAAGCGGAGAGAGGGAGGACCCTAAAGTAGAAGAAGAAGAGGTACGAAAGGTACTGACCAGCGAAATTACTTAAAATCTGAAAATACTAAAAACCAATAAAATCGCGGGTCCAGATCAGATAGAGAAGTGGTTCCTGAAAGACTTTGTGGAGGAGCTGGCAATACCTCTTAGAGACCTATTTAAGAAAATATTTAGGAGGAAGTTATACTATTCATGCTTGTATTATAATCTTTCTTATAACAATACCTATTATTCCATTTAATCCAGGAAAATGTTGGGGGAAAAAAGTTAAATTAATTGAAAAAAATAAATAAATTGAATCAATTATTAATCAATTAATTGTTTAAATTAAAGTTTATTATTCGATACAACGGAAAGCAGCAGTGTGTACTTAAAAAGGGGGACATTCAAAATGTGAATAATTATAGACCAATTAGTCTGACCTCAATTAGGTAAAATTTTTGTCGAAATACCTGGCTATTTTTTTGGACGCTGGCGGGATTGGACATGCTCCGGAATACGGCTCGGGAAATTTTGGTTCGCGAAGCCCAAATATTGTTAAAATATAAACTCACCCTCCAATTTCGAAGTAGCCCCTAAATTCAATAACTGACATGTGGTGGAAGGGGGGCGGGAGGCAAAATTGTGAATGTCTCAACTGACTCAACTCAAATGTCAAAGTAAAAAAAAAAAAAAACCTTTTGACTTGTTGGAATTTTTTAACAGACTCAACTCAAAATTTCCAAATATCAAAGCAAAAAAGAAAAACTTTGACTAGTTGGATTCCCCCAACTTCTTATCACAATTCCCGAAGCAAAAAAAAAGACCTTTCAACTAGTTGAATTTTCCCACTTCGCCTGACTGAAATGGTAAATTTTCCCCAACTGCTGAGTGAAAAATTCCTACAGGGGGGAGGGTAAGTTACCCCCTCCCGTCCCTGCAAATGACTTTAGTTGAAAAATCGGTAGCCCTCAGGAAAATATAGGGGAAAGTCTCATCTTTTTTCTCGATCCACGTGAGGCAAATGAGGACCTTAAGTAGCATGATTTACAACGTTTCTTTTTCATTACAAATTTCTCTTACCCAAGACGAGGGCTAGGACGTACCGCCAACTTCAGAATTTTAAATAAGAAGTAAGCAGCAGTTAATTAAGAGCGAAACATCATGTTCGGAAAAATCCCTGGCAAGAGGGGGAGAGGAAGATCGCCAACACGGTGGACGGCCGCATTCGGATCCTGCTGAAATCAGCTGCAGCGGCGGTTGTCGTAGCTCAGGACCGATAAGCGAGAGAAACGTCACAAGAAGTCGAGACAGTCGCGAGCGACTAAGACCTTGATGATGATGATAATGACGACGACGATATCCATCAACCTCGTTTTCAGATAAGAGATTCCGATCATTAGCAATTTTGTGATCGATTCTAATCCAAAATCGATCATTTAAAAAAATTGTATCAATCGATCAATTGGGAGGAAAATCGATTTTTCCGTCAATCGATCATCGATTTTTAAATCAAAATTCATCACAAACTTTTGTATTGAAAATTACGAAATATAACGTAAGAAAATTTATTACAATAATTTTGGCCGCACTTAATCTGAAAACAATGAATAAAAAGATCACACCACACTGCTCATAGTTTGAGTCTTCCAGTCAACTTTGAGTTTATCAGCTTACCAATCCAGCAAAAACAGGGGCACCGGACAAAATATTTTGCCCGGGGGGGGGGGGGGGGTACCAATGAAGAAATTTTTAGAGCAAATAATTATAGCGATTGAAATATTTGTTGGAAAAAAATTATAGAATAGCCTGCGTAGTTAATAATGGACTTTAATTCAATGACACCCATCCGTAATTTGAGTTTGCGATCAGTTAAGTGGGTGGAGGGAGGAAAATGCCCCTCTTGCCCCCTCTCCTCATCTACGGCGCCCCTGAGTAAAAATAGTAAAAATATTGAAAATCGATCATGAAAAAATGACCGATTTTAAACAATCGAAAGTTGATGTTCGAATCAAAAATTGAGTTTGAAAGACTGATCAATCGAAAATGATCGAGGATCGTTTAGTGATCGGAATCACTGTTTTCTAATAACATTGAAAAAGCGCTGTTGGTAAGTTTACTTTTTCGTTTTTTTCTTTCTTTCTTTTTTCTTAGAATTTATCATAGAACAGACAGAACATAAAATAAAAATGAACTGCGTTTCTAGGAATAGGTGCAAGCCCGAATCTTACATTCAAATTTTAGTGGAATATCGCGATTTCGTGAATGAGTGGGTCTATTGTTTGCGTTAGTAGTGTGGTCACCGTGCGAACAGGACTAGAGAGCTGAATGCTGGATAGACTGGCGCCGAATGTGTCTGTTACATTTCGGTCTGTATTTCGCGACAGAAACGAGTCGCTTTGTATACCTAGATGTTTCGATATACTGGGCCAATATTACCAGTTTCCAGGACCAGACGCGAACCTATTCTCACCATCATTCGTTCTCATTCTCTGTATATTGGAAAAAGTAAATATTATGTATTGTAAATAGGCTCTCTTCTGTTGAAGGTCTAAGTGGGCCGCACAGCCTCACGCAGAAAATGAAACCCACAACGCTTTAGTTCATCAAAAGGAAACAGCGAATGTCTCCGGCATCCACCTTGCCGTACTGGAAAACCACTGGCCCTGTCGGTGGTGTTTTGTGTGTAGTGAGTGTCTCTGTTCGCTCCAGGGGCGGATGGGCCATAGGGCAATTCGGGTAAATGCCCGGTGTGCCGCCGTCATTTTGACGTGCGGCGCCGGTACATTGAAGGAAAAAAAGTATGCGTTTATAAAATACAAAAATAAAATAAGCCTATGTTGCGACGACAGTCGAAAAACGTGCGGCGGCACTGATCAATTTAAAGAGACATAGAGTGATTGAAACATTTTAATGGGCAGGCACATATGCGCTGATTGTCGACCAAACATGTGTGTGAGCACATCCGCTCATTTTCGGGCATACGCCTCCACATAGCTTTTCCATTTTATTTTTTCCTGCGCTAATCCTTGCCACCCGGGGCCCCAGTTCTCTGACGAGTTCATCTCTCTATCTAGTTACTGGCCTACCTATCTTTCTTTTCCTTTGCAGCGTATCCAGTTGAGTACGTTTACTCCCCATCTGTTGCCCTTTCATCCCACTTTCCACTTAATGTCCACATATTTCCTATATTGTTGAAATTATCCTATATTTCCCGCCTCCAACCATTTCGTATAGTTTTGCATTTGAGATTTGTCAACCATAGCAAGTTGAGTTTCCCAACATAGATCTGAACGTACATGTGTACGCTTCCCATTGCTTTTCTGTAAGGGACCAGGTTTGCGCTCCATATTGGAGGACGTTGAACCTAGTTTAGAATTTCCATTTTGAGGCGGAGTTGTACATTCCGGCTAAAAATAATTTAATGCAGAAGTTTTTCTCAAACCCTTTTTGATACGCACTCATAATTTCTTTATTATTCTTTCTTAACTATAATCTGTCCCTACAGATTTTTCCTTTCTTTTACTTTTCTTTCTCTTGTCCATTCGATTATCAGAGTTTTCCTTTCCCTTTCATTTTTAGATTTGCTCCTTCAGCTTGGTGCTAGCTTTTATTCTTTCTAATAAGATCTTTGCCATTTTTCAATTTGTACTAATTTTAGCAAATTAAGATTTAATTATTCTTTGTTACTTAATTACTTAGAAATTCTCTAAATATTTTAGGTGCCCAGTTTTCCCCCTTCAGATACCGCAATCTCCTCTAAATTGCAGTCCTTGCGTTTAGGCGACAGGTATCCCATTGTGAACCCTTCTCAATTTTTAATTCTCCCTTTGCTTTTAAGTCTGCCTGGCACTCTAAATTTGCATAGCAATTCTGTCATGAATAAATAATTTCAATTCCTTATTCCAGTGCTTTAAATAATATATTATGATCACTGAATCAAATTGCAATTTGAAGCCTATGCAAGCATTTCAATTTCCACATTATATTCACATGTTTTTAAATTCTGTTCACACACGAATAATCAATGAGTTCCTTCCCCCCTTTTTTTGTACAATAATATTATTTCGACCAAGTTCCACTGTTTTGGACATATTTTCATTATTAGAATTTTTGTTAAGTGTTTTAGCCAGGTGTGGCACTCTCCGATCGCCAAACCTTTTCAGCATTTCGTTCGTAATTCCATCCAGTCCTGGGGCTGTCATTTTCGGGATTCCTTCCTCCTTCCACCCTCCAGTTTTTGCTATCTTTGATGGCTCGTTTCGCTCGCGGTAAAAGTCCTCGTAAAAACTTGTTGCTGCCTCTACATTTTCTTCTTGATTTTGAGTTACTTTTCCAGCCTGATCTTTTAGCTTCAGAATAACATCTCTCCCGCCACCGAGTTCGAGCCTAACTTTTTAAGTGGACCAACTTTCTTCCAAAATATCTTGAATTTTTTCCTAATCATATTTTTTAATATCTTTTCTAACATTTTTCTTCACCAATTTTTGTATTTCAGTTAGCTCAGTTTTGTCCAATGGTGTTTTATTTCTATTTTTCCAAAGGTTATTCTTCCTGACTCGAGAGTCTATTTTGAAAGCTTATCCCTGGTTTTCTCTTTAGTCCTCGTCACTCCAAATTCTCCAACCGTGTTTTATAAAGTTTGGACCATACTGTCGTAGAAATTTTCCTCGACTTTCATTTCCTCTAGCACTGATTTTAATTTTTGGCGTGCATCCTCTTTCTTTCTGACTGGGATGATCCACCTTCCTCTCCCTTTACCCTTCCTGTGATTTTTGTACTGGACTCTCTGCGGGATGCTCAATTTACAGCGTGATATGCGGTAGTCTGATAAGAAGTCAAATTTTGACAGTGTTGTTATATCTTCAACTACTGACAGGTCATTTATTAGTAGGTGATCAGTCTCATTTTTAGTTTTTCCGTCTGGCGATATCCATGTCCATTTCCTTTTGACCTTTTTTTTTTTTCTTTCTTGTAAAAAGTGTTTGCTGTGCATAAGTTAAATTTTTGGGCTATTTCTACTAATCTTTTCCCCCTGTCGTTTCTCTCCCCCACACCAAATGGGCCGCAGTGTTTTGAATTAGCCTTCCCTCCTACTTTTGCGTTGAAGTCCCCCATTATTGCCTGATAGTATTCCTTCTCTTTTTGAATTGTTGCCTCCAGTTCGTCACAAAATTCATCTGCTTCTGCCTTCTCTGCTACGGCTATAGGGGCATACACTTGCAAGATTAGCATTTTTGTCTTCTCATCTATTTTCAGTTTTAGTAGGCCTATTCTTTCGGATATTATTTTAATTTCCACAACATTATTTTTGATATTTTTATTAATATAAGAACCCACCTTCTGTAACCTTTTGTAGAACCAAAGTAGTATAGATAGCTGCCTCTCCTCCTTTCTGCCAGTCTTTCCCCATATTTTCTAACTTCCGACACGTTTTTTAAATAATTTTCTTACTTATCAATTAACATTTTTTAAACATTTTTCTTGGTGTTCTCAGTTATAAATACATTTTGTTAAAAAAGTCAATTTAATTTATACGTGAAGACGTCAATTCCAAACCGGGGTTAGCCCAAAAAATTTTTTGGGGGAAATCGAAAAAAACGTCAAATCGTGAGTGAATGGATAATAGCAGCGCACGGTAGCTAATGTTGTAGAGGAGTGGATTCGTGGTAATGTTACCGAAGTAGCGCCTCGTTAAAATACTGCTTAGTGGTGCTATCTGTGCGCGAAGTTTACAACTTCTGGACTAACTCCGCTTTGGAACCGGAATCAAAAATTACAATATCGTAGTTATTCAGTTTGTATGATAAAATTTCCGGTCTTTCAATGTTCGAAAAACGAGCTACCTTTATCGACGAGCTTTGTGTTACTATAGACCCACAAATAATAATGTGTAATTGTGTACGTATCCCTATTTATCCCCTATCAAAATTCCATACTCGGAGTATCAAAATCAACAACGTTTACTCGAAATTCACGCAATAATTAAACGGTAAAACTACCATAAAATCAAAATTCAAAAGTTGAACTTGTCACTAAACAGTAAAATGATAAGCTTTATGGACTAACCCCGTTTTCGAATCGGCCAGAAAAAACATCAAGTTTTATAGATATCTTGGATGAAGGTGTTCCGAACGAGATTTCGATAGTCTGTCGTAGTATACTTGTGAAGTACCACTTCTACCACCAGAATTCATTGCTAACTCATTTTTCCATTTTTTGGACTTCCCCCGGTTTGGAATTGACGTCTTCATGTGTATATTGGAAGGGGGAGGGGTGACAAAACTCTTACACCACTCCAAATGCCCGGTAATAATTTTAGCGCCCATTCGCACCTGGTTCGCTCTGGAACGAATTCAGCTGATTTTAATTTTTAAAGTGAAATTCACGTTTAGCGTTTAACCAACGTGGTTGATATACAAGTCTTGAGTAGCTAACCGGAGAGAGCACGACATAAGCATTTTAGCAATCGTGGACTCCTTTCGAGTGTAATGTTGTTTGTTTCTATAGTTGACATTATAATGTGTGGAGAGAAATGAAGAATGTCATTACTCGTTACAACAATGTATCATGCCTTCAAATTCACCACTAGGTACGGACATGGATGAAAATAGGGGGGAAGGGGTGCGGGGGAGCCTGCCCCAAGCCTCTGCTGGAGTTGGGAAATTTTAGAACATGGACCAAAAGTTGAGAAAATCTAAGTTTTTTTCTTTTTCTGGTCTATACAAACAAATGTTGATTAAGGCAAAAATTAAAAAAAAAAAAAAAAAAAAAAAAAAAAGAATGAAACTGGGGAGCACATCTCAAAACGGTTAGTTAACAATCCCGATTTCCCAAAGAAAATTACTTATTCGAATGTTGAAGAATTTTCTCCTTAAAAGTATCGTATTTCACGTGATGAAAAATCGGCGAGCATATTAGGATGGCTTATTACTTTAGTTCGTATTTCAAATAATGAAAAATCGGCGTCCATATCAGGATACATAAGAAGCACACAGTGGCGTATAGCGAGGGGTTTCCCAAAAGGGGACCACAAGAAGGTTTTCAAGGGAGAAAAAGTCGAAAATTGCGGTATTTTTTAAAAATCGCAGATATTAGAGGACTACGTAAAAATATTAGGGGACACGTGGCCCCCTGTGCCCTCGACGCTACGCCACTGGGAGCACATACTTTTGCCATGGAGCTAAATGAAATCTTTGGGATCCCGGGGAATCTCACGTATACGGGTGAATTTTCAGAAATCATACGGAGGAGTGAAATTCAATCCTGGGGGATCAAGTCAAGAATCTTGAAGAATAGTTCCAAAACCATCGAAATTCCTATTTATGACTAGGATCGTTATACCACAAAGCTCTGCGACCATGTCGGCGGTTATTACTTCATATTTATGTACGCCCTTAAAGGCAGTGATTGTATGTATAGAACACGAACGACCCTTCTCGGCGATCATCAAGGTCAGACCGCGAGATGATAACAGCTACAAAACGTGGCGAATAACGACCTTGGCTGAACTGGGCCTGGGCGAAACCGAAGAACCGAAACTCGAATGTCAACCGGTACTGCGGATGCGCGCGCATATATTTTCGAAACACGGTTATAAATGTTTTTCAGTTTACCCTGACCTCAGAATGCGAGACTGGGAATAGCACAGAATAAGTAATATTTACTACCGTAAAGGGAACAGTTTGTGTATTAGTTCTGTGTGCGGTTATGTGCCGAGCATGCGCTGTGAAAAGTGAACTAGGTAAGTTCACAAATTCATTTCCTGTTCTTGGAAAATTGTTGGTGAACGTGTTCATTTTGCTGTGTAAGTTGATTATCTGAAGTGTGCAATTCTATGACGGTCAAACTGTAGGTAGTAGGCACATATGTGTTTTCAAGGCAAGTGCATTGTAACATGTGCCGGTTGGGTATGAGATCATGTCGAGCCATGATAGTTGATTTTTGGGTTATTTTCTGTATCTACAGCTTTTTTTTTTGTCTTTTGTGCTTCTCCAGTGAAAGAGTGATTGCCGAAAATCGTATCCCGGGAAGTCTCAGTTCGTGGGTATAGGTAGTCGCGAATCGCATCGAATATGATCCGAGAATTCTCGATTCTGCTGTCAAGGTGCGATGAAGAAAACGATGGTTCAGAATCGCCCAATTCCGAGAACCAAAATGCTACTGGTGTAAGTAAATTTGTGGAGTTCTGAGTATTATTCGTTACTGCCTATGTGCGCATGAGATTCCTACTTTAGATGGACCTTCTATTCGCTTCAGTGCCACCCGATTGACAATGAAGCCGAATGTGAGCGCTGACTTCATTTTCGGTCAAATGAAAATTTTCGCGAGTATTGTTGACAGAGAATCAATCACAAACCAACACTGAATGTCCAGAGATCGATTAAAATTTGCCGACATTAATAAATAAAGAAAACTATTAAAATAGCGGCTATTATCAGTCGTAATTTTAGTTTGTTTATTATTTTTTTGAAATCATCGAAAAAGAACAAAAATAGAAAATTAATTCAATAATTCTCTTGATATTCAGAGACTTGAATGTATCCCCTCTTCTGATAACTAATTTTAGACAGTTTTGGAATGTTTTTTCCAGTTTGGTTTTCTGTAATCCAACGGTGAAGAAAATGTTGAAAGATTAAACCAAATTTGTCCACTTTGTGAGCTCTCATTTGGGTTTCGGGGTCCTACCCAAGTCGATATCAAAAATTTAACGAGCTTTTTGCGGGATTTTCGAATTCAGCGACTGGACTCCTCCCTCTCTCCCTTATTGCAATACTTTATTCAGGTAACGAGTGTGGCCGGAAGTCCGAAAGAGGGCAACCTGGACGCCGACCAGCTAAGCTTAATTCTAGTTGCATTATCGGTCCCCTTGCTCGTGGATTCCCTGTTATCAATGTATATTTGCGCGTTGTAATTGCTTTGGTTGCTACAATGAAGTCCAGTGGTCGGGGTCCTGGTGACTCATGCTGAAGTAACCACCAAGATCACAAATATCACCGTTAATACCCGTTAGCCTACTGTCACAGATTTGGAGAAAGCTCCTCGATCACCCTTTTAGTATGGCCGTAGCAATAATTACGCAGAGGTCTGGTTGGCCGAGTGGATAGCGCGTTGGTCTCAGAATCCGGAGGTCCCGGTTTCGAGCCCGTGTAGCGACTCGCCAGAATTTCGACCTAGGCCGGTTTTTCGGTCCGGAGGAAAAAAAGCTGAGACAGTCCTAACAGCTTCCGTGACGTCTCTGAAGTAATGCTCAAAAAGACGGATTCCAGGACTCGGGTGGAGAGCAAAATCAGAAAAAAAGTAATAATTACGTAAATAATTTGAAACGATTTTCAAAAGATATTGTTGGCGCCTGGGGGGCTTTTCCTGCTACATACTCGTATGTGGCTGTCTCTCTGGATATACCACTATCTATAACAACATAGTTCCAAATGAAATTAAACTTCACACAATGATTGTAATTCTTTCAGGAGTCAATAACGGACAATCAGCAACAAAATTCAGTTCTGCCTGACAATAACCTCATAAGCAGTGAAGAGAGTTGCCGAACTTACTCCCAAGGAGGAATCAAAACGGTTGGTGAATTTTCTGAAGCCGAGAATAGAGTATCTCTTGGTAAAGTCGACCATACTAGATACATTACAACTTGTAATGAAGATACTGACTCAAGTACAATTTGTAGTCAATCTGTCAAGGACCCAAAAAAGCAACACAGGACTTCAAACAACAAAGAAAGTCTTTTATGCTCGTCTAGTCCATCATCATTCACTGGAGACACTATCTTGAATACACATACCATGACTCATAATAATGAAGAGAATTTTCTTTGTCACATATGCAGTCTGTCATTCTCGTTGGAAAAAGACTTGAAAGTACATAACATGGTTCATAATGATGAGTACGGTCGATCAGTGAGTCGTAACAGTAGTTCGAGAAGTTGTATCAAAGTTCGTGCCGAAAAGCAGCTTAACTCTCGCTCTAATAGCGAAAAACTTTTCCTATGCTCTATATGTGGTCGATCATTCACCCGTAAATATGACTTGCAGAAACATATCAAGTCTCTTCATTATGAGACGTCTTTCTCTTGCTCATTATGTGGTGTATCATTCACTCAGAAAAGGAACTTGAACTTACATATCATGGCACATGATAATGAAACACCTTTTTCTTGCTTAATATGTGGTGTATCATTCACTCAGAAAACTGCCTTAGAATTCCATGTCATGGCCCATAGTGAAATAAAGTCTTTCCTTTGCTCGATATGTGGTCGATCATTCACTTGTAAAAGTAGTTTGAATCGACATGCCAAATGTCATAATAATGAGAAGCCTTTCTCTTGCTCAATATGCAGTCGACCATTCTCCCTAAAAAGCTCCTTAAAATCACATATCATGACTCATAATAAGGACAAGCCTTTCACTTGCTCAATATGCAGTCGATCATTCACCCGTAAGAGTTCCTTGAAAACACATAGTATGATTCATAATGATAAGAGGCCTTTCCCTTGCTCAATATGTGGCCGATCATTCACCCATAAGAGTTCCTTAAAGACACATATTATGATCCATAATAATAAAAGGCCTTTCTCTTGCTCAGTATGCAGTCGATCATTCACTCGAAACGTTGACTTGAAAGCACATACCGTGGTTCATAGTAATGAGAAACCTTTCTCTTGCTCAACATGTGGTTGTTCATTCACTTGTAAAAAGTATTTGAAAAAACATATCAGGATTCATATTGATGAGAAGCCTTTCTCTTGCTCAATATGCAGTCAATCATTTGCTTGTAAAACAAACTTAAATCGTCATATCAAACATCATAATAATGAGAAGCGTTTCCTTTGCTCTACATGTGGTCGATTATTCAGGTGTCTAGCACAGTTAAGTAGCCATACCAGGTATCATTATAATGAGAAGCCTTTCTCTTGCTCAATATGTAGTCGATCGTTCTTTCGTAGAACTTACTTGAAAGAACATATCATGGCTCATAATAATGAGAAGCCTTTCTCTTGCTCAGTATGCTTACAATCATTCACTCGAAAAGGTGATTTGAAAAAACATAACAGGGTGCATACTTGTAATAATGAGAAACCTTTCTCTTGCTTGATATGCAGTCGGTCATTCTATAAAAAATACCAATTAAAAGGACACATC
Source organism: Acanthococcus lagerstroemiae (assembly GCA_031841125.1). Lineage (NCBI taxonomy): Eukaryota > Metazoa > Arthropoda > Insecta > Hemiptera > Eriococcidae > Acanthococcus > Acanthococcus lagerstroemiae. The sequence goes on along the minus strand of CM063112.1, from coordinate 51,918,074 downwards.
ATGTGGCATAGTAATGAGAAGCCTTTCTCATGCGAAATATGCGGTCGATTATTCACTCATAAACATAACTTAAAAACGCATACAATTACTCATAATGAAAATCCTTTCTCTTGCTCAATATGCGGTCGATCATTCACTCATAAAAGTGCTTTGAAAAGACATGTTATTGCCCATAATGGTGAGAAGCCTTTCTCTTGTTCAATATGCGGTCGATCAGTTGCTCGAAAATGTAACTTGATAACACATATCATGTCACATAATAATGAAAAACCTTTTTCTTGCTCAATATGCAGTCGGTCATTTTCTTCAAATTTTTCCTTAAAAGCCCATGTCATGATGCATAATAATGAGAGACCTTTCTCTTGCTCAATATGTGGTCGATCGTACATGTATAAGCGTAGTTTGAAAGATCATAAAATGGCTCATAATGATGAAAAACGTTTCATTTGCTCAATATGCAGTCGATCATTCCCTTCAAAATGTTTCTTGAAAAGACATATTATCAGGATTCATAATAATGAAAAATCTTTCTCCTGTTCAGTATGCAGTCGATCATTCTCTGTAAAACGTTACTTAAGAAGACATATCATGACGCATGAGAATAGGAAGTCTTTGTCGCACAATATGTAATCAATCATGCTTCTGAAAAAGTCATTCGAAAAAACGTGTGCGGTTATCCAGTGTATAGAAAACTTTTTAGACTACCGGGCAAATAGATCATTTTTCTTTATAGGGATATTTTTTAGAACATATGGAGGTTGCTTTTCCGAAACGCATTAAAAGTCAATTTTCGGCAAAAATGAGTTGGGAGCGGAATCTTGTGGCCAAAGGCTGCGTGAACATGCACGCCAGAGAATAATAGCAAAATCAATCATAATGGATGCAACACAACAGAAGCTGCCTGAAGTCATACAGCACAGCACACTTTTTTTAATTTCATTTCACTTCCTCTTTTTTGGTTTGATGCATTTTGGAAAAGCAGCCTTCATATATACCTAATGGGAACTAGTAACTCGTATTTAGTACATATCTTGTGTCTAATTTATGTTCTTTTAAAGTCACTACTAAATGTAGAGTGGAAATAAATGACGTGTATCTGACCCGTTTTACTTATCCTTATTCAAATAATACAGCTAAAACTGTGTATACTCGGAATGTGAATCAGCTATAAGTAACTCATGGAATCCATCAATGGTTAAGTCGATTTTAAGGGGGATGAGGGATAGTGTGATAATTCCCCCGCCTCCAAATAGAAAATGTTCGAGGAAATTCTCAAAAAAATCCAGAAAATTTATCTGGCTTCTCTTGTATAAAATCCATTCCCATAGAAGGATTGCGGTACCAGTCTCTATCCGTGACTATCTCTCCTAATTTTTCATTATAATATACTTTCTGATTGAATCAGAATAAAAGTACATGTCACTGATTCCGAATTCTTGAAAACACTTGACGGAGACCATTACCCATCAGTGGGTGACCGAAGGTGAGGCTGGTGGATGAGTGTACATCTACCTACTGTATCGTAGAGATAAGATATGTTGGACCAAGATTGGCTAATCAAATAGTAGATACGGCCACATTGGGTCGAGGCACTAAATAAAAAATAATGTCACTGATTCACGCACTTAAGAATTTTAAATAAAAGGGCATCAACCAGCCTTCTAATTAGTTATTGTCTTGCTTGCTGGCAGGATTTGACATGTTCTGGAATACGACCGAGGAGACTTTTGTTCGCGTAGCCAAAATACTGTTAAAATTTCAACCCCCCTCCCTCCAATCACGACAGAGACCAAAATTTATAATTTGACTTGTGGTGGGAAAAATTAACATTTTGTAGAAAATTAACGAAAGTAGTTGAAGTAGGAACTTCCTTAGAAATTCGCTGGGTATTTTCTTGTGGGGGGGGGGTCATGATTGTGCGAAAAACTATCAATACGTGCGGGACCTCAAAATTTTCAAAATGTGATCCCGAAAAAGACAAACTGTTGAACTCACCGATCTCAAATATCGTTGAATTCGACCATGTGCGAAATTCTAGATCCAATTTAAGTTTGAAAGACTCGATGAAATCAACAAGCACTGATAAGTCTTACAAATCGAATGGACTTACACTAGAGAGTTTTTACGATACTCGAGTTCAAACAACTGGACTATTGTTTCTTCACCTTGACTGTTGCCACAAATCTCACAATTTAAAAATGTTAAAGGTAACCATTACTGAAATGCAAATGTGTTGAGAAAATTTCAAATCTTCAAATGACGAATGTTTAAAGGCAGCCCTTGGTTTTATAGAAATCGGATGAACTATCGTAAAGAAGGTTATTTCTCAAATAGATCATGGAAACAGGAGGTTTTGAATCGGTAATTTCCAAAATTTCACTAGTTTTTTCTATAAACCCGTGTTTGAATTCCAAAATCCAAAGGCGCAACTAAGCAAGGCACCAAAACGTCGAAATTTTTTCAAAATTAATACATATATATAGGTAGGTACCATATCAGGTAGGTACCAAGTCGAGTATTCACCCCCTCCCAAGTTTTTTTACTCAATTCTAATCCCCACAAAAAAAAAGTCCTGGTTGCGCTCCTACGAAAATCCAAATTGGAGTCTGACATTGTTCAAATTTGACGTTTCTTGAAAAATCGAGAGAATCACCCGAACCGGTGAAATTTTGCCTGTTTGGGTAGCGACCAACCGAGAAATTTCCCGATGCTCCGGTGGGCATGTCCAACCTCGGACGCTGATTTCGAATAATTCATTAAGTTTCTTTGATGCAGCCCCGACTTGGGCTCAATCATGCCTACAATCTCAATTTCAGAATTAATAGAAATAGAATTTATGTGACTGTGAAAGTCGAACAAAGTGCCAAATGGGGTTTTCAAGTCGCTGATTCAGATTATCCTATCATATCTTCGATCGAGTCCCACTTTCAGCAACCAAAATTTAACGAATTAGGAACTGGTAAGTATGGTGTACTCACTAAATATAAATTCGATGATGTCGAGCATTGATCAAAGGTAACTTACCTGAAACAAAAACAAAAATACTCAAATTAAACTAAATTGGTGACAAATATGTTTAATTCAAAATGGAATTACAGGTCGTGGTGGCGAGGATGCGATGTGTAATACAAAATCATGATGCGCCTGGGTTTGAAAGAGAGCTTCCGGAAATATAGATTCAGTGACCTTAATTACCGTATTTTTGACTACGTAAATCTTCGAATTGCTATTCAATGTTAGCTTCTTCCTACCAAAGCCTAGAGGCTCGGAAGGAGATAAGGAAAAGAACCCCAGAAATGAAAAAATGTTTTCTTTGCTGTAAGAAATAGATTAAAATATCGAAATAAAGGGTATTGGCTTGCCGGATTCAGGCATCCCATTACAAACTGAATCTGTCTCAGTTTGCGTTCCTAAAATTGAAAGGTCAGAAATAGTTTGACAAGAAAAATTTAAAAAATTATCGAACTATGAATTTTTCGAAGTTGTTTATTTCAAATATTGCATCAGTTCTAGCATTTGACACTGCGCTTCATCCTCAAATGTTTTGCTTGAAATTTTAACTGTAGGTCAGCATTCAGATAAGGTCAAAAATTTGAAAGTAAGTATATTCAAATTCGTGACCCAAACATATATTCATTTTGATCTTCGATTATACAAGTCAAGTTAATGGTCCCTACTTCAGGTCTAAAATTGTGATTTTGAGACTTAGCTCAGGGGCAAATTTAAATTCTAATGGAACGTTCGGAATATTGCGATTCGAACAGCTCCTGTTTTGATAGTTTTCTGGATGATTTCCCCATTTCAAACTTGAAGGTTGATGGGACGTTCTAGCCCCTTTTTGAGGAAAGATGATGTTCGGGGCCTAAATCAATGATATAGATCTCAATTCTGATAAAATACGTATTCGAACTAAGGGATTCAGAAAACTCTTTATTCAAGTGTTTTTTAAATAATCTCTACCATTTTATATTCAAAAGTTATCGGAGCGTCCAAGTGGTATATTTTGTAGGGGAGGGGGTTGCGCGTGATGATGATCGTCCAACAGAGTCAGCTCACAGCGTAGACAATATCTAGATGTTATCAATATCAAGTAGCATCGACATCAGTAATTTTATAATTCCAACCATCATTGTGTATTTTTTAGATCCGTAGAACAATCTACTTTAAGGTACCATTTTCTGGGCTTCACTTCATACCGGGTGTTTCTTCTGAAGCGAGAGAGATACTATTTGTAGACAGAGACGAAACTTGAGTTTCAGTTTGGGTGGGGGTAGGGGGTAGGAAATGGGCATTTTTGCTGTCTTTTTTTTCACTTAAACGAAATATTATTGTCGCTATTTTTTCAAAAATGAAATAAAAATTTTTAATCTTTCCTAAATTTAAAAGAAAATTATTACTTTTTCACTAGTCGAATATGATTTTACATATCTAAACCTTCACAACTAGTACTCGAGCGTATTTGTAGCCCACTTTCCCAGAGACGAGACTTTGACTTTCGGTTTGGAGGGGGGGGGGGTTGAGATGAAATTTTTTTTTGAAAACTGAAAATTTGCCGACAAAATTGTTTAAAAATTTGAGAATTTGCCAATGAGGAGAGAGGGAGATTGAGATGAATTTTTTTTTGGAAAACTGAAAATTTGCCGACAAAATTGTTTAAAAATTTGCCAATTTGCCAATTTTTCAATCAAAATATGTTTTAATTGAAAAAAAGCAAAACAAACAAACGTTTTTAAAAATTCAAATGAACAGTTTGAAATTTGCCCGCTGCCAAATTATTGGGGGTGTTTAACTCCCATAATTTCGTCCCTGCAAATGCAGATTGGAACTTTATCTCCCAAGCACTCACATTTGCGCAAATGAGGATACCTAGTCAGGGAGGGTAAGCTAGAAGGATGTCAGGAATACTTGAGAGGAACACACAACTTCCTTTACACATCAAGGTGGTCGTTATTTACTCTTGGTGATATTTTTTTCTAAATTTTCTCTGATTCGTCTCCTAAATATTGGTTTCAATAAAATCAAAAAAAAAAATCTACGAAGTTTCAGGTCGATCAGATTAGGGAAATCCGTGCCACAAGCTCCTTTTCGTTCTTATGGAAAAAAACACCTGGAAGTTTTGACTTTTGTTCCAGACTAAATTTCCCTCCTATGTTCACCAGGACCAAATCCCGTAAACTAAACAATAGAACATTTGCTATCGGATTCAGCTTGTGACATCGGAAAATAAGTCTTTTGCTTTCAACTTTTAGATTTTAATAACATGTTCAACTTTCTCAAATTTCAGGCTCCAGGTCAAACAGAGAATCTAGTAAAAATAGAATAGTCATGGAAATTCGATACCCAACGTTTGCTACCGACTATCAGACTTTCGAAATGTCCTCCAGATTTCAGCTTTGTTTCAACCTTTCAAAAACGTTCGATACTAGCTTGAAACCTTTGGCTTTTGATAGGGCACTACTTTTGACTGACTAGTCTCTGACACAGGAGTCCAGGGTACTCCATTTTCAGAAATGAAATCTGAGCTTCAGTTTGGGGAGGTAGAGAGGAAAAATTTTCCGACACATATTTTTTTTTAAACTAAAAAGTCGCTGACAAAATTTTAAAAACATTAAAAATTTGCCGATTTTTTAATTGAGAAAAAAAAACATACAAAATTAAAAATTCAAGTGAACAGTTTCAAAATTTTACGACTGCCAAATTACTGGGGGGGGGGGTTCACCCCCCACACACCACTAGTTTCGTCCCTGGTTGTAGATCTTGTCAGGAAGAAAGAAAACGCAAGCTATTAATTTGTACACGATCTATTATCAGAATGAAAGGGGCTTTTAAGTTCCCAAAATTGCAAGAAATGGCGAATTCTATAAACATTTTAATTCAGAAACTTTTTCGAACGTAATTAATAGGTATAATACATAGAAAATAGAAACAAAACTGCCGTAACTATTGATTGCCTATCCTCGATATTTACGGAGCAATATGAATTTAGAATTTGCGTCCAATTCATAACCGCACACATTTCTTAGTAACCCTTTCACTATTCAAGATAGGCAGTAATTATGGTTTCTGGTTAATTGACTGATGTAAAAAGTATTCTCATCCGTAGCTATTCTTTGTTCAAACAGTACATTTTCCTCAATGAAACTTCACTTTCGAAATTTGCAAAATTTCATTTAAGTAAAAGTTTAAACATTGAATTAAATTTTGTTCTTGACAATTTCTTATCATCATGTTCCGAAAGACAGCAGTGTATAATATTCTGAAAATTCAATAAAACTATAATCACTATTTGAAGCTTATCTTGAATATTGACGCGACTACCAAAGATAAGACTGATGCGAATCAAAATATTATCCAAATCATGATTTGAATTTCCAAATTCATATTTCTTCTTCAACACTGAAGGCAGGCAATAAGTAGTTATGTATAAGTTATTGTTACATGTCCAATGACTCACTGGTTACATTTATAAAAACTGCTGATATTTGTTATCAAATTTGCTTTGAAAGGCTATAGCCTGGTATGATAGGTGAATTGGCCCAAGTCGATTTTTTCAAATTTTTCTTCAGTCCTCTGTTTGCAGCGGTAAAAGAAAGTTTCAGAGCTCTTCATTACAATCTTATCCCCCTTCAGAGGATGTGACCTCGAAATATATGATTTTCACACTTTCAGCCCAATTTTGGGCATTTTTTCGGTCGAACTGAACGAAATTTGGCATGTGAATGAAGATCCCAGTATAAATACAGTCAAATTTTTTGAAATTTTGTTTGACCTTTTTTGCCCTCCAAAATCAATTTCGAAAATGGCGCCCTGGTCACTATCTTTGAGCTGGCAGAAATAGATTGATTCGTAAATAGGTCTCATTGTATTTCCCACCTTCATGCACATTTTTAGTATTTTTAGAGTAGTAGCATAATCCTAAACGCACAAAAAAACTATTTTATTTGGTTTTTTTTTTCACGTTGATTTCTGCCCATAAAGCTAAAAAACCAGATTCAGCACTCATTTCTTCTCAAGTAAGAATTAAAAGTAACCTCCCTCTAAAATGCTTAGCTACCCACATAAATTTTCACCGGAAATATGATACTTTTTATTTTTACTATGTTGATTTCAAGATAAAAATTAAAAAAAAAAAAAAACAGGAAATAAAATAAAATGCCCCTATACAAGGGCTTTGAATAACACATTGGAATCGAAGTACTGTTGGTCTTCTATGTGTTTTAAGTATGAGTTTTAACGAATAGGCCCCATACGATGCAAGTAGGGGAGGAATTTGTACCTCAGGACAAATGTACCATTGGAACTTCCGGCTCCGACATTATATTTGACAAAACCATCACCGTTTGACTTTGAAGTAGGTAGGACACAAGAAACTTTACCTACCAAGTGCAAAACCAATTTTTCATGGTATCGCATTAAAAATATATATATCAAAAGTTTTAGTCTATTTTTAGGAAACGGGGAATGTGTTTGAAGGTAGTAAACTTTGATTTAAACTTTTGGTTCGTATGCCAATTAGACTGTCATTAGGATGTTTCATTAGGGATATACTCAGTGTTTCTCAAAACTTCAGTTTTATTTTTTTTAAAAACAAAAAAAACACTGAAAGTAAAGAAGTAAAGTGAAATGTGAGTTTTGTGATTTTGAATAAAAACTCGTTTCATTTTCCGAATGTGGTCGATGAGATTGATACTATTTCGATCGTAATCGACTCCTCTAAGCGCTGACGATATCTGTTGTTTTCAAAATCCTCAAAAATTATTCGACATATGGCCATTAATTTGTTTTTATAAGGTACCAGGGAGTAATTACGCCAGTCGGCTAATTACGCTAGGAAGCCAAAAATGATACTAGTACATGACTTAACCGCTAGGTAGTGCTGGTATCTTCTAGATGATACCTGGGATAAGAAGTGCCTTGAATTTCAAGCTCAAAAAGTCGTCGTTGACTAGTGTGAAAAATAAAATGTGAATATCAGTGTTCGGTAATGACGGTATTATTATTTTCCACTGCCGGAAAGATGAAGTAAAAAAAGAAAATCTCATTCGTCCGAAAACATAAGTACAAAGTATTTTATATCATTGGAAAGGTTTTCCCAAGAACTAACAGATTATGTACAGACATTGTCGTTAGCGTGTAGAATAAAGATGGTACGGTAGTAAATGTGTATGCTAAAAGTGATAAAACTGATTTCAGTGATGGGGGGTGAATACGCCACCAAAGAAATCGGCTAATAACGCCATTCAGAATGAGGAATGATTTCAAGTTTTCAAAGCTCTTACTGTACTAATTTTGATTTGCATATATTGAATCAAGTTTCCCGTCCGTTTGTATTATTAGATGGCTCCTGCATTAAAAATGTTTGTCTCATTCCTAGTCTTACTGTTACTGAGTGTGAGTACGCTCAACTCAAAACCACATTTAACTTGATGTGTTCAATTTTTTGTCGAAGAGTTTTCTTACTTACCTTATGTTTAACACTTATGTGATATGTTAAAAAGTTTTCAAATACTAAACAGCAATTTTTTTTTCAATAAAAAAAGAAAATGTTTGTAGATGAGTGTTATGAATTATGAGATATGTATCTCCAAAAAATGTGCATTTGAAAAAGGCTTTCATTTATAAAGTTAGATTACCATACATATCTTTCGTTGTAAAATTCTAATCAGTTTTCATAGTTTTTCAAAAAGGTGCTTTTATAAATTAAGGACTTTTTTAATTTCTATTTTCTCCGAGGGGGAAAAAAACTTTCAAAAGTGGCATTTTTTTGTTACCTGGAGCAAGGAAGAGAAGGAGACTGAGGACGAAACATTCCTAAAATTAACTTCCTTTGATCACAGATGTTACACAATACTGAGTTTATTTCGAAATCCGAGAATCAATGTCCGAACCACTATGACACTTGCATATTAGAACGTGGCGTTATTACCCACCTATGGTTGGGAAAATACGCCACCATGGACCCTTTTTATTTCGGCCCTGAGTGCCCATCATGAGGTCTATCCTTCGTTCAAAGGCTATTGTATTGTCCTACTTGAGTTCCTCTGTGAGATGTGCTATTTGAATTCACTGTGAAGTCGTTAGACTGCGTGATATATCAATTTCCGCTTAGCATGGCGTAATTACCCTCCGATACCTTATTTTTAAGAAATGAATTTTTTACAGCGATTTTATCCGATTTTTTTTAATATGTCCCATGGTATATGTCAAGTTAGGTAAAATAGGACAAAAAAGTTTTTTTTTTTTTAAATCAACATTGTGACAAGGCATGGAATGTGGAGGGGCTATAGAAGGATACCTTTTTAAAGGAAGGATGAAAGTATTTGAGGCCGGAGTTTCACTTTTCTAGTTCACTTGGTCCAGAAGAAAACGATTTTTGGTTTCATGATACACGAGTCTCCCCTACTACACATTGAAACATAGGTTTGATTCATAAGGAATGGAAGAATTTGATATGAACATATATACTAATAGTTCTTTTGAAGAAATGAAGAAAAAATCGTTCGGTAGAGGCACGAATGACCGCGTAAAGAGGAATACGCGATTACGTCACAGAGGTAACGTTTTTCTGCTCACAGATTTGTTGATTCGTGCCTAGCCATTAGAATATCCATATCAAAATCTTTCAAAAATATATTAAATCAACAAGTTCATATGCAAAAGGAAAGTTCAAGTTAATCATCTCTACAATAATCTACAAAACTAGTGCAAAAATTGAAAAAGAAAAAATACCGGCCAAAAAAAAAGAGAACCAAAATATATGAAAAGGACATTTTAAACAGGAAAATACAATGAGTTTTTGTGTCAGTAAGTCAATCATTTTGAATTCGATTACATCTTTGCTTTATTTATCTGTTATTATTTCAACTTTCATTTCCATCGTTTATTAATCTGAAGTGAAAATCAAGAAGTCTCGGATCTCCGGTTAAAACGTAGGTGGATAGCTAAAAATTTTAGCAGAAGGTGACTCTTTATGCAGCTCTTACTTCAGAAAAAATTAGTGCCGAATCAGGTTTTTCAGCTTTACGGGCAAAAATCAACGGAAATAAAATGAAGCTGAGGAATACACTCAGAAATATTTGCAAATTACTATTTTTTGCCAGCTCAAAAATGGCGCCGTGGGCGCCATTTTCAAAATTTCAAAATTTATTTTAGAGGCCAAAGAAGGTAGAAAATATTTCAAAAAATTTGATTGTATTTATACTGGTTCCGTTTCGACAGCCGATAAAGCTGCACGTTCTAACTTATCGCGTTGTTACGTAGATTTTGTTTAGTTTCTTATCTCGCTGTGTTAAATCTTGCACGAATAATTACATTCGGTCAAACTACGCGCGGTTAGCCTATATGGCTACGCTAGACGAACTCTCAAAAATTATTTCCGAGCTCCAGGCTCAAGTGAAAGTGCTTAGTGATGAAAATACTTCGTTAAAAAACCAACTTGGGATTCGACGATACCTGAACAAGCCAACTAATGATACAATCAACGAACCTATGGACAGCTCTGATACTACTACTTCGCAAGAGACTAGGTCTACAACTTTTCATGAGTCAAAACCTCCACCTTTCTTCGTTAATGGCATCAAATCAATGCCAGTGTTTAATGCGCTGATCAATAAAAGTAAAATTAAAATAAATGAAATGAAAACTCTCCAAACTGGAGAGGTTAAAATCCTTTCATCAACTGTAGACGACTTCAGAAAACTGAGAGCCGTACTAGATAAACCTACCCTAGAAAACGAAGCAGAGAAGAAACTGCTAGGTGCACCGAGGTATCATACCTACCAAGTAAAGTCTAATAAGCCGTTTACTATATACATTAGATACATCCACCATACAACCGATACTGAAGACATTAAAAATGAGCTTCTCTCACTCGGCCACGAGGTACTCAATGTCCTAAATGTACAAATTCGTAAATGAGAAAGTGATAGGCCAACCTTGATCAAGTTGCCTTTATTCAAGGTCGACTTATGACCTAGCGAAAACAATAGAGTAATACTCTCTCTCAGCTCGTTACTAAATTATAAAGTGACAGTTGAGTATCCAAAGCGAACAAACACAGTGGCTTAATGTAAAAGATGTCAGCAAATCGGTCATTCGCACAACTACTGCAATAAGGTTCCGCGGTGCGTCAAATGTGGTGACAAACACGAGTTTAAAGACTGTAAGCTACCTCGAACAGCTCCAGCTAAGTGCGCCAACTGCCAAGGCCCACACACAGCTAGCTATCGAGGATGTCCTGCTTTCAACCCACCTGCTAATCGCAACGAAAAGAAGACTGCTGTTCAACGCATACTATCTAAGGATCGTCCAGTTTCCTATGCAAAAGCCATAGCTGGTAACTCTACACAACAAGAAAAACCTAGCTCTGCAGAAGAACCTACAGCCCTCCAACAGATCCTTAGCTCCCTGCAGCGAATGGAAGCTGTGCAAACCAAGCTGGAAAAGACTGTAACTGAACTGAACAACAGAGTGGTGAGACTGGAAGAGGCTAGTAAAACACCAAGTCCCCCGCGCAAGGTCCGCAAAAACTAATGGATAACCCAGTTGTACGTGTACTTTGCTGGAACGCCAACGGCATACTACATCGTTGGAATGAGTTGGAGCACTTCATAACTACCAACTACATCGACATAGCCTTAATTTCAGAGACGCATCTAACCTCATCCAGTCAACTTCGAAAGCTGCCGGGATACTCGGCATACTGTTGCTGTCATCCTAGTGGCAGCCCCAGGGGCGGCAGTCTGGTTTTAGTTAAAAACTACATCGCCCATACTGATACAGGCATATATTGCACCCCCAGAAATTCAGAGCTCAGTAATCTCAATCGAACTACAAAACACACCAATTAATATTGGTAGTGTATACTGCCCCCCGGGCATAATCACCAAGAAGCAGAACTTCACGCAATTCCTCGCAACATTAGGCAATAGATGGCTCATAGGCGGAGACTTTAACGCCAAACACCCAACATGGGGAAGCAGAATAGCAACCCCACGTGGCCGCGAACTACTAAGCTCGATAAATGACATCAAAAGCTCCACTGTGGCTCCAGATCAGCCAACTTTTTGGCCAACAGATAACGAAAAAATACCAGATATATTGGACTTCTTCATCACTCGCGGAATATCCAGCCAGTACCTCGATCTAACCTGCAAAACTGAGCTATCATCGGACCATCTACCACTCGTATTAGACATCAGCAACCGAGCTACACTCACTAAACATACCCCAAGGCTGACCAACAAATCAACGAACTGGGACCAGTATCGTGATAGTATCATCGATCAGCTGACTCTTAACGAAAAAATTCTACTCACTGGTGAACTCGATGCAGCAGTTGAAAAGTTCTCCAAAACCATCATCAATGCAGCCAAAACTTCTACAACATACGTCGAGTACAAGCCCAAGCCCAAAGCTCCTGCTTACCCAGCCGAGATCCTGCAACTAATCAAACAACGTAGGCAAGTTCGCCGGATTTGGCAGAGAACACGTAATCCGCTCACCAAAACAGTATTTAACAACCTATCAAAGGAAGTTACTGCAGTACTTGCACGACATAAGAATGCTACCTTCCAGAAATACCTGGAATCACTAGCACCTAACAAAGACCGCGAATACTCATTATGGAGAGCCACTCGAAAAATTAAGAGACCAGTCAACAAAAATGCTCCGTTGAAAGACGAAGCAGGCGCGTGGGCGCGAGATAGCGCCAGTCAAGCCAAACTTTTTGCCAGCTACCTCGAAAAGGCACTCACAACACACGAAATTAGATCCGACATCATACCTGACACCAACTTTACTGGCTACGATCAAATTAAACATGCCTCACCACGGGAAGTTGCACAAATTCTTGACAAGCTAGTGTCTACTAAAACACCAGGCCCAGATAGCATCGAACCAGATATGCTTAAGAACTGCCAAGAAAAGGTATTCTCTACCTAACCAAGCTGATCAACGCTGCTCTTAGACTGAAATACGTGCCAGCTCTCTGGAAGTTAGCCAACATCACTATGATACTGAAACCTGGTAAAAACGACGACTCTGTAACATCGTATCGACCAATCTCTTTATTACCAATCACAGCCAAGGTCTTTGAAAAATTAGTACTCAGAAGACTCGACCAGATAATTTCTGCAAATAATACACTCCCAGATGAGCAATTTGGCTTTAGAACCAAACACAACACAATCGAACAAGCTGATCGTATAGTGGCTGAAATCAATCATGCGCTAGAAAATAAAGAATTTTGCCCTACAGTATACCTGGATGTTTCTCGTGCATTCGACTGTGTGTGGCACCAAAGTTTGCTGCACAAACTGTCGAGTATACTGCCGCACGCCTACTGCCAGTTATTGCAGGTTTCTTCCGAGTAAGAGTTGCTACGGACTACTCAGAGTACCATCCAATCAAGGCAGGGGTACCACAAGGAAGTGTGTTGGGATCAACACTCTACCTGCTATACACCCATGACATCCCGAAAGACAACTCATCCTGTCTGGCCTTATTTGCAGATGACACAGCAATCGCAGTGAGACATACAAACTACGAAACTGCTGTTCAAAGGCTCCAAACATTATTAAATAAAGTCTACAACTGAGCATGCAGATGGAAGATTGCTCTGAACCACAGCAAATCTGTTAAGAGTAGACTATGCACTAAGGCACCATGGCTACACTCCATCAGTGATTGGCAGTCAAGTAATACCACTGGCCAATGCAGCTCGCTATCTAGGACTCCATCTTGACTTCAAGTTAAATTGGGCTGAGCACGTGAAACAAAAGCGCAGTTATTTAAATCTACAACTACGAAAATATTTCTGGCTGCTAGGCCGGAATTCAGCGTTGTCTCTACAAAGCAAAAGACTGGTGTATGTATATAGTCATACTCAAGCCAGTATGGACTTACGGACTTCAACTGTGGGGTACTACCAAACCCACAAACCGAGAAATCATCCAAAGGTACCAAAACAAGGTGCTACGAATAATTACAAACGCTCCTTGGTACATGACAAACGCCCAGCTCCACGCAGATTTAAAACTGGAAACTGTCGATGAAACCTACCAACGATACATAATCCGATACACTCGCCGCCTACATGACCACACAAACATCGAAGCAATCCAGCTACTCGACACCGCAACAGCAACAAGAAGATTGAAACGAATGCACCCACTAGACCAAGCATAGCTATTTTATTATACTAAATGCTATGTAGAAACACCCAAAAAACTATAATTAATATTGGTTGTTAAACTCGTCTATATTCCTGTTATCTAAAATTGTGTAAATACTGAAAAGTAGTGCTCAATAAACGATTAAAATAAAAATAAAAAATGTATTTATACTGAGAGCCTTCACGTGCATGCCAAATTTTATACCATTTTGCCGAAAAATACTGAAGATTGAAATGAAAATGTGAAAATCATATGTATATTTCGCGGTCAAGTCCCTCTGGAGGGGGTAGGATTGTGACGACGGGCTCTGAAGTTCTCTTTTACCACTGCAAGTAGAAGACCGAAGAAAAATTGGAAAAAATTATCATACTAAGCTATAGCCTTTGGTATTTTCTGAACTTCGGAGACTTGCAGTCCTTCCAACTTCGAAATTTGGCTGCGCAGCACTTTACGTTTTTCGTTTCTGTTGATAAAAGCTACAACCAGTTTTCTTTTTTCGGACAAGTCGAGACACCCTTCACTGATATTCGAAAGACGAACAGAGAAAGGTAATGAGCTGGATAGAAGAACGTTAGTGGGTATTTTCGTCCTGAGAGAACGCGCACTCACACTGGGGTGCTAAACAATAGATTCCCTCTTATTTTGTGAGTCAGGAATCTGAGTGACATAAAATGAGTAGGATACCTGATATTGTTTAATTTTTATTGGTCACAAGAAGTTCTCTTGCTCCAAGGAGGACCTGAGCACCACACCAAGTTCTGAATTTTAAACAGCAAGTACAAGTATGCACGCGCGGTGTAATTAGGGGTGCGGAGGTGCAAATGCATTCCGGGCTTCTATTGTGGCCTCGTGGGCCATTTTTTGCCGCAATCCACAACATCACTGAAAAAATGTCTAAGTTTGTTGACCGGGTCCCTTATACATTTTGCATCCCAAAATAATTTAATCGCCAGCAGGCCGTGACTGCAAGAAGAGAACTGGTGTCACTCGCAGCTAAAATCTGTTAAAAATCATCAAGTATTCTCTCCCTATCGCTGCTTAGACCTTCCAGAAAAATGAATTTGGGCGCTGCTGGGGAAACGGTGGCACCGCCCATGAGGCCTAGCTCATCGAAATACTCAGGATCGTTAGTGCTGGTTAGTGCCGTACAAATTTTCGTTAGTGCTGCCCCCCTTCCATACTTTTTAAAAAATGAAGTTGGGCGCTGCTGGGGAAACGGTGGCACCGCCCATGAGGCCTAGCTCTCCGAAACATTCTGGATCGTTAGTGCTACGTTAGTACTGGATAGTGCTGTGCCAATTTTCGTTAGTGCAACACGTCAACCCCTGCAGTCCTTCACATCCTCACTATAGGGGATAAAATACAAGGGACTGAAGACCCCATTCCAGAATTGAAGTTCAAAATGTGAGGATCATTAGTGCTACGTTAGTGCTGGTTAGTGCAGTACACATTTTTGTTAGTGCTGCCCCACTTCCATACTTCTTGAAAAATAAATTTGGGCGCTGCTGGGGAAACGGCGGCACCGCCCATGAGGCCTAGCCCCCCGAAACACTCGGAATCGTCAGTGCTACATTAGTGCTGGTTAGTCCTTTGCAAATTTTCGTTAGTGCAACCCGCCAACACCCGCAGTCGTTCACATCCACAAATACTTCCAAAGTATTCGGGAATTTTTCTCGAAATATTTTTATTGGAAAATATTAGAGATTTTCTCAAAAAATTTCCAATAAAATTCTTCTGAAATTTTCGGATATTTCTTTCCGTTTCTGGTGAAATTATCGGCCGCAGAGATTACTGATAATTCTTTGGAAATCGTCGGATTTTTTTCCACGAATAATTTTTTGTTTATAACAGCGCCACACTGGGCTCAGTAATGTTGCGTTTTATTAACACGCAACGAACGGGCTTTTCCTAATGCTGAGCGTTAAACGGCATAATCTTGCGGAAATTATCGGAATTTTTTCCTAAAAATTTCTGACAAAATTCCTTAAAAATCATCGGAGATGTTTATCGAAAATATCGATGAAGTTACTTGGAGATCATCGAATATTTTCGCTGAAAATTGTTGATAAAATTCTCCAAAACCATTGTAGTTTTCCCTCAAATATTTCCATGATCGGGAAATCTTCTCAAAAAATTTCTTGAATGAAATTTTTCTCAGAAAACATTGGAAATGTTCGGATGAGATTCTTTGGACATTATTGGAATTTTTTCCTAAAACTTCCTCATGAAATTCTTTTAAAGATCATCGAAGATTATTCCTGAAGATTTTCGATGAATCTCTTCGGAATACATTTTTCCTGGAGGTTAGTTGTTTCGAATATTACCGGAATTTGTTTCGGAAGATTTCCAGCGAAATTCCTTAAAAATCCTCCGAGATTTTCACAAAAAATCTTCGATGAAATTCTTCGGAGAACATTTTTTCTGAACATTGTTGATACTTCAAAAATCATCGGAGTTTTCCCCTAATGAAATTCTTCAAAAATTATCGGAATATTTTCCCTAAGAATTTTGAAGAAATTCTCTGGGAAACACTGAGAATTTTTTCCAGAGATGTCCGATAAGATTCTTCGGTTCAGCATTAAACTCGTTAATAATGAAGAAAAAATTGAAAAACCTATGGATCTTTTTTCGAATCTTTCCGATGAAGTTCCTTCAAAATCATCGGAAAACTTTCCCAAAGATTTTCGATAAAATTCCCTAATGTCCAAAAGTACGGTATACAAAAACTGGAGGACATTTGCGGTATCGAATTTTCACCTTTCTAACGTAAGTTTTTCTTTGAACTTTCTCAGAAAAATTGGAAATTCATATAAAAAGTATGAACGATGACAACAAAACTTTAGAAAGAATGGGTGTAACTCCCAAAATTGGGAAACAATATGAGAACCCTGAAATTTTCAAAAAGTATGGAAGTGGGGCAGCACTAACGAAAATTTGTACGGCACTAACCAGCACTAACGTAGCACTAATGATCCTGACATTTTGAGCTTCGATTCTGGAATGGGGTCTTCAGTCCCTTATATTTTGTCCCCTACAATGTGGATATGATCGACTGCGTAGATCAGAATACGATTTGAAATAAGAACAATTAACAGGACTTGAAAAATCGAAACAACTATCGCAGTAGGAGGGGAAAACCAAAAATTAAACACCATGAACTTGAAACACAGCTTTGTCAAAGTCTGAAAGTCACTGATTTCGAACACGGGAGTAAATCTTCAATTCAACCCCGATTTGGGCTTAGAAACCAAATTTCATAACAGAAACGACAAATCTCTTATTTTTGACTCACGCAAATAGATAAAATGGTAGAACTTTCTGATGACCATAGAAAATTGTTATACAACTCCGGAAGATTGGACTCGCTAGAAGCTCAAAATCGGTTTCGGTAAAAATTTTGCGCTTGAGAATTTTCGTGCTTTTTAATTTTTCCATAAAATTGCTACACAGACCATAAATTTTTTATTGGAAACGATTCCACCGAACGTATGCTTCATCATGAACACCTCCATTCTAGTTTTTCAGTCGATGGAAAAAGTTGAAATTTCTGATTCCTTCTCAGTCAGAGCACGGATTTTGCAAACACTCAGCAAAAACCGACTCCAATTACTCGTTCACACGCTTTTTTCAAGAGTGTTATAAGTCCAGATTCACGATTTTTCATGAGAGTGAAAACAAAGTTGCGGCAGAAAACGCAAGTGTTCTACAAAACGATGCATTCTCGTGTCCGGATTGAGGTTTAGGACATTAGTTTCGGCTTTAGCGGTGCGATCGCGGAAAACCAGTGTTACCATCACGTGTGCAGTGTTAAATTTCCTGTATCAAACCATGATTAACTAAAATTCCCAAAAATGTGATTTATAACCCTCTTAAAAAAGAATGTTAAAACTTTTTTCTATATCGCTACAGAGATTTAGGATTCCATCTATGTATTCCCAATATTTTCGTGAGCACAAGAACAAGCAAATATAAGTCAGTTACACTGCCTACTTTCTACTTTATGAGAATCGCTTACCATACGACACTTCATTTTCAATCATGCTATCGGAAACTGGGAGTTCGGTGAGATATGCGATAGATGCTAGACACGTTATTCTGTGTTCGTTTAGAGTTTTCTCAAATTTCAAAGCTAATTTACTGATATCGGGCAAATAAAAAAGTTTTAGTAAAAAAAATTCCGGGCCTAGAGAAACGGTGCCAGTTTTTACGTGTTCGTGCAGCGGCCAGTATCGGCGTACTTTCCCTCCGGAACCCGCGCCTGGGTATTCCGGCCAGCAGCGCACTCGTGTCATCATTTTAAACATCGCCAACGCCGGTAACCGGTTGACGACAGCTGCTTCACCCCGCCATATGCCTGAACGTTCTATCACCGCGGTTATAGAAGCGGTGTACGTTCGGTTGCGAGTCTATACTCTCGGTGGGCGCATATTCTTACGTAATCAATGATGGGGCAAAACGAGGAAATCACTTCGGTGAGCAACGAGCAACTAATGGCGGAGATCCAAAAAATTCTCAAAATCACCACCAAAACTAGTGAGGATGTTGCGGAACTAAAACAAAGGTTACCGACAGCTGAGGATGAGGTCAAGGTACTCAAAGAAGAAGTGGTGAGGCTGAATAACGCTGGTGCAGAAGTCGAAGACAAGGTGGATTACCAGGCCATTCACAGTCGAAAAAATAACTTAATAATAAGTGGCATTCCTCATAGCAAAGGTGAAGACGCTTACGAAATTACTAAGATGGTAGCAGCGGAACTTGGGGTGGTGTTACATGATTACAACATTGATGCAGCCCACAGGCTCCCGGCAAAAAACAGGGTACCAGACATCATCGTGAAGCTGCAAAGAAATGAGATGAAACTTGCCATGGTCAGAGAGGCTAAGAAAAAATGGCTAGAAATTCAGGGCACCCAAATTTTCATCAGCGAACATCTACTCCCAGAGACCAAAGTATTGCTGCGCGAGGCCAAATTGATGAAGAAAAATAAGCTTCTTCAGTTTGTCTGGACCAAGAACGGTGTGCTGTATGTGAAAAAAGGCGAGGCAGATCTGGCAACCAGAATCAGTAATGCACAAGA
Organism: Acanthococcus lagerstroemiae; assembly: GCA_031841125.1. NCBI lineage: Eukaryota > Metazoa > Arthropoda > Insecta > Hemiptera > Eriococcidae > Acanthococcus > Acanthococcus lagerstroemiae. The sequence continues at coordinate 51,898,823 of CM063112.1, read as the reverse complement.
CTTGAAGAGATTCAACCCGGTGGCGAATCAATCCTTTGATAGCAGAAACAAAAGAACGGTAGAAGATCGTAGCCCTGGGCAAACATCTATGGAGATGGAAAGCTGTAAAAGGTTCCAACTCCAAGAGCAGAACGAGAAGATAAATTAAAACCTTCCGGCGGGGACTCAAACAACGTTAGACAAATTCAGTGTCATAGGATCGCGAAGTCCAGTTATTAGCAGAAAGAACGTGCCAAGTGCCAAACCAGATGGGCTCAGCAAGGAACATCGTTCAATATCAGTTGCAAATTAACGCAAAGTAAGTGCCCTTGCCAAAGGGGTCTCACTGAACTCTGACTCTTCCCCAGTACAGTACGCAGCAGCTGAGGGGAAAATATGCTGCACAACCCCCTTAAGATTAAAGGGAGGGAGGGAGAAAAAACAAAAGGGTAAGCTGGGGACTAATTTGGAAAATAATAGAAAAAATATCAAAAGTTTAATAAAGGATCAATATACCTTCCCAATTTCAAGCAACAAACAAAAACTTGACCTTCTATATTTTAACTGCCGTGGCCTAGTTAGTGTTGATAGAATCTATGGATTCGAAAGCAAAATAAACAAAATTAAATGGGATATAATTGCCCTTTCAGAAATTAGGAAATATGGGGAAAACTTGGTCACTAAAAAGCAGAGGTATACCTTCTACCACTTCGGCCAAACAAAGGGATATCGAGGAGTAGGATTTTACATAAAAAAGGAGTTAATGAACAGAGTGGAAGAAATCCAAGGAATTTCGGAAAGGATCTGTTTCCTTAAACTGTCTCCCTATTGACCAAATCTACTGAAATTTCGCTTACTCAGTTGCGGAAATTTCAAATTTCCGCAAAAAATTCGAGGCAGATGCAGAATTTGGGAGCAGAACGTAGCGATTTTTCTGATTTTTCCGCTGCAGTATCTGCAGCGTCTCCAGAATTCCTGTCCATTACGTTGCGTTACGCTGCGATTATCTAACCCGCGGCGGGCGCGGAATTTACAATTACGCTGCGTTCAGAAGCTTAAAATAAAGCCGCAACTGATGCGTAATTTAAATATTGAGGCGTTCAGCTGCGAATAATGAACGTGCCTCAGTAGCGGACATTGTGGAATTTCTGTTCTGCCGCGACTTTATCTGTTCCGCATCAATAGTGGCTGACGCAGAATAAAATGTTCTGCGGCGACTTTATATGTTCCGCATCAGAAGTGACTGACGCAGAATAAAAGTTGAGGCGTTCTACCGCGACTATTCCACATTCCGCGGCAGTAACGATTAGTGCGAAACATGAAAGTCGACACGTTCTACTGCGATCCTAATAACTGCTGCTGATCCAGAATTTTTTGGCCAGTAGCGTTTAGAAGCTGCAAATACAAAGCAGTGGCTGATGCGGACTTCAATATTGGAAGTGCTCCATTGTGACTGTGTATTCAATCTGCTGCACAGAATTTTTCTTAATATAGGCTAAAGGTACCGCAAAATTCAATAATAAACAATAAAGGATCTGTAGTAATAATCCTCCCTTTAAACCTCCCTAAACCTCCCTTCCATCCTCATTGTCACCAAGAAAACATATCTGTAGAACAAATTTTTTTCTTGTGTCTCAAAAAATTCAAATCGTTTTGAATTTTTATTGACGCTCGGATCATTTTTATGGCCTCTGATCATTATAATGACGTTGTTCTGTGTACACGTTCTTTATTATTGACGCAGCGCTCGAAATGATTGACCATGTATAATTCGCGTAAGTTGCCTCCAGGAAAAACGGTACATCCCTGCATTTTCGGAGCCTTTCCAATAATACGACGAATATCCGATGAACAGTTTCATTGTGGTTGCCTTGAAGTTGCGAAAGAGGAGATATTATATTAAACTACCCAAAACCACAAAAATAATGGAAAATCGATTTTTTGACAGACCACGTATCACCAGTTTTACCTTTCATGTACGAATGTAAATGTAGCGCAGTGCGCGATGATTTGGTTTCCCTATGTAGTCCCTGTATGAATAATGCAGTTATAGGGGGGAGAATTCCGCAGCCCCATAAGTTGATGACAGACAGAAAAAATAGTAGGTAACAGTATAGCAAAAATTTTCCTAGCATTTCATGTAATTTTCCATCTGTGTCCTCTTCCCCCTAGTCCGTCCCTAGAAGTAGATATATTTGTCCGAGGCACCCTGTTGTCAAGAGCGGACATTAAAAATTTGAAAACCTAAGTATAAATACCTATTTTCACTAACTCGAGCACCCGTAACCCATTCGATAATTTGAATGCGTATAAATTGGAACGAAATAACTGTCAAACGACCGTTCGCAATTCACTTTATTTTACTTATGGCAGTGAGGTGTCGTCAAATTATCAAATATTTGATAACTGAACGGAAAAAGTCATGCAAGACCGATACAATAAGACATTATGAAAATCGAAAATGTTGACAAAAATTAATGTCGGAATTGAAAGTGTATGTCAAACCCGGTGTGACCAGATCGAACAGAAATTTTTTTGAACTTAGAGAAAGGCCCTTAACTTAGGGACGTTATATGCCTTTCTTTCTTTACTATTTTCCAATACTGCAGGCTGCGCAGCTGCCGGTCACTTAGCGTCGTCGAGTCGTCGTGTGATGTGTCGGCGTGTCGGCGTGTCGGCCGCTGTCCCGCTGGCCGTTATTCGAATTTCGAAATAATGATAAACGAAAGTTTCATGCAATTTCCGATCTTGTTCAAACTTATGAAATTGAACCGTTAAAATTGTTGCAATTACTGTCGTTCATGGGAAGATTTTTTCACAAGGTCGTTTCCTAATATCGGTTATTCGCTAATGAAGAGAGGAACAAGTGATCAATTTATTTGATGAACTTGGTAAGTATTTACATTACCGGTAGCTGGTAGTACTATCTGACATCGGTTTCATATTGCACTGACATTTGTGTATTTGCATGAACACAGATTTATGACGAATGTAATCGCAGTTCCAACTTGCCCATTGTCCACTATTCAGCGATCCAAGTCGTCAGTTCACTCGTAAGTACAGTATTCATGTTTCAATATGCACGTTCAAAGGCTCGAGCATGGTGCAGGAACTTTCTGCTTGACGACTATTTTGGCAAAATTGCACTCGTATGACGAGCGTGCACTAACGAATGTCACGCAACAAATTTCCTTAACGTATTCGCATTTAATCAATGTACAGTACCGTTGAATACGTTCATTCTGAAGGTATGAACGTATTCAAAGGTATTCGGAAATGAGATGTCGCTACTGCAAGATGCAGCGTACCGTTTTGTCAGATTCAATTTAGATTCTCATTTCGGCATCGGTTTTGATTAACAAAAAAACTGAAGCCAGTCTCAAGTTCATTATGAAATGTGGTACATGGTGCAATTGACTAGTTCATGGACGATTGCTATCAGTTATCCAGGTCTTTGACTATATATAAACTATATGGACTGATCAAGTTGATAAAATGTTTCAACATCTTTTGTGCTATAATGATTAAGCGAATGATAACAGGTGATAACCTGTAATTTATGTAATGTACATATACAAAGATCTGCGGATTCAAATAATTCCTGTCACCATAAGGATTGTTTTTGATGTTAATGATGAACATTCTTAGTCTCTTTTTGATTAGTTGTTTCCCATTGACAGCAATTACTGAGTTCGAAACGATAGTTGTGGCGTTTAATGCTAAAACAACATTCGTGAGGAACTCTTGTTTTGTGAAGAAAACTTGTGCTTTGATACAATTTTACGGCTGCTTTTGTTACAGACTTTTCCAACTTAAATATGGGAGCGGTTGAATTATTCCTGTAAAACAAACGCTGAAGCAGGCTATGGAATAAAAGACGTATTGATTTGCCTTGTTTTCTCCGTTTTTCTTCTCATTCTTCCTTTTGTGCAAAAATATTTGGCTGTATCAATAGAGAAATACGGTATATATAATTGAAAAATACATTGGTTGATGTATAGGCTCAAAAGTGGACTGATTTTTAGCAAATAAATCGCATCTTTTCAACATTACAACGTTAGGATCTAGGATACAGAACAAACTGATAACCAGAAATCACAACAAGGTCTTCTCTAATCATTATAGCACAAAAGATGTTGAAACAGGGTCGTGTGCAAGATTTCCTTGTAGTAGTGTCGTCTTGATCAGTCCATATAGTTATATATAGTCAAAGATCCAGGTGAGCGTTGTGAAGAAATTTTGGGCTTTGTGTTCATATTTCTTTTTGGAAACGAAATAAATCCGAAAATATCAGAACTCTAACGTCGCGAATCAAATAATGTGAAACTGATACAAATGAAGTCTGTGGCTGAATGAACAAACCTCTAGTATTTATCATTGGTAGCGCGAATAGTTTGTTGTTGATAGGATTTCGTTGAACTCATTGCGGTTTCTGAAGTCAGTGGGCGGGTGTTGATCTTAAAGTTCCTGGTTCAGAGTATTTCTTTGGCTGCGTGTACATTTTCATAGAGGGAATCGATATGGTGATTATTATAGGTCTGTTCAGGCAGCGTACAAAAATTAATCTTTATGATTTTTTCTGTAAGTTCTGTACAAACGTCTCTGTAAATTTCTGTAGTGCTGTTGTGTAATCGTTTTAGCGTATGCTCAAACACTTTTTCTGCACTTTCTGTTGAAATTTCCGATCAACGTTTATTTTCATGGATAAATCTCCACATAAAATAAAATTGAACAATTGCAAATCACCTTCAACGTTCTCTTATGAAATTATTTAATTGTTAGCAAATTTTTTATAAGGAATAACCAAAATTTTTTTCCGTTCCAACTGTTCACAAAAAAGTTACAGAAACTTACAGAAACTCCAGAAAGTCGGTGCTTGAACATTCTCTCTGCAGTTACAGAAAGTGCAGATAAGTTGCCCAAACGCACTTTCTGTACATTTTGTCAATTTTGGTTGTTTCTGTATGCTGCCCAAACAGACCTATTTTGTTTCAACAGACGCTAATATTTTTTCCTGACGTCTTGGCCGTATTATATGGGGTTAGCAGGGCGTCCATATTTAGTCACTTTTTTCTACAAAGGTCACTTCTTGCCACTCATTCTGTATACATTTCACTTTTCAATAATCTGCTCTCATGCTGAAAATTTAATTTTCAGATTCCAGAAATGCAGCCACCCAGCACGCGAATGCGACGCGAAATTTATCTGAAAAACTTGCATAAATTGTTCGTTTATTTTCAAATAAAAATTGTTTTCTTTCATACTAGCATCAGAAATTAATGAAAGTCGCCGTAGTATGCATTGAAGAATATTCTGCTTTGTACAGCAGTGAAATAATAGTCGCTCCTGAACGCTGCTGAATAAAATTTTCTGCGCAGTTCTGCTTCCAATATAGTCCGCTCCGAGACGCTCCAGAGAAATAATTATGTGGCAGAATATAATTGATGAAACGTAGTGGAACGCTGCGGAAAATAGATTTTGTTCGAAGCAGAACTATGCGGAAATAGATTTTGTTCGAGGCGGAACAATGCGGAAATAGATTTTTTTTCGAAGCGGAATAATGCGGAAATATGATTTTTTCTGCGTCAGTAGAGGAATAGAATTCCGCAGCTGAACGTTGCGTGGTAGGAATACCGTACAGGATTGCGGAAACGGATTCAGTTTCTTCGCGACTGAAGTTGCGGAAATTATTTTCCGTTTCAGTAGCGAGAAAAAAGTGTCTCATTTTGCAGAAATTTTGAGACGCTGCGGAATCTTGCGGAATTTAAATGTGAAAATGGTCAATAGGGCTATAAGCAAAACGATAAAAATTTTGGTAATTTCGGTTTATGCTCCGGTCTTGGACTCAGAAGAGGCGGAGGTCGATCAATTTTATAACGATTTAAACGTAACACTGGAAAAGCACAGTCAATATTATAATCGCATTTTGGGTGACTGGAATGCAATCGTAGGAGAAAAACAATATAATGCAAACGGCGAAAGACTAATAGAATTTTGCTCAAAAAACAATTTAAAAATAGCAAACGCTTGCTTTCCCAAAAAAAGTAAACTAAAATGGACCTGGCAGTCCCCTGGGGGGAAATATCGTAACGAAATTGACCATATGGTAATAAACGACATGTCCATAGTTCAAAATGTTACCACATTACCAGGTTTTCACTTTGGATCAGACCATAGGATGTGTAGAGGAACAATTAGTTTCCCAACGAGAACAAAGTATAGAAACAGAAAGAAACTGGAAAATGAAATGAGAATTTACAATTTACAAAATTTACAGAAGATATAAAGGAAAGTCTAGAAGCCTTACAAGAGAGGTGGGAAGAAAAACCGCTCCAGGAACTCTATGATTCGACGGTAGCTGTAATTAAGGAGGTGTCAAACAAGTATAGTAAAGTAGCAATGGCAGTAAAAACTGAGGATAAGCTATCTGCGGAGACGAAAGCCCTGATTCAAAAGAGAGATGAGTTAGAAGGAAAAGAGAGGAAATCAGGGAAAGAAAAAATTGAGTTTTTGTTATTGAGGAGAAAAGTTAGGACGGAAATTCGGAAGGATATGAGGAATTTTGATCAAAGGAAAATAGAGGAAATTTTATCGAGTGACCGATCAACAAAAAGAGTTAAAAAAGAATCATCTCCTGATAGAAAACTCATTCCGAGTATGATGAATCAGAAGGGCGAAAAGGTCTACTCACGTAGAAGTACTGTCGAGAGTGCTACCCATTATTACAAAGAACTATATAAAGGCGAAGATTTGGAAATCGAAGAAGAGGTTTCCGAGTGGAACGCGGCAGAAGAAGACTTCGCAGATTTTTTAAAGTCAGAAGTTCTGGAAGACTTAAGAAGTTTAAAAACTGATAAAGCAGCAGGCCCCGACCAAATTGATAATCTATAACTTTACGAACCTTCGACGAAGAGCTCGCACCCATTTTAACAAAACTATTCAATAAAATATTAAAAAATGAAACCATTCCTTGTCAATGGAAAATTGGTGAAATAATACTTCTATACAAAAAAGGTAATAAAAACAACATTAAAAATTACAGACCAATAAGCCTTACCTTCAAAATAGGCAAATTATTTATGAAATGGATGAAAGAGAGACTTTACCTAATTCTGGATTTCCAACAATCAGATACACAAGCAGGCTTTAGAAAAGGGCGATCAACAGTTGACCAAATGTTCATACTGGATCAAATCATAGAAAAAGCATTAGAATATAATTTCGATATCTATTTACTTTTTATCGACTTTGAAAAAGCCTTCGACTCAATAAACCATAATTTTCTATGGAAATCACTTAGAGAACAAGGAGTGTGCAAAAAAGCGATAAACATTTTAAAAAACTTATACCAAGACGCATATGCTTATGTGAAAACAGACAAAAAAGGGGAAAATTTCAAGCTAGGTCGAGGCGTTCGCCAAGGAGATCCTTTATCTCCGAATCTGTTTAACAGTGCATTAGAAGGAGCTATGAGACAGCTAGATTGGGAGAATAAAGGTCTGAAAGTGGATGGAAAGTACCTAAATAATTTGCGTTTTGCGGACGATGTCGTACTAATTTTTGATAACCTAAAAGAGCTAGTCGAATGCGCTGAAGAGTTTATACAAATATGCCAGAGTGCAGGTCTGAAAGCTAATACCGAAAAAACTAAGATTCTTTCAAACGCCAGAGAAGAACGAGTGATTATTGATAAAGAGAATATTGAGTGGGCAAGTGAAGTAGTTTACTTGGGACGAACAATTTCTTTCAAAAAGTCACGCGAGAAAGAATTATCACATAGAATCAAGGGCGCATGGAAAAATGTTTGGAATTTTAAATATATTTTTAAAGGAAAATTACCTACTTACACAAAAACAGAAGTGGGGAGAAGTTGCACGCACCTTCACTGACCTACGGGTCACAGACTTGGGCACTGACCCAGAGCAATGGAAAGGTCTATGCTTAATATAAAAATTAAAGACAAAATTTCAAATGAAACAATCAGGGCAAAAACAAAAATGCAAGACATTGCAGTGTCAATCAAGAGAAATAAATGGAAATACGCGGGGCACATTCGGCGAAATGGGGGCAAAACTTGGAGGAGCAGGGTGGAAGGGTGGATTCCTTATGATCAAAAAAGGGAGAGGGGAAGACCCACCACTCGTTGGAGGGACGAATTAGTCAAGGAAATGGGACCGAAGTGGGGAAGGTTTACCCTTGATAGGAAAAAATGGAGGGAGGAAGGGGAGGCTTGTGCCCAAAAATGGGCGGTGTGTACAACTGGCGGAAGAGAAGGGGGAAGTGCTCCCGAGTAGCGGGCGGCACTACAACTCAATGTTTAGTCGTAAAATTAAGAACACACCTACATGCTGTATATAATAATAATATAATATCGGAAACTACCATTATATTCCCATCATTTACCCGTTTGAAATGAATGAAAGGGTTTATTGAGAACCCCTGACCCAGATGGTTTGAGAGTATGGCGGTAGACTGGGCAGAACAAGGAACGACCAGCTTCGAAAACGCTTCGCCCAGTTCACGATAAACTAGGAATCCATAGACTGAGCCGAAACCTCATCGGGTTTATTTATTTTGCGTGACCAAGAAAGAAGAAAAAAGAAGAGAAAAACCGACATCGAGTTTTGCATAATTTGAGCGCATTTGCCGAGACAAATCCGACGGTATTGGGTTTACGTCACATCGAGGGTCATTCGTCTTCTTCGCCGGATTCGATTTTCTCTATTTTTTCGGTTAATGACCCGACTAAAATTCGGGCTTTGCCACTGAATAGATCACGAACAAATCAAAACTAACAATCAAGTATTCTGTTACTACTCCATGTTTGCACGTAATAATTATTAAACAGATACGTACATGAGAATTTCGGTATCAAATTCCTAACTAAGTCTCTGTATCTTTTAAAACCTTCAAGTGGTGGCATGGTGAGGGAATCCCCGCTTTCTATATTTATTAATTATTTCTGTTGATTCTTATGTAAAATTGACCGCTGAGTTCGAATATGTCATTTATTTTTACCACCAGATCAAATTAGAGTCGCAAACTACGATTCGAGGGTGTATTTTATAGAATACAGAACTGTATTACTAGGCGAATAGACTAAAAAAAAAAATTGACTTTCATTTTACCGCTGTTCCTATGAAAAGTGACCGCAGAATTCGAATCCGCCATCAGTTTTTACTTACGAGATATTCAAACGCCTCTACAACCTTTTGACGTAGCGGAAAAATAACATTTGAAAGGTGTAATGACGACACACTTATCGCCCTTAGTAAACGAAACTCAAACTGTCCACAGTGTTGCCAGGTTTTTTACGAAAAATTCGCCATGTTAAAAGTTGAAAATCGCCACAAATCGCCACTGCCCAAGATTCATATATTACTAAGTTACCTCGAGGCGAACGCAACCCGCTACACATCACGCGGCATGGAAGTCTGTCACAAACGTGCTCATCACTCTTATCAGGAACAGCACGCGCTTAACACGCAACAGCACGCAATTGTGGCAGGCTGCAGGCTGGTCCAAGGAAAATGTAAACAATTTTTTTTACATTGAATTTACCATAAAAGAAAATATCGTTCTGCTATCTTGCAAATATTTCAGAAATGGAGGAGAAGATAAAAATTTGCAATATATTTCCATAATGTACTGAATGTGTACTTCACGACTACAAGCATCACATATTTAACGTAGGTCCCCTTGTTATAATATATGTGAAATTTTCAAGCCCTTATTTTTCTTATGGAGAATCTCATTGAAAATTTTTGTTTACCTTTTTCTTGGACCAGACTGCAGCCTGCAGCCAATACAATTGCGTGATAAGCCTGTGCTGTTGCCTGATAAGCGCGTTTGTGACGTCAAGGAAAACGCGCCTATTAACGCATTAACACAGGCGCTTATAGATGAAACCCGTTCTTTCGCGCTTTTCTCGGAAAATACTCATTTATATGAAAAATTTATAAGAGTGAAAGTTGTAGCCCTTGTTATTTCCTTTTCAATGAGTATAGTTGCAATTTTTTTGGTTGAGTTTACAAAAAATGTTGCCCCTTACCCCTTAGCGGTCGAGGTAATGTTAGTAATATATGAATCTTGGCCACTGCCACATTCAATTTCTTCGATCGATCCTAGAGAACCTACAACTTGCCTAGTCCGAATACTAGCTCCCACACTAGGCTGCCATTCAAAAAATAATTGACGTATGTTCACTGCTCAATGATGGCCCATGATAGAACATACGTCAATTTAACACGGCAGTCACCATTTAAAAAAAAAATAATTTGACGTATGTTCCGTTGTGGCCCATATAGAACATACGTCAATTATTTTTTGGACGGCAGGAGAGATGTAGGGATACTATATTTTTATTATTTACACACAGGTATGATGAGCCGCCATTTTGATTCACAATGCGCCCGTCGATGCCGAATCCGATTAAAGTCTGGTCCAGTTAAGAAACATAAAACATAACTGGCCACCCACAATACACATCGATACATGGGTTTTTTTGTAGTTTGAGGGGAAGGACAAGTTCAAGAAAACGTTATCAGCGCCGTGAAAAAATTATGTTTCTTAACTGGACCAGACTTTATAAAAAACAAATCATTCTTTAATTAGACTTATTTTTTGATTTTTTTCAAAACTCAGAAAAAGAGAGAAGTCACGCATTCTGCCTAAAAATCGCCACAATTTTTACGCATCGCCCGACAGTATTTTTTAACGCCCGGCCAATTTCAAAATCGCCCATTTGGCGCAAAATCGCCCCACCTGGCAACACTGACTGTCCAAATGCTTCCGCAGATAATCGCGCGGCCCAACTAATATTCAGTTATGTGCCCTCCCCTCCTCCCAAAACCAGTATTGACTGCATCCCCTCCCATTCGCCGCTTCCTCACAAAACCAATTCCAAACATCCGAAACTGCGCTGGTCGCACGTTCGGCGCTCACCTTTTCGAATATTGCAGCAATAGATAGTACTCTTTGAATACTACAAAAAATTTCATGCGCATATGTGGCCAACTCTCAAAATTGAAGAATCATAAATTTAAAGGAAATTGAGATCTTTTTAATATTACAGCGAAAAATAAAAATATAAAATTCATATAATTTAAATTTAAATTTATAAATAAATTTAAAAAATAAATTAATACTATTATTAATATTAAATCTCCTAAACGATTTATTATTATTGGCTACCTAGCTTAAAAGTACGCAAAATAATAAATTTTCTTTAATTTTTTCTGGAAAAATTTTACATGAAATTATTTTTCTATTAGGTCATTGGATAGTATTCGTCGAGTCCAACAAAATACTTCATGTACATAAGTTGTCTATTCTCAAAAATAAAGCGAGTAATAAGGCTTGAAAATACGCAAAATCGTCATTTTCCCCCAATTTTTATTTTCAAAATAATCTGAAAAGTCTGTTGCTGTAAAAAATTATACCCCGACTACCCCGGCTATTGCTGTTGTACACAGTACGCGTCGTTGGTCCAAGGGCTTCGACCGATATCCGAGAGGTGGTCTTTCATTTTGAACAGAGTAGTCAGTTAACACGACTCCCTTATTCTCGCCCGTCTCCATGCTGCGTTCCACGACTAGACTTTGAGTGTGATCACGCCAGGCAGACGGAATATTTTTGTGTACCTGCTTGCCGTTCTGCTAGCTGTGTGTTTCGCGGGTTCAGTGACTTTTACCCTTCCCCGTAAAAATTTGAGAAAATTGATGATTTTGTATATTTTTAAGCCTTACTACCTCCTTCAATTTTGAGAATAGATCACATATGTACAAGAAGTATTTTTTTGTACTCGACGAATACTATCTAATGACCTAATCAAAAAACATTTTATATAAAATTTTTCCAGAAAAAATTAAAGAAAATTTACTATTTTGCGTACTTTGAAGCTTAGTAGCCCCTTCAATTTTGAGAATCGGCCACATATGCACATGAAATTTTTTGTAGTATTCAAAGAGTACTATCTATTGCTGCTATATTTCCCACAAAACACCCTGGTGCGGGGATTCCCTCACCATGCCACCAATAATGTTTCTGGCGGGGATTCCCCGCCATGCCACCAGTAGTGAATTTTTCCCCCCTTGCTAGCACTTAAAGGTTAAAGAAGTCCGTCTGTGTTTCTGCGCAAAGGATTGATCCGTGGCGGACTTACCGTAGTCTCATAGCGCTGCGATAAAGAGGCCAATTATCCACTCAATTTTAAAAACTGAGTTAAAATTTGATATTCGTGTAGTGGAGCATATGGCGATGCAAGCGTGCCAAAGTGGCTCCTGAAACACTGCACCCCCGGCCCCGGAAACTACCCTTTCGAGTATCGCATCAGTGACCGGAGGGACGTTTTGAAGCTGGTCCGAGCCCCCATTTCGCCGTTCCCTGCGAGGGCCACTCGGTGGGTGTTATAGTCGGCAACTGGCCTCATCGCCAATTTGCCATGATGGCCCAAACTACGTAAAGGTTCAGAAATGTTATTTATTTAAGACTATACAGTGTTGTAATAAAAAATGAAAATACTGTTATACGTGTCGAACAGGGGGACCCGCTATCCCCAAATCTATTTAATTGTGTTCTCGAGCAGGCATTTCGGGATTTTAACTGGGAGAAGAAAGGTATCAATATCAACGGGGTAAACCTCAACAACTTGCGCTTTGCCGACGACATCGTACTTATTGGAGGTTCAATAGAAGTTATGACGATGTTTAAGGAATTAAGGATAAGTTGTTGGAAAATGGGCCTAGAAATAAACACATCCAAGACTAAGCTGCTGATCAGGGATCAAAATGTAAATGGCGAAAAGACGGGTAAAGAAGGTATCAAATCAATCAAGATACAAGGCAGGGAGATAGAAGTAGTAGACGAATACAAATACCTCGGCCGAATTATCTCGTTTGAAAAAGGAATAGACAAAGAAATCCAGGCTAGAATCGGGTACAGTTGGAAGGCTTATTGGGGTCTAAAATATATTTTTAAAAGCAAGATGAAATTAAGGGCAAAAATAAAAATATGGGACACCTGTGTCGCGCCAGTCCTGACATACGGGGCCCAAACCTGGGCCTTTACTAAAAATAATTTAGGTAAGTTTGAGAAAACCCAAAACGCAATGCTGCGAAGTATTCTTGGTTACAAACTAAAAGACAAAATTAAAATTCGAGACATTCATAAACAAACAGGAACAGTTAATATTGGATATAAAATTAAGAAATTGAAAATCAAATACGGAGGCCATATGGCGAGAGGTAACAAAGAGAAATGGAACCTCAGGTCAACCGTATGGCTACCATACGATCGAATACGTAAGATATTGGGCGACCTACCGCCCGATGGACTGAAATTCTGAAGGAAATAGGGCCGAATTGGGGGAGTAGGTCGCAAAATCGAAAGGAGTGGAGGTGGGTGGTGGAGGCTTATGCCCAGAGATGGGCGAACTGAGTATCGGCCACGGCGCCCTCAGTTCAGGCTGTATTATTATTATTATTATTATTATTTTTTTTTTTAAACTCTATTCGATCTGATAATCAGTTATTATTATTATTATTATTATTATTATTATTTTTAAACTCTATTCGATCTGATAATCAGTTTTGTCCTCACTATTTCACCAACTCCGCAGTTCTTCAAAATGTAACTAAAACCTTTAAAAGTAACTCCATTTTACGGTATACATACGGAACGATCTACAGAATGAAGTATGGGTTCATGCGTAGCTCATTTGGGCGCCTTTGAAAAGAACGATTCCGGCCATCGCTGTGCAAAGGCTGTATCGGTGACACCAGTTACGGCTATGGCTTGTTTCGTAAGGTGGAACTAATTACATTGTGGCGTCTGTTTCGCCGTCGCTTGTTCGCACCTCAGCCACAACCAACAGAAGGCGGAGGCTTAATTCTCTTTAACGCTTCTACACACTACCACTAACGCTAATTTCCGAATTACACAGCATGAAATTAACCACTGTAAAACTTCGCTACGTACTATATATATATTACATGTGTACGAGCGTAGAGTACTTTACTTTAAAACTCGAAACAAGTTTAATTATTTTCGGTGTTGCTCTTTTTACGGGTCCCCTTTTTTGTTTTCCCAGTTTTCCCTCTTCGAAAACGAAAAAGCACGAGCGTTTGTTTTGACGGGGATAAAGCGCGGCTGGTTGAGAATTTATGGAAGCTCAAGTTGCAGGGTTTAAGGAGATGTCGGTACTGAACTTGTGTGGCTTCGGAGCACTAACACAAGAAAGGAATTTGACTGCAGCGTGGTCCAAAAATTGCACTTTCCAATTCGTTTTCAGTTTCAAAATAAATGTTTCGCTGTCTGCGCAGGCGAGTACTCGAGTTTTTGTTATTTCCACGGGGTGACTCCAACACACTTCGAAACTTTCTGGTGCGTTTTCGACTCCATGTCATGATTATTTCCACAGTGTTTTTTTTAAACAAGTTTAGCCCATTCTAGAACACAATCCTAGTCTCAGCCAGTTTAGTAAACATCAGGGAGGACCTTGTCTGGTAGAACTGGAAATCCGGAAGAATCTCATGAAGCTGGGGTGCCTTCGTCCTCGCCGGTATATTTTTGTATATAGCTCGACTTGGCCATTTCCTCTTGTTTCTTACAAGAGGCCATGTGTCCTAGCCGCATAAAGCTCTTGTCTCGTCCATATCTTGCCTGATCCTCTTTCCTTTAAAAATTCCTAAGAATTGAAAACATACCGCTGCTTTAAAGATTTCTTTACTCGGTTTCTTCCGTTTTTCTCTATCTCTCAAGATATTTGCAATTTTCATGGAAGTCTTCCATTTTCCCTCCCAGATTATGAAAAAATATAAAACTACCCGGCTATCAAAATTAGAGTTCGTATAAATTTGAAATCGATACATTCAAGGCGGAAACGTGTAAGACCGAAACATTTGTATAATACAACAAAACTACGCGGCTATCAAAATTTGATTTCGTATAAATTAAATCCCAAACAACATCGAGTACATAAGTCGCCTTGCGCTTCTTATGCTGAACTTAAATTGAGGAAACTCGTGAACGACTCAACCGATTGTTATCAAACTTTCACCAATACAACTTCAAGTACTTCTCTATAATGTACCAAAATTTGGAATCAAATGATTCGATAGTTCCTGAGATTTTTGTGCCACAAATTTTGTCCTCAAGGAAAACTCACGAACGGCTCGACCGATTGCCTTCAAAAGCTTATTTTAACAACTTCGAGTACTTCTCCATAATATACCAAAATTTGGAATCAATTGATTCAATAGTTTCTGAGATTTTCTTCCCACAAAATTAAGGTGTACATATATAAACCTATATATATATATATATATATAAGGAAACCTGAAATTCAGCCACTATTACAGTCGTGTTCTAAACACTCTGAAACGCAAAAAAAACATTGCCCCCGCCCCCAACTTCACAACTGTGACGAGTGTAATACCTCCCTTTTCTTCGAAAAGTCGGTAAAAATATAAAACCGCTTTGCAAAAAATGTTGCAAGGAGTTCGATTAAGAATGGTGTCATTTACGTTGCATAGTCTGCCACTAGCAGGCAGAAATTATGAATTCGTACTACGTACTGCTACATAATTATTTTTACTACAGGAACTCCCCCAGAGAAACCCGCGGAGGTTAGGGGCAAGTTGATGTCAAAATTTGGGATAGATTCAGTCTTTATGTTATCATCGTGGATTTTTACAATTTCTATACTGTCGATCCTTTGTACTTCGTTCATTCCACTCTTCTTCACACAAACACATTTCAGAGTTCTACTCCTCAGACATCTTGATTTCAGATTTCATTCTGTATTCGCTCTTTCTCCTGGTTTTGCAATCTTCACTCACTCATCGTATTCGCGGGTTTTATAAAGCTTTAATTCTTCAAATATATATATACTCAACGTTCAAGAACACGCCCATTTTCGATTTCGATTTTTATTTCGTATGTTTACTAGACATTGCGAACCATAAAAGTGCCGCAAAGCTTTAAAATTATTCTATGTTCGATTATATCGAGCCCAGAAGAACCTTAGGAATAATCTAGACCCGTCTAGAAGAGTCTTAAGTCATGAAAAGTTTTGAACAAGTTTATAAAAGCTCTAAAAAGTTTCAACAAGTTGTAAATCTGTTTGATGAGTCTTAAAAAGTCAAAACGAATCTAGAGGAGTCTTGAACAAGTAACCGTTAAAAAAAAGAAAAAAAAGAAAAAAAAAGAAAAAAAAGTCTTAACGAGTCTAGAAGAAGATTCAAATATCTCCAAGAGTGTACATAAAATCTAGCACGTATTTAAAAAATATTTCAAGAAGTCTGAAATAGTCTTAAGCGAGTAAAAAGTGTGCTGCAGAATTATTAAATAAATCTTGAAGACTCTCAAACAAGCCTGTAAAAGTCTTGAATTCATCCACCTAAGCTAAGAAGTCTGAACTGCATTCACGTCTTCTAAAACAATAATTAGCTCATCAGGCAAATTCTAAAAACATCAGTATTATTTTTTCAATATTATTTAATAAAATTTTGTAAACGTCATTTTTATGCGGTTATGCAGAATTTTTGTGGAGGCTATCATCAAAGTTCAGAAAACATTCCTTCTTATTCCGCCTTGGTACTTACGTGAAAAAAATCAGAAATTTTGATGCAAAGAAAGGTGAGGGGGTCCAGCTGTACTCTTCTATTATACAGAAAATGCCTTGCACGTAATATTTAACAAAAGGCCTCACAAACGTTAACGCTGCCATTGAAATCTATCAGCCAGAAGTTTTTCGAAATTAAGCAATTTTGAAGAGTTCCAGGAGAGAGGGATGGTCGAGTTTAACATAAAAGATTCCCTATGAGGGAATCTAGAACATCGAGTTCAGTCGAGAAAATTGGTAGCCTATAAAACATCACTCTCATTAGGGTACGACTGAAGTATCTACGTATCGAGAATTTTGAGAAAAAGTAAATTCAAAGGTCAATGGACTCTGTTGAATTTCGAATATTATATAAAGTGAGAGAATGAGCTTAGAAAATGCATTTATAGTGTCCATTTTGGAGTGTGAGTGAACTTGGTTATATTCCTTTTGTAGGGTGTGCCAATTCACTTTTCCTTCAGCTGTGAGAACTTATTCCAACTAATAACATAACACCCACGGATTGGACAGACTGCACAACTACAGACAACCAATCAGAGCACACAACCAATAACAATAACCACTGATTGGACAGACTGCATATTCACAGACAACCAATAGGAACGCAAGACTAAACAGGCTCACCATACGGTACTATCCTCGACTATAACTACAGGACCACAAGAGACAAGTCTCATTTAGGGTACTCCACTGATGATGGCATAACAGCCGAAAGCGCTTTGGAATACAGCAGAAGGAAAAGTGAATTGGCACACCCTACAAAAGGAATTAGAAAATGCAGTTGGAAGTTTTGAAATATGTGAAGTGTTCGTACAGGATTCCAAATTTCCAATGATAGCCTCAATGCTGAGTCAATTGTCGCCAAGTCAAAAAAGGACCCTGATCTAGCACCATTATTTGCATCGTTGCAGCACTCAAAAGAGGACTCCCCATACACCATTGTTGAGGGTATGTTAGTTCGAGGGGTGCGAACTGTCATTCCAAAGTCGCTTCAAAAATCTGTTTTGGATGAGCTTCATTCTACTCACTTAGGAACCACAAAAATGGAGCAATTGGCGCGTCGTCACGTTTGGCAAAGGTTCGATTCTGGTATTGAGAAATTGGTCAAGTCATGTAAGAATTGTGCACTCATTAAGGCAAATCCACCAGAAGTACCAGTGCACCCGTGGGAGGTGCCTTCTGAGAACTGGGAAAGGATCCATATCGACTATGCAGGTCCGTTTCAGAATTGCCATTTTCTCATTTGTGTCGATGTCAAATCAAAATGGTGTGAAATCAAGCTGTCACCCCAAGCACCAACTACAGCATCCACTATCGAGTTGTTAAATGAGATCTTTGCTTTCCATGGTTTTCCACGCTCGGTCGTCTCTGATAATGCCTCGATTTTTGTCTCTGATGAGTTCGGCCAGTTTTGCACTCAAAATGGTATTCGTCAAAAGCTAACTGCTCCGGGTCACCCAGCAACCAATGAGCTTGCTGAGCGAAACGTTCAAACGCTTAAAGCAGCATCTGCGTTCCATGTCGAGTGATGGGTCGTCACTTAGAGAGAAAGTGCGCCAAATTCTCTTCCGTTATCGAGCTACTCCACTCGCATGTGAGAAGTCACCTGCTGAATTATATTTGCACCGTCGAATCCGAATCCGCTTGGACGCTATTTTTCCACAAAAGAAAGAGCTGCCACAGTCGACCTCAACCTCAGTACGTTCTCTTGCTGAGGAGGAGAGAGTTCACGTGCGAGTGCATGAGCACAATAAAGATATTTGGGTTTTCGGTAGGGGCAACTGTTGTACCTAGGACCAGTTGTATCGAGGACCGATTTCTACTTTGGTGCCCCCACGTGGTAATAAACGAAACCAACACTACCAACCTGCTAACATTTGGCGACGTTTAACCTGTTGCACATGTTTACTTATCCGTTTTTGTGAAAACAGTTGACGATTTTCGATTTCGCGTTCGTAAAGTAAAATTTTCAGCACTCGGTGTTTTTCATATTTTAGTTAGTAAAACTTCATCAAATGTTCCAAAAACGCGCATCTGATGCCAGTATGCAATGGGGAACAGAACTGGTAGGTTATTTTAGAAATTAGTTATCAACTCTTTTTTGCGAAAAATTTTTATTCTCAAATGAACCCTAGGACCGATTTGCTAGTTGTACCTAGGACCACAGAAAACTTCGTATAAAACGTCATAATTTTTTGTTTTCGGATGCTGCGAAGTGAAAATAATGTAAAACGAAATAATGGACCCTGTGGCTATGAAATCATTGACAATATTTAATTCGTTGTTAAATAATGTACTTATTATTCAAAAATTAAAAGAATTTTTGATCCGACGTGGATCTTAGCGCGTTATTGATAAAATTAGGTACAATGTGTAAGAATAACCTATACCTAAAAATGTTGTAATTTTGAAGTACTTATAACATTTGTACTTTTCAGACATCAAAATATACTTTCGTTAATAATTTTGTAGCTTTTAATGAGGTAGTCCTAGGTACAACATGGTGTTGTACCTAGGACCAAGATTTTCAAAAAAACATGAAAAATTGGATATATTTGATGTTTTCGAAGTCCATTTGTGCGAAAGTATGCAGAAAGTGTAGCTTTATCCAACAGAACAATTCAAGAAATTCTATCACCCATACATCAGCTTACAGAGCCCAAAATGTGAAATATGGTCCTAGGTACAACAGTTGCCCCTACAATCAGTCAAAAGTTGGGCACGCGCCACTATTTGGTAAAGTTAGACTCGGGGCACACACTCAAAAAACATATAAATCAACTGAGAATAACAGCAGTGAAGACTGATACTCCAGCACATCCAGACTACTCATACCCACCTGAACCAGCGTTGTACAGGGTATCAAATGTTGAGCCACAGCAGGGGTCACAGGGAGACTGTCAAGAAGCTCCAAATTATCGTCTCACACCTGGGCGATCAAATCGTTTTAGGAGACCAGTTGTTCGTTTCCCAGAAGATGTTTAAAATAATCGCTGTATCGTCATTTTCTTTAATGCCCCTCACTTTTATCTTAATTTCCAATTTTCATCTTAATTTTCTTCTTTTTCCAAAAGCTAAAATTTTTTGACGGGGAGATGGTTGTACAACATTAAGATTCACTGGCTGCTGAATCTGCCACTCGTTTTTACACGTTAGTATTTTCAGGCCAGTATAATATTAGTGTTAAATTATAATTCGTTGTGGCATTTCAGTTTTCGTTTTCTGTCGTCTAAAGTCTGAACGATAAAGTCACAACATCAAGTCTAGGACTTGACCTGTTTAGAAAAGATGATTCAAAATTTGGTAATTCTCGAAATATTTTCCTCCCATAGGCTAAATTTCTTCCTTTTGGTCTAAAAAAATAACCCACCAGTCAACGTCTTTTCGAAATCGAAAAATTTTGAGGGGGTCTCGCAGAGGGGCGGTCAAGCTTAACATAAGATTCCCCATGGAAAAAAATTTGAAATTTTGCTTGAAAGCTTCCAAAATATCAAAGTTTGGTCGAAAAAATTCATTCCACTATAAACAGTCGTTTTCATTAATAAAACTGGAATAACTACCGAGAATTTGCGAAATAAATTGATTCGAAGGTCAATGGTCTCTGTTAAGTTTGGGTTGTAAAGGACCAGTCGCGTAGCCAGGATTTTTCTAAGGGGAGGGGGGGGGGATCAGCAAAATTTTTGGGGATACATCTAAGATGAGCTGTATGTTTTTACACTGACGTATCAGTATGTTGTGCTTTTCAACTTCAATTATATATGTAAATTTCATTTCGCGCAGTTACTGTGATACTGCCAGCATATAAAAAATTCTCATCTCAAGGGGGGGGGGATTATCCTCCTAATTCCCCTTCCCCTGGTTACACCACTGAAAATGACACTTTTTTTTAAATAGAACTTTACAGACCACAGAAATCGTATTAAAGCATGAAAACAATCATCTACTCAGACTTCAGAAACACTAAACTCATTATAATGAAACATTTTCGTCCAATCGCCCATTTTTAAGGTTTCACTATGGGGGCAGAGCCCAGAAATCATAAGTAATATCGTCAAATATATCTAAAATCGTGATTTTGAAATGTCTGTAATCTTTTTTGAAGTTATTTCAACTGTAACCCTTATCCAAAATGGACCTTCATCTCAAATGGAGCCGGAATTTCAGATTTAGGGTCAAACCGATACGGAAAACTATCCACCAATCTGAAAAATCATACCTATGTCGCGTTGAATTTTTCAATTTTGAACCCCTGTTCCCATTACAGATGCCACATTTTAATATTTCGGTCAAATGAATGTCAAAATTGAATTTGCGGGCTATGAAAACCTATACTAATCGATAATATCCGTATTATATTTCACTCCATTTTCGTCCCCCTCCTCTTCCTATAAAGTCCTAATTTTGGAGGTAGGGTCAAATCTATATCGAAAATGAATTCAGCGAGTTCGAAGTCTGTCTGGACGATACTCCGATTGCGTCATTCACACAAATGAAAGATCAAAAAGTTCTTCTCAAGAAAGATAAACGAAACACCAGAAAAAAAAAACATAAATTTACATGAGATGGAAGGGATGGGAATAAGGGGACGAAAAAGATTCTCATCAATGGATAGATACCGATCTACGAAAAAAGGTTTGTGGATATTTTTCGTCCTTTGTATTCGCATAAGTCGCTGCGACTGATAAAATGTCGAAAATTGTATACCTCGTCCTATAGAGCCCGTGTTAATGTACGTCAAGGTAAAAGTAATTTTCATCCCCTGTCCTTTTATACTTTGCGACATTTTCAGGGTAGTTAAAAAATTATAAAGAACTACTTTTATAGAAAATCGCGTGTAGAGTAAATTTTGTTTGAAACTGCGCAGTACAGGTGATAGAAATGGAGTTCTGAACCAAAAATCAGAATTTAGGGGCTTCTCCCATCTGGTACCGAAAGTTCGGTTCGGTGGAGCGAAATTTTTTTATCAGGACGGTGACCTGAACATTTCTGCTGAAAATAAACTTTGTACCATTTTTGTCTAAATTCATTTTACTTTACCGAAGGGGTAATCATGTACATTGAATAATAGGTTCTTGAGGCCTACAAATTAATTCTTAATATTACTTATTTGACTACGAATTCACAATTATGGTACTTGAAGAAGGGGATGGGACAAAATTTCCATATATTACATGATGGAAGTCAGATACCAAGTTTTTCGGATCGCCGAACCTGTTTTTACTATCGTTATCACAATAAGACTAACACTGTAGCCCCGGGGAAAGAGGGAGGACAGAATTCTTACGATCCGTGTATAATGCTTACCAATTATTTGGGCTTTTGTGTTCCTGAGGTCATAGTTGGTGGAGATATGATTGCATTTTCTCTGTAATATGTAACTCATTTGTGAAGAATGCGGCGGTGAACTACGTGGGCATGAATTTGAGTACGAAATCTGTCCAAGTCTTCAATCTTGATTTTAGGAATAGGACCTTTCCTCTCATTTGTGTTATTCTTGCTAATATAGAACACTTTTGTCTTCAATCAATGACCGAGCAAGTCTCGCCATAGCAAAACGTCATGTTGATGGGTTGGCAGGGGCTACAAATTCAAAATCGCAATATTATTTAATTTTGAACAAAAAATGAAAATAAAATTGCCAACTGAAATTCCTCTGTGGATCCACTCTATAGAATTTTCAAGATGTACTATCATAACCAAGTTTTCATTCGTTTTAAATATTTAACCTGCATTTTGTATCTAATACTATTGTGACGAAGAACGCTCCCGAGCATTCGAGATAAGCGAAGAACGATCGACACATTTCGAGCAGCAGAATAGAAGTTCGATAACGAGAGCGATAAGGAGTTTCGCCGATAACGCCGGGATATATAAAGGCCGCTGGCCGACGCCGTATAGTCTAGTTTTATATGTGATAAACTGTGCGTTTTCAAAGCGATCTAGCTACTGTTTTCGTGCGTTTGTATTTGTGTGACATTAAAAGTTCTTATTACGTGTTGTCATGCGTTTTTCGGTGCGAATCTAGTTACACTATATTACTCAAATAATTTTTACTTCTTTCATAGTTATGTTAATTCATGAAAATTGACCTCCACAATTCTAGATTCATAATCAAACATTAAAAGTCCATTTGGAGATTTCAAAACTCAGTTATTCGATATACACGATGCAGTTTGTACGAGAATGTTGTCTCGCATCCTGCCTCAGATGTTTCAATTTTGAATTTACAAGAAAATAATATCATAAATTAATTTGGCGACTTCGAAAACCTATTACTCAACATACGTGCTGCGATGTATGGCAATCTTCCCCACCCCCTCTATAAGGTGCCAAAATTTTAATTTGGCGTCAAACTGCTACCAAAATATAATCCGGAAATTTTGAGAGCACATCACATCATGCGTTGATTTCGCTAATTGTGCTAATGAATGTTTAAAATTTCTAGTTATCAAATCCCTTTTAAAATAAAATAAAAAAGTAAGGAAACACGTGTGATATACAAATAGTGGTGTTAAGAGACGAAGAAAAAACATTTTTCGGGGCAGGGAAACGGGTCTAGAGATTACTAGTGCCCCTTTTATTCCCAAGACTCAGTTCCTTCAAAAAATTGTCAAATATTCAACGTTTTCTTTCACTAGGCCTGCGTTAATGTATGTTAATATAAAGGGTGATTTGGAACACGGTATTGATGATATGTGGGGGGAAGGGGAGCTACGAAAATATTGCAGGAAATTTGTCCTGTGGAATATTTTAGAAGCTTCAAATCGTGTTCACAAATTTTTTCGTTGTAGGCCATTTTAGACAACTTACAGGCAGAACCCCTGATTTTTATTTTCTTATATATTTTTAAACTTTTTTTTTTTTTTTTTTTGGTACAATTTTGGACCCAGAGAAGTCGGTCAGGATGCCTTAAATCTTAAAATTGATCCTCATGCCTTCGAGAGCTCCCACGCTAAATTTCATGCTCTCGTGAAACGTAGGGTTGGATAGGCTCTAAAAAACGGTCCGGGCAATTCGGTCGCTAGCGGCCCACAAAGCAAATTCAGGAGCGAAGGCCCTGATTTTTTTTTGTTAGAATTCTCAGTGAGAAAATGAACCCACCCCTCACGATGGGTGACGTATTAAATCGTATAAATTTTCTCTATAGAATTGATATAATTCGAGGTAGTTTAGTTTCTTCATTCACAATTCCATAGAGAATTTCAAAAAAATATACAGTGAATTTCAGAATTGAGACCATTGCCGAAGGGTTCGAACAGAAATGTTTGTATTTGTCTAAATACAAGTAAGTATGAAAATAGAAAAAAAAAGGGGGAAGAAAAAATAAAATCAATAATATTGATATAACAATTTAAACTTCCTTGGTCTGCAGGTATTTTGTCAATGGAGTTGTGCTTTGGAATATTTTCAAGAATAATTGAGCTGTTAATGGTTTCATAGGTAAGTAAAGAATGTATCCGGTTTCTTGCAGTACTCCTGGCTTTGCTTGAAGGTTGTAGAGGATTTGAGTCAATTATGGAGAATGCGGTCACTATTGTCACATTTAATGAATGAGGATCTTTGAATGAGCCAAAAACTTTTTTGAGTGCCGAATCTTTGGCCCACCACTTTGTTTCACCAATAAGATTTAAAACGCGTCCATCTTTAGTGACAGCCCGCCACACGTTCATACGTTTGTAAGAATCGCGGAAAAAGACTCAAGTTTGTTCAGCAGATACCATGAAGAAACTGAAGCTGTAGAAATGACGTGATATCCATCATCTATGCGTGCATAGCACCAAATGTGCACTAGCACTTCGTGGGCTTTTTTCTGGAGCTAAGCTGGGAATCCGTTATCCATTATACGGGCCCTTCATATTTGCTGCACCATCAGTGAACAACCAATACACTTTGTAATTTCAGTGTCATTCTCCTCTAAATTCTTTGAGATTAGGTCACAGAGACCTTCACCAGTAGGGTTAGTGGTTCCAAGATGACACAGTAAAGTTTTTTTTTGCAAACTTTTTTTTTTTTAGCTGACAATCGTTTTTTCGCCTTATTTTGCATGGTCAATTTTTTCCCTTTCCCTTTTTCGATTCGCGGCCTACCGGGCGATCGCCCGGCCGCCCGGCGGCCCTATCCAACCCTGCGTGAAAGTATGCGCTGTTTTTTTATTAATCAGCTGTGTGGGTAATGTCGTGATGTCTAGATCTTAAATCTGATTTCTAAAACGGATAATACTGGCAAATTCGACGTATTAGTTCATTTTGTGTCCTTACACATAACTTAGAACGTGTGCTCTTTCGTGTTACGCCAATACGACCTTTGCACGACGGTTTCACATCGCTGGCATAAGGCCAGTAATAGCCCTGTACTTTTTGTCTTCGCGAAAATACACCGACCACCGACCGATTAAGGTTGTGCAAATTTATAACAAACTTACCTGATAACGACGTCCTTCGACTGCCAGTCTTCATGCTTCGAAAAATTCAACAATAAGGCCAGTATTTCCTGCAACATCGTACATTGTAGCATCATTAATAATCGAACATTCCAAATCTTAATTTTGTTAAATTCTATCGACTGATCTCGATCTGCTTTCTGATTACTGTTTTAAAAAAGTTTTCAGCAGGATCACGAAGACAGTAAGTATCGCTAACGTCTCCTTCGCCAGTTCATTCTTAACCATTATCTTCTCCCAGGAGTCACCATCATTTCGACATGGAGGAGGGTAGAAATTCAACAAATCTTGTCACCAGTTCACCGCACCAGGGTGATGCTATTTATAGTTCATACAAAGAATAGAATTTTTCCGCTCCCCCTTTCCCCCTCCAGATTAATACCGAACAGACAGGAAAAGCATTTTTATATACCTACTAGAGAGGGATTCCCTCTGATCACTGTTGCGATACTCAAAAGGGTGATTTCCGGGGCCAGGGCTGCGGTGTCTGGGGAACTAATCTGGCATGCGTGCATCGCCATACGCTCCACTAAGCGAATTTCAAATTTTAATACAATTTTGAAAATTGGGTGGATAGTTGGCTTCCTTTTCGCGGCACTATGAGGAGTCCTACGGTAAACATTTCAGCTAATTCGAATTCTTCAGCCCAAAATACCTACATATTATTAATATTCATATCGAATTGAAACTCTATTTCAATAATTAGGTAGATCATAGCCCCCTCAGCCCAATTTCCAGGGCACTATGAGGGGGCCTACGTTGTAAATTCTTACAAATTCGAATCCTCTAACTCAAACAGGTATGTATATTAATATTGATAAATATATCTATACAGAATGTTAACTCAGTTTTGAAAATTAGGTCGATTATTGCCCCCCCCCCTCTTCTTGGGAGACGACGAGGAAGCACAAAATATCTATATTGATATCCATATCGAAGTAAAACACAATATTGGTAATTGGGTGGATCATAACCTCTTTTTAGATGCTCTAAGAGGGGACTATGTAGTGAATTCTTATAAATTGAAATCTTTTCAGCGCAAAATACCTATGCATTGATATCCATATATGTCAATCACAGCACCTTGGTGGATCATTGCCTACCTCAGCACTGTGAGGGGTCCTACGTTAAAAATTCTTACAAACTCGAATTCTACAGCCAAAATACCTGTATGTTAGTATCCATATCGAATTAAAACTCAATTTTGAAAATTGGGTGGATTATTGGTCTCCTCCCGACACATGAGGAGACCTACGTTGAGATTTCTCACAAATTCGAATTCTTCACGCCCCAAGGTATCCGTATATCAATATCCATATCGAATTAAAATTCAATTTTAAAAACTGGGTGGATCATTGTCCATCCCCACATTTTGAGAAGTCCAACGTTAAAAATTTACACAAATTCGCATTTTCCAGCCCAAAATATCCATCATATTGATGTGCATATCGAATTTTAACTCAATTTTGAAAACTGAGTGGATCATAGCTCCCTTATTGGGGGACCATGAGGGGTCCTACGTTGACAATTCGTACACACTGAAATCCTCCAGCCCAAAATATCTGTATAATAATAATATCCATATCGAATTTTAATTCAGTTTTTAAAACTAGGTTGATTATTGCCGTTCCCTCAGCACTGTGAAGAGTTCTACTTAAAAATTCACACAAATTCGAATTATTCTTCAGCTCAAAATATCAGTATATCGATATTCACATTGAATTTTAAATCAGTCTGGAAAACTGGGTGGATCATTGGCCTCCTGATCGTGAAGCACTATGAGGAATTCTAAGGTAAAAATTTTTACAAACCGGAATTCTCCTGCCAAAAATAACTGTATATTAATATCCATATCGTATTATAACTCAATTTTAAAAATTGGGTGAATCATAGCCTCCTTTTCGGTGCACTACATGGGGTCTCACGTTGTAAATTCTCATAAATTCAAAATTCCTAACCCGAAATACTTATATTATACTGATATCCACATCGAATTTTAACTCAATTTTGATAATTGGGTTGATCATCGCGGCACTATGAGGAGTCCTAGGGTAATAATTCTTGCACATTCGAATTCTTTAGCCCAGAATATCTATTATATTGATATCTATATCGAATTAAAACTCAATTTTGAAAAGTAGATGGATCATCCCCACTTTACGGAGCACCATGGAAGCCCTACGCCCTAAATCCTTACAAAATCAAATTCTCTAGTCCAGAATACCTATACCTTGATATCCATACCGAACGCTAACTCAATTTTAAAAATTTGGTTGATCATATGCCCCCATCTTGGAGCACTACGCGAAGTTCTACGATGATAATTCTTTTAAATTCGAATTCTCCACCCCCAAATACCCATATGTGATGTGGAATAAGAAAACCGACCTTACGTCAGAAAATTCAAATTTGGGTTTATGACATAAATTTGTGGGAAGTGCATTAGCATTACTAAGACTAGGATTTTTATGCGCTAAAAAACCGAAAATATGCGTAATAAATATACGCTAAAAAATGTGAAAATATGCAAAAATATGCGCTATAAAATCGCACCCTCATTGGTATCGAAATATAGGGTTTTCGAAGCACTACAATAAGAGCCATTCGTTTTAACGGAAATTTCATTAAATCATCAAAAGAACAAAGAATTTTTTCATTTCCAAATAATCGCAATTGCAGTTTGCAGCTTCGCAGTTTAAAGCCTTGAATAAGCTTTTATGTAGGAAAAAAAAAAAGACCTTATACGTGACTACCGATAGGTTTTTTTTCTTGTCTCTAATTTTCTAGTCTTCAGCCGACCTTCTTCCAGCAGCTTGCAGCAAAGAGCAAACACCCTGTTACTGTTTTAGGGTGTTTGCCGCGCGGAGCGCTGCAATTGCTTTTTCATTTCTTTCTTTAAATACGAGTGAATTGTTTACAGCTCATAGTTCAGTTTTAGCTCAGTTGCGTTTAGATCGTTAGATCGGTCTTAAGGCGGAGGCGTGTAGTTCGATTCGTATTTTACTCAT
Source organism: Acanthococcus lagerstroemiae (assembly GCA_031841125.1). Classification (NCBI taxonomy): domain Eukaryota; kingdom Metazoa; phylum Arthropoda; class Insecta; order Hemiptera; family Eriococcidae; genus Acanthococcus; species Acanthococcus lagerstroemiae. The sequence goes on along the minus strand of CM063112.1, from coordinate 51,870,772 downwards.
AACAGTATAATTGTGCGACTCTGTTCTACAAAAGGAAACTATTTCCTCAAAGAAAGTGAAGACATTAACTGGATTTAGAAGAGGTAAGTGTATTGTTTGTTTGTATGAAATGGGTTCTCAGTTGAATTAGCGTGTATAATGTATTTGAATCGAACCAAGTACAAGCAACATTCTGTGGTACTCTTATCTGGAAATTTTCCGAGGAATAATGCGATGTGAGTTATGTCTCATAAATGTTAGCAGTATTAAGTAATTGGTAATTTTGGTATTCTGTTCCAGAGGTCTTTCACGAATATTTCGTTTCTCGTTTGACTATTTACTTTCCTCTTTCATTATCAATCAGGATCGAGGAATCATCCAAAACCATCAACATGCCTTCAATCACGAATTTGAACTTCTATTATAATCGTGTAGCGGAATAGATGAAAAATGTGAATAAATAATTGGCAGATCACGTTTTGTTTTTGAAATGACAGATTATTTTTCTCGCGTTAACAGTTCACAAATTCACAGGAGTGGAGCATAGAGCTAATGTCTTTTCGTTTTATAAACATTGTAATGAGGAGTGAGAACACATTAATGTGTGCGTTTTCTGAAGTGAGAACATAACTTTATTTGCATGGAAGTAAAATTCCTCGTTTATTTGAATCGAAACAAAATTCCTGTCCCTCTGAATTGTTATCAGCAGTTGACTCCTGACTTTTTAAATTCCTTGGATTTATGTCCTTTGAATTTATTTTTTGTCTTGTAAAGGTAGAGTGTTTGATTTCTGCTTGCCACTTGGAATGAATTAAACGGAAAATAGAAATGTATTCTAGTTTTCTAGTATGTTCTGTGTTGATCAAAGTCTGCCGGGTGATTGCAGTTTGCAGCTTCACAGTTCGAAGCCTTGAACTTCCATAATGTGCGTGTAGCGTCCTGAGCTTTTATGTTCCCGGGTCCGGGGGAAAAGGAAAAGAAGACTTCAGATAGAGCCTTAGAGCATCATTCGCTTATCAAAAAATACCTATTCTACACTAGCGCTTCTACAATTTGCATAGTCCCAATGGCAAACACCCTGTTACTACCTCGCGATCCGCGAGGTCGCTTTTTTTTTTTTTTTAAAAGAAAATCGTGAAAATGTTGTCAATAGAAGTGATTTTTGGCTAGTTTTTGGGAAAATATGCGCTAACAACCTCAAATAGCGGGAAATATGCGGTATTTGGCTATTTTTCAGAGAAAATATGCATTTTTATGCATTTATAACTAAATATGCAAAAATATGCGCTATAAACTTTTGCATACGGATTCAGAATTTCATGATTCGCAAAGATAATATGAATATGCGCTATCTAGTATTACGAGAACAAATATGCATTTACATAAAATTCCTAGCCTTATGCATTACTCTTTTGTATAAGAACACTGCTACTTCGTAAAAGTGGTACTAGATAGCGCTGGCGTCGGAGTTTCTCTAGAGAAAGAAAACCAACACAATGTAAAAATGCATTTACGCGAAATTTCGTATTGTAGCAAAGAAGGTCGGTTTTCTTATGCCACAGGTAAAGGATAGAATCGAGCACGTGTTTGCAAAACGAGATGATAATGATGACGGGGAGACTACCACGATGCTACAGCAGAGGAAATAACGATTCGAACGTTAAAATATAACATAATATCTCCCACTCCAGCCCCCTCCAGGCACAAACAAGGTAGGAAGGTAGCGCGAAATCTTCAAACGCTTATTCCCATAATTTCGTTTTCTGACGTAAGGTCGGTTTTCTTATTCCACATTACATAAATTGATATCCATATCGAATTAAAATTCTATTTGGAAATTAGATGGACCGTATCCCCCTTTCATGGGCACTACGAGGGGTCCTACGTTGTATATTTTTACAAATTTAAATCCTCTAGCCCAAAAAATACCTATATATTGATATCCATACCGGATTTTGACTCGATTTTGAAAACTGGGGGATTATTGATCTCCTCCCTGCATTATGAGAAGTTCTACGGTAATAACCTCGAAAATTCTTCAATTTTGAAATTGGATAGGTTATAGCTCTCTTCCTGGACCATTATGAGGGGTCCTACGTTGTAAATTCTTACAAATTCAAATCCTTTAATCCAAAATACCTATATCTCGATATCCATTATCAAAATACAACTCAATTTTTAAAATTAGGTGAATCATAGCCCTTTTTTCAGGGCACTAAGAAGGCTCCTACGTTATAAAGTCCTACAATACAAATCCTCTGACCCAAGATACCTCTATTGATATCCACATGGAATTTCAACTCAATTTTGAAAATTGGGTGAATCATTGCCCACCCCGCGGCACTAATAAATTCGCATTCTCCAGCCCTATATACCTAGTATACTGATGTCCATATCGAATTTTAACTGAATTTTGAAAATGGGGTGGATTATTGATCTCTCCCCGGCACTATCAGGAGTTCTACGGTAATAATTCTTGCAAATTCGAATTCTCCAGCCCAAAATGTCTAATTATATTGCTACCCATATCGAATTAAAATTCAATTTTGGAAATTAGTGGATCAAAGCCTCCATTCTGGGGCACTATGAGGGTTCTTACGTTAAAAATTCTCACAAATTCGAATCCTGCAGCTCAAGATACACGTATACTGATATTCATAACGCCGAAATACAAGTATAATGACCCCTGATCAAAATTACGAATTACGGCGAGCTAAGATTACGTTTCAGACCCGTGCGCCTGCCACGGATCGTTGGATGTGTAGCGAATACTGACACTGAATATGGAATGTCGAATAAATTGCCTACTCGATTCGCCGCAAATGCGACCAGGCGGCGCGCGTCAAATTGCATATCGAGTTCGCCGTAAATACGGCAAGCGTGAAAATAGACATACGGTGCCGAGCGACGTCAGCGGCCGGGCACACAGGACGCCGTACACGGTTAACAAAGCAGCGGCAGAGAGGATGCTGGTCGAGGTTTCGTCTGCGACTCGATCCAGCTCCCGCGTATTTCTGTTCAATAGGTCAGTGTTACGTTGCCGAGGGAAAGAAGGAGCGAGACCGAAACGGAGCAGCGAAGGAAGCAGAACCGAAATGAAATGAAAATAGAAAAAAGGGGGGAACGCGAGAGTGACTGAATAACTGAATATGCGTTGATACACAACACTATTGATGTCATTCGCAACGTTCGCCGAATTTCGAAGCTTTGAAAAATCGTCGTGATACGCGTTCGTTCGTCTGAAACAGCTCTCTCGAATAAGGGTTCTCAAACTCGAGAACTTTTTGTAAAAGCATACTCGGCGTTCCACGAGCGAACGAAAGCGAGCTTCTAATCGGTTCCAGTCGTGAGTTATGTGATATCCCAGTCGAGTGCACGTCTTTCCGAGGCATCCGAAATGCGGTGGCGTTGAACTCGCATATTAAGTCACTAAGATGGTCTGTGATTTTGCACTTTTTTCGAAATTCAAAAACGACTACGGCTCAAAGTCTCGGAATTCGGAGGTTTCGGGTTCGAGTCCTCGTAGAAACTAGCGACATTTCGACCTAGGCCAGTTTTTCGGCAAGAAGAGAAGAGGGCTAAGACAGCCCGAACGGTTTCCCCGACGCGACGTCTTTGAGGTAATGCTCGAAAGGGCGGATTCCAGGGCTCGAGTTGAGAGTAAAAATGAAAAAGAGGGCTCAAAAGTTGTCATGTGGCATAAAATGAATGTATGCGTAGTAGGGTGGTTCTTATTTATAGATGCGAAAAAAATTTTCAAGTATTCCATTGCCCCACACCTCGAAGTTGTTCCTTTTGTTGAAAAAACATACTATGATAAATTTCAGCCCGATCAATCAATTTTGAAACGTGCCTCAGTACCATCACGTTTTATGAAATTGAAGGAGTGCGGCGGCAATCATATCACACCGTCTGCTACAGCACATTGTGAATAGTAACTTGACCCGTGATGACATGGTAGATGTGTGCTCTTGAGTTCCCCCACTCCGTGATTTTTTGCACTTTGTCGAGATGCTCGTCCCATTGTATTCCACATCGCTACATCCGTTTCAAAATTTCAACATTTCTACTCTTCATTCTCCTTTTGTTCGTTGAGTAATATGTCATTGTGTGCGCGTTGATTTTTCTTTTCGCAATTAATAAGCATGGCGTCAAAACTACAGTTACGTAAAGATAAGAAAGTGGTGTTGTTGGGGCATTATTGCTCTGAAATTGTAGGCTCGAAACTACCCTCCAACAGGCAACTTCTCCAAGTTTTATTCTTTCATACAAGAGAGGAAAAGATGTCGGTGGTGGATGGCATCAAACTTGCAGTTGATAAAGCGACCGTCTTTTGGGATAAAGCCAAAATCCCAAAAAGACGGAAAGACCACAGTTACCAGCTGTTGAAGAAATTGTATGATGAATAACGAAACATTCAAAAAAATATGTCTTCAAAGTCGAAAAGTGAAAAACAGAAAAATTTGGAGAAGGATTTCGAATCAAAACTAGATAATTTATTCGATATGGCACATAACGACGCGCTGAAACTCATTGATAATGAAGAAGACAGACAATTTTTGATACTTCAGCGTGAAGGAAGAATCGGTTCATTGAGAGGTGTTGACAAGAAGCTTGCTGAAAAACAATCGCGGAAACGAAAACAAACTACAAAACTTGAAAGTCGAAAGAAAAAAACAAAAAGAGCTAATTGAAGAGTTATTAGGTAAGTAAAATGATAACACTACTGAACAACTATTTTGCACAACGCATTTCGACAGGTGATTCTGAGGTACTTTTTAACGCTGAACACGATACTGCAATCCATTTTTCTCTATCACGTCACAATTCGGAGTTCTGAACGACTGAAATTCGCTTCCATTTTGTTTTTGCAATGGAATAAGCGGTACCACTGACTGATATTATCAGTGTTATCAAACCGTTATAACAGAAAACAAACAGACGGAATACACACCACTACACACAACCTCAACACACAACAACACGAATCAGTATGACCACATTCAGTTCCTAAACCTGTTTTTGAACACATTTAGTTGAATTTTTTATAGTTTTTGATCAGAAAAAGTAGACGTGATAGAGAAAAACGGCCGACGGCACTGTATTCAGCGTTGAAAAGTACTCAAGAATTATCTCCCTCAATGTATTGTGCAAACAAGAAATTTCATTTTGTTCAGTAGTGTAATTATCATAAGTGAATCAACAATATTTAGGATAGAAGGTCTAACAATCAACTTTAATTTCAGATTCAAAAGTTGAATTAGCTTCAAGTACTAGCTCGTGCTCGACCTTGACTGATACAGGCGAAAATGGATCGCCTGTGCATTCTGCAGTATCAGGCAGTGACAATTTGGCAACGCCTGGTTGTTCTAATTGGCCACTGCCCACTAATCAAGGACATACTCTCCAGAAAGAAGATGTAGGATCGATTGAAAGAGAAACAAGAGGCCGTCAACAAGTAATGACTCCCAGACTAAGCGCCGCATTAGACGCAGCTCAAATTTCTGATCGCCAAGCAGTGCATATTTTGATCGCTGCTGCTTCAGGATTTGGAGTGGACCCAAGTCATTTCGCAATCAATAGATCATCGATCAGAAGATACCGAGAAGCAGCGCGAAAAGAAAAGGCAAAAGAGATAAAAGAAAAATTCGATGGTCATGAATTCAATGCTACAGTGGTTCACTGGGATGGCAAATTGTTACCGGCTGTAACAGGTAAAGAAATGGTTGACCGCCTTCCAATACTAGTTACAGATAGTGATGTAGAACAAATACTAGCAGTCCCATTTTTGGATTCGGGATCAGGAGCAGCTGCCTGTGATGCAGTCTATGAAGCTCTCTGTGAATGGGGGCTGCAGGATATAGTTCAAGCATGTTGCTTTGACACAACTGCTGTCAATACCGGTAGTAAAAATGGATGCTGCGTTCTTTTAGAAAATAAATTGAGACGCAATTATTACATTTAGCTTGTCGTCATCATATATTAGAGCTTTTCATCAGAGCAGCTTTTGAAGCCAGAATTCCAGGCACGTCAGGTCCAAATGTTCCACTTTTCAAACGATTCCAAGATTTTTGGCCGAAACTTGATGTGAAGAAATTTGATCCCGGATTATCAGAAGAAAGAATAAGAACGGTATTCTTGAACGACAGAGAAGATATTATTTTATACTTGCGAGCCACCCTTGAAATTCGCCATCCGCGGGATGATTATAAAGAATTTCTCCAACTATGTCTCGTTCTTTTAGGAGATGTTCCTAACCCAGAAAATACTTCATTTAGTTATCCAGGCGCCATGAGTCATGCACGTTGGATGTCTAAAGTTATTTATTCGCTCAAAATATATTTATTTAGAAAACAGTTTAAAGTAAGCGCAAGTGAACTTAGCGGATTGCAAGAAATATGTATTTTTATTGTTAAAGTTTATGTCAAGGCTTGGTTTGACGCTGCAAATGCAACGAAAGCACCGTATTCTGATTTCAACCTTTTAAAAATGCTTTGCAATTATAAAACTATTGACGCAAAAATTGCAGGGGCGACGCTCGAAAAATGCTGTCGTCATTTGTGGTACCTTGGGTCCGAAACTATAGCGTTTTCCTTTTTCGACCATAATGTCCCAGAGAATGTGAAAGAAATTATGCGACAACGGTTTCTACAATTCGAGCACTCAAATTCTAGTGGAGAAAAAGAGGAAGAAGAAGATCAAAAAGATGAAGAAGAAAACTATGATTGTTCGCGGATAAAATTTCCTTTGAAGCTAAGAAATGTAGAAACGGTTTGCAAAGGTGGCTTCGAACAGTTCATCACTTCAACGACCTCCAACTTTTTTAAAAGATTTCAAATTGATACCAATTTTTTAGAAAAGCCGCCATCTAAATGGGAGAATGAAAATAGTTATAAAAAAGGTTTTGAAATAGTTTCAAAACTGAAAGTTGTGAATGATGCGGCAGAACGAGGGGTGAAACTATGCCAAGATTTTAATAACAGTTTTTCAAAGAATGAAGAGCAGAAGCAATTTATTATTCAAATTGTGTCAGATTATCGAAAACGATTTCCAGACTCTAAAAAAGCCACATTGTTAAAGTAGAAATCAAGTGTATTTGTATTAACTATTAACTATTGAACGTAAAAAAATAAACACTGTTCTCTTCTGCAATTCATTGCTTCCTATTCCTTTTAGATAAATCTGCAATATAAGGCGAAGAAATTTTCTTGTTATCGTCATATGAAAGTGAAAGTAAAGTGTTTCTAGGCACGCTTCAAAATTGATCAATTGAGCTGAAATTTTGGTTGAATTATTTTTTCATAAAAAGGAACTAATATAGGGGGTGGGAGCAGAAAAAATCGAAAGTAAAAAATAAGGTTGCGTAGTCTAGCCTCATCTGAAATGTCCTGAAGCCTCGCTTAGGCATCCGTTTCGTTTAGTGGATAACAAGGAGTTCTGACATTTCAAAAAATAACAATGGGTTCGTAATTACGTTAGAAACGATCCCTCCTTTCGTTATAGATAGCGGTTTTTAATATTCTTCGAGAATAAAGTATACTGATCTGATCAGGAAAATAAAATAGGAGGGTATGAATGTGAGCTGGTATACTTGGTGTTCCACGAATCGGTCTCCATTTTCGCCAAGTTGAATCTTCAAAGGATAAGAAAAAATGGATATTATGTGGGAAACAGGAAAACATAAGCGGATAAATGCATTTACCTGAACTTATACTTGGAGAGAAAGAAAAGAAAGTTAGAAGTTGGTCAAAATGGAAGTGTACAAAAAAGACTCATCTAAGACACAAACAAGCCTCACACCTCAAATGAGTTTCACTGAAGTGAAAAAATTGCAAAAATCAGAAAACACAAAAAAGACTTATTTTAGACACAAAGGAGTCGCGCGACACATCCAGGACACAAATAAGACACACAGTTTCAACTGTTCTAAATCCTCAGACCCACATTGGTTACATTTGAGACACATTTTAGGCGCAATCTGTCTCTTTTGTGAATATGTGCCCCATTTGTAACAACCAAATCCAGCCATTTTCCAAACCCAAATGAGAAACAAAAAAGCCATTTTCCCACGCCACAAACTGGCCTCAATGGATTAAACTTTTGCACATCGGGGTATTGCAACCTGTTATATCTTAACTGCTTCCCTGCTCCGAAAAAGGCTCTTCTGTGGGCAGGGGTGGGTAAAATATTGTCCAAAATAAAACGCAAACTTGCAGAGCTTTAGAAACACTATCGGTTTACCTGCATTTTCATAATACTTTGTGACCCCCCCCCCCCGCGCGTTCGAGCATTCCTCGGTGACATACATTCTTTACTGATGTCGTTGAAGTCGATAAAATTGTATTCAAATTTGCGCGATACGATCGAGGCGAACCGTATACTCGTATATCCGGGAACTAAATCGAAAAACCAACAGTTGCCGAGTAATGGACTGGCTTACCTTATTTCCTCAACACATATACAATTATTCTCGTTCTCTAAAACCTTGAAACTGATGTGTTTCACGAGCACTGAAAATCGGCCAGACGTGTACGTCGTCTCGCGCTAATTTTTAAACTAATTTATGCACCAACTAGCGTGTCTAAAGCTAATTTACTCAGCCGGACGATAATATTACATCGCGAATTTTCATTGTAATTTCTTTCGTACTCATGAGCTCGCGCCTTCCCTTCATGTACGCTCAAGGGTGACTCGGGCCCCGGGGAACAAATTTTCTTTTCTTTTCTTTTTCTTTTTCATTTTTTTTTTACTTTTCATTTTTTTTTTTTTCTCTTCTATTGGAACGAACTGCGTGCGAGTTGCAGCGTGTCGGTTATATTTTTATGTACCACGAAACAAAGCGAGAAAAGGAAAAAAGTTACGTTCGTCTGCTATTTTTTGCTACGGTACTTTTCACACCATCTGGTGGACGTGACTGGATTCGGTAAATACGACTCCTAAATAATATATCCCTGGAAATTCTCCGTTTTCTCGCTTAAATTTTTCGTCTTAGTTAATTACCGGAGATGGTCGAACCTGCCGGACCCTCATTGATTTCCTTTTAACGAGTACCTTACCGGGGTCGGGGTGTAACAGGTGTTTCACCGGTGACTGATCTCCGGTGCTGACATCTCCAACTCGGAATGACGTGTCAAAGCCCGCACGTCTTGAGTCATCAACTCTATGGAAAGAATTTGCTGTTTTTTCCTTCAAAATTCAAAGATGACTGGTGCTCAGTATGCAAAAGTTTACTCAACTGGAAGTAATAAGGAGAAAAATAGTAAACTAAACTCTGGAAACACAGAAGAGGTACCCCACGTTCTGATACACGAGATTGAAGCAATATTAAAAAATAAAAATACAACTAAAAAAAGAAAACGCATCAGGGGCGGACTAAATCGCCAATGAACACATAATTTGAGGTGGGGGAGGGGGCACTTTGACCAGGCACCTCACCCATCTCTTCAACCTAATTCTACTGAATGGAAAAATCCCTTATGAATGGAAGAAATTTGATATAATTTTGATATTCAAAAAAGGAGACAGACACAACATTAGACACTACAGACCAATCAGCCTTATCCCAGTTCTGGCAAACATTTTTTCAAAATTACTAGAAACTATAATAAATAAACAACTAGACGAAAACCAACCTTACGAACAGGAGGGCTTCCGGAGTAGTTTTTCAACAATAGATCATTTATTCACGATAAAACAAGTTATATAGAAAAAGTCGATGAACACCAATTCGAACTCCACTTAGCGTTTATAGACTACGAAAAAGCTTTTGACTCGCTTGAGCACAACTTTTTCGATCAAAACTCTACTTAACTACAGAATATCTGGGAAAATTATCTCACTGATTACTGAAATGTACACCCACGTGGAAGCGCAAATTTTCACTGAGCGACCGGGTTGGTACTTCGCCATAGATATAGAGGTGAAACAAGGGAGTCCTTTTTCACCCATCCTATTCAGCGCGGCTCTAGAACAAGTTATGATGAAAATGGATTGGAAGTCGGAGGGTTTACTCATAAACGGAAACAGACTAAACAATCTAAGACTTCCAGACGACAATGCGCTAAAGTCCAAAAATGAATTAAAGAAAATGACGATGATATTGATCTGTACAAGCGGAGTGAAATAGCCGGTCTGGAAATCAATTTCAAAATAAACGAAAATTTTACCAAACAAAAATGGAGAATTGCTGGTTATTAATGAGAAAAAGATTGAGATAGTGAACGAAATCAAGTATTTGGGGCAAATTATTACCTTTAACAAAAACAATAACTCCGAAGTAAACACGAGGATAGCCTGCTCTTGGAAAAAATTTTGGTCTCTAAAGAATATATTCAAGGGAAATTTTTCATTGAAATATAAAGGGAAAATTTTAAACAGCTGCGGCTTCCCCCTCTGTCATATGGGTGCCAGACCTGGTCGCTCGCAAAAACGGAAGGAAAAAACGTACAATACATCAAAATGATGTAGAAAGAGCAATTCAGGGCGGACGGAGGAAAGACAAGATCAAGTTATCGAAAATAAAATCAAAATTGAAGTACAGTATCAATTTCCCTCATGGTATAAGGCGACTAAGTGGGACTGAGCAGGTCACGTAGCCAGAATCGAAAACAGGAGATGGGCAAAAACAGTCTCGGTTTGGTTTATGAACGGAGGAAAAAAAAGAGGAAAACAAAAGATAAGGTGGACGGATGAAGTTGATAAACTATTTGGCCATGGGCAATACCAAAGAATCAAACAAAACAGGAGGGAATGGCATCGCCTTAGAGGGCAACTTAACCTATGTGCTAGCTTAAGTATATTTTTACATTTTTTATATTTTATACAACAGAAAAAAAATGATAATAATAAAAATAAAGGCCATATTTGATTTTGATTTTTTGAATGCACGGGGATCCGGACAGCTCTAACAGCCGGTGAATTCACCATGGAAAATTAAACGTGGTTAAGTCACCGTGGAGTAAATTCACCGGTGGACAGTTCACCAAAGGGAACATTCATCCATCGCTGGAAACTTTACTACATGGTACATGGCATGTAAATCGTGAATAAATCACCGAATGTGACGTAGTTCACCGCCGAATTCACCACAAAATTAAAACTTCATCAAAATAAACGGCAAAAAAATTGTACTCACAGCGAATAAGATAAATTGGAGAAAAATAAATTCGTAAGTACCAGAATGATAAATTGTACGTCATACCACGAATTTTATACCGAAGCAGTGGCAGATCCAGGAAGCAGTTCTGGGACGGGTAGTTGAGAATGTGTAAAAATAGAACGACTTTACCCCCTCCCTCTTTCATTGAGTATCATTTTTATGCCCTCAAAATAGTCACTGAATCAGTAGAAAAATCCAAAATATCTGAATATTTTCTTATTGAAGATCCAACAGAGAATACATTCCACAATACTATCAATTTTTTTCAAATTCCCGCGAATATAGGATGCAGTGAGTGGTCCCTAAGACTAGCTAAAACAATTAAGAAAATATTCAGATTCTCTCAGACTTGTTTGAGACCCGCTAAGACTGTTCAAAATTTGTTAACGATTTTCAGTGACTCAGCTGCGCTCGACTAATGTTTCTCAAAAGTGTAACAAGACTTTTTAAAATTCTCCCATAAGTTAAGGTAGCCTAATATGGACCGGCTCTCAATATTAACCACCGGCCTATCTCACCTATTTATGGTGCTACCAGCTGGCAAAACATCTAAGCTGTTGTCCTTGATGTACCATCTCGATACATGGAAATCCAAACTTGACCCCCCCCCCCCAAAAAAAAAAGAGGTAAAATCAATTTTGATGCCTTCAACTTTTTTATTGTCATGTACGTTCTATGCCATGATTTTGGAAAAAAGTGATTCAAAAGTTTTCTGAAGGTGTTACTTCTAGCCCAGAGGAATGCGACTCGTATGCTGTATAGAGTCTTTTGATTGAGGGTTCAGAATTGTCACTAAGTTATTTTGAAAAATGTTTGTTTTGGTACTTCATTATGGATCACTTACGATAATATATGGAAATGAGCTCAAGAATCGTGTTAATTTTTACAGATGGTAGATAGTCGTAAATTACGGACCGAAAAAAAGATGCAATCGGATGTTCTCAGCATTTTACAAAAATGTTGATACTTTTAAGTTTTTTTTTTTTTTTTTCCATGGAAGAAATTAGGGGACATTTGAGGTGTTTTTTTTTTGTTTTTATAAGAATCGTTAAAAGGCGTTTATTTATTAATTTTTTTAATTTATTTTACTCAATCCCCTCCTATAAATTATTAAAAATCCAGATTCCGGAGGTTTACTAAATTTTCTTAAGTTTAGATTGACATTTAAACTTAAATTAAAATTTAACTTACAACACATTTATGTATTGATATCCACATAACTTGATCATTCATACTTCGCTCTTCTCTCTCACAATCATCCATATCTTATTCATTCAGTTAGTCATTCATTCATACATTCATTTTTTAGTTCTCAAAAAATTCTCAAAATTAATTTCCAGCCACTCCTCCACCCTTCACTATCAACACAGTGTCAACATACGCTCACTTATAATTAGACTAATTTACTCATATTGTCACCAGACACTCTTAATCAATCATTCTGCTATTCTACTTCCTCTTTAAGAATCTTTTTAATTCTGTTTCCCTTCCTAACGTTTAACAGGTGTGAATTTGGGTACCCTAGTTCAAGGCTAATGCAAAGTGTTGGGGCCCTAGGCATGGAAGAATTTATATAAACGTTCGTGAGAGGGGAATGTAATATAGATTGTTGTTTCATGAATTTATACGGGGTGCATTAATTTGTATTTTTACCAGAAGATCGGGATCTTTTAATTTTGATGTCAATAAATTACTAATGAATTGAATTTATGCAAGCTCTCTCCGAGTTGTCCAGGACTGAACTCCATATCCCAGAAGGAGCTCCTCATATGGGATGAATGAGGGTAATACTTAACGTGTTCACTATAAATAAATCTTAGGCATTTTTCTTATATTTTCTCCATTTGATCTTTTAGGTTTCTCGCAGGATGGGTACCAGATTGGAGATGCGTATTCAAGATGTGATATTGGTAAGATTTGGCCAACAGGGAAGCCATTAGGGGCGGAGCTGGAGAAGATTCTGTATTTGAGAGCCCATGCCGAAGGACAAATAATGAAAAAGTCCATGCCGAAAGACGATAGCGAACAGAAAGTGTTCCGCCGTAGATTAGCAGATTCCAAAACAAAAAAATTGTATGGAGAGTTGATAAAGACATACAAACCTATTAACTAGATGTAATTATGTTTCGATGATGAACGTCTATTGTTGTATAGGATGACCATGGCGAAAGACACATTTTTTTTAAAATCTTGATTTTACTCAATAATATGCAAATGCACGAGTCTCGTCAAAAAAAAAAACAAAAAAAAAACGAGATTTGGTACGTGGTCCGCACTGTTTTGATAAAGAATATACAGTTTGACCATTAACTGCGACGAAAAAATATTCAAACTCCTGTTTTGTTATAGGTTCAAAAAGAGCCATGCCGAAAGACAAAAAATCGAGAGACCATTTTCAAGGCTGGCCATACTGACTCTCATCTGTGAAGATGCAATGTCAATGTCACCTTGTGATTCCTTCATCTATTTAAAGTAGCACAACGTTGTCAGTTTGTCGTAAGAATAAGAAAAAAATATGGAAACAGTAGTAACTAAAAGACAGCCATTTCGACGGACATTTTAGCATGTATTGACATCGTTGTGACCTAAGCACTGGGTGAAATTTTCTTCCAAAAGCTAGAAAAAGTAAAACAAGGCACTACCTTGGATTCCACAAAAAAAATTTTCTGCAGTATTAATAACTTGTGAAATAACAGCTAAGGACTAACATATCAATGTTTTAGAAGAATGACCCTCCACTATAATTAATATAGTGTCTTGCAAACAGGCTTTTGCTTTAATACCAAAATCACTGATGATTGGGTAACTTAAACCAAACAGAACAGAAATTGGTCCATCAGACCTTTAACAACAACCAATCAGAGTGCAAGACATGTCGAGACAGTTCACCATACGGTACTACTTTTACTAATATAGTGTGCTGCAGATAGGATTTTGCTTTAGTAGCTGTGTCACGGTAACTTAACACTATGATAGCCGAATAAACAGAACTTAATAACAGGGATTGGTCAATTAGATTTTTATCAACGATCAATCAAAACATAAAACATGACAAGACAATTCACAATATGGTACTAACTTAATTAATGTAATTTGCTATATGCAAGCTTTTGTTTCAGGAGCTATGTATGTCACTGATGATTGGGTAACTTGACACGAATAACGAAACAAACAGAAAATAACAGGGATTAGTGCATCTCACCTTCACCAACACTCAATCAGAACACAAGACATAACGAGAGTTCACCATACGGTACTACCTCAAGTAATACAGTGTGCTAGAGACAGGCGTTTGCTTCAGTAGCTATGTCATTAATGATTGTGTCACATTACACTAATAATGAAACAAACAAAACACACTTAATAAGAGGTATTGGTGTATGACAACTTTATCAACAACCAATCAGAGCACAAGATGTGACATGAGAGTTATGGTACTACCTTAGCTAATACAGTGTGTGTAGACCAGAGTACTGCAGCGGGTAGGTAACAACACGGTAAAATACCTATATTACCTAGTTTACCTGGTAGAAAGAAAACGTTCCACAATTTCCTACTGTGTGAAAATATAAAGGGGGTGGGGGTGTAAAAATATACTTTTTGGGTAGGGGTAGTTATACATTTTTGGAGGGGAGCAGGTAAAATGTTTTGGGAAGGGGTAAAATATTTTTGGGAGGGTAAAAAGTTTTCCAGGAGAGGGGTAAAATATTTTTGGGTGAAAAAATTTTTGGGGGTGAAGAATTTTTTGAGGGGATGGTAAAACTTTTGGAGTGAGTAGAAAATTCGTTGAGGTAAAAATCTTGGGGAGGGAGTTGAAAAAATTTTTCGGGAGTGGGTAAAAAAATTTGGGGGGCAAAAAATTTTATTTGGGGGATAAAAATGTATAGGGTGTAAAAAAATTTTGAGGGTTAAAAATATTTTAGCCCTTCATCGCCCGCTCGCCCCTTTTACGACACGCTACGCCACTGAGGAGGATTGTTCTTCAACTAGGTAAGTAGTTCCATGTCTTACCTCCCGGTACTAGGTAAGTGGGAGTACCTAGTACCTAGTTCGACGAATTCGGTATAATTCACAGTACCGTGTTGTTAATACTAGGTAACGGTCAGCTGTGTAGGTAAGCGTGCAGTACTCTGGTGCAGACAGGCTTTCCCTTCAGCAGCAATGTCATTGACGATTGAGTAACTTTACACAAATAATAAAACAAACAGAACTAGATAACAGGGATTGGACTCTTGGTTCTTTACCAACAACCAACTTGGACACAAGAAATGACAAGACAGTTTACCATATGGTACTACCTCAATTATATAATATAGAGTGTTGCCGACAGGCTTCCCCATCCGCAACTATGTCACTGATTGGGTAACTTCTCTCTAATAACGAAACAAACAGCACTCAATAACAGGTAGGTGCGCCATACCTTCAACACAAAACCCGTCAGAGCACAAGACATGACACGAGAGTTCATTATACAGTACTACCTTAACTAATATAGCGTGTACAGATAGGTTTCGCTTCCAGGAACGTACTAAAGAGTTTTTCCGGGGAAGGGGGGGGGGTAAAAATTGTGAAAGTCCCAACTGACTCAACTCAGAATTCCTAAGTATCAAAGAGCAAAGAAAAAAAACCTTTCACCTGTTGGATTTTTCCAACTGACTCAACTTGAGATTCCCAAATATCAAAACAAAAGAAAAAAAAACGTTTTGACTTGTTGGGTTTTCCCAACTTCTCAACTCAATTCCCAAGTATCAAAACAAAGGAAAACGCGTTTAAACTTGTTGGATTTTCCCAACTAGCCTGACTGAAATGGTAAATTTTCCCAACTGCGGAGTGAAAAATTCCTACAGGGGGGGGGGTGTAAGTTTCCCCTGCCCCCTATCGGCACATCCCTGTACCCATGAGTAGCTATAACACTGATGATTAGATATTTTACACTAATAACAAAACAAACAAGACTTAATAATAGGGATTGGTCCCTTGGATCTTTACCGACAACCAGTCAGAGCACAAGACATGACAAGACAGTTCACCATATGGTACTACCTTAACTAATACAGAATACGGGCTTCCCCTTTTGCAGCTATATCACTGATTAGGTAACTTCATTCTGATAACAAAACAAAAACAACACTTAATCACAGGTATTAGTGTACCACACCTTCATCAACAACCAATCAGAGCACACATATGACATGAGAGTTCACTATACAGTACTACCTTAACTAATAGAGTGTGTACAGATAGACTTTCCCTTCAGTAGCTATTCCAATGATTAGATAATTTCACACTAATAACAAAACAAACAGAACTGAATACAAGGGATTGGTCTCTTAGACCTTTACCACGACCAATCAGAGCACAAGACATGACAAGATAGTTTATTATACAGTATTACCTTAACTAATATAGTGTGTTGCTGACAGATTTTCCCTTCAGCAGCTATGTTACTAATTGGGTGACTTCGTACTAATAATGAAACAAACAGAGGATTACTGCGTCACGCCTTCATCAACAACCAATCAGAGCGCAAGTTCACCATACGGTACTATCTTAACTAATATAACGTGTTACTGATTTTGCTTCAGAAGCTAAAAGTCATTGATGATTGGATATACCATCAGAACACGTTATGATAAGTGAAATTGGTACAACTTTAAGAATAACTTTTCATTTACACTCCAAGATGTTGTTGGTGGCGTAAGAGGATGGAAGGATTTTCCCGTTTACCGTACCGCAGAATGCAACCGCATTCGTCGTACGTCGCGCACTAAATCGTCCAAAGTGACCGTTTCGCTGACTTATGGCTGGCGGCGTGTATTGGAAAACATCGAGTAAAATTGGTAGGTTCATCTTGTGCGGCGCACAGACGTCGCAGAATAATAATTGCCCTGCATAATCTTACCGCGGATATTAGTTTCTTTTTATTTTCTCGTTTACCATCATCCTGTTGGCCCGTTGTGTGTGGAACTTCTCCTATATGCGCACGATGTATGTTGCGTAAGACAGTTTTAATGGCTCACTAAATTTACTTTTAACGGTCTCACCATCTGTCGGCGCTGGGTACAATGAAAAACCCGTGTACAACCCTTACATGGGGGACGTTATATTCGGACAGTAATTATAACTTTAATCTTCGTTCGCCTTTAAAATTTGTAATATCGCGTGATATACTCGACCGGTTAGCGTTCAGCTTTCTTTTTAAACCGAACCGACGATTCGGTCGAAAATTTACGCGGTAATTGTACAGATACGATATGCCGAACCTGAGACGTCTATCCTTTTTTTCCCCTCTTCACCTTCTACCCTACTTTGTAATTTCGCTCGAACAGAAACCAAAAAGGCTCGAGATGTTGAACGAGACATGTCGAATCGAGCAAGAGGGTCGGCACGAAGATCGGAGTGAAAAATTTTTTTCTCTCGAAAAGTTAGAAGGAAGTTCGTTTGGCGTTACGTGACGAGAAAAAACGAGAGGCGGCTATAAGATAAACTGACCATTAAGATAAGGGCCTAATCTATTCTGAAAACAGTAGCGGCATGTGTATGTGGAAAATTCTCCGGGCACAGGAATGAGGAATAAATAGGAAACGAAGGAGCCTTTAGCAATCCTCTCGCTGTCCAGTTTACGTGCTGATCAGTTACTTAGGTAATAAGAGCAAGTACCGGAGTAGAATACTATCTATCGTATTTCGTTTTTATTTCCTAACTCGGGCTCGATTTTATTAGATTGAATGTAACACTAACGACATCAGTCGTGTCTGCTTCTCTGGGACGAGAATTGATTTTCCTTCCGCGCTCGTTTCGGGTGCAAACGAATTTTGGTTAGGGTTCGATTCGGAAGGGCGATTTTGATAGCCGGCGAGAGAAGCTCGAAATTACGACAAACATCACGACCATGTAAGGTGCGACGACATCGAACACAGCATAGACTGGACCGTCTACATCTACTCAGGAATATGCCATCATAAAATTGAGCAGTTTACATTTGAACAGTCCAGGGAAGGAAGGGGCTAGCAACCAATTTTTCCATTCCCTTCTTCCACTTTATCTGTGGATATGGCACCTTTCTTCCCTGTATGCAATAACTTCAAAAATGCGTTTTTGGCTGTGGTAGGGTCCCTTCCTCCCTTACTTGAGTGGTTTACCGAATTTTGCGCTTCAAGAGCTGCATATTAGAAACTTTAACTGAATACTGAAAAAAATGCAGTTAGTCCCTTTCTTCCTAGGATTCTTTGTGGATATCACAGATATTTTTGAACGTCTTTAAATCTGGATGAACCGCAATGAACGCCAGGGTTTCTCTCTGTCGGAAGTGTCTCAAATGTGACTTCAACGAAGTCCTTCCCGTATTTTCTGACCATATTTCTTAGGCCATTGCTCGCACCAAAAAAATGTTTGCAGCAAAATTATTCTACACCACATTTTCCGTACGAGAGGTTATTTTCAGTTTTTTCGTACCTGCAATAGAACTGTCAAAAGGGGAGGGGTTCACTGAACCCCTTTATGGAGTGAAAAGTAGTTTTTTCAACTTCTTCACCATTTTACTACGCTGTGTAATTAAGATAGGATCGAATTTTCTGCGGAGCCGGTTCTCTACCATCGTACCTCCCGACATTCAAATTCTTTTAGTCTCCGTTCAACCTTCTCTCAATATTACACTTTTCAAAATTATATTTTCCATGCAGCATTGAGATTTGACTTGAGTAAATATTATTACTTCAAAAATCTGCAATGACCTGTCTCCAAAATGCTACAAATAGGGTTTCAGTGTAACACTTTATTCAGCCATACCTTAATACAAGCCTTTATGGGGGGGGGGGCACCTATAATTTTCATCAGTTTGTGGTCTCACCGCGACTGAAGCGAATAGTAGAGATGCAAACCACTCCAAAAACGGTTTCTTCTCATTCTCATCTACCATTCATCGCAGTCAGCAGTTTTCGACAGCAAATTTGATCAACAGGAAGCAATGGAAAGAACTGACAGATGCCTATGCTCAGAAGACGGACGGGGTGGAGTTCACCTACTTAAAGCCCTAAATTAAAAAAAGAAAAAATTGTACTCTATTTTAGACCAATTTAATGGGGAATTTTCCGACTGCGTCCCAAACATCCCAATTGGCAAGAAATAAGTAAATTTACTGTAAGAAATTTGCAAGTAAGTAAACGAGCGCACATACGTCAATTTTTCCGTTAATTCCCGTAAATGTCCAGTAAACATTTTGACTGGAGCTTTCGTAAATATGGCAAAAAGCTAGGTAAACAGGTGCCGGAATTTACTTGTACAGATTTCGTAAATGCTTGCCAATCGAGATGAAACCACCGTACTGCTCCTCAATGCGCTGATTTTGGCTAGTTAAAGAATATTTCGATTACGGCCAGATAAGAAAGTAAAATGAAAAAATCAGCACTAAAACGAAAAAAAAGTCAGCAGTATGCTTGGCTGGGCGGTGGCTTCATTTGACACAGTCGGGTGGCAGAAAATATTAAAATATACCAAATTGAAAATAAATTAATTTTAAATACCGCTTCGAAGAAATTAAAAAAAAACAAAAAAACTTTCAACCAAAGTACGAAGAAAGTGAATTTATCGACTCCAAAATTGATCAATTTCCAAAAGGAGAATTACCAATTTCATCTTATACCGTGAATGTTTTGTGACAGGTGGAGGTCTGTCTCCACAATTTCGTGAAACCAAAATTAGTTCTTCGCAAAACTATGTTGCGATCTCTCTGAAGCGCTCAAAGAAAAAATTAATCACTCATTTATCGGCATTTGAACTCGTTTCCGTTGTGTCGCAATATGACCATTGATACTCATAGATAATGTACGTTGCTATGTATATAAAATAGCATTTTTCTTATTTAATAATTTACTGAATTCCAATTACCGGTGTATTGATACATTATATTGCTTGTATCCGATATCATCGCTTCTTTTATTTTATTTTTGGATCAGTTGACTCTTGACAACTTGTCTATATATTTAGTAGCTGCTGGTGGGCGAGTTATCGCTATCGCAGGCAGTGAAAAATAATTGCACTTAGGCTGGTTCAGTCTTCGACGGGCGAGTTATCGCTATCGCTAGAGACTGATCTCGTCGATAGCCTCGCAGGGGGAGCGGTGAAAGATCCACCACTCCTTGTGGATAAGAGACTAAATTGGACTTTGTAATTTCTGCCTATGTAATAATGATCGCCTTTATGGCTTAATACTATCGAGAGTAGTGGTAGGATGGACCATCGTGGTTTCGACCCCGGTGGTACCAGACAGGGAGATGGGCTTATTTCTATTTAGCAAATTTAAAGATGATCTAGCTAATTAATGTGTGGAGTTATGGAGTAGTGTGAGTTCTTTGTCACATGGAGTAATCTACCTGTCATAGAAGATGACTGCTTATTTTCAGATTTCATTAGTTGACTATTCTACATCGTTCCTACTGTTTTGAGGAGATGTACCCCTTTCAATTGTCTATGCTCTGAGTCCGACTAGCTATGTGCTATGTTTACTCACTATGATGATACCTGTTCATAGGAATATCACCTGACTCACCAAAGTTGCGGTGGAGCAGGTCGAAGTAGGGTTATTAACAGTTTTATTCCAATCTCTCAATCATACCTCTTCCTTATTTACCTTTTTCCCCGGGAATTCTGTCCGAGAGTGTTGGCAATGAGCTTGTACTCTGCCCCCTCGGTGGTCCACGTAATCCTGCTGATAGATACCACGATTCGTGTAGACTTGATCCTGATGTCGAATTTTCCATCACGATCCAGAGCTGTTATTAACTCCGAAAAGCCACTAGTGTGTTACTCCACAATACTAGAAGTGTCTTGTTATATACCTATGAACTAATATCTGAATAGAAGACCGTGTGGTAGATTGTCCTTCTAGGGCATCTACACCACGTTAAACAAACAATTTTTTTTTAGTGAACGTGTTCAACCCTTTTCGGTCGTTGGACCGAAAGGATCCGGGCACACGTCTCAGTTTCATACAAAAATCTGCCTATACAATATCAGAACATTTTCAGAATCTTAAGTAACTAAGTCATCTTGCAATCACAACCCCGTAACAACAAGCGAACCGTCCCACGGTAGTCAGATGACATCAAAACTGCGTTGAAAACACGCAATACAGCCCTTAACCGATATCGCAAAACCAACTCACTTTCAGACTTCCTTGAATACAAGAAGCTTCGAGTGAAGGCACGTATCCTCCTATGTTTTTCAAAGAAACTGAGCTGAAATAACTTCGTCTCCAGTATCAACCATCCTCTTTCCTGCTCCACCATGTGGAGTAACATTAAACGGATAACAGGGGCGAAAAAGACCTTCAACATCCCGTTCTTGACCGTCAATCACCAAGTCATTTCCAACCCACCTGATACTTCTGAAGCCTTAGCCAATCACTACGCAGTAGCATCGTCCAATTCAGCTCATGACTCTCAATTCTTAACCTACAAAAACCAAACAGAAGCAAGCCAGCTTGACTTTTCCACCAAGATTCAGGATCTATCTTACAACCAACCCATCACAGTAGCGGAAGTCACAGCCACCATCCATCAGTGTTGGAACCAACCATGCTCAAGCATCTCCACTTTAATTCCATCTCTCATACTTAAGATCGCTATATTTAACAAAATACTACAGTCAGTTTCTACCCACCTAATTAGAAAACAGCAATTGTCATACCAATCCTAAAACTCCCCTCAGACGCCTCTCTACTCAAGTCATATCGTCCCATCTCACTTACTAGCGTCCTCGGCAAAACGTTTGAAAAAATCATTAACAAAAGGCTAGTCTGGTACCTGGAATCTAAGAATAGACTTTCGGCGTCACAGCACGGCTTTCGTAAATCTCGATCAACACTCATGGCCTTGGCTGATCTGCAGGCACAAATTTACCATACCTGTTCTCAGTATTTTTCAATATGGAAAGGGCCTTCAATAGAGTATGGAGGTATCACACCGTTTACGCAAACACCTTCTTCTAATCCTACAAAGCTACCTGCAAAACCGTGTCATTAGGGTACGTGTGGGAGGACATCTTTCCTGCCCCCGAACGCTCATTAGTGGAGCCCCGCAAGGCTCAGTTCTCAGCGTAACCTTATTTTTGATTGCTATTTAGGAGATCACTCTCTAGGTTCGTTTCCCTCCCACACACATACTATTTGCCGATGACTTCAGCATTCACCTCAAATCCGAAAACCCACAACGCGCCCACAGATTACTCCAAGAAAACATAAAACTAGGTAATCGAAAGATAGTCCTCTAGACACGGATTCCGTATATCACCGAGCAAAGCCGAATTCATGATGTTCCAGCACCGAACAAACAATCTAACTTTCCCACCTCTTCTACTCAACTCACAGTTGATTTCTCGCTCCAATTCATTTAAATTTCTCGGCCTCTATCTCGACGCTCACCTCTCCTGGTTACCTCATATAAAACAATGCGCTCACTCAATGTTCTGAAGTGCTTCTCACATCCTTCCAAAGGATGTAGCAGAGGACTACTAATTCAGTTATACCACACTCTGATCCGATCTATCATGGATTACGGATTACACATATATGGACTTACCCCTCTTGACGCTGTTTAAAATGCGGGGCAACGTATCGCCATTGGCGCATTTCGCACTAGCCCACCTTTGAGTATGTGTGCCGATGCTGGAATTCCTCCTCTCTCTGATCGCCGAATGCAACTCACTGCCAAACTTCTCGTTACGATAGAACACAACCCTAATCTTCCTGCCTGTGAGTATCTCTTTAACCCTTCAAACTACACCCCTGTTCCTAAATCCTCACTACACTTACGTTCACACTTTGAAGGGACACTGTCCCGCACCTTTTCCTAAAATTCACTATCAACAATCCATACATTACCCTCACCCTGGTTGTTGAACTTTCTCCCACGCAATTTTGAACTTACAGAATTCCCTAAAAAATGTACACCCCGAGTTTATCGAACACATTTGTAAAAAATTCAGGACCGCTTTCCTGACCGTATCCTATGCTTCACTGATGGTTTAAAGTACAACTGACTCACCGCTTACGCCTACTCCATACTTGTAGATATAGTCCACTACAATATTTCCGACTTAAAAGCACAGCTTCCATCTACACAGCCGAACTCCATGCTATCCTACAATGCCTAGTCACGATCTCCTCGCTCGAAGACTTACCCACCCCCACCCACTGTCTGGTCCTCTCAGATTCACTTTCCTCCTCAAGGTTTATTTCTGATCGCTTTTCAACGCACGCTCTCGGGCCAGTGGCGTAGCCAGGGGGGATTAGGGGGATGAATCCCCCCCCTCCTTGAGAGGAGATTTTTTTACATGCTGGCAGTATCACAGTAAATGCGCGAAATTTAAATTTTTATGCATAATTGAAGTTGAAAAGTACAACATACTGATACGTCAATGTAGAAATATACAGTTCATATTAGGTGTACTTCCCCCCGCCCAAAATTTTGCTGATCCCCTCCCTTGGAAAAATCCTGGCTACGCCACTGTCTCGGTCAAATGCATCCATCTCATTCTCCATCCCACCAAGAGCATTTCACTCATCTGGATCCAAAGTCATATTGTCATCCCAGGAAATGGGACAGTTGATCAAGCAGCACAGCAAGCTACAAAGCTCCCATATATTACTCGTCACCTCCCTATCTCAACAGATCTCACTTCCGCCATTCGCCAGGTCATTTTTGTAAATGGTTCAAAGAGTGGAGGCATCAAGCCTCTCGGCACAACAAGCTGGCACAAATCAAGCTTACACCTGTCCCCTTGTGAACGTCCCAACGTTCCTCCCGCCACGAGGAAGTTATCATCACCCGCCTAAGGCCTGGACATACACGCCTAACACATACGCATCTTCTCACTTACATTTATCCCCTCAACTGGCCTCAGCGTGAAGATGAAGACCCTCTAACCATGGACCACCTCTTTTCATGCTCCTCCCTCACCTGCCTTTGTAACTCTCACCACATCTCCCGTAGTCAAAGGTTGACCCTCTCCAACTCCCACAAGCACATAAACAATACCCTCACCTACCTTGCCGCTGCTGGATACCGCTGCGACATATAGACAATAACCTTTTCCGAGCCCATAGTCCGAAAGTGTAGCTCCATGGCTCAATAATAATTTTAAAAAAACAAAAAACTTCCGCACTGAAAATAACATTTTGGGGATGTAATCCAGTTCGCCTCCTCATGGTGCACCCTGGGTAATGCAAAATGAACTGGGCTGCAACTGGAGCCTGTGATATCCATCATGGGTCCATAGGAGCAACAGGACCGCAATCAGACTATCCCAACATTTTATACAGCTTTGCCTTCACCGACAGCAATCGGATGATCCCCATTCAGTAAATATACACAATTACACATATGTGGCCGTTTCTATAAAAAGGGGTAACTTTGTCTATCAATCAAAGTCTCAGAAAACGCGAAAAAAGAAAAACAAAATTTTTTGGTCGAAAAATC
Organism: Acanthococcus lagerstroemiae; assembly: GCA_031841125.1. Classification (NCBI taxonomy): domain Eukaryota; kingdom Metazoa; phylum Arthropoda; class Insecta; order Hemiptera; family Eriococcidae; genus Acanthococcus; species Acanthococcus lagerstroemiae. The sequence continues at coordinate 51,846,160 of CM063112.1, read as the reverse complement.
AATTTTGAGATTTTGGTTGATTTCTATAGATAAAACATCGCAATAACGAAGAGACAAAATTTACGCGTATGAGAGAGAAGAGGGAGAGAGAGAAAGAGTATAAACGAGAATGAGAAAAGAATGCGAATGTCTGCGTTCGCTTCTTCGTGGTTTTTCGGAGCTCACGAATAAATCCGATGTTCTGAATTATTACCACGCAGGAGAGCCAAAAATTACCTTTCCAACAAGCTCTTGTCGAGGCTGGTAATGTGATTCCGCGGCGAGTTAGGGCCGCTTAACGGAGTGGGAGAAAAACGTGTGTCTAACTTTAAACGCGTTTTTCCCAAAAATGTGTTTTTGCTAGTTCTCATTACACTCATCTTTGACCCCTTGTATCTCCGGAACAAAAAACGCTACAAATCTCGCCGATAGCTCGTTGGAATGGGCATTCTTTCCTCTATTACGTACTGTCATAACTCAAAATTCGTCGGATCGACAAAGTTACCCCTTTTTATAGAAACTGCCACATATTATGTAGTTTCGTCTTTCTGAAATTCGAATAACTGGACCCACTAGGCGACTGTGGAATTTTTCGATGAAAATTTACACCAATGATTTCTATACCTATCACTATAGATTCAAGTTCGGTCATCCATGAAGAAAATCTGTTTCTTGTTTATCCTCATCTGTGGTAAACTTTCAATTCGCTATTTTGGTTAGTGTGCCGCTAGAAGGTTCATATTTGTTTTGTTTTTGAGCTCGAACATGACTGAAAGCGTTCCAACTATCAAAATCGCTTCTTTACGTCCAAAATTCTGTCGGCACAGTGCAGTAGATGCAGAAAAGCAATCAAGAAAACCGATGGCGCCCAAAAGGGCGTATAAATCAAATCAAACCAAAAAATATCGAAGGAACAATACGTCGAGTTCAGCAATCGGAAATTGCTCAGAAATGGTTGAGTCTGATGCTGGAAAGACCGCTACTTAGCATCAAAATGAAAACCTCAAACACGATAATCTCGAAACACGGTTTCTCAAAATACGCCCTCCTTGCAACAACGGGCTCAACTAGGTGGCCTTCAAGGCTCTGGGTAAATAAGGAAGTTCAGGGAAAGAAATGGGCAACACGGGAGAGTTTATTGAAAATGGGTACGGACACCCTTTTCGCACGAGGCTCAACTCCCCCCTATACATCACTATTTAAAAATTGTTTTTACCTCGTTCGTATTCCACCTGACGCGCTTCGTCGGGAACTCATCGGCTTTGGGCAGATTCTCCAGGTTCTCCGGTAGTTTGATCAAATCGGCCACTGCAACACAAACAAAATGGTCGATATGGTTACAAAACATTTAGCGATATCGTCGTCGTCTTGGAACTGTGTATACTGAGTGAGTCTAGCCTAGCCCGAATACTGAGTACCGAATTTATCTTATTCCATCTTTAGATAAACGAGAGAGAAAGAGAGAGAGTTATACTCGCTCCGCGTCACCTCTGCCGCGGCCTCGCATCGATGTCTGCACCGAGACAGTCCAAATTTATGCCTCCCGCCGCTCAAATTGCCCTGAAATTCGTCGGCGTCGTCGTCGATGATGCCAGCTCATTGCTCCTCGCCTCCGTAACGTCAATTTACAACGCATTTTAATCGACTTTAAATTCGATTAATGCCGGCGACGCGGATTAAAACTTTTCGTATTCTTCGCAATCGGATATTATTCGTGAACATCGAGAGCGTTTTCAATTTGCCGGCGCGATGGATTATACGGCCGGCAATTTAAATTCGAATATTTTTCGACGACGAACGATCGCAGCACGCGATGTGCGTGAACACATTGTACAGGCTGTGTGTAATATTGCCATGTTCGTGTATCATGGAAAAAAAGAAAGAAAAAAACTTAAATCGCTGGAGTACTGGGCGGCGTACATTTTAGACGCAGACAATTCAAAAAAAAAAAATGAAAGAAAGAAAGAAAAAAAGTAAACAAGCACAAAAACGCCTGTTTAACGGAACCATAAGAATTAAACGGTTTAGAGAAAATTCTTGATGACTAAACTATACACGTTAAGTGACGTTTATGAGAATTTTTTTCAACAGCTATATACGTTTACACACGGCAACTGCACGTTACGCGATTAGCGGATTCGCGTTTACTTGGTATGCGAGGCCATTTTGAACTGGAGGTTGACCTGATTCAGAGCATTTGTGCAGAGAAATTAGTTCAAGTTGAACATAATTTCCGGCGAAGAATTGCTTATGCGAAATTCCGGCTCCATCCGTAATCAACATACTGTAAGTCCTCTGGGATACTGGCGGGGCTCCCCCCCCCCTCCAGGGAGTTGAACGTAAAGTAATACTAGGATTTCTTCCAAAATTTCAAAAACTATCAACGATATGGAGCTCATTCCATACAATGAGTGCTCTTTTAGAAACGCAATAAGTGCATTTTCCATCTGGCTTTTTTTGAATCTGTTGGTGGAACTTTCAACTCATTTAATGCCTTTCGATCGAATTACGAGAATTATATTTGTCGACAGGACGGAGAGCCTCTCGGGCTTCTGCTGGTTGGTGTCGTAGATTGACGATAACTGGAAGAGTCCACAGCGTGGGTTCAAGGGGCTGGTTGGTAACAAGCCCCCAAGTAGAGATTTTCAGCTTGACAAATGACTTGCATGAGTCAGATTAATTTGAATAGATTTATTAACACTTTAGACACCACTTTTGACTTTACGTTACTGAACGGCCAAACCGGTTAGCAACGGCGGCAACTTACAATTTTCCCAAGGGGTGCTCGAACAACATTTTATAACGTGAATTTAGAGGGGAGGGGGGGGGGGAAATTTGGCAAAAAGTATTGCTAATTTTGTATCCTCACTGCTCATTCGTGATGTGATAGTAAATGTTGGGACTTGGGAGGAAAGAGAAGATCTTAATGTAATGAATTTTTTATTTTTGAGGAATTTCCCAAGGGGTGCTCAAAAAATCCCAAGGGGTGCTCGAGCCCCGGAGCACCCACAAAGTTGCCGCCTATGCCGGTTAGCTACTGAGCTTTTGAGAGCATACGACACGACATAAGATCATACGTTAATCTTCTAAGTCCCAGATCTTGATGCGAGAGACGTGAACGAAGTCTCCACTTAATTTTTTGGAGAGAACAAACTGAAGCAAGACCGAGATTTCGGTCCATGTAATGAGTTTATAAAGCCCGAGCTCCCTATTTCGGCTCCTTCAAGATGGGGGTTCTCCCAGATGGAATGATTTTGCGGCTGGCAGGACTGTATGCAACAGTCTGGATGATCCGGACGATGGATCGTTTCGGGTGAGTAAGACGTGAGCGAAAGTGAAGGACGGTCTTGTTCATGGGCGCCCGCAGAATTTTTTGATGAGATAGCCAGAGAAAATGCTGACGACCATAATTTAAACCTGATTTTGTATTTGAATTGAGATTAGTGAATAGTTACATGGGCATGAGTCACTGGCTGATAACTGAAAAAACGAACATGCGCAGTCCTTATATATGTACCTCGTTCCTTGTTCTCACCTATAAAGACTTCAATTTGCTTTTTTGTTTTTGATGTTAATAAACGTATTATTGGACGATTTAATTACCTGAATCACAAATATCCCTAATTATGAAAAAAAAAAAATTAAAAAAAAAATGAATAGCTTATGAGGTAGCAGTTGCTGCCTCCGCTACCCTCTGCGGGCGCCCATGGTCTTGTTGACGTAATTAATAATTTAGTAATTGGTTATCTGATGATTCCCAGAGTGCGAGTATGATCAGTACTTCGAAATGTGGAAGGCGAAATGTCTCTAATAGGGGGCTAAGATCGTCAGTGGGACATGATGATGATATTCGTACATTGTTTTCTGTTTGTACGCGTGCGATCCGCAGATTCGCAGAATTTGGAGATCATCGCTGAAGAATAAATAAGGCGCGTGTGCATGAATCACTGATGTCGAAAATATGATCGTCTGATATTTTCGAGTATTGTTCGAAGTCCGAGCCACCGATGGTTTTTCGGTACAGTTGCTATATCGTTAATTCGAATAATTCTTTATCAGACCGAAAAATAGTTAGACAGGTGACTATATGACGCCAACTGAATGGCGTGAGAGAAAGAAGCCTTCGGAAATTGCAGAAGATGAATTTCGCGACACGACAATATTTTCATTTGTTCGTCTAACCTCTCTCTAATATATCCTCCCTCCTCTTAGGTAATACCTTGCCACGGTGAGGAAACTTAAGCGTAAAAAATATAAAAATTAAAAGACCCTCTATGAGGTTAAATGTTGTGAAAATCGCGACAAAAAGCACCTAGGAGAAGGTAAACTCCGACAGATAAATCCTGTTGAAAGCAGTGAAAAACTATAACAGTACCTATCTATTTCCTGGAAATGTAGCTTCCAACAGGTATACAATTTTTCCGGACGTAAAAGCTCCCCATTTGTACCAAGTTCCTTTTTGTCATGTTTACTTCTCTTTGGGTTGTAATGCGTGTGTGACGCATCCCAAGGGGGCAGAAAGGACCAAATTGTTTATACTTGTTCAGAAAAAATTAGAATTTACGCTTTACTGCACGTGTCACCAACAAGACGTTTATTACATATATGAATACAGAGAGAAAAAGATCACGAAGTTCTTCTAGCATGACCCATAGGGTGCGTGCGCACCCGGATCATTCAAAACATAACGTAAATACCATTCGAAAGTCCGGGAGGGAACTAATTGGGGGACATCATCACTAGAAAGTTTTTTAAAAAGGCGTAATTAAAATAGGAACTTGGAATGTAAGAAGTTTGAATGGAGTCGGCAGATGAGAGAATCTTAGAGAGAAATGAAGAGGCTCGATCTAGGAATAGTTGGAATAAGTGAAATAAGGAGGAAAGAATAGAATGATTTTTGGTCAGGAGACTTTAGAATCATAAATACAAAGGGATACAAAGGGAATGAAAGGGCACAGAATGAAAGATTAATCTTGATAAAAATCAATATCGAATGTTAGTGGGGGTAATCAAATATCACTAGCGTTCCAGCATTGATGAAACTTAAGCCAGAGATGTAATGATTGCGAAGCGTGCATGTTATCACTTGCGGTCACACAACACTTATCTCCCTACATATGAAAAAATAATATCCTCTTTCGCCTCCTCCATAGAGAAAAACGCCAAGCCGGGTTGCCTGCCTGGAAGATCCAAAAACACTACTGCTAAGACATACAGACAGAAATGAAACTTGTCGATTGATGATAAGACATGAAGACATTATCCATAATCTAAGATAATTTGACACAATCTCTCTATATGTGGCTGTTTCTATAAAAAGGGGTAACTTTGTCGATTGACCGAAGTCTCAGAAAACGCGAAAAAAGAAAAACAAAATGTTGTGGTCAAAAAAATTAATTTTGAGATTTTGGTAGATTTCTATAGAAAAAACATCGCAATAACGAAGAGACAAAATTTAGGGGTGCTGTGAGAGAAAGTGGGGAGAGACAGAAAGAGAATTATGAATGAGAATGAGAAAAGCATGCGAATGTCTGCGTCGCTTCTTCGCAGTTTTTAGGAGCTCACGAATAAATCCGATGTTCTGTATTGTTACCAAGTAGAAGAGCGAAAAATTACCTTTCCAACAAGCCCTCGTCGAGGCTGGTAACGCGACTCCGCGGCGAGTTACGGCCGCTTGAAGGAGTGGGAGAAGAAGGTGTGTCTAACTTCAGACGCGTTTTTCTCAAAAACGTGTTTTCGCGCGGTCTCGTTACACTCATCTTTGGCCGCTTGTATCTCCGCAAAGAAAAACGCTACAGATCTCGCCAATAGCTCCTTGGAAAGGGCATTCATTCCTCTATTACGTACTATCCGTAACACAAAATTCGTCGGATCGACAAAGTTACCCCTTTTATAGAAACTGCCACATTATATTAAAATACAAAAAAATAAAATAATTGAGGGGAAAAAAAAACTAATGAGACATATCTCTCTATATAAACTGGGAAAAATCTCCATATGAAACATAATAAAGGTCAAACACAAAAAAGACGAATATGACATAATTCGTTCGGTCAGTGCGATTAGGAGCTAAATACAATTTTTCTTGAACATTAGATTTTGGTATCACTGGAAGGGTAATTTCATGCTGCATCGAATAAAACACTGTACTCATACTTAATGTTGCTTTGAATAATCTTTTCCTTTGAATTAAAAAAAAAGTGAATGTATCATACCCAGCTCCTCTCAATAAATTTGGACGAGAAGGTGCTACCTATATCCAATAATTTAAAAATTGGTAGGAATATAGACATTTCACAGATGAAGGTTCGTACAAAGACATACTACAACATCTTATTGATGAGTTCTACTTTTGTCAGTAAATTCTTTATGCTTAAACTTCTTTTCCCTCTGTAGCAAAATTAGTTATTTTCGATATAGCTCCAATTCGCTCTGACTTGTCGAATACAAATAGACTGAGACATAGTGGTTGAACATGTCATTTTGTCTTAGCTGGAGCTTTGTCCTGGGGGAGCAAAATAAGGGGATATTTTTTTAAATATAAAGAGAGATAATCTGACTCTGACAGTTTCCTTATTATTCCTCTACGACCTGATGCGGTGCAGAGTTGTGGAGCCAGAACTCCTCTCAAAAATCAATCTATGGGTACCTAGGGCTAACAGCCGGTCCATGCAAACGTTCCGCACCCCGACCAAACGTACGGATATTCTGGGAAACAGTGTCTTATCCAGAGCATTGGATCAATATAATAGACTGTGTTTGAGCTGTCCGGACCTTGACATATTTTACCAGTCCAGGAATAATTTCCGTAAGACCATCCTGCAGGCTAAAGATTAGGAAATGAGCAAAAGGTGAGAAGAAAAATGAAATAAAGAATACGAATGAATGGATGAATGGATGAATGGATGAACGAATGAATGAATGAACGAATTATGAATGAATGATTGAATGAATGAATGAATCACTGAATGAATATAAATACTATACTCTTAGTTTTGTATTCTAGTAAACAAATTATTAAGTCTTTAATCTTAAGTGAAATTATTTTGTAAAGGTGGTGTCGGCGGTAATTGGTCTACGGACTGTTGTTGGCACCACCTCAAAAAATAAACAAATTTAAAATAAATAAATAAAAAATTTAAAATAAGCGGATACATAATCTGACTTTGACATAAAATTAATTATGTCGTTATCTCTTTTCAGGTGGAATTACTGTAAGTTCAGTATGACATAATGAAAATGTAATGTGACATAATCTACACATAAGATATTTGAATATATGAATCAGCTGGAGTTTCCCCCCCCCCCGGAGTGAGCAGGGGAGAGGACGGAGATGGACGGACACAATATAAGACGAAACATAATGAAGACATAATCAGACATAATAGTTGAATATGTTTTTGTCACATCACCAATATATACAAGTAGGTCTCATGTCTATCTTTATGTCTCATCAGTAGGGACGAAGAAAGTCACTGGTCTGCCCATTTAATTTTTCAGATTTGTCAGGTAGGCTGCCCACCTAGCGTTTTCTTCCCACGGAGGAAGTAGATGCAGATATTCTCTTTTTCCCTTCTACGAGTACAATATAAATGTTAAAAACCTATCCTCCTGCGCCTCCATGGAAGAAAATGCCAAGCAGGTTATAAATACCTGAGCCAAATGGTATCGTTTGTCAACAAAACTGAAAAATAACTTAAAATTAGAAGGGCAAATGCATGGAGAGTGTTTTGGGTACAAAAACTGGTATTGAAAGGTAACATGAAATTGAAAACTAAAATAAGAATTTTCGAAAATACAGCTATCCCGGTTTGAACGTAGCCCAGACATGGGCCTGTACTAAAAAAAAACAAGTGCAAAAACGACAAACGACTCAAAATCGAATGTTTAGAAGCATTCTACACATAAAAAAAAAGGACCACGTTTGCATTTTGGACATGTTTTGCAACTCTGAGGCAAAAATTGTGGGTAGTATTATCAAAACATGTTTTCCCCACTTGATGGAGCGTATGGCGATGCACACGTGCCAAAATGGCTCCCCAGACACTAACTACCCTTTCAAGTATCGCATCAATGACTATAGGCGGGACGTTATCAGAACACTTAAATTTAAGTATGCGGGCCATCTTTCCAGAGAATCCTACTTGACATGGAATAAATGGTTAAGTTTTGGACTCCTCAGAGAAAACGTAAGCAAGGGAGGCCAGTGACGCGATGGGCAGACGAGATTGGTCAAATGGCCGACTGAAACTGGTTTTCAGTAACTAAAAGCAGACAAAAATGGTCTGAACTGAGCAATGCTTATGGCCAAAAATAGACTATCTGAGTGTTGAGTCTGTGGTGACGTGGATTCACCTGCCTATCAATACCCAACCGTATTATGTAATCTACTCGCATTGAGTGTAACAAGCCTCTTGATTTAAAAAAAAAAAAGTTTTTAAAATGAGATAGGAAGTACTTGTATAAATCTCTCTACCTCTCTGTATAATGAAAACCTATCCTCCACCTCCGCCTCGGCTTCCCTTTTCCAGAGAAAAAAACGCCAGGCTGGTTGCCTAGCTAAGAATTTGAAAAATTTCAAAGGCAGACCAGCTACCATAAAAGACATAATCTGTTCTGATGTAGCAGTGAGATGGCATTAAGACATAATAATGAAACCATCGGAAGACAACAGCTACCTTGGACTTCGGGATGTCAAGTCTCTTCCTAGGTCCCTAAATACTGAAAATACCCATCTTCCACCTCCGCATCCGAAAATATTTTTCGACTTGACTTTTTGGTTTTAATTTGCCTAGACTACCAGAGAGGAACTTTTTAGACAAGAATTTATCAACTAAAAATTTATCTATAACCGATACAGCCTACTGGGTCAGCTGAAGAGCATCTGAGGTATGTACAATTATGATACGAAAAACATTCTTCTTCCACCGATACGGTCCGGAAGCAGATCACTCGTAATAAAACGACCATAAAATTCGGCTTAAATATATATACGGCGGCCATTCCAACTCCATTAACATACAAAGGCATTTTAGCGAAACGCTTATCGCCGTTTCGGCCCGAAAATTCCGTAGCCGCGTAAATTTGCTCAATCGGTATCGATAACGAGTTATGAATAAAAGCTATATTTGTCCGTACGTGTATATATTTTTCGTATTTATAATATGAAGCAACAACAAGGGAGAAAGAGAAAGAGAGAAAGCGAGGAAACTAACAAAACAAAACAAAGCAAAAAAAGAAGCTAAAAACAGCCATCCGAATAGCCGGTTTTTAAAACGAAGGGTTAAATCGGATTTTGATAGTGAAAAGTGCATTTAGCTAGGTGAAACCTAATGCGCCGGAGTGGTTAGTAGGATTATTTGAATTAAGGTAGGTCTAGACTGATTTATAGGAAGCTCGCAGTTAGGCAGTGTATTTTGCCAGCCTTTTCCTATCCCTGATAATATAATACATCGAAGCCACTTAATCCCTCGAATGCACTTATTGCGCGCAAAGTAAACTGATATAGTGAACAGTTTCCACCGGCACCGGTACCCTGTTTTGTTCCGAACCATTACTTCTAATATCTATCTCAACAGATCTCTCACTACCCGCGTTATTTTGTATATATACATGGACCCGAACCCTCCTCCCTACCGTCTACCGGAGCCCGAGCCGAGAGTCGAGCCACGGTCTTAAGGTAAAACAGATTCGCTTCCTCATCTTTAACTCTCTGGTCCAGCGACCACGACCACGCTGACATTCTGATACCGGGGCGAACGCGATGCCCTCTCGTCGATTTTGTTTTACAACCGAGCGGACACGACACGACGTTTTCGACGGATTCGAAATGAAACGAAACAATCGTATCGTACATCAAAGCTCGTTCGTTTTTTTGCTTCACCCCCCCCCCCCCACTTCACTCCTGCTGAACTCGTTGTGTTGTTCTTCTTTCAAACAGCGTTGCAAATACGTTAATTTTTTTCCGACTCGTTACGTTTTAATATCGCCGTCTCGATTCCCCTCTAACCCTCAGGGCTATCGCTGGGGAGGAGTATACCGCAAATATGCCGACTAAAATTTTAAAAAACTTACAAAAATGCCGACTGCTCGCCTCACCATGCCTTGCGGAATGTGCAAAAATATAAGGTGTCTCACGTACATGTCCCACCTCTTTAACTGGGTAAGTAGGCAACTCATCGTGATGACGTGTACATAATGTTTGCCTGCTCTTACATTTGAGAGGGCAAGGATGAGAACAAAGAAGTTACGTACAGCATTAATGAAAATTCGTCTTTTTGGTTTTGAAAATGGTACTGATGATTCAAGAAATAGTGTCCTTCAGAAAGTAAAACAACAACAACAACAACAAATAATGATTTAAATATCGGAAGAAAACATATTTCCCCACTGGTGGAGTGTATGGCGATGCACGCATGCGAAAGTGGCTCCCCGGACCCGGGGTAACCTGGGCTCTGAAAACTATTGTTCCGAGTTGGTATCGCATCAGTGACCAGAGGGAAGCACTGAGGCTGGCTTGAGCCCCATTCCGCCTCTCCGCTTCGGATTCGCGCTGTCCTGCCTGAGCCATCATGGGACACCCTACTGACCGAGCGCTCACCCAGCATTAACCTGGAATTCGGGTGTACCACAGCTGAACGCGAGAAGGGAACATTTGCCCAGGGCATTATCGCATCCATAACTAATGTAATTTCATCTAATACCTTGTGCTTTCACAAACATCAAAAAGATCTTGACTGTTGATTCTGGAAATAAAAAAGTAATCACTACCAAATTCATAGATCTCAAAAGTAATAACCTCTATCGTCCAGAGTTCGACAAGACTTACGGTTCGTGGGATAGAATCAAAAATACAAAAAGTACATCATGCACTTTCCGAGAAAACATTTTGTCCCACGTCACCCCTTCAAACAGTCCGATTTGGTCCATCTACGAACTCAACCCTCGTTTCATTTGCATGAAGCAACGTATTAAAATTTCACCTTCTTAAGTCATTTACAGCTCTCGCCGTCGTCGGCCATAGCCCGGTAGATCAAGCAAAAAATAAATATCGCGACTGTTGCACAAACAATAGAACATTTAATTCCATACGTAGTATCCACGGATAGGGGGAGAAATTCTAGGAATGGGTAGATAAAATTATGTCCGAGAGTAATTTGTATCATTTCTGTTTGCTGAAGTCGGTTCGAGTACAAAAATGTTGAAAATTCTGTGTTTTCTCATATAGGCCTATGTAAATATTCGGCAAAGAAAAAGGTCACAGTACATCCCCATTTTCGACATTTTTAGGACAGTTAGAGACAAACTGAATGGAACCTTTCTTATGTAGAATCTTACGAGGAATAATTTTTGTATGAAACATTTCCCCCTAAATTCAATAGTTTTTGTTACTTCTGGGGGGGGGGGATGGAGCTTTGACCCCGCCCTCCTCCACACACACATAAGCACACACGTAAAAATTGGTGTCATACCAAATGTTCCAAAAAAAAGTTGCACATATCTTTGTTCAAACATTATTAGTTTTCCAATGCCTATATTATTCCAATACAGTGGATGCCGCTTAATACGATCACTTTTGATAGTGTCCTATATGATTGTAATAACTGAAAATCCCAATAACCAGCAGAAAATTTTTTGGATGAAATTTCGAAAACGACTGCGGTAGACCAGCAGACCAGCTACCTTGGACTCCAAGATCTCAAGACATGAGATATCTGTCCATATGTACTAAAAAGCATTCTTCTTCTCCCCCTCCACCACCATCTCTTCCACTAATAATGGTAAAATATCGATAAAATATTGAAGTATCAATATTTAGAAATATCAAAATATCAATATTCAAAAATATTGAAATAATATAAATACTTATAGAAACATTAAGATATTTTAGAAATTTTGAAATATTGATATGTGGCAGTTTCTATAAAAAGGGGTAACTTTGTCTATCGATCAAAGTCTCAGAAAACGCGAAAAAAGAAAAACAAAATTTTTTGGTCGAAAAAATCAATTTTGAGATTTTGGTTGATTTCTATAGATAAAACATCGCAATAACGAAGAGACAAAATTTACGCGCATGAGAGAGAAGAGGGAGAGAGAGAAAGAGAATTATGAAAGAGAATGAGAAAAGAATGCGAATGTCCGCGTTCGCTTCTTTGTGGTTTTTCGGAGCTCACGAATAAATCCGATGTTCTGAATTGTTACCGCGCAGAAGAGCGAAAAATTACCTTTCCAACAAGCTCTTGTTGAGGCTGGTAACGTGATTCCGCGGCGAGTTAGGGCCGCTTGACGGAGTGGGAGAAAAAGGTGTGTCTAATTTTAAAGCGTTTTATCGCTACAAATATCGCCAATAGCTCGTTGGAATGGACATTCATTCCTCTATTACGTACCGTCCATAACTCAAAATTCGTCGGATCGACAAATTTACCCCTTTTTATAGAAACTGCCACATATTCAGAAATATTAAAATAATAATGTTTAGAAATACTGAAATACTGATATTCAGAAATTTTGAAATATCAATATTTAGAAATATTGGAATATTAATATTCAGAAATATTGGAATATCAATATTTAGAAACATCAGAATATTGATACTCTGAAATATTGAATCAATGTTGATATTGAAATGAGAAATATCGATATTATATCGGTTTCAAATTTCATTGCCTACTGTTCACCCATGGAAAGACTTAAATTAATTAAGGGAACTTCCACAAAACAGGCTGTATGATCAAAAAACGCTAAATGAGGTATATAACAATTAAATATTCTCTGGTTCAGTGAAGCGTACCTAATGCCGAGCAGGCGATCGAAACTCGCTTTGCTCGTGTCGGCCAGTGAGCAAAATCCCCTCAAGATGTAATTGTGAAAATAGTTACTTTAGTTGATCATTTTATCCCATTTATGAAGATCTCGTAATTCGCTTTGCTCGTATCTCGCGGCCTATAAGAGAGCCGCAATCACTCATTATCCCAATTCTTTGAAACCAGAAAAAAGATGCTCAAATTGTTCAAAATCTTAAAGTCATGCTCTTTAGAGACAGTCAATAATACCAACATCAGTTGTTCGAGACTCAGTGACCAACATTTATGATCGAGTTCGCTAAACCTCACATTCAAGAAAATTTTATTCAAGTTCTCGGAAATGGAAGTTTGCATTCACGAATTGAAATAAATCTATGGATGATCAGTTTTTAATAGAATTTTTTTTTCTCCTGTTCTAACTAACCATTGTTTGAAACTATTCAAAGTAATTGACTTTAATTGACTTCTACTGACCTTCCTTCAAATATGTGATGATGTTGATAAAGTTATCAGTCTTATGACTGGTTTGATGCAGCTCTCCATTTCTCCCTATCTTGGGCGAGTTCTTTCATTTCGTAATAACACTTCCATTTGATACCCTTAGTTATCTGTGTTGAACATACAGGAATCTTTGCTGACCCCTACCCAATTCTTTTCTTCCACTCTTCCTTCTAGCAGCAGTGATATTACTGCTCGGTGTCTCATGTTATACTCCATTAGATCATCTCTCCTCTTCAGATAATTCTCAAAATCCATTTTACCTCCTACACTTTTAAGTACTTCCTTATTTCTTACCTTATCCGTCATTTGTTGGTAAGTATCCGTTTATAGCACCACATCTCAGAAGCTTCGATCCTTCTCTTCTCTGGTTTTTCTATCGTTCAAGTTTCACATCCATACAAGGCTACACTCCATAAGTTTTCAAGAACAATTTTTTGATATCCAGACTTATTTTTTATTTGAACGATTACTTTTTCGATAAAATGGTAATTTGGCTTGTGCTACTCTACTACTGATATCTCTTTTACTCCTTCCATCTTTTGTTATTTTACTGCGCAAATAGCAGAATTCGTTTGCTTCGTCAATCTTTCTGTCCAAAATATTTATATTAAGCTACCATGTTCACATACTTACCACTACTTTAGTTTTATTTTTATTTATTTTCACTAGGGTGTCCTTTATTTTAAAAGCTTCCGCCAGTCGATTAGGTGCGCACTGAAATTCATTCCAATGGACCAAGAAACTCGCCATAAAATATTTGAGCTCAATCTGAGATCATTAACCGGTGCTGCTTTGTAATACTGAGATTGTACGAAAAACCGCGAATATCTCGGAACACATCAGCTTCAGGATCAAAATGCATATAACATAAAATGTTCCTTGTTAAATTTCCTATAAAAAAGATTCTATACAACTTTTCTCTTGAACGCATATTATACAGGAAATGGCAATGAATTCTGAGAACATGTGAGTGTTCCTTAACAGCACAATGTTATATTTTATGCGCAGGGTTGACTATTCTCTTTTTCTAATTTGCTCTCCACCCGAGTTCTGAAATCCACCCTTTCGAGCTTTACTTCAGAGATGTCAGGGAGGCTGTTAGGGCTGTCTTAGCCCTCTTCCCTTCTGGCCGAAAAATCGGCTTAGGTCGAAAATTCTGGCGAGCTGCCACGTGGACTCGAACCCGGGACCTCCGGATTCCGAGACCAACGCGCTATCCACTCGGCCAACCAGACGTTGATATACTACATACATAATCCGAGGTCTACTCTATAGTAGGTACCCCACAAACTGTCGTGGGCGTAACCAGAGGGGAGGGGGTTAAACTGGGACACCTGCCCCAGTAAACAGAAGTTGAAGTTATATTGTAGTATGCATTACCCGACATTAATAGATATTTCAGCCGTAAAATAATAAATTTTAAAAAACTACGTTTTTCGAAAATTCCACGCATTTTTGAGATTATTTCGATAACTATGTTTTCTCAAGAAAAGTTGTATGGGACCTTTTTACAGAAAATTTAACGAAGAACATTTTCATGTTATTTGTGTTTGGGTCCTAAAGTGAATATTTTGAAAAAATAACAGAAAGCCACATTCCTCGAAACTTTCACATATTTTTGCTATTACCTCGATAAATATGCGTTCTAAAGAAGAGTTGTGTAAGATCTTTTTTATAGGAAATGTAATAAGAAACATGTTATGTTATTTGCACTTTGGTCCTAAAGTTGATATGTTCAGAGATATTTGCTATTTTTTTTTTCTTTTTTGTAAAATCTCAGTATTACCCATAACTTCAAGGTCAAAGTGGCATGGATTATTGACCTCAGATTGAGCTCCTCAAATTTTTTATTACGAGTATCTAGGTCCATTGGAACAAATTTCAGTGCGCACCCAATTAATTGGCGAAAACTTGTAAAATAAGGGGCACCCTAATTCTCATACATTATCGTATACTCAAAATCTCCATTCCATTTGAGCATCTTTACTCGCTCTCTATGTATAGCTACACCTGCTTGGAATTTTTCTTTTATTTCTATTATGGCCCACTCTATGTACAGATTAAATAATACTGGAGATAAGAAGCACCCCTTCCTTACACCTTTTTCTATATTAACCTCCCCTTTCTCTCCTATTCTTAATGTGTCTTTCTGTCTTTTATGTAAGTTTAAAATAACTTGTTTTTCTTTAAATTTTATTCCTATCTTTTTTAGAATATCAAACATATAATTCCATTTAACATTATCAAAATCTTTTTCAATGCAGTGAATGCCATGTATGTATCCTGCCCCTCCCCCATCTACAGTTAATCTCAAAGCTAACACTGCTTCCCTAGTACCTCTACGTTTTCGAAATCCAAACTGATCATCTCCTAGTTCTGCATCTATTCTATTCTCAATTCTTTTATCCTGTGAACATGTGGAGTATGTTATACATATCGCACATTCACAGGCGCAGCAAAGATATTCCTGCACTCAAGTACAGTATTCTGCCTATTTGCGCCCTTGAAGTGAAATGGCAAATTTGAGTTTTGATTCTTTACCCTTCAACTGTTCGATAACTTTTACACCTATCCGCTCCTGTTGTTTTTAGTATAGTTACAATAGCGCTCGTTTTAAAGTCCTCTAGCATTTCCCCTTCATCATAAATATGGTATATTGATTTGTTCAATCTATCAAGTACATCTTCTCTCAAGTTCTGTAATAATTCATCAGGTATTTCATCCACTCCTGGAGCTTTTCCATTCTTTAAATCTCTATTCTTTGTCAAATTCACCTCTTAAAATTGAGTCTCCTGTCTCACCTTCTTCCACATCTTCCTTCCTCTCTCTTCTCATCTTTCCAACCCCATTATTACTATATAGTCCTTCTACATACTCACCTAGCTTTTCACTTTTTCTTCAGTTGTGTAAAAAGACTCTCCCTCCTTCTTTGTTATATTACTTGCTTTCTTCTTTCTTTCTCTGAACTCCAGTTTTACTTTTCTATAGGCCAAGTCTATTTGTCCTGTATTCATAAACTCTTCTATCTTACCACTTTCTTCTTTCATCCATTCCTCCTTTGCCTTTCCACACTCTCTTTATGTCATGTTTATCCATCTTTCTGCGGGTTTCCTCCTTCATCCACGATTTATTTTTCTCTTTCTTAGTTTTACCTAGATTTTCTTCTGCTGACTTTAATATTCTCTCCTTTATTTTACCTCATTCTTCCTCCATACCGTCAATTTCCTGTATTTTTTCAACCGCTAATTCTAATACAATATCCTCTTGATATTTTCCTCTAATATTAATATTTTCTAATTCTTTTAAATTCCGTATTCTTACCTCTTCTTTTCTACCAAGTTTTTTCAATTTAAGCCTGCATTTCATTACTACCCAGTTATGATCACTTACGTTTCCTTCTCCAATATTTCAAGTCGATGAAAATGTGTTTTTACCATTGTGCTTTGGCTTTGAAAATATCAAGTTTGTGAAATGTGACTCGCATTTTTTTGTTATCATATCGTTTTTCTTTCGTTATCACTTATCATACTTGAAGTGTGTGATAGGTGTTTCTGTTCGTACCACTTTTTTTTTTTTTTTTTTTGCTTTATCAATATGTAGGAGTAAGTTTGTGATGATGAGTTTTATACTTTTTTTTTTTTTTTCTAATCATAACGTTCATATTGTATTGTTTTTGTTCTTTTTTTTTTTTTTTTAATTGATATTAAAAGTTCCAAGTCAAAGCTGAGTAAGAGACCCTTCGAACCTCCCGCACTGTGATGCCCGAAGTGTCCTCGATAGAGGGCCCTACTGCAATCGTGCTTATCTGAAATAGGCCCATAAGTTCTTTGTGATAATATTACTATCGAAACAGGGCGTGACAATGAGAAAAAGTACTCTCAGTACTTCTATTGAGGACGTGAAATGTGCATGATAATTCGATCATTTCTCATTTTGAAAACAGAGAAGAATGGGTACTCCAATTTTTATTTCTAAAGATTACGAAGCTAACACCGTTACTAAATTTTCGTTTCATACATCGACATATACGTTCTTGATTACTATTGCACACGTTTGAGCCCCTACTAGGCCAGTTCGAAGGACGGGTAGGACAGCTTGTAATAATATAAGATTCTCTTCGCCTCTAACATGCTTCATAAGTTCTTCTAATTCTTCTCAATCTCTTCGTCCGCGTGAGTAGTAGTAGGCGTATTCACTTATATTATTGTAAGTACTGGTTTGGTATTGATTTTTATCAAAATTGACCTTTCACTCTGTTGTTTATAATATATTACTTTATTATCTATTTGTTTATTCATAGCAATTCCGACGCCTGCTTGCCCTTTTATTCCCTTTGTATTTAATATTCCAAAGTCTCCTGACCAAAATCATTTTTCTCTTTCCACCTTACTTCACCTATTCCAACTATTCCTAGAGCAAGCTTCTTCATTTTTCTCCTAAAATTCTTCACTCTTCCAACACCATTCAAGCTTCTCATATTCCAAGTTCCTATTTTAATTACGCCTTTCTTTTTAAAACTTCCCCATGATGATGCTCCCCCAAGTAGCTCCCTCCCGGACATTCGAATGGAGAGCTTTTTACATCCGGAAAAATTGTATACCTGTTGGAACGCCATCATCAATAATTAATACTTGGAAAAGCTGCATTTCCTATAAAGAGATACTGTTGTAGTGTTTCATTGCATACAACAGGGTTCATCTGTTGGAGTTTGCCTTTTCCTAGGTGCTTTTGGTTGCAATTTTAACAATATGTGGCAGTTTCTATAAAAATGGGTAACTTTGTCAATCCGATGAATTTGAAGTTAGGGACAGTATGTAATAGAGGAATGAATGCCCATTCCGACGAGCTATTGGCAAGATCTGTAGCGTTTTTCTTTGCGAAGATACAAGTGGTCAAAGATGAGTGTAACAAGAACGCGCGAAAACACGTTTTTAGGAAAAACGCGTTTAAAGTTAGACACACCTTTTTCTCCCACTCCGTCAAGCGGCCCTAACTCGCCGCAAAATCATGTTACCAGCCTCGACGAGGGCTTGTTGGAAAGATAATTTTTCGCTCTTCTGCGTGGTAACAATTCAGAACATCGGATTTATTCGTGAGCTCCGAAAAACCCCAAATAAGCGAACGCAGACATTTGGATTCTTTTCTCATTCCCTTTCATAATTCTCTTTCTCTCTCTTCCTCTTCTCTCTCATGCGCGTAAATTTTGTCTCTTCGTTATTGCGATGTTTTTTCTATAGAAATCAACCAAAATCTCAAAATTGATTTTTTTGACCAAAAAATTTTGTTTTTCTTTTTTTGCGTTTTCTGAGACTTCGATCAATCAACAAAGTTACCCCTTTACAGAAACTTCCACATATATAACCTCACGGCGTCCTTTTCCTCCTTCTATTTTGTTACGCTTAAGCGTCCTTACCATGGCAAGGTATTACCCACGAGAAGGTTCAAACATGTAGTTAACATTGATTGTGTTTCGAATCAATCGAATCAAAAAATAAATAAATAAATAGAATCAGTTTTCTTTTTAGTGGTCCTCGATGATCACCTGTAACTTAAGTTACCCTATGACTATTGTTATTGTGTACGTTATCTATACCAAAGGCCAAATCAAACGTGTGACGTATTCTTGCTGCTTTGAAAAGGAAAGGCCAGAAGAGACTTGTGTTGGTTGGTAGTATTACAAATGATGACGAAAAGGAATGTACTCGTAATAAAGATTTCTTACAACTCGTATGTTCGTGTTTTCTCGTGCAAATTTGTTTTCGGTTTTTTGCTCGCAATAGTATAAACAGATTGACTTAGCTGATTTAGTTGATCTGTTAAGGTGCGTTCACATTAGGACGATCGGCCCAAGATGAATGTAGTGTGGACGTGCGGATGATCAGCCAAAATGAAGCTGAAGGACTGATCAGCCTGGATGATCATCCTTTATTCCCAATCGACGTATTGGCAGTCCGATCAAAAGATGATCATCATCCAGACACTGATCATCCTGATGTGGACGCACCTTTAGACACACAGACAGAGAGAGAAACCCCGGATACTTTCGGAGTTGATTTGTGAGACCCCCCCCCCCCCTCGAAAACTGCAGTCAACGGCACGGATCGTCGCCTTAGCTCGAATGTGTCACTGACATCGTCTGAATCGGTTTTTTTGCTGACAGAGTATTTTACCTTTTCGCTGCCCTCGAGAGCGCATCGTCGAGCGAAATTAATCAAACAATTCCGCGAAGTTGATTTCGCAGAGTCGTTCGTCAGTTCGCCGTCTCGCGTTCGCGAAGCTTCCAATTCGCGGTCCAAATGCGGAGCTTAACAGCCTTGTCGTTTTTTCCCCGAGTAATTTCTGTTTTTTTTTTCTTTCCCTCCCGCGTCCTCTCGTCG
This sequence comes from Acanthococcus lagerstroemiae, assembly GCA_031841125.1. NCBI lineage: Eukaryota > Metazoa > Arthropoda > Insecta > Hemiptera > Eriococcidae > Acanthococcus > Acanthococcus lagerstroemiae. Next base: position 51,826,500 of record CM063112.1, on the reverse strand, counting down.
CTTTCCTTATTGAAAAATAGAAAACCCGACGAAGGGGCGAAACGGTACACGAAAAGCAGCGCGGATGAACGGCGAAAACGGAAACAATAACTCTCTTATCCGATGTTATCCCGATAATCAGACTTTAAATGCATTCCGATGATGCCGTTTTACGTACGACGGAATATAAATTGGAGAACTAGGTCAGGTAAGGGCGGCGGGAGGAAACCTGGCCGAGAGTGAAATGTGGAGAAGGAAAAGAAAATGAAAGAATAAAAGAAATTTGCGAGAAAAAAAAACTCTTCCCAAAGATCATCGTTAGTCGATTATATTTCGTCGGTTTTGATAATTTTTCTCTTTTTGTCCCCCCCCCCCCGCCGCAGAAGCAGAATATTTCCGCGAGATAATCAAAAATGCATTTATATTTTTGGAATTTATACGCGCGCGCCGGCTTTGCCCTCCAAAAACTTAATACACACGCGAGTCGAGAAAAGTGGTAAATGAGGCGGGGCATCAATCATGTAGAAAAATGGCGGTACTTGACGTCGCCGTCGTTATCAAAAGTGTTTTATTTCTTTCCTTATTGTTTTAATATTTTTTATATACGTAATTTTGCCGCCGCCTTACGTCGTATATATATTTATATGCTGCTTTTCGTCGCGCACCGAGTGCCGTATGAAATCCGAGGATTTGCGAGCGAGGAGTCGACGGATGGGCACGCGGGATGGGGGCACGGAACGGATACGAGATGGATCGTAATTTCGAATTAATCAGTCGACGCGAGATACGCGCCGTTTTGAAATGGTCCGGATTAATCCGACGTTGCGAGTATACGAATCGGGAAGCTGGAGTGGGCTCACACCACAGTGGTCGCGGCTATAATCGAATCTTCGAACTCGATTACCCGATTACACATTTCCATCTCGAGATGGCGGAATCGCGAAACCACCATTTGCGAATCGAGAAGCGCCTAACTTATTACGAGTGCGAGTTCACTAGGGCATAGAGGTTTCGAATGGCCGGAACAGCAGGGGAATCAGAGACGGCGACCTGGACTTCTTAAAGGTGTAGCAATAGGGTGGTTGCACCGGATATATACCGGCGTAATATGTCCCAGAATCACATATGCGGCAGTTGTATGCCGGGGCAGGGTCTACCTGGTCAAAGTCCGAGAGGAAGGACCACCTGCAAAGGTCCCGGGGGCAATGAGAACGGTGCCGACGAAAGAATTTGAAAGACTCCTGAACCTACCACCAATTTACACTATTATAGAAGCTGCGATAATGGGAGCCTACCGTCTGGGTCAGCCCATAAAAACAGTCCATAGAAGGGTATGGGAGATAACGAGGACGATGGACAAATATTTTCGGATGCCGAGGAACAGAATCACAGTGGAACACTTCCTTGACAAGCCATACCGCTCAATGATACCCACACGGGAGGTATGGTTAGTGACCAAGCATTCTAGGAAAAAAGAAGCATGCATGATTTGCAGTTGCCTCAAAGGATGACCAAGGGGCACCAATCGGAACCACGAATGTAAAGAGCGCTGATGACTATTCAGCGGCACTGGGTGAGGGCGTCACTTCCTCTAAGCCGAGGTAATGGCGATTCCGGTGGCCGTCGATAGGAGCCAGCAGAAGGGCATTGTAAATAAGCGGATCTACATCTGTGCAGACAGTCAAATGGCTATTAAGGCATTATTGGTACACCAGACTACATCCTTGGTGGTGGCGGACTGCAGAAACACCCTAGCTCAGGAAAGCCGTGTCACCATACTATGGACACCGGAGAACTGCGGCACAAAAGGAAACATGATCGCAGGTAAGCTAGAGAAGGAAGGCATAACAAAGGAACTGGTAATGCCCAGGACGTGTCTTCCTGTAGTATACAGCGTCATAAAATTAAAGGTGAAGGCTTAGATAAAGAAGTAGATGGAAATGCACTGGCGGATGGCCAGTGGCATGAAAGTCAGCAAAACACCGATAGGGGACGCTCCTGGTAAGTACACCTAGTTCCCACTAGGGCTCGATAGAAAATACGTTAGGCTCATGGTGGGACTATACTAACTGGACATGGAGCCACAAAACACGTATACTACAGAACCCGCATTTGTTGAGACATCTGACTGGAATATATCCAACGTCTCTAACCACTCGGCCACATAGTGAATTGCCAGATAGTGACTTAGGAACGCAATTAAATATTCCTGATGTAGTATAACTGTTGCTGTTCGTTGTTATTCATTGTTGCTGAACCATTGTTACATTTGCCTCGTGAATTACTCGACGAAAAACATTGCAATTTCTGATCATTAAGTATAAAAAATATCTTACAAAACAAGAGCCAAGAATGAGTTTACATGACTCGGGAATTGCTCACTCGCTACGCTCGTCTGCAAACTTTTTCTCGCCATGTAAACACTCACTTTTGACTCTTGGTGTGTAATATACTATTCACTATACATGATCAGAAAGATTATGTTTACTTTAGTTTTTGTAAGTGGAAAGCAGCACTTTTCATTGACGAATCAGATACAAGCATAAACTCAATGTAAAGTAAACGTGCCTCAATGTAAAAACATGTGTCATATTTTTACATGTAGACACGTTTATCAACCGACTTGATGAAGCGACACCAAGAATGCCGAAGGATGCCGAGAATGTTATTATTACGACGTTATCATTGCAATATTTTGCTGCATTTTGATATTATTTGCTGTCCGCTCTTTAGGTTTGCTTTCAGTTAGGAAAATGCACATGCTGAATTTTTTGGCGTTGCTTTTTTGACAAAGCTGTCAATGTTTTCCCTTTCTGATCATGTATTTAAAAAAATATTTATAAACAAAAGCCAAAAGTGAGTGTTTACATGTGAGGGAAAGGTTGCGAACGAACGTAGCGAGTGAGCAATTCCCGAGTCATATAAACACTCACTTTTGACTCTTGGTGTGTATTATACTATTTCAGCTAAGTCTGAGCAAAACTGGGAAAGTTTATACTAGTGTTGGAGAGGGAGGGAGAGGTTCGTGCGGGAATTGAGATTGATTTTTAAAATTTGAGCTTCGGTTGCTGAGAGAATCTTTCCATATGAGCCTAAACATTATTTTCCTTCTTAAATTGACTTTTATAGGGTCCCTGAATTCATTTCAGGAGTTAGTTTTCCTCCTCTAAACTATGGGCTAGTTTCTAGTTACCCTAATTTTCTTCAATTTGCAAATTTGCAAGTTCTTCATATTGATAGTTTTTTTGGTTTTTTTTGGGGGGCCGCTGGATTAATTTTAGAGTTTTTTCCTCTTTTCTTTTCAACCACTATGAGACGTCATATGAAGCTAATCAGTAAATATGTACTCCAATTTCCTTGATTTCCAAGTTCTTTACGTCAATAATACGATTTTTTTTTTTTTTTTTGGGGGGGGGGGTCCCTGAATCTGTTTCAGAGATAATTTTCCCTCTCCTCTGTACCCATGGATATCCATAGAGAGCTAGTCTTCAACTACACCAATTTTCTCGATATCTAAGTTCTTTACGACGATAGTACGGTTCTTTCTTTGGATCCGTAGATACGGTTTAGTTATCATTTTCCCCTTCCTTTCTACCCTTAGGGCTCCACGAGCTATTTTCTAATTAGACGTCGTGTAAAAGTGCAATGAATTAGACTTCCTAACATATAAAAGCAACATCAGAAATACTCAGAACATTTTCGAAATCTTCTGTTAGGTGGGCTCAGGGTTTAGGGAAAAACTACACACTTTTTGTTTATAATTTCCATTTTTATTGATTCTGGAATATTGTATTAAATTTAATAAATTAAATCTTGAAATTAAAATTAATATAATTACAATAAATAAAAATAATAATAACTCATATTTTATATCCGTTAAATAAACTTGATTATAAATCTTAATCAAACAATAAATTATTAAAATAATTAATATAAATAATAAATTAAATTTGTATTTATGTTATCAAAGGGTTCGCTGGGGTGTAAATTGGATGAGTATTTATGTGTATTTATGAGTGTCAATAGAATTTTTCCCCTTTCTCTTCCCGTTAATTTCATTTCTAATTTTATTAACTTATTATCATTATTATTACTCTGTTTTTCTATTCATTTTTAAATCTTATCTTTCTATAATTTTTGATCAGTTAAATTAAATTTTTTTTTATTTATTTTTCTCATTTTATTAACTAGAAGTCATTTTCTGATGTGTGCTGTCAGAAGGGGTCACAAATATATGTTTCTTATTATAATTCATGATTTTTTTCACATTTTGAAGAAAATAGCTTTTTCAGTTTCAAATCTGATCTATGGGGCCTATAAAAAAATCAGAGGTCGAAAATAAAAATCATCCTAGTGTAGCCAGCACTTTCTTTCTTCCCTCGCCCTTCTTGTACAATCTGAATTCTATAAGACGCAAGTCTTTCCTATCTCCTAAAACTGTTAATTATTTTAAATTAACAATTACGAGTATAATGTGAACTGAGGCCTTTTAATTCCAAAAACGACAATCTCCAAAAAAAAAAAAAAATTTAACGAAGCCGTACAGGATTGTATATTCTTGAAGGAGGGAGGCGGATTTGTCGCAAACTCGTTTTTGATTTCATTTTGACTGTAACCTCTACCCTAATATTACCATAAGGGTTTGTGACCTCTGCCAAATTTAGTAGAGCAACATAAATACAACAGCTTCAATTACATAGCTCCGTTTTTTTTGGCCACTTATTCCAATGTCGATGTTGTTTCGAGCGCAACTCCTGCCCCTGTAGCACCACAAAAGGTCTTGACACAAACACTGGAGGAAAAAGAAAATGTCAAACAAAAGTTTTGTGTTATTCTCATTTACAAATAAAGTAAGGGGTCCTAATATGGCCAGGTTCCTAATATGGCCACCAGTCAATGGCTAGGATCCGAAACACAAATCAAATCACTTTTAAACCCGGATATGTTGGATAGGCTGCTCACGTAGGTTGATGTTTGTATTAGGAACCTGGCCATATTAGGACACTACCTTCTTTACGTCAAACACCACTGAGGTATTACAGAGAAGGAATTACACTGAAAACAACATCAACCACAGGAGGTTTTCACATAAACTTTGGGATAAAACGAAAATGGGAAACAAAATTTAGAATTTCGCTTGCTTATAAATACTTAGGTCAAGACTCGCTGTGGTATTACAGGGGAGGAATTCCGCTCGAAACTTCATCACAAATAAGATAAGCGAAAAAAACCTAAACTATATGGTTAAAGAAACATGTTATTTTATCAATTTCAGCAAGTAACAGTCCCCTGTGGTAACATTAGGGTAGAGATGGCAGTCAAAATAACATCAAAAAGAAATTAGGGACTTAAAAATATAGATATAAATTCCAAAATGCCGACTAAATGGTAAAATGTCAACTTCGAAAATATGTGGGGTGAGGGTCATCCCCCCCCCCTCGCTATGTCTCTGAATGCATTATGTGATCCGCAAGCGCTGCACTTGTAAAACTAAAATTCTAAAGGATCTACAAAATATTAATTATTTCTGACAAATTCATCATTTAACGTTATGAAAAATTATTTATGAATTTTTTATGCAAATTAAATATTGTTGAATATTATTATGTGATTTCCTTTTGTATACATTTTAAATGCCTGACTCAATTTTGGCAAGTCATAAATTTCTTCTTAATGTTACTTTTTTCTCGGTAATTACTGCACCATCATGGGCTATGAGCCGTATAATTTTAGGGATTAACGGAGATAATGTTACATTTTTGAAAAATTATAATTCTGTAATTTTTTTTTGCAGTATTCAAAATAGTGATGAAACTGATTTTTTAATTTACTAATTTATTGGATTCGTTTCTAAGTTAGTAAATTTAAAAAAAAAAAAAAAAAAAAAGTATTTATTTTGTGATTCTTACCATTTATTGGGTCAATTTTTAATTTCTGAAGTAAATGTCAACAAAAATCTCGATTTTCATGAGATAGTCTTAAAATTTTTTATTTCAAATTCCTTCATGAAATTTTGAGTTTTAAATTAGCTTTTAGGAATGAATTTCAGTTTTTCGAAAATAAACAATTTTCACTAAACTAACATTTTTCGTGAATTTTTAATTTTCTCGTAAAATTTACAGCTTGGTATATTTCAATTTATTTGTCGTGCTTCCTTCATTTCCACTTCCTTACTTTTTTTTATATAATTTAAATTTTTTTAGTTTTGTCCCTCTTCTTGTTTAAAATTCGCATTCACAGTAAACAGTAAGTTCTTGCAATTTGTAAACTGCATTACCTCACCACTGTGGTATCCAGATTCCGTGGCTCTTAAACCTCTCCACTGTCACGCTCCTACTGGAAAATCCTACAACTAGTCTACTCCTATTTTCCTCGCTTTTCTTTCTTCCATAACCTTTTCCGTCTACCGTTGTTCTTCCTTGACTTCGTGACGTCACTTTTTCCCTAAAGGTAGCCGTAACGTTTATTCCTCGAGGAGGGTGCTCGAAATCGGATGGTGTCGTGTCTTCTCTTTTCGTTTTTCATAATTATATTCCGTGTTTTATATTTTTACAAGAAGTTTCTTTTTGAGTTTTGAACGTGAGTAGAATCTACGTAGGGAGTGCCTGCTGCGCGTTTAGATTCGTCAATCAGGTCTCTGTCTTGTAGTTAATTCACCGGTCCACTTTGGTACCACGCGGAGTCGTCCATAGTGACCGCGTGGCACGTGAATCTCTTCCAACACGATCTTCAACCGTCCAGCCCGTCATCGTCTTCAACTCGACGGAAACATCTTATCAGGCGGATAAACGTACTCCACGTCTTATTTTCGCGGTTTGATTACCTTTTAGTTTTAGCTTACCGGTTAAGGATTTGATCGGACTACTAATTAAACGGGATCTTTCCACGCCTAGTGTCTCTCTCCCGTTGAGTTACCTCGTCACTCTTGCGGATATCCTACAAGTCTAGAGCCGTCCTCTACCCTCTGTGAAACTCATCGCTCGAGCTAGTCGTGAGCAACACGGGTGTGGTGTTCTCCCATCCCCAAGTGCGTCAACCCATTTCTCGGTTACCACACCACGTATTGAAATTCTACCTCCCTATCCGTCCGAAGAATTGTAAAAGATTGACAGAGAGACCGAAGGAAAAAAAATCAAAAAAGATAATAATATGTACTTATTGATTGACCGACTGCCAGATAGATAGATACATTATACGCAGACAGACCGACAAGAATCTTTTGTTGAATTATTCAATGTAAAAAAATATAACCCCTCCCCCCTCTACCTCAGAAAACCGATTACTAGTTAATGTTGACCCTCTTTAGTGGTATTTAGTCTATCGGATCCAGAAGTCACTCTGAATTATGATAATCGAATTATCATGCGAATCCCAAGTCAAACTCTAATTAGTCACTCATGGTGGGCTATCGCCATACGCCCCTCTATCATCGATACATCTTCGAGGTATGTTACACTAGTACTTATTTTACGAGCCTTGATAATATGAGTGCTCACCATTATCCTGAGTCGCCAACATGAACCAAGAAGAGGCGGTGCATCAGGACGAAAAAAGCGCGGTCCGGCTGTGTGCTGCCTGAATTCCAGATTAACGCTGGGTGAGCGTTGCCTCAGTCAGTAGGTCGCATAGTGGCCCTGGCAGGACAGCGCGAATACACGTCAATGAAAGGTAAAATGGGGCCCGGATATACCCGGATCAGCCTCAAAGCATGCCTTCTAGTCGTCGACGCGATACTCGAAAGGGCAGTTTCCGAGGCCAGGGGTGCGGTCTCTGGTGTCTGAGGAGCCACTTTGGCACGCGTGCATCGTTATTATACGCTCCACCAATGGAATAATTCGAGTGTCTCACTGTTCCCCCACGTTCCCCTATACGATACCAGTCATTGAGGACCCAATTCGTTACACCCAAAGCCCGAAAGCAATACGACTTTAACTCGCGATTTCGAAGCGCATACTTTTACGAACTCCCCAAAGTATATCGAAATGCAATGAATGCCTCAGCCTCCACCCTCGATCTCGTCTCACGACGAAACTAGAAATCGCAAATTTCCAATCAAATCCAATTCGTATACCGAAACTACTCTACCACCTTCGCAGTCACCATAATATACATACTGCTCGCATCCTAACTGCGAGCGTATTTCACTTCTTTTTTCCTTTTTTTCCCCGTTTTTTGTTGAACGCATATATTCGAAAAAAATTTCTATCAATTTTTTCTTTGTATACGCTAGTAATCGCGATGAATTTATAAAAATAAACGCGGAATTCCGACTTTACGCTCGTAAATAGATAAAGCAACGAACCGAGTCGACTATTCAAACAGTAGCCGAAAGGCTTTACTAAAAAAAATAAAAATAAAAAATAAAGTCTACGAAAACATGTACAACTAACGGATCAATATTTATCCTAGGTTAGTTTTTTTTTTCCCCAACGTCTGAACAGTTCTATCGGTATCGTCTTTTTCGTACACATGAAACGAGCGGCTGTATTTTTAATTAAAGATAACGAATTTTAGACGCCTTCAGCTATACACAGAATCGGACGTAGGTACATGGATGCAGCGAAATTAAATATTGGTTAGTGCGAGGTCAAAAGTCTACATAGGCGGGGGTGTGCATTCTGATGAACTCGCGTTGGGCACTGCGTTAGTGCAGCGCGCTCAATTTCCATGTGTGATCACCAAAGGCAATCGAATTCGGGGGTATAAAGCCATCGTGTGCACCACAATTCTTCGAATCGTGACACTTCCTACCGAGTTAAAAGTACACACGTTCTGCTCAGTAGGGTATGGCCGTTATTAACTTTTCAAATCTTGGACGGGACATCCCATCAAGTTTTTCCTTATATGACAGTAACGTCATTTAATTTTTAGTTTTTCAATATAATACGGCTGTACTCCCTGCAGGCTTGTCGAGAGACATTACCAAACTTATAGTCTGGACGTTGAGAGACAAAATTCAGCCCTACCCTGCACTGTTGGTGGAAGCAAACTGTTTAGTACATATGTTGCTGGGATTTTCGATTCAGACTTGTAGCCATCCGAAAATGTGGTACAAGTGTTTAGTATTGCTGGTTGCCGACCTACAAGGCACCTTTTCATATAAGTGAACTTTGGAGGAGATATAATGAACGTAGACCGGGTTGATTTTGTTTTTGTTTTGTTCGTCAAAACAAGACCTTTTATATGTCCACAATTTGGTATTTTAGGCGCGCTGAAGAGGGCCATTGGCATTTGAATACAAAGTTTTCTTTTTTCATACAGCAAACTTTGACTTTTGACATTTTTATGTCTACTTTACTTTGGCACACAAACCGGAAAAACGTTACTTTCACGCGGGACGCTTTACACGCCACGTTAATAATAATAATAATAATAATAATAGCTAGCACGCACCACATATCTCTATTCTATATATATATTTTTTTTTAATGAAAATTACGCACATGTATAAAGTTATCATATTACAGGACCTCCTTCCACACCACATTTGCAGTTTTATAGCTTCCAGGTTGTACTTGGATTTTTAAGTTATTAAACGAAGTTGTCCGCGACAGAGCTACGTATAATTGTCCATGACTGAAGACATACTCGGGTAGATATATCCCACCCTTCTCCAGCGTCTGTCCCTGGGCCTTGTTGATCGTCAGACAAAAGGCTAACTTTATTGAAAATTGTCTCCTTTTGAATGAAAAAGGCAAGGTGGAATCCGCTGGCAACAGGTCCACTCTTGGGAGTAATATCCTTCGACAGCACTCCGCCCCAGTTATTATTTCCAGATCCAGTGCATTCGTGTACATGTTTCTCACAATTAGTCGTGTCCCATTCAGCAGTCCAAGTGCCACATTCATATTACATAGCAACCTAACAATCGCACCAACTTTTGAGTGTAATTTATTTGGTGGTAAACTTGTCAACTCCAGACTACCCAGAAATTCAACGGGGAATTGCAGGATTTCACTGTCATTTTCACTGATCAGTCTATTCACGCTTGCGTTGGTTTTGGCTTCTCCAGGAATCAAGTCTAAAATCTTGTCGTTGATCTTCTGACAATGATCATTCTTTGGTGCCAGAATTGCAACATTAGAAAATTTCAGGACATCCTCTGGAGTGTCAAACTTTTCACCATAGACATCTCTTATAATGGCCTGAGAAATTATGCTTGCAGGTAATTCTTATAATGCTCCCATTTGCAGAGCCAGAATGAGGGAAAGTACCATTACCAATCTGCAGCAAGAATGCTGAGAACTCTTTTCCTCCTGCTTCCGCTCGCATGTTCTGAGTCAGTCTCGGCGTCTTGAATATAGGCCATAGAGGAGAAAACTTGATGGAATTAGCAATTGTAGCAGCTCTTGAACCATGTGGAAGGTGGAACTACTGGCAGAACCTGCCTAAAATCTCCACCCAAAACTACAATCTTGCCGCCAAACAGCACGTCATTTCCCATGATGTCCTTCAATAGTCTGTTTACACACATCAGAGCGTACATGGTTGCCATTGGAGCTTCATCCCAAATGATGATTCTTGCATTCTTGATACTGTTGGCTTCTTTGCTGTTGACTTTCAAACCAGATATTGAATGTTCGTGCAGATTCAGAGGTAATTTAAAACGACTGTAAACAGTCGGATTTGAGTGATCAAAAAAGCATATGAAAGAAGTTGCTTCACTGATGTTCTTAGACTAAGATGAACCTTGTAGGTCAAGTAGTTCGTGAGTAATGGACAAATGAGTGGAAGAAATGCGTGTTAGTAGTGAAGTTGAGTTGGTTGTTACCTCATGACTCTCCTCAGACTGAACGAATTTGAGTGATCAAAAAAGCATATGAAAGAGGTTGCTTCACTGAGTGTTCTTAGACTAAGATGAACTTTGTAGGTCAAGTAGTTCGTGAGTAATGGAAAAATGAGTGGAAGAATTGCGTGTGAGTAGTGAGGTTGAGTTGGTTGTTATCCCATATCTCTCCTCAGACTGAACGGATTTGTGTGAGCAAAAAAGATTCATAAGGAGCTTGATTCACCGAGTGTTTTAAGATCTTAACCAGCACAGTGCGATAATTAGGGCCTGAGATATAGGTGTTAAACTTTATAGAATCCAGTTTTTCAAACATATTTTAAATATATAGATAATAATAATAAAACTACTGACTAGACTGACTGGACTGACACGATGACATTATGACATTCTCACGTCGGCGCAGTCCGCGAAGCAAAAACATGATTATGTCTTTACTTTGGCACACAACGGAAAATTACGTCGAACACTTGAATGTGTTGCTGGTTGAGGGCGTGTTGAAGCGCCGAAAAATCACCAATTAGTCTTTCGGATTTTCTCAGCGATCGATACTAAATTCGATGATTTTTGGATCTTGTAAAAGAATGTGTCTATGCGAGATAAAAGAGCATACAAAATCTAATTCATTTCTTGAAATTTCAATAAATCGGTTCTGTATCATGTTTTTCTCCGAACCGATATCTTCATGATGTACAACATATCGTCCCCGAAACTACAAAATCACCCAAGAGCCAAAAAAACAAAATTTGCGAGGAAATAGGAACAAGGAAATTAACTGATGTATTTTGGAAATTTTCTAAATATTGAGTACAATATTAGGACCTTTTCTATACCCACCAACCAATTGGAAATATCGTTCATAATTTTGGGAACATTGCTATTTGAAGTTGGGAGAGGTTTTGTACCCATTAAAAGTTGTTTTTTCCAAATCACTCAGTTTTTTCTAAAGTACTTTTTGCGACTGAAAAGAGCATTAAGGTGGATTTTCCAATATCAATAAGTAGTGTTGTCAACGAACAGCTATGAAAATCTACTTTCATCGGAAGTAGCATTCAAGAGAATTTTGCAGATTAGGGGACGATATCCAAAAAAAAAAAAAAAAACGGTCAGTCCAAGCTCTCTCAGTTTTCGACAGTCATAAGGTCAATTTGGATTCATGTCTGTGGTAAAAGAATTTCCATTGAAAAAAAAAAAAAAATTGAAAAATGGTGTATTTCGTTGCCAACTGAGCTAGGCTCGTGTTTAGCAACGGCACTAAATTACATTTTTTTTCTTCTTTTTTTTTTCTTCCTACAATTCCTTTAGTTAGTGCACTACTTATTCTTTACAATAGTTACACATTATTAACAACACGGGTGCAGACTGTAGTCGCGCAGGGCGCAGCAAGTGTCAAACACTGCATTCGTGTCGGAGGGAGCGTGTCTGGGTAGCGTTACGGTTTTCGCTCAAGTATACCCATGGCTGGATCAACCACTGAACTGAATTGTCACCATGAAGAGCTAAAGAATTGTGATCTAAACTGAGCTGGAAATGCGAAGAGAACCCTGACATCTCTGAGGTAATACTAGAAAGGGCGTTGGCTTCGTGTCGAGGGGAGCGTTACGATTTTCACTCAAGTATACCCCTGGCCGAGTGGATAGTGCGCTGGTCCCGGAATCCGGAGGTCTCGAGTTCGAGCCCACGTAGCAACTCGCTACATATCGACCTATATAGGTCGCGGTTTTTCGGCACGGTGAGAAGAGGGCTAGGACAGCCCTAACAGCCTCCCCGACGTCTCTGAGGTAATTCCCGAGAGGGTGGATTCCAGGTCTCGGGTTGAGAATAAAATTAAACAAGAGATACCGCTAGGTGGAGAAAATAAATTTCCATGGAAATGTATAAACACAATTTTCGCTCAAGTATACCCACAGGGTATGACGTCATAGTAACAGGAGCGTTACGAGGGGCCGTTACGGGGGAGCATTACGAGTTTTGCTCAAGTATACCCCTGGCTAGAAGAAATGAATTTCCAAGGAAATGTATTTAAACACGATTTTCGCTCAAGTATACTCAGTAGTATGACGTCATAGCAACAGCAGCGTTACTGGGGAAGTATTACGGGGGAGCGTTACGGTTCTCGCTCAAGTATACACAGTAGTATAGAAGCATATAAAATGCTAAAAGCGTTACTAACGAAAATAGCGTTACGAGCTGGCTAGGCTGGCTGACTGGACTGACTGACTGACTGTATCTCACCCTACGTAAAAAAAAAAACAACACGGCTGGAGGCGGTAGAAATGTCAATCACTGAACTGAAATATCACCATGAAGAGCTAAGTCATACGGACTGTCTTTGTGTCGGGGAGTGTGTCGGGGGTGGTGTCGTTATAGTGGTGTTGTGCTAGCGATGTGGCCATGCTGGCCAACTAATAGACATACGCTTGAAATATTTTTCTGAAATTTCGTCATCGGAATAGAGGTGTGAAATGTATAAATCATATAAATTGAGGCTGGACGCGACACTCATCCTTGTATCAGCCGGAGAGCACTATGTTCCTTGTATTAGCCTTCGAGTACTACGCTCCGCTAGTGCATCAGTTTGCGGACGCGTCTGCAAACTGATGCACTAGCGGAGCGTTTCCCTGTTGGTTTCAACTGACTCCGGCTCTGTGCTTGGCCGCTGGTTGACGTTCACTAGGAGAACAAATCGCACCAGTGTTGCCAGATGTCCGACCTGGGCCGGAAACGTCCGGCATTTTAAAGGTAATACTAAGAGATCCGGCCATCCGGTACCGGATGGAAAATGTCCAGCTTTTTAAACAGAATGTCCAGTTGAACCAGGAAAATACGACTCTGAGCTCTAGACATACTCCAGAATCCAAAAACTAATTTATTTTTTCAATTTTTAACACGCGGATGGGAAATACTGAATAACAGGGTTAGAGGATGGTTGTAGAAATATATCCACAGATCTCCGTATAGCGTATACTAGAAAGAAAATATAAAGATCTTTCTGAAACATCCAACTTCTCAGCATCATCTGACCAGTAACTATTAGGGTAGTAAACCCAATTTATGCCCCCGCCCTCATCTTCTGTCCTTCGCCGATATTTTTCCTTTCACTCGCCGCGTTCATTTGTCGGTGTGACGATTGACGCAAACACTCGACGAGACGGCGGTTTTTCACTTTAAGCCAATGATATTCGAGGTAAAGGAGTGCCCTCGTATAAAAGGGGTATCCGTCAAGATTGCATTTTCACAACTCAGAATCGAATATTCGCACGCTCGAAATACCACACGCCGAATTCTCCCTCATCGCTGTTCTTTCGAGTACGGCCGATGCACAAACAAAACTCTTCACGCTTTTTAAACTTCGTCCTGAATTACATCGAGTAAAAAAAAAAAATAAAAAAAAATACCGACACATACAAAAAATAACACTTTAGTTTGAAACAGAAGATCCGACTTAGGGTTTTTTTCGCCCACTATTCCGTTAGAAGCGAGACGTTAATAAAAATTTTTGTAAGTAGGTATTATTATAATATACAGAGTGAGAGAGAGGAAAAGTGAAACAGATGAGAGAGACAGGGAGGGGAGAGAGAGAAAAGGAAGGAAAGAAAAAAGAAACTATTTCACACGTTATCGTTTTGAAAGTACAATTTTTTTGAAGTTTTTATGCATCATGCAATTAATCACATAAAGTGTGCTTCACGCTAAACTCTTTATCACGTACATGATAGTAAGGAAGACGGTTCGTGTCGCAGTTCAGACAATTTTTATACCGCGCCAAGTGGCGATGATACTCCCTTCGAAATGTATACCGAGTGAAAATTTTAAGGCACGATTACAATTTTCGGTGCCGCGGCCGATCATTCTAAGAAAGAACAGTAGCAAGTGTAGAATGCACTCGACAAATCGATTTTAACGTTCAAACTGTCACAAGTTGGTGTCGAAGATGAATTCGAATGATTATTGTGATAATCGACAAAAATTTGAAGGCTAAATTCGGGGGGGGGGCGGTCAATTTTTTCGTGTTCTTCATCGATTAATGCTAAATTAAAATCACTATGGCCTGCCATCGATTAATGCCAAATTAAAGTCACTACGAAAATCGCGATCAAAAGCACCTAGGAGACGGCAAACTCCGACAGATAAATCCTGTTGAAAGCAATGAAAAACTACAAGTATCTCTTTCCAAGTAATGTAGCTTTTCCAAATATTAATTACTGATGATGGCGTTCCAACCGATAAATAATTTTCTCGGACGTAAAAAGCTCCCCATTCGGATGTCCGGGAGGGAGCTACTTAGGGGAACAACATCATCGGAAAGTTTTAAAAAGAAAGGCGCAATTAAAATAGGGACTTGGAATGTAAGAAGCTTGAGTGGAGTTGGAAGATATAAAGAATTTTAAGAGAGAAATGAAGGAACTTAACCTAGAAATAGTTGGAACAAGTGAGGTAAGGTGGAAAGAGGAGAATGCTTTTCGGCCAGGAGACTTTAGAATAATAAATACAGAGGGAATAAAAGGGCAAGCAGGCGTCGGAATTGTTACGAATAAACAAATAGGTAAAAATATAGTACATATATTACACACCAAGAGTCAAAAGTGAGTGTTTACATGGCGAGGGAAAGTTTGCGAACGAATGTAGCGAGTGAGCAATTCCCGAGTCATGTAAACTCACTTTTGGCTGTTGTTGTGGAAGATATTTTTTATACTACTTGATCAGAAGCGGCAATGTTTTTCGCTGACATGGTCTGTATTTTTTTTTTATTCTATTTATTTATTTAAATTATAGACAGATGATTTTTGTGTGCGTAATTAATTCAAAAATTTTATTTTCTCAGTTAATTACTACAAACTACAGTATCATAGTCATGTCTTCAGTTTGTTCACATGCACAAACAGCATTATACAGGTAGTGGCCAGCAAAAACGTAACGATGGTTAACAACAAACGGTAACAGCTGTACTACGTCGTGAATATTTAAATGCGTTCTTAAGTCGTTATTTTGTAATTTGCTATGTGGCCGAGTGGTTAGAGACGATCGCTGCAATTTCAGTCCAATATATCAATCGACACGGGTTAGATTCCCCGATACAAAATTACTGGTCAGCAATTTTTTCATTTAAAAGTGCTTTACATTGAGGGACGTTTACTTTACATGCAGGTTTTGTTAGCACTTGATGCATGAATGATAGGCGCTTCTTGTCATCCGTAAAACACCAACGTAAACATTGCCTTTCTGATCAAGCTCTGGGGCTACTTTACATTTGCGGGGTAACTTTACACAGTACTTGTTTTTCCCGCGTTAGCGAGGAGAATTGTACAATCTAGAAAAGAGGGAACATTGATTGTGGTCTCATTGTGTTCCTGGATGTTTACTCGATCAGGTTTGGTATTTTCGAGCCGAAAAAAGTGTATTTAACGATGTTTGAGAACATTGCAAAAATATCAGTGCCAAGCAAGGTGAAAATGTTGGGTTACAAAATTCCCTCTATTTGCAGTACACAGTACTGTGGAATATTTTTTACCGTGGCGTAAACCGACGCAAAATTTTATCAGCTTTCGAACGATGTACGATAGTAGATATGGATAGATGCGTGCACAGATGACTGGAGGCGATTGTTTGTTTGAAATCCCATCATCAGTGTTGTTGGCTGCACTTTTCAATATTCAGTAATTTTGTAAAAATACATGGTTAGTTATACTGAGTTAGCGGTGTAAAAATGAATGGTTAGGTATAGCGAGTTAGTGAATATAAAAATAATAAGTCTGGAAGAGAATCCGGTGAATAAAATGTAAGACAAAATAATTCTTTTTTTTAAATGAGAAATTTCGAATTTATTCAAATTTTGTTCGGAATCATCGTTACCTACTTGAAATGTTCTCCCACGGAACGTTCCGAAAGGGAGGGGTTATAGGAGGGTGTCTCTACCCCACAAATGTTTTTGGCAGTCGACAATCTGCACTTTCAAAATGAGTTCTATGCTAAATCACCGACATTATGACAAAGTCTATAGATTAATGACTGAGCTTTATAAAATCTCTAACCTCCTAAAACGGAAAGCAAGCGCCGCAGGGGCAGAAGTCTGCAAAAACTTACCGTCCATCAATTTCAAGGAAATGCCGGGGCAAAAGAGTGAAAAATGGTTAAAGAAGGGGAGGAAGAGCAAGGCCCACGAACAAATCTTACACTATTATCGCAAGGTCTTGTGAGCGAACCCAGGTTATACGAACTTAAAAAAGCACTGAAGAGGATAAAGTGGGATGCGATTGGATTATCAGAAATACGAAGGGAAGGGGAGACAATGATAGAAAGGGAGAATGGAAATCTTTTATACTATTTTGGACAAACTAGGGGCTACAGAGGGGTGGACTTTTATGTAAACAAAAAATGGGGTGCGAAAATAGTCATGATGTAAGGGGTTTCAGAGAAGATTGCAGTATTGAAACTAGATATGGGGAAAGGGAAACTGCTATCAATAATTCAGGTGTATGTGCCTACAATGTGGCTCCAGTGGAGGAGGCCGAGAATTTTTTCAAGTTAGTGGAAGAAACGATAATACGTGAGAAGGGATATCACACAATAGCGATGGGAGACTGGAATTCAAGAGTAGGAGAAGACTGGAGAAGACTCTCCCCAGTCACAAGTTTTTGGGGAATTTAGAATCGGGGAAACTAACGAAAATGGAGAAAGGTTAATTGAAGTAGCGTTAGGGCAAAATTTAAAAATTGTGAATACCTTTTGGAACAAACCTTTGAAGAAAAAATTGACTTGGCAATCTCCTGACAATAAAACAAGGTGCGAATTGGACCATTTTTTCATAAACGACCTGAGAATGGTGAAGAAATTCGAAATTATAAACAGATTTGAGTTTTCATCAGACCATAGGTTGATAAGAGTAAACGTGGACCACGCCCTTGACCCCACGAATAGCAGGAAAAAGGAAGCGAAGGGGAAATGGATTATACTAGTGTGCAGATGGGAGGCGAACAAAATGTTCGAGGAGAAGTAGGAGCTGGCTAAAGATATCTTCTTTCCTGGACTGCAAGAAAAATACGATTTGATGGAGGACGTTATCAATGGGGTGATGAAGATGGTTGGGGAAAGGAAGCCTAGACCAACAACCAACGATAAGATTAGCGTGGAAATAAAGGGCCGTATCAATAAAAGAACTGAATTAAGGAGTAAAGACAATCTGACTCAGAGGGACCAAATAGGATTGTGCGAAATTAAGAAATTAATTAAAATAAGAATAAGAAGGGATATAAGAGAGTATGACCACGAAATGATTGCAGAAATATTGGAGGAAAGTGGATCAAGCAAGAAGACGCGCCAGACTCTGATGAACGGGAAAAGTTTGCTCCCAGCTATCAAAGCAAAAAATTCGAAAACTAAGTTGTATGGTAGGGAGGAGATAATTAAAGAGGCCACTGAATTTTTCAAAAAATTTTACTCTTGTTCCATTTCTTTCCTGTCTGCTTTTGTTTGGGCTCATGTCATCTGCCGTTCGTTTTCGCTATTTCTTCCTCCATATTGACACTTCCAGGGTGGTGACGAACTCCATCGATGTAGAGCTTCCCTCAACGTATAGTTGCTTTTTTCCCTTCGCTTCTTTTTTCTATCATAACGAACGCCTTTTCTCTTTCCCTCGTGTGTGCACTGAGATCGTCTTGTAGGAATATTTTGGTTCCTTTCCGATTCTTTGGTTTCTCAACTTTGAGTATAACCGGTCTTGTCTGCCCGTTTGTTTTCGTTCTTCCAATTCTATTAACGCCGTCTACATCTTCTCTACTTAATTCGCAAATTATTCCCTCCTGGTTTTCTTCTTGGCCGTTTGGTTCAGGTCAGCGGCGTAACTAGGATTTTTTAATGGGGGGGGGGGCCAGAAAGGGCCACGAATTTTTGAAGGGGGGCCCAGTTTTAAAAACTTTTGCTTTATTTTATCTAATACTGTAAATTTTACAAAATTTTCAAATTCAGCGGGGGGCACAGGGGGGCCAAGATTTTTTAGGGGGGCCTCCCCCCGGTTACGCGCCTGGTTCAGGTACCCCGGCGATGACTATATTTTTCTAATTCATTTCGTTTTTCAGCTGTTCTATTTCTTCCCGTAGTTTCGAGTTTTCTAGCCTCAGAAGCGATTCTCCTCTTTCGAGTCTTTCTATCTGACCTCTGAACTCTTCATTGTCTTCTCGGATCTGGTTTACGTCTACCGCAGTATTTTTCACGATTTCGAACAACTGATCAAATATTACCGAGTCTACTATTTTCTTGCGAACACGTATAAAACACACGCAAGTTGAATCGACGCAGCTTGTAAGAACTTGTTTCAGGTATGGGCTAATAATATACACCAGGCGAACATAACCAATAACCACAATAGTAGATCTCATCAGTTCAATTAGTGTAGAATTCCTTTGAATTGAACCAAGTACAACTTTCTGTGGTACTCTTTATCAGTAAAAGTTTTCCAAGGAATTATGCGATGTAAACTATAAAAGTATTAATGGTGATTTTGGTATTCTGTTTCAGGTTTCAAACAGTGAAGCTTCCGCTTATGTACACTTGATTCTGGATTCCTGTCACGCAAAAATTGATACACTCAAAGCGCGTAAAATTTGTATAACTGGATTTAAGAAGAGGTAAGTGTGTTTGTTACTAGAGTGGGACAATTACGGACTGAGGATTAATGGTCTGCAGATTAACAACCTCAGATTTGCCGATGACATCGTACTGATTGGAAAAAATATGGAGGAAATTAATGCAATGATTGAAGAGCTGAGACAGCAAAGGGCTAATGTAGGACTTTCGATTAACCTGGAGAAATCTAAAATAATGAGGAACGATTACAAAAAAGAACTCCGCCTCCCCGGCACAGTAAAACTCGAGGTAGTAGACGAATATAAGTACTTGGGACAATTCGTGTCATTTAAAAACAGAACCGACAAGGAAATTAAAGTTTGCATTAATAACTCGTGGAAAGCATTTTGGGCCAAAAACATATTTTTAAAAGTAATATGAAAACCAAAACTAAAGTAAAAATCCTCAGTAGCTGCGTGATACCAGTGGCAGCATACGGGGCTCAAACATGTCAATAACGAAAAAACATTTGAAGAAACTAAAAGTAATGCAAAATTCCATGTTCAGAAGTATTTTGAAAATCAAGCTGAGAGACAAAATTAGACTTTCAGACATAAAAAGAAAATTAACGTACTGATATTGGCTATGTGTTGAAAAATTAAAATGGAATCATGCAGGTCACTTGATAAGAAAGGAAGAATGGAAATCTTTTATACTATTTTGGACAAACTAGGGGCTACAGAGGGTGGACTTTTATGTAAACAAAAAATGGGGTGCGAAAATAGTCATGATGTAAGGGGTTTCAGAGAAGATTGCAGTATTGAAAACTAGATATGGGGAAAGGGAAACTGCTATCAATAATTCAGGTGTATGTGCCTACAATGTGGCTCCAGTGGAGGAGGCCGAGAATTTTTTCAAGTTAGTGGAAGAAACGATAATACGTGAGAAGGGATATCACACAATAGCGATGGGAGACTGGAATTCAAGAGTAGGAGAAGACTGGAGAAGACTCTCCCCAGTCACAAGTTTTTGGGGAATTTAGAATCGGGGAAACTAACGAAAATGGAGAAAGGTTAATTGAAGTAGCGTTAGGGCAAAATTTAAAAATTGTGAATACCTTTTGGAACAAACCTTTGAAGAAAAAATTGACTTGGCAATCTCCTGACAATAAAACAAGGTGCGAATTGGACCATTTTTTCATAAACGACCTGAGAATGGTGAAGAAATTCGAAATTATAAACAGATTTGAGTTTTCATCAGACCATAGGTTGATAAGAGTAAACGTGGACCACGCCCTTGACCCCACGAATAGCAGGAAAAAGGAAGCGAAGGGGAAATGGATTATACTAGTGTGCAGATGGGAGGCGAACAAAATGTTCGAGGAGAAGTAGGAGCTGGCTAAAGATATCTTCTTTCCTGGACTGCAAGAAAAATACGATTTGATGGAGGACGTTATCAATGGGTGATGAAGATGGTTGGGGAAAGGAAGCCTAGACCAACAACCAACGATAAGATTAGCGTGGAAATAAAGGGCCGTATCAATAAAAGAACTGAATTAAGGAGTAAAGACAATCTGACTCAGAGGGACCAAATAGGATTGTGCGAAATTAAGAAATTAATTAAAATAAGAATAAGAAGGGATATAAGAGAGTATGACCACGAAATGATTGCAGAAATATTGGAGGAAAGTGGATCAAGCAAGAAGACGCGCCAGACTCTGATGAACGGGAAAAGTTTGCTCCCAGCTATCAAAGCAAAAAATTCGAAAACTAAGTTGTATGGTAGGGAGGAGATAATTAAAGAGGCCACTGAATTTTTCAAAAAATTTTACTCTTGTTCCATTTCTTTCCTGTCTGCTTTTGTTTGGGCTCATGTCATCTGCCGTTCGTTTTCGCTATTTCTTCCTCCATATTGACACTTCCAGGGTGGTGACGAACTCCATCGATGTAGAGCTTCCCTCAACGTATAGTTGCTTTTTTCCCTTCGCTTCTTTTTTCTATCATAACGAACGCCTTTTCTCTTTCCCTCGTGTGTGCACTGAGATCGTCTTGTAGGAATATTTTGGTTCCTTTCCGATTCTTTTGGTTTCTCAACTTTGAGTATAACCGGTCTTGTCTGCCCGTTTGTTTTCGTTCTTCCAATTCTATTAACGCCGTCTACATCTTCTCTACTTAATTCGCAAATTATTCCCTCCTGGTTTTCTTCTTGGCCGTTTGGTTCAGGTCAGCGGCGTAACTAGGATTTTTTAATGGGGGGGCCAGAAAGGGCCACGAATTTTTGAAGGGGGCCCAGTTTTAAAAACTTTCGCTTTATTTTATCTAATACTGTAAATTTTACAAAATTTTCAAATTCAGCGGGGGCACAGGGGGGCCAAGATTTTTTAGGGGGCCTCCCCCCGGTTACGCGCCTGGTTCAGGTACCCCGGCGATGACTATATTTTTCTAATTCATTTCGTTTTTCAGCTGTTCTATTTCTTCCCGTAGTTTCGAGTTTTCTAGCCTCAGAAGCGATTCTCCTCTTTCGAGTCTTTCTATCTGACCTCTGAACTCTTCATTGTCTTCTCGGATCTAGTTTACGTCTACCGCAGTATTTTTCACGATTTCGAACAACTGATCAAATATTACCGAGTCTACTATTTTCTTGCGAACACGTATAAAACACACGCAAGTTGAATCGACGCAGCTTGTAAGAACTTGTTTCAGGTATGGGCTAATAATATACACCAGGCGAACATAACCAATAACCACAATAGTAGATCTCATCAGTTCAATTAGTGTAGAATTCCTTTGAATTGAACCAAAAGTACAACTTTCTGTGGTACTCTTTATCAGTAAAAGTTTTCCAAGGAATTATGCGATGTAAACTATAAAAGTATTAATGGTGATTTTGGTATTCTGTTTCAGGTTTCAAACAGTGAAGCTTCCGCTTATGTACACTTGATTCTGGATTCCTGTCACGCAAAAATTGATACACTCAAAGCGCGTAAAATTTGTATAACTGGATTTAAGAAGAGGTAAGTGTGTTTGTTACTAGAGTGGGACAATTACGGACTGAGGATTAATGGTCTGCAGATTAACAACCTCAGATTTGCCGATGACATCGTACTGATTGGAAAAAATATGGAGGAAATTAATGCAATGATTGAAGAGCTGAGACAGCAAAGGGCTAATGTAGGACTTTCGATTAACCTGGAGAAATCTAAAATAATGAGGAACGATTACAAAAAAGAACTCCGCCTCCCCGGCACAGTAAAACTCGAGGTAGTAGACGAATATAAGTACTTGGGACAATTCGTGTCATTTAAAAACAGAACCGACAAGGAAATTAAAGTTTGCATTAATAACTCGTGGAAAGCATTTTGGGCCCAAAAACATATTTTTAAAAGTAATATGAAAACCAAAACTAAAGTAAAAATCCTCAGTAGCTGCGTGATACCAGTGGCAGCATACGGGGCTCAAACATAGTCAATAACGAAAAAACATTTGAAGAAACTAAAAGTAATGCAAAATTCCATGTTCAGAAGTATTTTGAAAATCAAGCTGAGAGACAAAATTAGACTTTCAGACATAAAAAGAAAAATTAACGTACCTGATATTGGCTATGTGATTAGAAAATTAAAATGGAATCATGCAGGTCACTTGATAAGAAAGGAAGAACCCAAATGGCATAAAATTGCAACTTTTCGGACCCCGTATGGCCATAAACGTGGAAGGCCAATACTGCGCTGGAGAGACGACTTTAAAGAGCTGGGGGGGAGGGTGGACAAGATTGGCGAGAAACCGCGACACATGGAAGGAGATGGTGGAAACCTATGCCCTCAAGTGGGCTGGGTAGCTACCCAAGGTTGTAAATAAAAATAAACAAAAATACAAAAGTGTGTTTGTTTGTTAACGTATGAAATGGATTCTCAGTTCAATTAATGTAGACATTTTTTTGAATCGAACCTAGTACAACTTTCTGTGTGCATCTTGTCAGTAAATTTTCCAAGGAATAATGTGATGTGAATTATAAAAGTATTAATGGTCAATTTGGTATTCTGTTTCAGGTTTCCAGGAATGAAGCTTCCGCTAGGCTAATATAATAGCGTAAAATCTGTAATTTGTTGCCAATGATTACTAATCGGCTGATAATTGATTATTGACAATTATTCTGTTCCTCGATACTCAATAGTATTTTCTATTTCTAGTCAATTGCGTGTTCATGAGGGACCAAAGTTGTACAGAGTATAAAAAGATGGATTGTACGTGTTGTCAATGCTGAGTTAGGAAGTTATGACGAACAGATGTATTTTGGATGGTCTCAAAACCGCATGCTCGTTAACAAGTTTTGATAGTATTAGCATAGGCGGAGATAGGGAGGGGCATGGGAGGCTTGAGCCCCCCTCCAATTTTGAACTAGTTTCCCTAAGTTATTTCTTGTCATGCAGAATTAAATTATATTGCCAAATTTATGATAACGTCATCGGACAGTTCAAATCACGTTTTTCGGATGAAAGTTTAGTAATAGCGAGGGCGATCGATTCTTTCTTGGATTTTAATTATGATGATGCTCTTCCTTTCATAAACCATTACAAATCGTCAGATAACATAGCAATCAGTGAAGACCTATTGCAATCAGAATTGAAGATTTTAAAGAATGTATACTCAAACCTTACTCCAAACGAAAGAGTTGATCCAGTTAAATTTATTTTCGAAAATAAAAAAATCGCACCAAACGCGTTTATTCTCATTAAAATAATATCTGCAACAATACCAATTTCGAGCGCTACTGCGGAACGGTCTTTTTCAGGTACATATTTCAAGTTGAAAATTATAAGAAAGCTTCTTTTTAAAAATTATACTTAACTTACCTACCTATCAATTTTTTTTTGCAGTTTTTAGCTATGCGACGAATCAAAACGTGGTTGAGAACACCAATGACTCAGAAGAGGTTTTCAGAATTATCGATTCTTCATATTGAAAAAGAATTAATCGAAATTGACGTTGAGGTGGAAAAATTTTTGAAGGGTCGAAAATAAAAAATTTTATTTTGTTTTATTATTTTTTTTTATTAGGGTCTGGCGACTGGGGTTCAAGTCTCCCCAAAAGTTATGGTCCATCTCCGACTATGAGTATTAGTAATAATTCTGGTTGTGTTTTTTCGAATTGTAAACTTAATAAACTTCCTTTTCCGAATCGAAATAAAATTTCTGTTGTCTGTAGCGTATGAAGAGTTATTACGATTTCCTAATCCTGAGATGCCACCTAAATTGGTTGAATTAAGTAAGTCTGTAGCTTCGCAGTTTGAAGCCTTGAACTGCCTTGAATTTACCATGTGTCACGTGATGTCGTGATATTAAGTGTGGCTGTATAGTGTCATCCTACTTAGTAATTCAGGGCTAGAAAAAATATGCACTTAAAATGTCGAAATATGCGCTTATAATATGCAGTTATCTGACCTCAAATATGCAAAATGATGCTCTAAAAAATCCGAACATGCAAAAATATGCTCTGAAAACTCTGGATAGCGACATGGGTATCAAATTAAAGTGCTTTTTAAGCTGAATAACGTGGCAACAATGAAGCTTTGAAAATTGAAATTTTTTTAAGTCAGTTCTGTTTTATGAAGAAAATTAAACTTCCCTCGAAACAAATTTTAAATTTCTTGTTTTTTTTTCCTTATTATTCAGTTGTTTTTACAATAATTTTTATTTATTGGTAAAAATATGCCCCAAAACCCTCAAATATGCTCTAAAAATAGCTCAATTTTGCAAAATAGGCATTTATAGTCAAAATATGCAAACATATGCACTATAAAATTTCAGTATTTTCATCGGAATTTTATGAATCACAAAGAAAACACAAATACGTCGTACAAGCTGCACCCTATAAAAATATGCATTTTCATATTTCCCCTAGCCCTACGTAATTCCGTTTGAACGTTTCATCATTCAGCTTGCATGTTATTAGGAAAAAAAGGCCTTAAACATAATTATCAATAGGTCTTTTTTTTTCTTTTTTTTTTTAACTGACATCATTTCCAAGGAGTGTAAAGCAAGCTATATAAACTCGAAAGTGAGAAACTTGAACGCACGGCCATATAAAGAGACCTTAAACATAACTAATAATAGGTCCTTTTTTCTGAATAGATAAACTAGTCTCTAATTTTGCATTCTAGAGCCGACTCTTTTCCAGCAGCTAGCTGTTTGTTCCGAATTTTCATATTCAAACGCAACTTTCTGGTAATTTTCTCTTCTCACAAGGCTTCACGAGGTCACATAGTTTGACAGCTTCTAGAACCGCAGTGTCACTGCGAACTTACTCACTGCATAAGAAGGTAAAAATTATTTCATCTTGTTGACACCTTCGAGCAAAATAGTGTTATATGCATTTTCGGGGGGAAAATGAGTTATTTGTATCATTGGAAAGGAAATTTCACGCTCTATCATGTGCAACACTACATGTTGATGCTGGCAAAACATCAACTTTACGTAAGCATGACGTCACGATTTCGTAACACAGGAGTGGATAGGCTATTGAAAACTTCTTCTCCCTCTTCTGCCAATTTCAATAAAATGTATATAGCACTATTTTGCTCTAAGGTGTCGCTGTTAGGCTTAGCGCCTGCGCTAGGCCTAATATTTCTTGCCTGAATGCGGGGCATTACGCGTGGCCATATCTCAGCTGCCCTTAACGTCGCCTTTGATAGTTACTAGTATCTCTTTGCCTATCACCTGCCTCAATTACGGCACTAATTGAAAATGTTTAGAAAAAAATACGCAATTCTTTTTTTCTCGGTTTGAAAGGAAAATTGACATCTACCTAATTTGCCTGGTCATTTACCATTTCGTTTAAGCGAACTCGCATTCCTATCTTCTTTTTTAAAACTGGCGGGTGAGGTGTCAAAATGATACGACTGCCCCCCCCCCAACTAGGGGCAAGTGTCCCCCTGGTTTCAATACGTTAACTGGAAAAGAGTTAGAACGTTTCAAATGCCGAGCTACACGTAAGTGATTCAGTCACATAGGCGGTAGGCCGGTGCAGACGGAGATGTCGAAGGTACTTCGTCGAGCTGCCTTTCAAAGGGTATTCCGGAGTACACCAATATATACATCCGCTCCGGCTGCAAAATGTCGTCGACGCGACGGGGGCTCGGCGCAATACGTCGGCGAGCACGATCGGCCTTCCGTGCCGAGGAACCGCTCGTTCCAACGGTCAACGCGGCAGAGTAACGCGTATCTTTAAGGGCGCGGGGCGGGGGAGGGGCGGCGGATTAAAATTCCGCGTCCGCTTTCACGTGCGGGCTCGCCGGAGAAAAACGTAATTTGAAAGATTACACCTAACGAGCGAATCCTCCGACGCGGGCCGAATATTAAAAAAGCGATTTGCCGGCCGGCTGAAAACAATGCGAGAGCCGGCCGCGCCGATCCGACCGGCCCGACACACGGCAGCGACGACTACGTAGATTTTCAAAAAAATTCGGCAACGTCGATAACTTTTTTCCTCTCCTCTGCTCGTTTTTCGCCGTTCATGCCGGTCGATGATAAGTGGACCTAATTATTTATCGGCCAGTTTTCGCTGAACGCGTCGAATTTTCGGCTGATCTACTCGATATATGGGGGCTGTCGATCCGAGGGCTCGACGTAACCCATCATCGGCGCTTTCGAGCGCGCTAATCCCCGGCCATTCGCTATGTGCAGCACCAGCCCCCCCCCCCTCCACGAGTTGAAAAAGGTCGTACTTACATTTCGTGTCTTCGCCGGCGTCCGCAGGTGCCGACGGCGATGCCGGCTGGCTTTTCAGCGGCTGCAAGTAGGTTTGGCCGAGCTGGTTCAGCTCGCTGTGCAGACCGGAGTCCAGACGTGGAGACGGCTGCGAGTACGGATGGCCGACGAATCTGGTACTTCGCATATGACGGAAACCGCCGCCGGCTTTCTCTTCGGGAACGATGTAATTAAAGGGGTCCTTCTCGTCCGCCATACCTGGAAAAAAAGCGAATATTAAAAGAAAAAAGAAAAACGCAGCCTGTCGATACGAGTAATATCTATGGATATCTAGTCGGTAACACGAATTCGATCCGTATGTATAAAATACATACAATTTTATTGCGGAACGGCGCGAGGAGAACGCGGAAGAGAAGGGCAGCTTTTTTGAATTTTTATTAGAATCTCTCGCGTAATGGTTTTCGGCGTACGAATGCTGACAAAATACAGCGTAGTACCCATCTTAATTGAAAGGTTTTGGTTTTTTTATCGCCCCACTATGTAATATACCCTGGTATGCTGTAGCAAAGGAATGCTAGTGGTCATTAAATCCGAATTTGATTGCAGAAACTAGGAAACAACAGAAATGATGAGGCGAGGATCAGCGAGATATATTCTTAGTCCAGGGGAATTGGCATTTTTGATGGAATTAATTGCAGCACAGCTGAAACTTGGTACGATTGTTTAGTACCCTTTTCGGAAAAGCCCCGTAATTTCCCCCGTCCGCCGGTGTGAACATCACCCCCTCCCCCAGAGTCCAAAAAGTGCCCCCGGAGACAGTATTTGGCTTGTATCTAGCATAAAATCGAGTTATAGGTAAAAATATTTCTCACCAAAATTAAAGAGCGTAAAATTTTCTACAAAAATGATATTCATGTTTTTCCTCGTGAATCCCATACCAACCATGATAATTGGTATTCAAGATCAAACAAGCATGTAAATATGGAGTAACCTACAACGTACGCGGTATAGGAACACCGAACTCGTGACTCTAACATGCGAGAAGCGTTGAACGCTGTAATTTTAAATCCCTTCCAACTGAGAGCGCGAAAGAGTCGCGCTCTACAATTTCAATACCGTGAAAAAGATAAACTGCTATAAAAGTTATCATTTTAGAAAATTGTTCTGATTGAAATGAAAATGGACTCATCTGAAAGGAAATTTCAACCTCTATCAATTTGGTCCTTTTCATTTTTTCGAAAAACTCTTTCATTTTTGAGATATTTCTTGAAAATTAAGTACGTATGTTAATAGGATATTCCCACATGAACACTACTACAAGTTGGCGATGACACAGCGCGCCACCACCTGGACCAGCCCAAATACTAGATGGACCAGCTTGTGTTAGAAACCGGATTGAAGACAGACAATTGAAATGGAACGACATGGCTATTGGCGCTTGGACACTCCTGTAGGTGCGCTAGTGTAGTGGATGAAAAGATGATCAGGGGATTTTTACCACAAAAACATGTACAGGTGAAATGAGTTCTAGAATTTTCAGTATTGAGGAGAACTAACGTGTCAGCCCTCATAATTTCCTCTTTTAGTTCAGCCCAACTTGATTTTTTTTTTTTTTTTTTTGTAGAACATTTTTATTCCTGATCATCTTTTCGTCCAAATACACCAATCAGCGCACTGTATTTCATTAGGCCGTTAGAGAGCGACTCTTTAGCGTCCAAACGCAAATTGAACAGACACTCATGCGAATTATGAAGAGTGCCGGCGGACCGACTCATCGACGCGGTGTTACCTCTAACGTTTTGCAGCAATAGATTCTTAGTGCCCGTCATATGCTTCATCTTTGCCAAGGTTTGGAAAAGTTCACAAACTGTCAATCAGAAACGAAAGCTCAACATAAAGAATTGAGGGAATCACGAGTGCAGTATGATAGAAGGGATGTTCAAACTATTTTAAACTGGCTGAGAATCCATCATCCCTTCCCATATGTATCTGAATTACAAGAGGGGATCTGATATTTGGGACTAAAGCCAACGGCAGATTCGAAATTTGCGTAGCTTTTTACACTTATGAAGCTATCATTATCATTTCATTGTTTGTTCAAGTTTCTGCTGTAGCCATACTCAAATAGTTCCACATGATATTTTCCAGAAATATACGCCAAACTAAATTTTCTTACTTTCACGGAAAAACATTGAATTATGGATATGTTTTCAGCTAAGTCCCTCTCCCAACCCCGTAAAAAGGAAAAGAGGACCTAGGGGAATTTCCAAGGCCCTCCTCCTTCGAGTTCATTTTTTTCTTTTGTCAGATGGGGAAAACTTATAAGCTACGGGATAAGAGGTTTCTTCATGGTGTAAGGAGTGGTTGCTGATTTTATGTACAGTATGATGTAGCCGTAAGCGTTGAAATTCAGGTCTTTTAAAAATATCGGGCCTTCCTGAAATTCCGGGCCCGGGGTATCTCCCCCTTTCTCCCTCCCTCTCGACAGGGTTGCCTTCTCCCATTCCAAAGAGCCGGAACAGGAGGTAGGTAAATCAATTGCTCGATGCGGAGTCGAACTCCAGAGCCACTGAAACTCAGAATCAAAATGGTTGACATCTAGCGGATATTTTGTGAACCCTCATTGAGTGATCATGGAAATTTTTCAAGTGCTCTTAGATTGAAAAAATCACTTAAAATTGCACTTAAGTAACCTCTGGAGGTTACTTAAGGACAATCTTAAGTGATTTTTTCCGATTAGGGGCACTTGGAAAATTAAGTGTTGTTTGAAAATACGGCTGTCATTTCTCACTTCACCACACTTCTATTAATGTAGTTATAGTCCAGGAGAATTAGCTAAAAAAGAGGTGTTTGACGGGAATTAATTGCAGAACAGCTGAAACTTGGTACGATTGTTTAGTCTTCGGAAAATCCCGGTGATTTCCCCCTCCCCCGGTGTGAGTATCACCCCTCAGAGTCCAAAAAGTGCTCCCGGAAACAGTTTTTCGCTCGTATCTAGCTTAAAATTGAGTTAAAGGTAAAAATATTTCCGACCATAATTAAAGAGCGTAAAATTCTCTACAAAAATGATGTCTATGCTTTTTTTCCGTAAATCTCATGCCAACCAAGATAATCGGCGTTCGAGATCACACGAGCATGTAAATATGGAGTGACCTACAACGCACGCGGTATACAAACGCTGAAATAATCGCGAAAACACAAACATTTTCAGTATCAAGGTTTCACTTTTGAGAAGGGGCTAAACTGACATGCTTTACGGTACGAGAAAGAAATATCATGGGGGGTTTCGGATCGCTGATTTTGAATATTCTATTGGATTCCTGATCATTCCACAAAATCGAAGTTTTATTTATCAGAGAAGCCGAAAATATCGAAACAGAGAATTTATACATCGTTATACCCAGATTTGGCTCCAATTGAAACCCCAAATTCAAAAATCTATCAAACCAACACGTCACTTTTAAGAGAGGTAAAATGGTAAAATGGAATTGCCCAGGGACGAAAAACTATCGGGGGGTAACCCCTCCCAAACAATTTCGAAACTGTACATTTGAGTTTTTCATGTTTTAAGAACGGTTGTTTGTTTGTTTTATTTCATTTTTTCAATTAAAAAATATTTTGAGGCCATTATTCGATTATTTGTATGTTTTTTTGGCAAATCTTTGTTTTCAAAAAATATTAGTCGGCAAATTTTCTTTCTGTGCCCCTCCCCCTCCCCCCAAACAAAAAAATAAAATCAAGCTTCGTTTCTGGACTTTCCAATTACGATATCGAACAAATATGAAACAGTAAATTTTAAATCTCATAAAGAATTTTCAGTTCATTCTGATTTCCGCCGTGAAATCAAAATTTCACCAAATTGAAATTATATTTTTGAGTGAAGTTAATATCGACTTGCTCTAACATATCAAACAAAATAATGAAAAAGAGAAGTTTCGAATTGTAGTTGTTCAATATCCAAATACACTCTTCATCCGGTTTGATTTGAGCCCCAAAAATCAAAATTTCAAGAAACCGAAATTTCGTTCGTCAAAGAGCAGAAATGACTTGCCTTAAGATGCCGCAACAACAATAAAGAGGGGTGACTTGCTTTACGGTATCGGAAGGAAAAATATCATAGGGGTTTCGGATCGCTGATTCCGAATATTCTGTGAGATTCCTGATCTGCTTCAATTCCAGCCTCCAAAATCAAAATTCCACAAAATCGAAGTTTTACTTATCCAGAGAAGCCAAAAATGTCGAAACAGAGGAGTTACACATTGCTACCTACATGTGACTCTAGTTAAAGCCCCAAAATCAAAAATCTACCAAACCAACACTTTACTTTTAAGAGGGGTAAAATGGTAGAATAGAATTGCCCAGAGACGAAACTAGGAAGGGGAGGGTAACCCGTCCCCAATAATTTGGCAATTAGTAAATGTTGAAACTGTACCTTTGAATTTTTAATTTTTTAAGAACGTTTGTTTGTTTGTTGATTTATTTTTTCCAATTAAAAGATATTTTGATTGAAAAATCGGCCAATTTTCAATTTTTTACAAAATTTTGTTGGCGAATTTTTGTTTTTAAAAAATATTTTTCGGAAAATTTTTCTTCTCCCTATCCCCCCAAAAAAATGAAATTCAAGTTTCGTTTCTGGACTTGCCTTACGATATCGAACAAATATGAAACAGTACATTTTAAATCTCTTAAAGAATTTTCAGTTCATTTTAATTTCCGCGGTAAAATCAAAACTTCACAAAATTGAAATGATATTTTTGAGAGAGGTTAATATCGACTTGTCTTAAGACATTGAACAAAATAATGAAATACAGAAGTTTCGAATTGTCGTTGTTCAATATCCTACTACACTCTTCATCCGGTCCAATTGGAGACCCAAAATTTCAAAATTCCAAGAAATCAAAATTTCGCTCCTCAAAGCAGAAATGACTTGCCTTACGATACCATACAACAATAAAGAAGGATTTCGGATCACTATTTTGAATTTCCACTACTTCTCTTGATCTGGCCCCGATTCGAGTCGCCAATTAAACTACGAACATTTTTAAAATCGAGGTTTTACTTTTGAGGAGGGTCAAAATTGACACGCTTTACGATATCGGACAGAAATATCATTACGGGGGTTTCGGATCGCTGATTTCGAATATTCTGTTAGATCCCTGATCTGCTTCAACTTCAGCCTCCAAAATCAAAATTTCACAAAATCGAAGTTTTATTTATCGGAGAAGCCGAAAATGTCGAAACAGAGGATTTATACATCGCTATCCAGATATCTGGATCTAGTTCAAGCCCCCGAAATCAAAAATCCACCAAACCTACACCTCTCTTTTAAGAGGGATAAAATAGACTTGTCTTACGATATCGAACAAATATGAAACAGTAAATTTTAAATCTCCCAAAGAATTTTCAGTTCCTTCTGATTTCCGCCGCAAAATCAAAATTTCACAAAACTGAAATGATATGGACTTGC
Source organism: Acanthococcus lagerstroemiae (assembly GCA_031841125.1). Taxonomy (NCBI): domain Eukaryota; kingdom Metazoa; phylum Arthropoda; class Insecta; order Hemiptera; family Eriococcidae; genus Acanthococcus; species Acanthococcus lagerstroemiae. The sequence goes on along the minus strand of CM063112.1, from coordinate 51,794,004 downwards.
TTTACGATGTCGAATAAAATAATGAAATAGAGAAATTTCGAGTTGATTGTTTTTCAATGTTCCACATCATTCCCAATCCGGCTTGATTTGAATCCCAAAAATCAAAATTTCATAATGCGGAGGTGTGTTAAATTGACTTGACTAGTAAAATGGAACGAATTACCAAATTTTTGGTACACTCGCGTGTCTTTTTTGGTTGCCTTTATTTCAAATATTTCATCATCGTTTATATTCGTTTCCACTCAGAAATATCATTCAATTGAATTTGCAGAGTTTTCTGAAATTGTACTCGTACGAAAGAAAGGTTTAGTCTGGGCCGCAGCAAGGGCAGACGAACATGCTTTTTCAAGAATGTTATAAGTCCAAATTCACGATTTTTCAGGAGAGGGAAAACGAAGTTGCCGGTGATAACGCGAGTGTTGTACAAGACTATGTATGGGAACAAGGGACATATAACATTCGTACATATGGATTCATTTTGAAATGCGTTTTTCGAATAGAAAGAGCCAAGATCGGGAGAAACCAGCGTTACCATCGTATTCCTCCTAAGTACTATCAGAAACTATCCTTATCACAAAAACGCGAAAAATGGACTTATAACATTTTTGAAAAAGCATGTTCGTATGCCCTCGCTGCGGTTCAGACTAAACCTTTCTTACAACACCAAAAAACAGGAGTGCGTAGAAAACGAGTGTATTGATCGATAGTAAAATCATATCTTCATGGAAGTGAAGATATAAACTCTAACTGTACTAAGCGGATGTCCTACCTGGCCGATCGAAAGAGAGAGAGAGAAGGATGAAGAAAAGAAGAACGTGGTTTAAAAAACGTCATGTACAGGAAGTAAAGGTGTGCAAGAAGACAAAAGACGTTTGTTAGACGCTCGCATCGTGTCACGCACAAAGTAGCCAGATAGGATGATTTATACGAAAATGCACATCGAGGGGGGTCACCGCACAATCAAGTCAAAAATCTGATGAAATATTCGAAATCAGCGATCTGTGAAAACATATTTTTTGCTACTTGCATGATTACACGAGTGAATTAGTTCGGGAAATCTCAAATCTGATCCATAATTTCTCGATACCTACTCTCGTTTAAAATTTGAAAGCTAGTGTAACACTGAAGAGCCCCCTTTTAGGGTAGCAGATAATCGTCTCATAAAGTTTGCTCGTGGCATTGATACGATAAGAGATACATTTTCCAACATTTTGCAGTTCATTCTCTCAATTTCCCATTTCGCTGGGCCACTTATTTTCTTATCACTACTTCCGGCGTCATCTAAACTAACATTCCGGTATATTTCTCGCGCGTGCCAAACCGATTCTGTACAGTCTTATCAGACGCCTTCACCACTCTGCAAAGAATCGATAGATCGGTAATCGCTCACGATAAAAGAGGAAACAGATTTACGAAGCAGTCGTAGCAGCATATCAGCGGGGCTCGCACCCCGCTGAGGAACGAGCAAAATACGAACCGAATTTGCAGCAGCCGGAGATGTCGGCAACCTTTGCCACGGTCAGTCTTCTCAATTCGCCTTCGAAATCGAACGCCGGTGACCGGAGTCGGCACGCGACCTAATCGTCCGCGAATCGTCATTCATGTTTACGAATAATAAAAATACTACGCTCGAGGCGACGACTGTTTTCACGTGGCGCAAAAAAAAAGACCCGTCGAGACGCGTGCCCAGCGCAGGTAGCTCGTCGACGAAACTGAGTCGGCTGGCGCGGACTTTGATTACGGATGCTTTTCAATTTTCCCGAGTCCTGAAGGATTTCGTGTGACGGAATTCGCGTCCACCCGCTCCGCGAATCGCGTGCGCCGTCCGAAACGTGCTCCGATGCGTGCGCGTTTTATTTACGTTTCGGCGTGACGCGAGACGCGTCGCCGAGCCGGGCGGCGCGGGGCGAACGGCCACTCTGAATCGCCGCGTGCATATGAGTGACCGAATTTCGGCCAACAATTTTTCCGCCCTCCTCATTAGCCGCGGGCGTGATTCGGTAAATATTTAATTGCCATTTCGCGGCCGTCGCGTAAGGGGGTGGGAGGTGCGCGTATTCGCATTTGCCGAATGTGTGCGAATTGAAGGATCTTACGCGATGCGTTGGCGCGCTTTTGACGGCTGACTTTCGGCACCCAAATTCGGAATGCCGGTAGACCAGCAGGGTCAGTTTGAAGGGCCACAGTAGACGCGATGCCATGGATGCATTTTATATCAAGTCTAAGGGAACATTTTAGTATACGCGAATTTTAGACGGTCACACAGGAGGTGCGTTAGTTTGTAAATCATGGTCGACAACAACACCGAAAATTCTACATATAAAGGGTAAACAGGGTGTCTAACAAAATCGAATTTTGAAAATAAATGACCTTTAAACACCCCCCTCTCCTTATTAGCTATGAGTACGCTGAAATGCAAATACGATGTAGGTATCATTATACAGGAAAAATTAAACTGGATACACTAAGACAATTTTGATCCAATTTCAAACTTGATAATCTAACAAAGCATCTACCTTCTGTTCAATAAGAGAGACGCACTCAGGAAATATTGCTCCTATTCGTAATTTGTTGATGATTGATGAACGTGATGTGGGCAAGAGAAAGGGTATCTCACATGCAAAAGAACATATTTTTCTAGAAACTTTTCTGCTGATTCATTAATAACGAAGTCTTTTCAATTTTTTTATTTTTCCCCCCTTTTTTTTTTTGAGTCGGAAATTATTTTTAGGATTTTTGAGTTTATTTATTAGCCTTATTGTATAATTACATTGGACTGAAGTGTTTAAATAGTGAACGATTTGGTAGACTTGTTGGTACGTGAAAACGGAATTGTATACAAGTATCAAGTGCGACCATAAAACGGTAAAGTATATCGGCACCGTGACTGATTCCAACGTGATTCTAACGCTACCCATACGTGTATCGAGTCGAAAAGTAGCCATGGAAGAAGAAAAGATCTAAGGAATTATATTACAAGTATCATGAGGCCCCAAAAGCATATAAAAGAGGAGTTAAGCGAACCAAAACAAAGGGATGGAAACAAGTGTTGCCAACTTTTTTTCCCATACAGAGCTAGACTGCCTTTCAAATGTGCTAAATGGGTGCTAAATCGCCTCCCAAAAAATGCTAAAAATGGATGCCAAATGGAATATCTATTTTTTGCTACTTGAAACCAGAAAAAACATGAAAAGTCCGCCAAAAGTAAGATGCTAAACTTCGAAGAATATGCGAAATTAGATTTAATTTGGTATAATTTTGGAATTCTAATGGTAGAAAATAGAAAGGAACCAGTCCAGCACCGCAGTACCGGTACGCAGTATGAATCTATTCATGAATAGAGTGCGCTGTTATCCATAAATTGTGTATTCTGCTTTTCTGCTGCAGTTCTCTGACATTTTTTGATTTTTTTGCTTAAAAAAAGAATTATGCGAAAATTCTAAAATATGCTGAATTCAGATGTAACTATGCCGAAGAAAGATGCTAGATTCCAGATTAAACATTTTGGAATACTGTAAAATTGAATTATGCCAAATCTAGCATCAATTATGCTAAGTTGGCAACACTGATGGAAACGTTTCTGCGAACCTATAGAAAAGATGCCGGAGACAGCACGTCTGCAAAAACTCCTGAGTAAAGAAAGGAGATTTTCGACAGGTGGTTTTCTAACAACTCAAGAGAGGCAATAGGGCACCTCATTGATATGCACTTTCCAGGAGCGAAAATCATATAAAACACACAGATAGAGCCGGGAGCTAACCGCACACAAATCGGAACGGATTGGGAAACGGCGAAGGAGGTGGTTTCACCGGACAAGAGATGTCGGGTGGTAAATACATTCTCGTCGTACAAAGCACCGGGTCCAGATGGAATCTATCAAATCTGCCTTCAGACAGGACTAAAGACTATAATGGGACCGTTCGCTAGGACCCTTAAGGCATCATTAGCGCTAAAGCAATTCCAAAACCGTGGAGGTGTGGAAGAGTGGTGTTTTTTGCCTAAACCAGACCATCAGGACCACGTACCCCCACCACTCCCACACTACTATAGCCTTAATTTCTGTTCACATACCCCCCCCCAAGACCTCTTCATCCACTACTACGCCCTTCCCAATTGTGGCCATAATCCTTTGCTACAGCCTTTTCGGACCCCCACCACCAGCCCCTCTCGCACCATGACTTTCATTTCTCTCCCCAGTCCCTCTTTCATCCAGGACTTCCTCCTCCACCAGGACCTCTTACTCACCATTCCCCCCACCCGGGGCCTTTATCTCCCTCTACAGTCCCCGCCACCACCGTGGTTTCCTCCCCTTCAGGAGCTCCCTCCTCCAACACGATTACCTCTTATAACCCCGGGCCCTTATCCACTAAAGTTTTACTGCCCCTCCAGGACCCTCACCCACCACTACCTCCTCCTTCCTCAATGGCCACCCTCTCCTACCAACCATTTCCTCCACCACAAGGACCCCTCACCCACGACTACCCCCTGGGATTTATCTCCCTTCACAGCCCCTGTCCTCACTATGGTCCTCCAACCCACTTGAATATCCCTGGCTATCCACCCAGGAGCTTTCACAACCATGACCACCCCTCCCCCGAGAGCCCTTCCCCCTCAAGACCCACCCCGCCACCAGTCCTTCCCGCACCACGGCCATTTCTTTCCCTGGCCCCCTCTCTTACCAAGGACTTTCTCCTCCATCGGGTCCTCTTACTAATCTTAACCGTCTGCCCCATCCAGAGCCTCCATCTCCATCCACAGCCCATGTCCCCACAAGGGCCCTCCTCCCCTTCAGAAGCTTCCTCCACAACCATGAACCCCCTCCTGAGAGTAGGCTCCCCCTGGAAAATTGAGCAATTAAGGGGCGGGGTAGGCAACCCGCAGCGATTTGAGATCTTGGAGATCATAGGTAATCATGTCATTATATGTCTTCTTATGTCTTAAAACTTGGAGGTCTTTTATGTTAAAACAGATTATGTCCTTGAAAGTAGCTGATCTGCCCCTGCAATTTTTCTGATTTTTAGGTAGCCAACCCCCAGTATGGGTAATTATGTCATTATACGTATTTTTATGTCTGTTATGTCTTAGACGAAGGCTGGGATTTAGATATTAGGCTCCTTGGAATTTTTTTTCTCAGGACGGGGAAGGGGGAGGAGGAGTTATGGTTTTTAATATACATATAGAGAGATATACTTTACTGATTGCACAATATGTAATGCTGAATAAGTGAAACTTATATACTGCGTTAGTATCAATTTTACCCATATTAATATACATATAGAGAGAATAGTAAAATGCCAATTAACTGGATGCCAACTATTTGGAACACCAATTATCCGGAACACCGAAGAAGAAGAAGAAAAAAGAGGATAATCAGGGCCCTGATTTCTAGTCAAAACCTCTTCTTTTTTTTCTTTCTAGTCTAGCTTATTCAGTCTATTATAAGGTTTCCTGGATAAATTAGGAAATTCTGGAACCAATGAGCTAATTTTTTGGGCTATTTTCCTTCAAAATGTGTTTTCTTATACAAAATAAGCATATATTTTGGTTATCTGGAAAGCCTCTGGTCCCAATTAGTCCGGATAATCGACGTTCTACTGTAAATATCTAAATCCAATACCTGAGCTTTACCTTCTAATACGATCGATAGATATTTGACAGGTTCAGACCCCTTCATCACATCAATGTGATTAAATAAATGTAGTTGTAATAAATCTTCTACATGTTTATACTTAATTGTCTCTCAACTCTAAAAGAAGCCTGTGAATATATATTTTGTAAGAAAATTAACCTTTTTTTTTTTTCCATCTTTAGTGAAAGATTAGTGTAATGACATAGTAGTTTGAACATGAAATGTGAGGCAAAACTCTCTCCATACTTTAGTATCGCAGGTTCCTTAATAATAAAATTATATTATAGAGCAATTTCAAGGCTTAGAAGTCTACACTATGTATATATACAGCCATTAAAAAATTACAAGTTGCAAAAAAAAAAAAAAAATTAAACCAAGTGCACAACTTGCGTGACACTTCCATGTGCGAACAGAGTTCCCATAGTGTCATCAAATTTTAATAGAATATATTTTTAACTTGGTAATAGAAGAAAGAAAAAAAAAATTAGGTGTCAGTGCACAACTTATATGACATCAGCATGCCGGAGTTGACACCACCAGATGTCATCAAGTTTTAGAAGAATATATTTTTAACTTAGTAGGACAAAAAATAATTTTTTTATGCACAAGCCACTTACTGTGGAATGTGTCCTATACCGACTCATATTATACTACTTACATGTAACGTAATGTAAGTATGAGCCTTCCTACTAAATTTTCATCATACTCAAAATTCACAGCATGGGTACATAACAACGCAAGATTCGATGATAGAGGAGCGTATGGCGATGCATGCATGCCAAATTGGCCCCGGGACACCGCACCTCTTATCCCGGAAACGCCCCGAATGGGCCTGCGTCAAAAAACAACGCAAGATTAAATAAGTCACTGTATTTAAACCCTGTTATTCAGTGTTTCCCGTCCGAGTGTTATAAATTGGAAAAATAAATTATTTTTTGAGTTTTAGAGTATACCTAGAGCTCGGAGTCATATTTTCCAGATTCAACCGGACATTCTGTTCAAAAAGCCGGACATTTTTGTCCGGTACCGAACGGTCAGACATCTAGAAATTATTTTTAAATGGTCAGACGTTTCCGATCCCCACCGGACATCTGGCACCCCTGCATCAATAACTCATTTCAAGATTCGAATTCGGTGACTGGTTCTATTGAGGGCTCCTCGAACACAACACACTCAAGCCAGGTTGCCTCAAACCTCACACCGTTTGGTAGGCACGCAATACACAAGACCTGCATTTTGGAAACTGCTGACGGCCGAGCTGTAACTTATGACCGGCTTAGCAGTATTAAGTTTTATACGCTGGGGAATATCACTTATCGAAGTGAATGCCTCAAAAGTGTAAAAAACTTTTATTCCTTTCAACTCGAATATTATTTTTTCGTTATTTACTTTCTTTCTCTACTTTCCTCACTTTCGTATTTCGCTCCCGAGACTCGCGCATTTTCGCGCGGTGTATTCCATTTGGGACATTTACACTCGCCGGCGCGCGGAATTTATATTCGAATTTTGTCAAATTTTTTTGATGTATTCGTTGGCGAAAACGGCGCCAGAAATAATCGTACAATTTTTTCGATAAACGAGTTCCTTTAAAAACGATTACCGGAAAAGCCAAGCACATAAAACACTCGTAACGATTGCATACTTTTCGAACTGCAATTTACGCGCAATGAATTGAGTAAATATATCTCGTTAGCGGCATGCCGAGTCAACTTTTTACGACGTGAACAAATGAATGGCGAGTAGCTAAAGAAAAAAACCGAGCGTAAAAGGCAACTAACGTTTGAATGAGATTACCGTTAATTTTGAAAAATTAATGATTAAAATGAATAGCACCGTTTGAAAACGGAAACCGTATCATATCGAAGGTTATGCTGCGTGTTCACTCTGCAGATACAGATGAGTGTAATCTCGGATCTTACAGAGGAAACACTTAGTACTCGAGGAAAGTTCGTTCCTCTTTTGGTATTCAGTAGATCAGATAAAGGTATGAAATGGCGGTTCGGGTTTTCTAAGATTGATTGGAAACAAGCATCAGTAGGAGTGCCTGATTCAGGGAGTAATCCAAAATGTGTGAAACATTATAATTTTTACCTCTTCCCTTTCCTCCGCATACGACTACTTCGATCATCGTGGAGAGAAATACTTGGAATTTTGAACGATTTGAACCAAGGATGTCGAAAATAAAAACGCCTTCCAGAAAGTCAGCTGGTCGGATTTTTCCAACTGAATTTCTGGATTGGGAAAATTTCCAACGGTCCTCACTATGCTACACAATTTTTTCTCCCAAATAGCAATGGGGAACAATTCTTAGGACTAACTTAGCTAAAATTTTTTAATCTTCATACGAAGAATCATTTAGACTTTCCCAAACTTGCTATAAACTTTTTAAGGTTTCTCCAAACTTACTTACGTAAAACTCAATAACCTGTTCAATATGTTTTTGTGACTCTTTACAACTCTTCCAGGCTTGATTATGGCTCTTCAAAACAATTAAGATAAAGACTTTCAAACTCTTACAGCTTTTTACGACTTACATAGGATTCTAAGACTCCTTGAAACTAAGACGTTCATTTATGACCCTACTAGATTCGTTTAACACAATTGAATGCTTTTGTTCAAGACTCGTTCAAGATGCTCTTTAACCCGTATTAATATTCCTCAAGATTAGGTCATATAGCTGATAAGGATTCTTCGATGCTGATTTAAAGTAATTAGATACATTTTAAAAGCCATTGCCGAACACTTAATAATATTTAGTAATACTATTCTATATTTATTTGAGACATTTTATGACTTTGCCAGGTATGCTAAAGACCCTTTCAAACTTAATTAGGTCTCTTCAGTGCTTTATCACGACGTTTTAAAATTCCTTAAAATACTCTAATAGAACATCCCAAGATTCAGTTAAAACACTTGAAGGCTGTAATTCAACACTTATAAATAGTTAGACTCGTTCAAGAGACTTCTGCAACCTGTATTAAGATTATTCCTTAAAACTGGGTCATGAGAGATGAAAATTCTTCGATGCTTATTTAAAAGAAGTAGACAATTTTTGAAGGACTTTGCCAAACACTGTTAATATTTAGTGATACTGTTCAAGACTCATTTGCGACTTTCTATGGCTCTGTTACGCATGCTCAAGATTCTTTCAGGCTCTTTCAAACTTGATTAGGACTCTTCAGTGCTTGATCACGACTTTTTAGAATTCCTCAAGACTCTACAGAACATCCCAAGGTTCACTAAGATACTAGAAGGCTTTTGTTAAACACTCATAGACTGTTCAAGAGTCGTTCAAGAGACTTTTCCAAATTAAAATTCCTCAAGATTAAGTCATGAGTGATGAAAATTCTTTGATGCTTATTTAAGAGAAGTAGACTCTTTTTAAAAGGCTGTGCCAAACACTTTTAATATCTAGTAATACTATTCAAGACTCATTTGAGAATTCTCATGACCTTGCCAGATACATCCTCAAGATTCTTTCAGGCTCTTTCAAACTTGAGACTCTTCAGTACTAGATCATGACTTTTTAAGATTATTCATCAAGATGCCGTAGGATTTCCCGAGACTCACATGAATAAGACTTACAACAAACTCTTAAAGATTCGTGTACGTCTTTTGAGACTCCTGATCACGAGTTCCTTGAAAGTTTTCAAGATTCTGTAGCAGACTCGTTCGGGAATCGGTAAGACTTTGTCATTAGTGAAGATGTTTTCATTTCAATTTTTCTATGTCAGGGGCAACTCCCCAATACAACCCTCTCGCGCTCCGAAGAATGACGCCAATGACGAAAATCAACAGATCAAGACTTTTCAAGTGGGTGGCGGATCTCGGAAGCAGTACCGGGAGCGGCTAGGGGACAACGAAAAAACTTGACTTTTTGAAAGAGACTTAATTGAACTTGAAAAACTAATAAAAGAGTTACCATATTTTTCTGACTCACTGACCTTCTCGATTAAACAAAAATTTTCGAAACATTTGTATAATTCTAAACAATGGAAGCAGAGTGGCTAGGGGGTGGTCAAAACCTCTTTCTCCTCCGAAAAAATATATTTTCGGTGAATGGCGTCGGAAGTTTTCACTAATGGGGTACAAACATTTTTAATTTAGGTCAGCATGAAACCTTTTTTGTCTCAAACTTGTCTCGAAATTTAAGGCAAGAAGCAAAAATTCTTGTAAATCTTCACAAATTTATTACATCTCGTCTGTGAATTTTCTCAAGACGCCTGCTTATCAATGTACTGAATAGTTTTTCAATTTTTTTTTTCAATTGTAGGGAAGTACAAATGGTACTCGGTAACCCCCCTTCCGCTCAGACGTCTCTGTTTCAAGCAAACAAAAGTTGCCTCATTTTCAGGGTCGTAGTTGTGGAGGGGAATGAAAGAGAAGATCGCCCCAATAATTTGAAATTTTTAAGGATTGGTGAAGTAAACAGCAGAAAAGTTAAGGATTTGCAAACTTTTTTTTCCTGTGGACCGTTTTGAGAAATGTTAGCTAAGAATAAATCTAGCAGCTGTAGTTGGCAAAATTGATAACTTGGCAATTTTTCTTTCTGCATAACGATCTTGAAATTTTAGTTTTCAATTGAAAGAAGAAGCTTCCAATATTTTTAAAATTTCGAAGAGTTTGTAAATTTCGCAACTGAAGTTGGCAAGCTTAAAAATGTGATAAGTTTACTTTTCTTTTGCTCAACGATCTTTTAATTTAAATTTCCAGAAAGAAAAGTTCAAACTTGCCTTCTCCCCCCGCTTCCCAAAAAATTGTTTTGTAATGACTGTTTATTTCGACTTAAATTAGTTAAAATACCAAGAAATGCTCTACAATACATCATCACTGGGTAAGATTACAACAAAATTCGTCGAGCCCGGAAGCGTACCGATAGGGGATGGGGGAAACTTACCCCCTCCCCTGTAGGAATTTTTCACTCAGCAGTTGGGAAAATTTACCATTTCAGTCAGGCGGAGTTGGGAAAATCCAACAAGTCAAAAGTTCTTTTTTAATTTATTTTTCACTCGCTTTGACATTTGGGAATTGAGTTGAGAAGTAGGGAAAATCCAACCAATTGAAAGTTCTTTTTTGGCTTTGATATTTGGGAATTTTGTTGTTGTTGTTTTTTTAAATCCAACAAGTCAAAAAGTTTTTTTATTTAGCTTTGATATTTGGAAATTTCGAGTTGAGTCATCAGTTTAAAAAATCCAATAAGTCAATCAAACATTTCTTTTTGTTTGCTTTGACGCTTGGGAATTGAGTTAAAGAGTTGGGAAGATCCAACAAGTCAAAAAGTTTTTTTATTTTGCTTTGATATTTGGGAATTTTGAGTTATCAGTTGAAAAAATCCAATAGGTCAATCAAAAGTTTTTTTGTTGTTTTTTTTTTGGCTTTGATGTCTTGATACTCGGGAATTTTGAGTTGAGTCAGTTGGGACTTTCACAATTTTTGCCCCCTCAGGAAAAACTCTTCGGTACGTCCCTGGTCAAGCCTCTTTTATAAGAATGTTAAACTGTGTTAACATATTTCAAGACTGTATTAAGATTCGTTAAAACTATAAAACTCAGAAGATTTTTTTAACAGGCTATCGGATTCTGGTAAGACTCGTTGAGACTTAGGCTACTTAAAAAAGTCTCAAGACTTGTTCAAACTGCGGTAAGACTTCCTGAAACGGCGTCATGACTAGTCAATATACGCAATAAGCCCGTCTGAGACTTAATGAGATTACTTTAAACTGTATCAAGACTCTGTGAGATTGTATTAAGACTTCCTGACTTATTAACATCCCTCAGAACTGTGTAAAAACCGACGGGAGACTGCATTTGGACTCTCTGAAATGGACTCCTGAGGAGAGTGTTATGTGCATCATTTAAAATGGAACAAAGACTTCCTCAAACTTTTTGTTGAAAATCCTTAAGAAGCGGTTCTTTAAAATTGCGTTACGATTTTTAAGACCCGTCGAGACTGAGTTATGATTCTTTAATATTATATTAAGGCTTCTTGAGATTACGAAAATACTCGTTCAGACTATACTAAGACTCTTTAAGACATGTTAACACCTTTTAAGACTATGTCAAAATTGATAACGGATACTCGACCATTCAACTTACGCCTGCGTTAGACTCACTCAAACTCCTTGAGGTAATTTTACGACTCCTTATTATTATGAGAAGACGTACCAAAACTCTTTAGAACTCAGTTAAGCTGCATTGTAACTTCTTAAAATTATATTGCTCCTTTTAATTTGTGTTACAACTTTATGGATCCCTTCGGATTGAATTATGACTCTTTGATCCTGTTTTCATTAAGACTGTATTAAGTCTCACTGAGACTTGTGACTATGTCGAAACCATATTTCGATTCCTCAGGATACGTTAATACTGTATCAAGACTCTTTAAAACTCTCTAGGACTCAGTAAAACTGCATTCAAAAACTCGTTCTACTAAGTTGGGACCGTGTTAAGACTTGTTAAGACTTGGCAGACTTAAGCAAGACCTTGCAGCAATTGCAGGAGTCTACCGAGAGGAAAAAGTAACTGGTGGCTAAAAATCTGCGGGGGAGGGGGCTCTAGCGCTTTCCTTGTATCAGAACGTTATCGAAGTCAACTCAATCTAGAATCTGAGCTTCATCGTGTTCTTTATACGTCCAGCATTTCTACATCATATTTAACAAGATCAATTCAATACCGTATCAAAATTGCTAATTTATACAACAGAACGAGAGACTCGATAAAAGTTGCATAAACTTTCGTACCATGAAGATACTGGTCCGCTTATTTTAATTGTCTCGTTTTTCTAGTCTTTTTTTTATACCTTCCTTCAGTCGATTCCTCTTCAAAAATTAAAGCTTTTACGACGAAGTAAAAAGGGGGAAAAACGTAAAAAAGACAACATCCATCCTTTCGCAATAAAATCCCCGTTCTGTGTAAACTTTTCAAAATATTATTATAATTAATTTACGCTTATTATCGTGCACGATAAAATGTTCCATGTTTTGAACTATATTAACGTTGTGAAACTTTCGTAACAGGTATTTAACGATAAATGTTCGCCATTCACGAAATATGAAAAAATTTAGTTCATGCTTTCCGCCCTGTTACTTTTATAAATTTTAGGACCGAGAGGGAATGAAGGTGACGTACAGTCGTACACCACGGGACTGGCGGTCATCGTGAATCAAAACAAATTAAGTTTTAAGCGTCCTGTCCTCATGTCACAGATACACAGAAAATGTTTTGGTTTCTCAGCTATTTCTATAAAACAATATTTTATAACGATAAAGTTCAACTATCTAAGTCTCGGGTTTCCGTCAGAGTTTACCCAAAGTTACAAAATGGAGAATCGGCAGAAAATTATTTTTGTGATGAACACCGCCTTCCTTTGAACTAAATTAAGTAACTCTATAAATCAACACCAAAATGAGAACAGTGTTTTGATATTTTCACACCTTCAATTTGAATGAAACCATATTTAAAGCCAAAGAAGAGCAAAGTGTTGGAGATAACTGTTACTGAACTACTCCGCTTAATACACTCACCTCAGAAGCAGTACCTCTGCCTGTACCATATCGTAGCACAAGAGAGTTCAAAATTTCTCAAATCATGCTCTCCTACCTCGTTGGAGATTGTTACTCCTTTGATGTTCTTCACAAAGAGACCATCATGCATGTTCTTCAAACAAGTACTGCCTCTGACACAAATGCATCAAGCAGATGAATAACAAGTCTTCATTGGTGTTTGCGAGACTTCACATCAAGAGGATAATATGATGCCTGCCTTTTTTTGCAGCAAAAGACCCCATTATAGAGAGGACCTTTTGAATATTCCCTCTCCTTTGTGCTGATAAATATGCAGTAGGATGGAACGAGAAGAAAACTGCGTTGAACTTTAGTAATGATCCCAACTAGAATGATGCATTTTGATAGAAAAATGAGCTTGAAACTTCAATGAAACATATGACCACGGATAAGAAAAAACTCCTTAGGATCATAAACAAGTTTTTTAGATACAGAGAAAAAAACCTTTGCACAATTCGTTGTCGGGCAGCAAGGAACCGAATTCGGAGCCTCTATTAGCCCCCAAAAAACGGTTTTCGGAGTTTTACATTACTATCACATGAAAGTACGTCTACATATTTACCAAGACCTGCAGAAATCATGAACTGGATTCTTTAGCGGTAAGGAGCTTCTTCTTATCCGGAGACACAAATACTGATGTGTAGATTTTGCCTTAAGAGCTGAATGTTAAGGGCGCGGCAGACGAATCACATTGGGAAAGGAGAGTAGACGAATTCATCAAATGAAGGTTTTCAAATGAAGGGCAAAATAATAATCAAGACTCATATTTGCCATTTTACTTCAAGAGCGCGCATAGGCAAAATACTGTACACGGGTGCAGGAATATCTTAGCTGCGCGCCTGTGAATGTGCGATATTTATAACATACTCCACATTCACAGGCGCAGCAAAGATATTCCTGCACCCGTGTACAGTATTTTGCCTACTTGCGCCCTTGATGTAGAATGGCAAATGTGAGTTTCGATTCTTTACCCTTCAAATTTTCCAAGCGGAAAAAGCGAAAAAATTGTCGATTTTTTTAATGATTCAAGTCATAAAAATAGGCAAAAATGGGACTTTTTCATACTTTTGAGGTCAGCTTTTCTCAACTGACATTTTTTTTAAACTTTTCATAACTGGTCGTTTTGACAAACCTCAGCCCCTGGTGAATATTTTGGAAGAATTTATATATTAGTACAGACCTTTCCAGACTTGGTTAACATTTTCAAGACTCTTTCGGGCTTGTTTAAGACTTGAAGATTTCTTTAAGGCATTTGAATCCGAAGTTGCCAAACATGTAAGGAAAATGTTTTGAATCTAAGAATCCGAATCCATTACCGAATGATTCCGAGTCAAAAAGTCCAAATCCTGTGTTAAAATAATGCTAGATCAGGAAATAAAAACCCAAATACAGAAAACTGGATTCTAAACTCCAAGAAGGATCTGTCTGAATCCGCGGTTTAACGACGTCTTCTACAAAAAAAAAAAAAAAAAAAAAAAAAAAAATTCTGACTGACAAAAAAAAATAGATACATAATTCGAACTCTAATATTCAGACACGGAGATACGGATTCAAAATCCGCTTTCCGGATTTCGTGGATTCAGAATTTTGAAAATTCTTTCTGAGACTATTCCAAGCTTGTTCAAGACTTATCCAAACATCTACACAAGTTTACTTCTTATTCTTGCGGACTTCGTATTAATTTTCCAAACTGGGTTTAAAATTCTTTTAGACATGTTCCAAAGTTCAGACGAGTCTCAAATAGGTAGTCTAATCTACAGGCTTTTGAGATCGTTGATTTTTGATCTTGAGGTTAGTTGTTACATCCAATCATTCCCCAGTAATGACTTCTCATCCAGGGGAATTCGACTATAACCCTTGTGTCAAAATAATTGATCAAGAAGGCCTATGTCCCAGTGGGTGGACCGAAACATCTGTTTCAAGACTGTATTTATACTCATATTATATATTACATCGAAACCCCTCTCCCTTCGTATACCACCGAAAGGGGTTGAAAGAAATTGTTATATATTTTTTCAAGATTAAATTACTGAATATATTTTACCACTTGCATATTCAGCCAACTCTATTTCATCTCTCTTGTGTAATTTTTAATTGAGCGTTTTGTCATGTCATTATTTTTTAGCTAATATTTTTTAAATCAATTATTGGTCATGACCCAAGTGCAAAAATGTGAGATTGTGCAGATTTTTAAAAGTATAATAAAAAAAAAAAGAAAAAAAAAAAGAAAAAGGCCAATAGTACTAAAGTTTTATATTTCTTTAGATCTGTCTTTTTAAGTATGTAGGCAAACATTTTTTCGGAAAATAACTTTAGTAGGATTAAGCAAATCCGGATGAAATTTATACAACTGATGAGATATAGATAGGAATACAACCCAACTGAATTTTAGAAAAACTGGTTGGCATGGAGAAGAGGAAGAGGAGAGTAAAACTTTCAAACAAGCCGTCTCTGCCATACGTGTGTGAAAACATTTTCTGAAAATATCATAGGCGGTTTTAAGGGGACATCTGGAGATAATTCCTTGAGCTACGACCCTCCAAAATATAATTGTTCTCATAAAAATTCTCGGGAAAATTGAAAAATTTTCTGTTCCTTTTGCTCGCAAATTACTTCTAGGATTAAACACTCCAAAATCCCCCTCCCCCACAGATGAATTCGGGTACCAGACTCAGAAAATATTACTTAACCCTTTCAGTCCCAAGGACGGAGAACTTTTTTTGGAAACAAATCTATAGTGAAACTTGTTCAGTAGGCCCCCACGAACACACAACTTGTTAAAATAGATCTTCTTGAACCTCAGATGGGACAATAATATGTCCCAGTAAGATTATTCGATAGGATATATTGTCCTGTTGATACTGGAAAAACACGAACCCACAAATAAAATGGCCGATAGCCACTCTGCGGCAGGCTCTAACAGAAAAGTAAGGCTGGAATGTTGTTCAACAGCTCAAATATTTTCAGTGGGCCAGTTTAAATGAATTTAAACAATGTTAGTGATCCCAATAGGATTTTTTCAAAATTTTTGGGACATTTTGTCCAGCTAGGACTAAAACGGTTCATTACTACAGTTCACGATTACTTCATGAGGCAGTAGAAGGAGAATATGGAAGCTTAAAAAGTGTTGCAAGGGAAAGGTTTAGCAGAATAGAGCAAAAGGTCTGATCCCTTCTTGGTCACGAGGAAAACTTTACTCAAGTAAGATCGCGACCTTAAAGTTCCCGAAATCGATGAAACGATCAAAGTCCATGCGAAGAGGCACGAACACCGGCTCCACAAACATACGAACACCACCGCG
The DNA here is from genome assembly GCA_031841125.1 of Acanthococcus lagerstroemiae. Classification (NCBI taxonomy): domain Eukaryota; kingdom Metazoa; phylum Arthropoda; class Insecta; order Hemiptera; family Eriococcidae; genus Acanthococcus; species Acanthococcus lagerstroemiae. Next base: position 51,777,513 of record CM063112.1, on the reverse strand, counting down.
ATCGAGCTTCTCGACACCGGCGCCGACAACAGAAGGCTTAAAAGGTTGAAGCCACATGAACTTGTATAACCTTACCAAATACGTACTCTGTATCTATCACAAAAAATTTTGACTTAGGCACTGGCCGACGTCAAAAATAACTGCGACTATTTTTACTATGAACCGGATCTGTGTATGCCCCTCGGGCAGTTCGATAATAATAAAGAGTTTAAAAAAAAAAAAAAAGTCAGGCAGTCGTGATTACTTTCAGTCTAATTCAATACGTGCGTACCAAAATAGGACAAAGGCCAACTATTTCCAGTCGAATAAGACCTTTTGGAGTTCTCTAGATCCAAACTTAGCTGAACTAAGGAATTTAATGAACAAAGAGGGTAACTTTTGGAAAACCGCGTCTCAAGTTTTTGAAGAAGAAATTATAAAAGATTATGCTATAGAAGAACTGGGAGTCTGAAGATGTAATCCAATCACTTAAACCCTTTTCCAACTACTCCACCTATTTGTATCGTACCAGTGACCAAAGAGGGGAGAAATGGAGGCTCCTCTCTATCATAAGCTGCCAAAATAAGAAAAATCGGTAATTCAAAAACTGTAAGCGACCAAGTGGGCCCTTATACTATCCTGATACGCATGTGCTAGATTGATAATACATTCATATTAGGGGTATTATTTTTTCTTCTTTTTAATATGGTTGAAAGAATAAGAAGCAAGCTCTAGTATCAATAATGATTTTTGATAAATCGGAGCAGACAACTGATCGGAAATAACCAATTAGCCAAACATGATTAATATGACTGCAAAATTAAGGATTAATAAACAGATTTCTCAAAAAGATTCGATTAATGAAAAGTAGTTTACTAAAAGAAATAATATTTCAATTAATAAAAAACAATCAAAAATAACTGATTAATTAAAAATGATCAAGCATAATCAATTAATCAAAAAATGATTAATTAATCAAGAATATTCGATTTTCCAATATGACAACTGATTAATAGTATATTATAGATTGATTAATTAAGAATAATCAATTAATCAAAAGTGACCAATTAATAAAAATTATTAATTAATTTAAAAAAAATGATTATTCAGAAAGAATAATTAATCAAAACACCAACCACAACAAAAACATTTTTTTAAATGTTCAAAAATAATTAATAAATTAAAAATTATTAATTAAAGTGCTGATGCCCTACAAGGTCCCGATGCACCAATAAGGCCTATCCCCTCAATCTCGTCGTTTAGACTTGGACGCTATTCAGCAAGCGGGAACCATCTAGCAAAATCCGCTTTTTGAGAACACGTGATTTGAAGTTCAAGAGCCATGTAGAAACTATATGACACAGCGTTTACTGATAAGCTTTTTTCAGCGTGAGTACACATTTTTGAATCGGGGGCCCAATTTTGAAAAATTCTACTTGTTACGCTCTTTCCAACGATACTAATAACTTATTTTGTTTACAAATATTAGTTGGTTTCCTCTTGCTGAAGAGCGTCCACTTGATGTCGTGAAACTATCTCGACAGGATTATATAGGGGATATCCGGCAACACTGCAACTCGATTCAAGTGCATTGGTTATAAGAGAAAGCCAAAAAACAGTGAAATGTGGTAATTTTTAAAAGCTGATGTTACTTCTATGAAAAAAAAAAAAAAAAAAAAAACACTACAAAATGTAAGTATTTTTTTCTCGTAAATTTATTTATATGGTATAATAAGGCATATTTCTTTTTTGATTACATTAAACCTCCCCCCCCCCCATCCAGATACGTTTAAAAAGTGATCCCCTAGTTTCCTAATAAGATCCGCTATCATAAATTTGATTTTTAATATATGTAACCTGGAATCATGAAATGTGCCTCTTGTGCAAAAACAGGTTTTCGAGATAAACGAGTGTAAAGACGGGATGGTGGTAGTGGTGCGCTGTGGTGGTGCGTTTACGCGTTGCTATGACAACCACGTTTCGAATTCTTGTTCTCTGTCATTCTCCTAGGCCCGTTTCACACAACGTCATGTAAACGGATGTTTTTAAACTTTTGACGTTATTTTTAAATGCAATTTGTGGACAAACTAATGAAGATAGGAAGCTGCAATTTATTTCATTTGAAAAAGCGTGAGTTTTTCTATAAGAATTGTTAAGAAAGTGAAAAATGATTTTTTGATACCAGAGGCACATTTTACGATTCCAGGTCACATATATTCTTTCCCCTTAGAATGAGCAATAGGCGACCATTCGAACTTTGAGAACAAGAGCAGTCCGAAACACGTCAAACGAAAAATTATAAAAAGCCACTATGCTCACGAAAAATATTTCAAAGGTAACGGGTAAGAAATAAAAATGTTTTTGGTCAAGAATTGCCAAAAATTTAAGTAAGTGAACTAATTTTATATAAATTGTCAAATATACTGAAAGCTTTAATTATTATTATTTGTTTTTGTGTATTTTCTTAGATTTTAATACAATTTCAAAAGAAAAAAGAAAAAAAGTAGGCGTAATTAGGAATAGCTGTTCCAAATAAGACCCAAAATTACTTCTTTTTTTTTTTGGAACTCTTTCCCTCAGCCCCTTGGGTAAGAATTAAAACAGAGTGGTAATTTTCTAAAGAAAACTTTGAAGTTACATCCTTAAAAAAGGTTTTACAAAATATCAATTCTTTGGCGACTTATTTTCGAAAAACACTTTAGTGGGCCTCACAGGGCTTCAGTACCTTAATCGAGAATGTTCGATTAATTAAAAGTTATTTATTAATAAAAATTGATTTAGTAATCAAGAACAAATTATTATTAGAAAATAATTAATTTTAATTCAAAATAATTTACGAATTAAAAATGATTGATTAACTAAAGACAATCAATTAATTAATCAAGCAATTGTCTACTACCAAAAATTTCTGGCAGCTATTTAATCGTCCGATAAAACAGAGTGTACGAATGATGGGAGGGCGGGGGTTGTAAAGATTTAAAAATGGGTCCTCACAGAAGAAATGGATGCATGATAAAATGTTTCTATGTGAGCAGGAAAAAATGTTAGCCCAATTACAAAATAAGTTGAAAAACGAAAAATATTAAGTGGCGATACACATTACAAATCGAGGAAACTGAAACTTGTTTCCTAGATACCTACGGATTGGTGAAACTAACTCATGTCTGGAAACACTTGAGTAGTAACGGATCCTGAAAATCGAGGGGATCCAAAAAAAGTGAAAATAATTCGAATCGAGGTCATACTAGCAGGTGGAGAGGTGGGTGAGGAAGACTGGGGTATCATTCTAGGAAAGAGCGGAAAGAGGCGGAGGGCATTTTGATGGAGCCAAATTTTTCCTCATCCTATACGAACTACAAGAAGGTAAAATTTACACGGACCAAACACTAGAGTAAGACTTGAGGAGAGCTGTTGGAAAAAGACATTTGGGGTAAAATTGAGAATAGCGAACCTACGACTGGTAAGGAATCTTTAGAGTTAGAAAGAGTCCAAAACGGTAAAACTGATTCGGATCCGAGTCATACTAATGTGAGGATGCCAGCGAGGAAAACTGGGCTAATTGTCTGAGGAAAAGTACAAAGGGATAGATGCTCTTTGATGGTGATGAATTTTTCCTATGCTATACCAGCTGCAAGAAGGTAAAACTAACTTGAACTTGAAAAAAAGGTGATAGAGAATTGAGGGCTCGTAAAAGAGGGCACCGGACGGGAGGATAAGAGTAATATATTTCTTAATCGTTGACCTCATTTCAAAAGTTAATGTTCATTGTAGAAGAGCGTGAAATATGTAACGTTAACTGGCACATTTCATATATCTGTCATACATTCGATTTTATCGTTATCTTCCTATCGTTTATTCACTCTGTTTCATCGTGCAAATAAAATTTCCCAAAAATTTATTGGTCAAGAATAAACGATTTTAGTCATAAAAATTAAAAATAATTAATTAATCGAAGAATAATGGATTTATTTAATGAATCAGCTGTCTTAATGCGAGCTCCTGCGATAAGCGATCTTTCTACTATCATATCGGTTGTTTCTGAGTTTTTTTTATCATCAACTTGAATTTTTTTGGAAATTTACGCAATAAGGTAGACACAGCAATACCGCGAAGGTCTACAGCTTGATATCAGAGGGCTACGTGGAGGTCATAATTTTTAATATGATGCCGTCCCATCTTTATGGCTATGACTTTATGTAGGCGAGGAAGTGGAAGGTCAGGTTTTGCACATGATGTCTCTACTTCTTATGTCTTTATGTTTCACATCTTTATGCCTCAATTTCTTCATGATGAGCTCATATCTTATGTCTTTATACATGCCTCTGTCGCGAAGTTTTTTTTTCGGTGGTGAGGAGAAGGAGGGGGTCAGGTTTTTTAACACAGAGTGATTAAAATAAAACAAGTAGATTCAGATGTAATACAGGTATCGATGATAGTGGGGCGTATGGCAATGCACGCATGCCTCATTGGCCCCGGGACACCGCACCCCTTATCCCGGAAATGCCCCGAATGGGCCTGCGTCAGGATAGGGGGGGATCGTGTAATATACGTATGGTGTGGTGGGACGTACGGCGATACACGCATTCCAAAGTGGCCCCTATGGCACCGCACCCCCGGCCACAGGAACTACCCTTTCGAGCATCGCGTCAGTGACTGGAGGGAGTGTAATACTAAAAAATCTAATTAGCATTTAGCCTCAATCGCGCCCTCCCGCGTACAGTTGAGCGGTGAGCCATATTCGATGGAATCGAAAAGTAACCCACGAAAGAGCCGAGAGAGTAAATGTTCGGCTAACTAGCCGCCTGGTCAAAGCTCATGAAAGCTATCAAAATAATCTGATAAAAACAAGTATTTGGATGCTGTTATTCAGTCTGTTATCGACCGTGCTTGTCTAGTCTGCTTCAAACTTTTTATTTTTTATTTTTTTTTCGTCGGCCGTACGCTATTTTTAAATTACATCCTTTGATAACATTTTTCACCCTTTTTACCAAGTTCTTTATTTTCTGTTTCTGTCTGCTTTCCCTTTTTTTTTTTTTTTTTTTGCTTCGAGTTACTTTTGTTCTTAATTTTTCATTTTCGTTCTTTTCTTATTCGATTTTTTTCCCTCCCGCACGCTCTCTCCCTCCGACATCTTTCACACTTCTCGCACGCTTACAGCTTCCCCTCGTAATTTGTGATTTAGATTCCCGATGATTTCGGACGCTTCGTAATTATCCTCGTATTTGTGTTGCGTATCGTTAGCTATGCGCATTTAGCGTTCAATAATTGATTTCGAGTGTTCGATAGAATTAGAAAGTAATTAACGGTATAGCGCCAAGCGGGAAGCGGACGGAATAACGTAATAACTGTAATGAGTTCTTTTTGAAATTCACTTAGCGAGCAAACAGCTCGAATTTGTGTACATAACAAAAAGGCGAGCAGTTTTTGGCATTAACGGGTCATTATTTGCCCCCACCCCTCCACCCTCGAGAAGAATATTCAACGGTCATCGTAGACCTTCATAGCCGAACAACAATATAAAATCGCCCTCTAGAGGATGGACGCGGTTACTTAGAATGCAAGTCGAGAGTACCCCCATTGCACCTCTGGTGTCACTAAATCGGTCCTTGAAATGAGACGGGAAACGAAGCGATTTGCAGACTCCAAACTGTTTTTCCAGAAAAAGTTGCGAAATAATTTTTAGATTTAGCCAATATCTTGTTCAAGGACAAAAGCCAAAAGCTGAAAGCTGAATAGCCGGAAGCCAAAGCGATGGTTTTCCAGGGTTTTTCATCTTCCACATTTTTTGTCATTCAAACTGAAGACAACTGAAAATGTCTTCGGAACAGTAAGTCAAGTGTTTGAAGATATAGCACTACGTACACAGTCTCAAATTTGGAAGGAAGGAAATGAGAAACCGAAAGCAGAAAACCGAAGTTTTGGATTTTCAGCTGTCATGGACAAAAGCCGGAAGTCGAAGCCACAGAAAAGGTAGCGAGCCAACAATCGAAAATATGATTTCTGGGTCACTGGTTTGAAATATTGCTCCACATTACTGATCAGACCTCGATTTGGGCCTCAAAATCCAAATTCGGTCACTGAAAAGAATAAATTTAACTCGAATTATGAAACTAAGCACACCAGAATGTTCTAAGTTGCTGAGTCCGAACACTGCATAAGAATTTGGACCCAGCTACAATTTGAACTTCTAAATCCAAATTTTACAAGGAGGTAAGTAAAAAATGATGAAACATTGAACCTACTATTGAATGAGGAAACTCAAAACCAAATTTAAATCCAACCCTCATAAGACTGACTAGACTATAGAAAATCAAACGTATTAAGCATCCACAAATGGGTTCTGTTGGGTCTCTGCTTTAAAATTACGATCAGACTTAGGATCCGTAATTACGATCAGATTTATAGGATCCGTGCACAAAGAAAGTAAGAAAGCTTTTTTCATTTAAAAAAGAAAAAGACGGAAAGTTTCTTTCTTTTTTTTCCCCTCAAAGAAAGAGATGAGTTCCATTATTTTCTTCTTTCTAAAAAAAAAAAACAACAAAACAGTAGGTAAATTATACAGAATCTTGTAAACTATCATTAGAATTTGAAATACCACACCTATTTACACTGTAACTCCAGGGGATACCCACATGGTATCAAGTCTTTCTAGAGAGGGAGGGGGGATTATAAAGGAAAATAAGGCATGTCACAAACGAACACAAGACTTTTTATACAAAACATACTTTCGAAAATTCTTCTCATTGAGAGAAAGAGAATAACAATTTTCTTAAAGAACGGAAGCCGCTTCTCTCTCCTCGATATAAATGGCGGATTCCGTATGTAGGGTGCGCCAATTCACAATTTCATGCTGTTACGCCATCTTCAGTGGAGTGGTGGGGTACTCCACTGGAGATGGCGTAACAGCCAAAAGCGCTCTGGAATACAGGAGAACAAATTGTGAATTGGCACACCCTACGTACAGAATCTACCAAGCTCACTCACACTCCAAAATGGACGCGGAGTTGTTTTCTTATTCAGGAAAAAAAAAAAAAAAAAAAAAATGAAAATAAACTCTCTTTTTTCGGAACAAATATTTTTCGTTCCGAATTTTTTTTGATTTAGAACAGGGAAGTAACTTTTTCTTATATTTTCTTCTTCATATTTCATTCAGAAATGGAAGGAAAAGTTTTCTTTTCTTTCTTAGAAGAAGGGAACCAGTTTCTCCTTTTCCTCAATAACGGAATGAAGTTCTTCTCATTCAAAGAAGGTAAAAGATGATTTTCTTCTTTCTCCACAATAAAGTTTTCACTCAAGAAAGGGAAGCACATTTTGTCTCTTTCCTAAAGAAAGTAACAAGTTTTTCATTTCTCAGAGAAGGGAACGGTGTTTTTCTCGCTAAAGAAAGGGAAGACATGACTTTCTCGCTTCAAGTTTCGTCCTTTCTTTCTCAGTTTTGATAATCCGTCTGACGAAGTCAGTTTTTAAGTTGAGCCACTGTGGGTGAAATTTAGATTTTGGAACCTAAATCCCCGATACGTGGGTGAAATTTAGATTTTGGGGCCTAAATCGGAACTGGGTAGAAATTCCCACGGGACCTTCTAATTCGACCACGCAAGGACTATTTGCGGTCAGTTTTTCAAGCTGAATCGGTGGGCCCATTTTTGGGTGAAATTGGAATTTGGGACCTTAAACGAAGCCGGCTGCTAAGTATAATGAGTTATTCTAACTTGGAAGCCCAGAAACACAGATTCCAATTTCCTAAAATCGAGTCGATGTCGCCCTTTTCAAAGGTAAATTTAAGACTTTGGGGCCGAAATAGCGTTGGATCGAAGATCTAATACAATATTGAAAGTCAGTAACCTACAAAACTAGTTCGACAGACAGACAACTACATATTAATGATAGATTTCCACAGGGATGTACCGAACCGTTTTCCTGAGGAGGGAGGGGGGAGTAAAAATTATAAAAGTTCCAACTAACTAAACTTAAAATTTCCAAGTATCAAAGCAAAAAAAAACCTTTCGACTTGTTGACTTTTCCCAACTTCTCAACTCAAAATTCTCCAAGCAAAAAAAAAAAACCTTTTACTAGTTCAATTTTTCCAACTTACTGAAATTTTCTCAACTGCTGAGCCATGGGGGAAGGAGCGCTCCCCTATTGATACATCCCAGGGTTTCCAGAAAACGATCCACAGTTAATAAAATTAATTCGAAGTTTTTTTTCTGCATTTGAGTTTTCAATAAACAGTATAACATCTCTCAATTTTAAGTAAGATGTTACTCATTACTTGGAAAACCTAACGCTTAAGCCAACACACAAAAAGAAAAGCAACAATGAAAGCCAAACTTATCGAGTTTTACTTCAAATTTTTCTGAACGTTTTAGCTTCTTAATTTTGGGTCTGTTTTCTTGAAGTTCATTTTTCTTACTTGTTCTATATTTTACATATTCATTACAAACTGGCAGTCGAACATGAACAAAAAACAGAGATACGCCGAGTGCACACTACCATCAACTTTTTGTTAGCCTTTGAGTATCAGAGGGTATTTCAAACATTACCCCAAACTGGATTCTCCATTCTCCATTTAACACTTAGACGCGAAGACAAATTCGAACAATTTTCACTCAGACATTGTGTTTGCCAGTTATGACACAACATTCAAACAAAAGCCTCTACAAAGGCCGATGTTATCCATTTAAATTTTTGATTTTCCTATAGGTACATTTCAGTTCCCCGATTTTGGGTTGGTATACGTGAGCCGCCGAGAAGGGGGAGGGTACTTTTTCCCCCGGGCCTGGGTTTTTTGAGGGGGCTCGCAGAGTCACAGAAATTATAATTATCAAATAGACAATATGCCTTTTTACGAGTCACTCAATTCAAAATAAGTTAGCCCATCTAGATGTACTTCATAATTTTGAAGAGCAAATAATTAGGTAGTGTAGGCCCGCAGATTTTTCCCCCGGGCCCGGTTTGGCTCTTGGCGGCTCTGAAATCGAGACTATACGTATTTATTGTCTAAAATTTCACATACCTATTCCTTACAAATTGGCGTCCGAACATGTACAAGACAGAGGGCCAACAAGAATAACTTTCTGTCAGTCTATGAGTTTCAGGGGGTATTTCAAACACTACTCCAGATGGGAAGTAACAAAAAATTCAAACCATTTTCACTTAGATATTGGATTTGCTAGTTATCACGTAACATTCAAACTAACGCCGCCATAAAAACCAACGTTATCGTATTTCATTTTTAATCCTCCTGTAGGTACATTTCAGTTCCCTGATTATTGGTAGATGTATCTCATTTCTAATTTTACTCTCAACCCGAGCCCTGGAATCCGTCCTATCGAGCATTACTTCAGAGACGTCGGGGAGGCTGTTAAGGCTGTCTTAGCCCTCTTCTCGTCTTGCCGAAAAGCCAGCCTAGGTCAAAATGTAGCGAGTTGCTGCGTGGGCTCGAACCGAGACCTTCGGATTCCAAGACCAGCGCGCTATCCACTTGGCCAATCAGACCGCTGGTCGATGTACCTGAGACTAGGACCATATTCATTGTCCAAAATTTCACATATTCCTTACAAATTGGCGCCCAAACATGTATAAGAAGCACAGCCCAGCAAGTGCCCACATTACTACTTTTCTGTTCATCTATGAGTTTCCGAGGGCATTTCAAACCATGCCTCAGCTGGAAACTCCATTCTCCAATTACCATGTAGAAGTAACAATTAATTCAAACAATTTTCACTCAGATATTGGATTTGCTAGTTATGACAAGATTCAAACAAAAGCCACCATAAAAACCGATGTTATCCATTTTAATTTCTGATTTTCCTATGGCGGATTCGAGGGCTCGGGTTGAGAGTAAAATTAAAAAAGAGGTACATTTCACTTTCCCGATTTCGGGGCAGTACACTTGAGACCGAGACCATATTCACTGTCGAAAATTTCATATATTACTTACAAATTGGCGCCCGAACATGTACAAGAAGCAGAATCCGAGTGCCAGAATTACTAACTTTCTACTAGTCTGTGAGTTTCAAAGGATACTTTGAACACAGCCCCACCTGGAAATTCCATTCTCCATTTATCACTTATAATAATAATACAGCCTGAACTGAGGGCGCCGTGGCCGATACTCAGTTCGCCCATCTCTGGGCATAAGCCTCCATCACCCACCTTCACTCCTTTCGATTTTGCAACCTACTCCCCCAATTTGGCCCTATCTCCTTCAGAATTTCGTCTATCCATCGGGCGGTAGGTCGCCCTATCTTACGTATTCGATCATATGGTAGCCATACGGTTGACCTGTGGTTCCATTCCTCTTTGTTACCTCTCGCCATATGGCCTCCGTATTTGATTTTCAATTTCTTAATTTTATATCTAATATTAACTGTTCCTGTTTGTTTATGAATGTCTCGAATTTTAATTTTGTCTTTTAGTTTGTAACCAAGAATACTTCGCAGCATTGCGTTTTGGGTTTTCTCGAACTTACCTAAATTATTTTTGGTAAGGGCCCAGGTTTGGGCCCCGTATGTCAGGACTGGCGCGACACAGGTGTCCCATATTTTTATTTTTGCCCTTAATTTCATCTTGCTTTTAAAAATATATTTTAGACCCCAATAAGCCTTCCAACTGTACCCGATTCTAGCCTGGATTTCTTTGTCTATTCCTTTTTCAAACGAGATAATTCGGCCGAGGTATTTGTATTCGTCTACTACTTCTATCTCCCTGTCTTGTATCTTGATTGATTTGGTACCTTCTTTACCCGTCCTTTCGCCGTTTACATTTTGATTCCTGATCAGCAGCTTAGTCTTGGATGTGTTTATTTCTAGGCCCATTTTCCCACAACTTATCCTTAATTCCTTAAACATCGTCGTAACTTCTTCTATCGAACCTCCAATAAGTACGATGTCGTCGGCAAAGCGCAGGTTGTTTAGGTTTACCCCGTTGATATTAATACCCTTCTTCTCTCAGTTAAAATCCCGAAATGCCTGCTCGAGAACACAGTTAAATAGATTGGGGGATAGCGGGTCCCCCTGTTTGACACCCCTACCTATACGGAAGTCCTCCCCCTGACATCTAGTTTAATGTAAGCTGTCGCATTGTTGTAAGCATTCTCCAGGACCCTAATTAACTTTCTTTCTACACCTTGCTTTGCTAGCGCTTCCCAGACATACTCGTGCGAAACAGAGTCGAATGCTTTTTTAAAGTCGATGAACAAGAGGCAGACATCGATATTATACTCGTTTGTTTTTTCGATGACTTGACTTAGAGCCTGAATATGGTCTACTGTCGAATACCCTCTTCTGAAGTCTGCTTGTTCCGTCGGTTGGTTAAAGTCCAGGATTCCATACATCCTGTTCTTCAATATTTTTGAGAAGACCTTACTTATATTCGGCGACAGGCTAATAGGTCGGTAGTTATTTGTATCGTGTTTGTCTCCCTTCTTAAATAGCAGAATTATTTCCGCTCTGGCCCATTGCCTTGGATTTATGCTTGAATGTATGATGCAGTTGAACAGGTGAGCCAGTGGTTTAGCTAGGATTTCGGCAAAAAGCTTGAGTGCCCTATTTTCTATTCCGTCCGGGCCCGGGACCTTCCCTACCTTCAGGCTTTTGAGCACCTGCTCCACTTCGTTTGCCAGTATTAAAGGGGGTTCATCGTCGTTGTACGACCATTTAGTCCAGTCACCTGTATGAACGCTTTTGTCTTTATTAATGTTAGTTTGGTTTTTATACAAGTTCCTATAGAATTCAGTAGCTACCCCCATAATTTCTGTACGATCGTGCGTTGTGGAACCATTCTTCTTCCTGATTTTTGGGAGTAAATGTCTATTGTTGCACATTACCTTCCTAACTTGCTTTATTGACCATGTCTCCTCGATTATATCTTTCTCTTGCTCGCTATCGAATTTCCTTATATCTTGTCTAATTCTTTTACGTATTAGTTTATTCAGTTCGGTCAACTCTACATTTTCCTTATTCGACCTTTTCATTTTTCCCTTTAATTTCGTCCTTTTTTCTAGTAGTTCCTTACATTCGACGCTGAGTTTGTCATCGGTTTTTACTTTTGGACTAAAGTTGCCTACCTCCTTGCACGTTTCTAAAATCGCTTTTTCCACTATATCGTACACTGTTTAGACATCCGTCTCATTGAATTGTAATCGATCTGCCAGTTTTTTTTCTAACCTATTTTTAGCGATCTGAATTTTATGATTCGGTATAATAAGACGCTTACCCTCCTTATTGTTTTGGTTATTTTTAAGCCAGCTTCGCTTATTTATTACAATATCGCAAATCCCCAGTCTATGGTCCGTCTGAAGGCGAGTGCAATCTGTTACCGAAAATTTCCTGATAATACGTCTATCGTTGATTAAAGCATGATCTATTTCGTTGAATGTTTTGCCGTTTGGAGCTCGCCATGTCCACCTCTCTCCCTTGATTATCACTTATAATCAAAGACAAATTCGAAAAATTTCCACTCAGATATTGTGTTTGCTAGTTATAACAAAACATTCAAATAAAAGCAACCATAAAAGCAAACGTTATTATCCACTTTCATTTTTGATTTTTCTGTAAGTACATTTCAGTTCCCGGATTTCTGGTCGGTATACCCGAGACTGAAGCCATATTCACTGTACAAAATTTCATGTATACCTTACAAATTGGCGTCCGAACATGTACAAGACCGAGTGCCCACAACATTAACTTTCTGTTATTCAGTGAGTTTCAGAGGATATTTCAAACACAACCCCACCCCAAAATTCCATGCATTTGGGGGTAAGGGTGAGCGCAGGGAGTGGGGATAAGAAGGAGGGGACATTGGTAACCAAGAAAACCATGTTTTTCAATTTGGTGAGGCTCCAGGAAAGAGGAAGAGATGGCGGCAGTAATGTCTTAAAGCGGCACCTCACTTGTGCGAAATAGTTCACGAAGAGATTCAGATCTGCAGGAATCAAAAATATCTAGGTTTCTATTTTGTTGTCACTTAGAAGCAACAACGAATTCAATTATTTTCACTCAGATACTGGATTTACTAGTTATGACGCAACATTCAAACAAAAGTAGCCATAAAAGCAAACCTTATCTACTTTCATTTTTGATTTTCCTGCAGGTACATTTCAGTTCCCTGATTTCGGGTCGTATGCCTGATACCGAGACTATATTCACTGTCCAAAATTTCAAATATATACCTCACAAATTGGCGCCTGAACGTGGTACAAGACCGAGTGCCCACAATATTAACTGTTTGTTAGTCTATGAATTTCAGAGGGTATTCCAAAAACAGCCGAGCCTTAGAACTGAATACTCCATTCTTCAATTATCACTCAGATATCTTGCTCAAGAGTTACGACACTTCCGACCAAATTTTGTTACTCTAGACCCTTGGCATTAATTACAAGTTGTTGAAATTCGACGCACGTTTGCTAATATTTCATGGAAATGGCTTTACGAGAAAAATACATATGTATTAAAAAAATGGTGGAAAAGATTGAAAAGAGCGAAAAAAAGTACGACACAATCTGGCATAGAACAATTTCCCAACGTTTTTACATGATTATTGCGTACTTCTCCGGCGGTAGAACGAATATAAGAAAAACTAATCAAAACGAACGTTGGATTCCGTAAATGGTATTTTGTTGCCAAGTGCTTTTCCACCAACTTAACAACATTCGAAAATAATTTTATTTCTAACAATAATGCGGGGCCAGGCCTGGTAACGTACGAAGCTAACGGTGTAATTTTTATTACGTATATTTCATCTTTTGGTTTATCACTTCGATGTAATTTTTTATTTTTATACTCGCGTTTTCTCTCGCCTTTATGGCCGTATGTGATTTTTTTCCCTTTTTCAGTTTCGCAAACTTTCGACTTGGTCGCGGACCGGTATCCGAAATTATGGTCACGTTTTTCACACCCGACGTAGCGTTCGAAGGGGGAAATAAATTCAGTTTCATTTCGGTCTTCATTTATGGCAAAGGTCGGTGGGGCGAACCTGATGATTGGGTCAGCTGGAACGAAACTTGGCGTATCAGTATCACTTCTCACACGCTTTCAATGAATTCCATTGGCTCTAGATAATCTAGAATTCTTATCAATTTAATCGAGCAATCAATCATTTTTGCGAAGGCACTACGTTATTCTAATCGAGAAACTGGATAATTGCTTCGAAAGTGCAGCTTTTGTTTTAGTACACAAAATGTCCAAATTCAACAGAGACGGTTCAGAGACGATCGTCTTTTTCACTCTTTTAAAAATTCGATCGTTAAAGAACCATTCCATTCGAGTTGAGCCTTAACCTTCGAGACCAGAACTGGCACTCAAAGAATTTCAAAACGTTTCTGAACATGCTGCTTTGAAATACCAAAAATCAATCTGTTCGAATGGTTTAATCAGACCCACACGTGCCTCTTCGCATGCAAGTTCGAAGCCAGTTTTATGTTGCTCCAGCTCTGCAGAAGGTTTTCCCAGGGGAGCATTCCGTTTTCAAAAACTTTAAATATAATCACATCTTCAAGATGGATCATCCAGCAGATATTTCACAACTATTCAGCAAATGGTAAAAAAAAAAATCAAAATCTTTCAAAAATTTATGATCTACAAAAGCGCTTTTCCCGTCATCAGGTAGGGCAGGTGTTAGCGTTATCAAGTCTACTCGTTAGACTCTTACACATGCATCCTTCAACATGGCTGTTTTTTCCAAAGTATCATGAAACTCTCAAACATCAAGAGCTGAAAATTCCCCCGGCGAATTTATCGAGAATGTCTCCGTTTCTAGCTGCTTAAACAATTTTTTTTTTTTTTTGAGAAGACTCGAGACTGTATCTGCACCTTTATGCTAAAACTGACGTTCTGAAGAGCTTTTTTTGTCCATCGCTACATTTGCATTTTCCTTCACAATATTTTCGAAGTTCTTTATCAGCTAGCTCAAATCTTGCAGGTCTTCTTTAGTCTGAATCTCGTTCTTACAACAGTGTAGTGCCTTGCAACAATTTAATCTCGACGCAGACGACCAGAAGATCTCCTCGAAATCCATATCTGCTGCCCACTGCATCTGCATTTGCAACATACCCAGCATCGGAAGACCTCCATTACGGGAGCTTATTGTTGCTTGATTCGTAGGAAAGGGTTCGTAGGGGGGATACTGCAGAGGTAAAAGTACATAGGGTGGGCACTGAAGCCTCTGGTAGGAGATTATGGCCGTTGTGGGGCAGGAGTTTGTGGCTGAGGAGGGCTGCAACTATTGAAGTGCGACCGTGGAGGCGGACAGCGACCGTGGTGAACGAGGGGGTCGTGGTGGAGGATGAGGCTCGTGATGTAGAAAGGATGGAAGGGGGGAATTTATGGTGGAAGATTGAGGACCGCTGATGAAGGGGGAGCAAAAGAAGCGCAAAGCAAACCTCAACTCAGGAAGAAAAGTTTTAGACCAAACACTGAGGACTGTGATGGTCGGACGAGGCGCGAAGCGAGTGACGGCCGCGAAGCGGCCAGGGGGCAAAGCCCCTAGTTTCTGTTAATAAAGGGGGTAATGCAGCTTGACACCCTCTCAGCTGCTGCAGGCTGCATTGAGGGCCGGAAAAATCCTTATAATATAAAAGTAAAATCTCGTATTCAACTTCAAGGTCGATACGGCACGGGTTAGTATTGTTCAAAAAACATGAAAAAATTCAGGCCGTAGTAAAGACCACAAAGAAAAGATCTGGGAGGATCATCGCCCCGATTTCAAAAATTTTGAAACTAAGAACAAGCCCAATGTACACATGTCGCTCTGTTCAGAACGTGTTCTGCTGAATTTCACGAGCTCACAGTATCATCAATATTCATAATAGAGGGAGGATTATTTCATCTGGGACTGTACACTTTGGGTGGTTCGCTTATAGTTCATCCAAATGATTGCGAACCTGCTTCGAGTATTTTCGCTATCGAAGTAATTGAAAATCGACTCCCGACACCTTCACTCTCGCCAACCCGTTCCAGCGCTTACGCTGCTAAGCGTTCTGCTCGAATTATCTTCTACCTTTAATAAGTGCACACAGCGGCGGAAGAGCAAACTGTAAAAAGAAAATGAAATGGGAAAAAAATTCTAAGAATTTTGCATTCCGTTCACAATGAAAAAAATAAGGGGAAGATTTAACCGATGACTAAATCCGCTGACAACGGTGTACTCTTTTTCTTCTATACATCTATGTATATATAAAACAATGCTTTTTGAATCTCTTATCAATGTTCCATCCTCGTCGTCGCTCGTCGTCCATCGATTTTTTCGTCCTACCCCCGAATAAACCGAAGAAGGGCGAGCTGCCGAACTATAGCTTCTTTTCCTGTTCAATGAATCTTGAATGTTGTACTTTCAGCCGCCATGCCGAACCACCGATGCCCACATCGCTCTCTGTGTGTGCTCCAACCTTCATCCAATTTTAATGCCGAACGTGCTTTCATTTCATATGCAACGGATGCGCGCTCACGTGAAACTGTATGGCACATCGTAAAACCTTATAAAAGGAAATAGGACGAACCAAATGCGCATTAATCGCGTATGCATACCTTACCAATGGTAAGGCGGCTGCTGGCTCTGCTCCTCGGCTTTCTTCCTCTCGCAGTCTTTCGGTGCTGACGCCTTTTTACTCGGCGACAAGGAGACACGACGAGCGAGCAGAAGACTGTCGAAGGGTAATTGTCGTCATTTCAGACTTCGCCTCGGTTGGGTGCACGAGAGGCCGCGACGTGAGCGCACGGTCTCGTCTCCGCCGCTCCGTGTCACGGCTGGAAAGTCCTCTCTGACTAGAGAAGTCGGTATGCCGTGAGAGCTTTCTAAAATTATTGAACAAGTCACGCCGCAATCGCAAGCCGCTTTCCGGAAAAGAGAAGCTCAACCGACATAGTCTTTATGGTGCGCCAGCTAAGGAGAAGGCGTGCAAGCAGAATACCACATCTTCATCACTTTCCTAAATCTAGGAAAGGGCATTCGTTACAGTGGACAGAAGGACCCTCTAGGGTGTTGGAAGATGCTGCAGATTATTGAAAAACTACACATTAGAAAATGACCTGAACATGCCATTTGAAGTCAACTGTGAAGTGCACTAAGATTATGGGCTTGCTGCCACGCTCTCCATTACATTCACAAACGCTATTCTTCATATTCTTCTTTCTCTTCTTCTTGTGGCGCATTTTCCAGCTTAGAGGTTGGCAATCCAACTAGCTATTTGTACGAGCATTCTAGAGACAGCTTTTTGGAAAGTTCCACCGACGAGCATCCGAGCCACGTAGATCCTTTAATCACGAATTCTGTCATCTGTTGTTTGATCTTCTCCTGCGTATCCAAAGTTCTCGAAGTATGTGCCCTAGCTGTTGCATTGTACGCCGCTTTATGGTAACCAGGAGTTCAACATCTTTTCCCATTCAGTGTAGTACTTCCACATTAGATATTTACCAGGTCCAGGTTAGGTACTCGTAATCTATGACTTAGTTCCCCTGTATTCATTCTTCCTTAACCACATCCAGGGTCCAACTCTCGGAACCGTGTACATCAACACGTGAGAAACATAACATCATCGTGCCATTCTCATTCTGAGTTCTAAGTTCAATCCCGAGCTTCAGAGAAGGTTCCTCGTATCTAAGAAGACATTCCTAGCTTACTCAATTCTACTACGGACTTCGTACTTGAAATTTTCTCTGAGTATTGACCCAAGGTATCGGCAGCTAAGCACTTGTTCTATGCTTTCGCCGCTAATCCACAACTCTGATTCAACAAGCTCCTTCAAGAATACCATCATTTTTGTTTTTGAAGTGTTTGCTCATTCAAGGCTAGAAGTGGGCCATTGAAGATGAGAACGGCAACATTCTGAAAGGGAAAACCGAAACAGCGGAATGCTGGAAAACATTACCAGGCATCATACCGCAATCCGGTGGGGAGGCTGTCCAGAGTATCAATGCCGGATGAAAAGGAACCGGATATATTGAAAGATGAAATAAGAAAAGAACCATATTACGAAGCTGAAGAATAATAAAGCGCCAGGAGCCGACTACATAATGGCTAAAATGTTGTAGGTTAGCGGCGAGAAAAGCGTTGATATTCTGCATAGAATATGCAATGATATCTAGAATAAGGGCATCAGACTGGAAGATTGGAAGAAGTCTGTATTTATTCCTCAGGGAGGAAGCCATTGGACTATTTCTCTTATATCCCATGCCAGTAAAGTTATTCTGAATGTGGTACACGAGAGACACTACGCTACTACATAGATCGATAAATGCCGCAAGAGCAGGCCGGCTTTATCCGAGGTAAAGAGCCAAATTTGTGAAAAGAACCGCAAAATTAGTATAGCCCAGTGATACTCTGTTTTGTTCACTATATAACAAGGCGTTTGATTGCGTCCAATGGGAAGTGATGTTATAAAATATATTTCGATGCGCAAAATCCCGCCAGTTACTCGGGTAACTAAAGGGGAACCAAGGGTAACCGACGGGTTTCTGGGTATCTGAGGGTAACCGAGGGTTGCAAACGGGTAACTTTTCCGCGGGTAACTGATTGCGTGTAGGGATACGCAAAATCCCGCCAGTTACCCGGGTAACTAATGGGGAACCAAGGATAACTGATGGGTTTCTGGGTAATCTGAGAGTAATCTGAGGGTAACCGAGGGTTGCAAATGGTTAACTTTCCTGCGGGAAACTAGAGGGTAACTGATTGCGCATCAGGGAGCTAGGATAACTGGCTACTCTGCAATATGTTAGCGCCCATGTTAGCATATTTTGGATAACATCCTTCATTTTGCATGTTTTGGCCATTTTTAACGCATATTCATGACATATTTGGCTAGTTTTTTCGTTTTAGCCCACAAGAGCGCAACCAAGCGGGGAGGGGAAGCTAGGGGCTATAGCTCCCTCTTTCCCCACAAAATTCTTCGAAATTTTTTCAAAATCAATTTTGAAACGAAAAAAAATCATGCCGATGGGTTACGTTGCGTCGCAGGTTAGTACAAATGTACAGATCATAAAAACAGGTAGGTACCAAATCAAGCTTTCACCCCTGTTCAAATTTTTTTTTTTTGACATTTTCATTGTCTTTGCTTGTACATGAACGAAATTTTGCTTTGACACATTAACGCAGAAAACGTTACTTCTTGAGCGTTACTTTGGAGCATCACGAAAAAAAACAGCTCATCGAGAGATTTTAGGCACATAAACGAAAAAAGTGTTTCTTTTTGAGCGTTACTTCTGAGGCGAAAATCGAAACCAAGACTCTTCATGGTGACAAAATTCAGTTCAGTGGCCGACATTTCCATGGAAATTTATTTTTCTTCTAGCCATGGTTATACTTGAGCGAAAACCGTTCGCTCCCCCCGACACGAAGCCAGTTCGTATGATTAGCTCTTCAGAGTGACAATTCAGTTTAGTCGTTGACATTTTCATGGAAATTTCTATTAACAACATGGCTCAAGATTGCAGTCGCGCAGCAACAGCACCAACACGGCTGCAGATTGTAGTCGCGTCGATATTAAGATCGAAACATGAAAATGCTCTTCCGTGGTTGCAGATACGTCTGCGACATGTTTTCAAGGTGCTAGTGATTTTGATCACTTTTAGTTCGACTTAGTAGTTTTCGGTCGTTTTGGTCAATAATTTCGGGCAGATATAGACAGTTTTTCTTTACGTAAGATTCTACTTGTTTGCCATTCTTTTTAAGTCAACTTCCTCCCAATTTTTCTTTATATTATTTCATTGCCCCCCCCCCCAATTGTATGGTTATGAGTGGTTGTCGCTCTCATTTGGTCTAGTCTCAGTTTACAGATTCGATTTCGAACTATTTCAAAATTATTTGAACAATTTTTATCAGGGATGAACGAAAATTTTCAGTGTAGATGCGAGTAATTTCATTCCGTTTTCATTCTCCTTCTAAGGGACCTTGCCGCAGGTTTTATTTAATTTTGAAATTTCAGATTTGTACGTTTTGTTACGCGGAGAATCCTGTTCTTTGAAGAGGATAACAAAGTCAAAATATTCGATTCACGGAGACTGTTTTTTAAAACAATTTTCGCATCGAAAATGAAAACTATGGGAAATTTTTATGACTTTTTCAGCCAAGTGTAATTTTTCCTAATATAACCGGGCTTAGAGATAATTTTCCTTCCACATTCTGAAAAGGATTAGATTATTTTTCGTCCTGCTCCCTTCCTCCACCTTCTATGGTTTTCATGCTATCGTTTGTGATTGATGGTATAAATCGGTTCAGACCTATTTTTTGCAGGGTGGGGAAAGGGATTCTCCTTGGTCTTTTGGTTCGGAACCACTCTCGTTTTACATCGGACTATGGGTCAATCTCCAGAAACAGAATATTCAAGTGACATTTTTTATTAGTTTTTTGGCTTTTTCTTCCAACCCCCCCCCCTTTACTACCCAGTAATATTTAGTTAATATGTAGTAAAGAATATTCAACAAGTTTACAAAGCAAACGCATCAAAATTTAAGGAGGGAGACGATTTTCCTAAATTCTAGCCCCCTTCCCCCAAAAAAAGTTCTAGTTGAGCCATTGTTATCCCCATATTTCTAAGTAATCCTGACTTTCTTCTTTTCAAATTTCGAAAATTCGCCCCCCCCCCCCAAAAAAAAAAATCGCTAAAAAGCAACAACTTGTTTTCAGTTAAAATAGATGACCATAGAAAAAGTTAAAACTAACTCTAAAATCATTAACTAATAGACCTTTTAAAGTCCTGCAAAAAGATACCCACATTGCTTATTCTAAAGGGGATATTGTTGCATTTTTTAGCGCATTTGAAAAATAAGCGCATATTCAACGCACATATTTTACCGTTTTTAGAGCATAAAAATCCGAGCCCTTTCACAAGTATTTAGACTCAAATTCAATTATCTAGTCCGTAAACGGACGGCAGAAGCGATTACACGGGAAGGAAAAGAGGGCCCCCCCCCCAAGCGAAATAATTCTATTGGAAATGCCTCAAAAAGACGCTTCTATTGCTAGGTACTTACCAATATATTGTGAGTTTTGTAACCTTAGTCGTGATATCAAGAAATCGACACTCACCTGAAACAAATAAAAACATAGTACATTAGAGTAATGAAAGTGTACTTGGGATACCAAAATGTAGGTACATAAGCATGGGTAGATAGGAAGGGAACTGCGGTCAATTGCACTTCCACATCAGAATCCTTCAACTGAAAATATTTCATGAATCAGTAAGATAATACAATGAGTTTGAATAATTCGTCAGAAGCGAATAAGTAATCAGCTCTCCACAATGGTACAGGAAACCAGGCCTTGTCCCCATTGAAATTAGAAATGACAAGATTTTTCCTGAAATCAAATCTGTTATCTCAAGATATAGCCAGGTTGAGGGACAAATGGTAAGTCAATCAACTGGAGACTGTCACCTACCCTGTGAGACATGGCAGGTAGACAGACAGAAGAATGGAAAGACAAGCTGGAAGACAGCCCATTTTTCCATCATCGTTACTACTTTCCCCATTTCCTGAATGTTGGATTTACAAGAAGGGCAAAATAATGCCGATTTTTAGGCGCTTTTCATCAATGATACGCCCAAGGACGCACGTTGCCAAAATCCGGCACTCATCTTGACGTCTCGAATAATTTGAAAGAATCTGAACATTCCGAATGATTCTCGAAACATCGTAGCAAATCTTAAACAAGTCTGGAAAAGTCTTGAAAATGTGTGCAAGAGTTTTCAGAGAATCTTAAAGCGTCTCAAAGAATCATAAAAATTCTAAAACGGTTTTTGAAGGTCCAAATCGGAAGAGTCACATCGAGTCTTCAACCGACTCAGGGAGTTTTAAACAGGTTTGGACGAAAATCAGAAATCTTGAACAATTTTGGAAGAATCGTAGAGAATCTTTAAATAACCATTGAAGAATCATAGTGAGTCATAAGAGTTTAACATAATTGGGGAAGAGAACTACAGAAGAATGGAAAAATTTTTGACCGCGGGTTGAATAGCTTAAATGAAGTCTCGAGGAACCTTAATGCAGTAAATGAGTTTTGAAATCCAAAAATTTGAACCTTATTGGAGCGCAAAATTTCTTAAGAGTCTGTAACAAAAGTCTTGTAGAGTCTTAAAACTCAAAAGAGTATCAAAGATTCTCACCTAGTCCTAAAAACTGCGTCCGGCTCTTGAAAAAAAATTCGAAAGGTGTTGGGATAAATGTTTAAAAAACTTCAAAAATTGCCACCCAATTTAGAATCCCATAAATTGGAAAGATTTTTAAAAAGTATTTTCAGTTCTGTATCAGTAAGTATACGCAAACAACAGCACAAATAATTCAGAATTGTACGGATTGTCGCTTTTCTACTCATTCAATTTCCATCTGGAGGATATAGAAAAATTATCGAGAAATTCAGAGAAGGGACGATTCGAAGTAAAATGATTCGATATCTTGGCTCATAAAGAGTTGTCCCTACCAGTATTGCTTCCTGAATCTGCCACTGGCAGCAGGCTATTATTCATCCTGATTTTGACGTCGTTAGCAATACTAGTTCACAGTGCTGCATTTCTATTTCCTCGCCTCTTAGAAATTCTTAAAACTCAATCATTCCGTTTTACTTGTATCCCTTGACCTAAAATACTTCTCCATTCATTTCAAAAGCACATAATTTTATTTTCTAACCACGTGTTCAGATCAACATAAGACCAGGAGAAATCTTAAATTTTGAAGTGGTAAAAGTCTAGTTCCTCAAGGATTCAAACCGATTTCATCTTTCACCTCCAACGAGAGGCCCTGAAGGAATTTATCAATGTGGACATTCAAAATGAAAACTTATTAAATAGACTATCGGAATGTGGGTTTCTGAAGTCGCTGACTATGTCCCTCCACTTGGATGACAAAATGGAAATTTTGCCTTTCAGATGGGCGAAAATTACATATATTGTACATAAGTCATCTTGACGTTCATCGTTATGATTATTATTATTATTATTATTATACAGGGACTTGGAGCTTAAAGACAACGAAAACAAGACTACAGTCCTGACAGTGACGTTTAATCTGACGCACTGCAATTTCACCATCAGTGGCATCGAACTGAATAACATGAACAGTTCCTTTTTAGCAGGACGGTAAGAACTTCCTTGGCAGAAGTGCAGAAACGAGTCCTCACCGCTACCAAAGCCACTCAGAAACCGAGATATACTGATCTCCAAGAAAATCATCGTCTTTACAGCTATGATCTTGCCAGCCCTTCCGTATAGCAGCGAAAGCTGGACCCTGTACCGGAGGCAGATCAAACAGTTTGAGAAATTCCAACAGCAGCAGCTATCAGGAATAGTAAACGTGCAGTACCTATAGGCCGATAAGTCTCATCATTCATGCTAAAAACCTTGGGAAGGCTGATTAGGCAGCTAACAGAGGTTACTTTGAAGAGGTTCCAACTGCGCAAAAATCAACACAGGGCAAGCAGGTCAGCAGAGTCATCACTGCACTCGCTCGTCAAAGCAGTTGAGGGAGGGATGACTGGCGGAAGTTATGCCCTGGCAACATTCATTATAAAGGGAACGTTTGACGCGACCTCTCATGAAGCAATAGAAACCACCCTGAGGGAAAGGGCAGTAAGGGAAAACCTAATAAGCTGGATAGTAGCTATGCTAAAATACAGGGAGATCCAGATAACTCTTACCAAAAAGAACGAATCTAAGCAACGACAATCAGGGGCCGTCCCAAGGGCGAGTACTCTCTCCCCTACTGTGGACCTAATGGTGGACATTTTGCTGGATGAGTTAAATTGTCAAAAAATATACACTCAAGGCTACGTTGACGATGTGACCATGATGGTAATTGACAAATTTCCGGAGACCATTGCGGAGCTGACGCAGTGGGAACTCAAATGTGTGGAACAATAGTGTGCGGGGGGGGGGGAAGGGTTATCGTTGAACCGAAGAGTTGATCAAAGTGCAATACAAAGGAAGACGGTAAGCTCTCACAAGAAAGGTAAAGTACTTGGGAGTAAATTTTGACGAAAAATTTTCCTGGGGAGATCACACCTCGAAGAAAATGAGAAAAGAAATTGAGGCTCTTTGAGCTTGCACAGTACCTTTGTCAGCGGGGCCTGGGGACTCTCTCCCAAAATGATAACCTGGATATATATACCGGCGTAATATGCCCCAGAATCACATATGCGGCAGCGGCGTGGTGGGATCGGGTCCACCTGGTTGAAGTCAGAGAGATACTGGACCACCTCTGCAAAGGCTGGCTGTGTGATGACAACGGGGGCAATGAGAACGGTGCCGACAAAAGCACTTGAAAGACTCCTAAACCTACCACCACTTCACACTGCTATAGAAACAGCTGCGATAATGCGGGCTTATTGTCTGGGCCAACCAAACCTCCGGGATCAAAAAACAGGCCATAGAAGGGTATGGAGATAGCTGGGACGATGGACAAATGTTTTCGGATGCCAAAGGACAAAATCGTAGGATCGCTGATAAGCTAGCAAAGGAGGGCATAAAAAAGGGAACTGGTAACGCCCCGACCGTGTCTTCCCGTAGCACTCAGCGTAATGAAATCCATGGTGAAGGCTTGGATAAGGAAGCAGCGCGTTGCATTGTCGTGAAAAAGTGGCGAGATTCAGCTCCTGTAGGTATTGAGGAGAAGAGGAGGAGACCTCCATTCACATCATATATCAATGCCCAGCAATAGCAGCATTGGAACTGAAGTATCCAGCTCCCAGTGAAGTCAAAGGAATGGGTGTGGTGGGACGTATGGCGATCCACGCATACACTGTACCCCCGGCCCCGGAAACTACCCTTTCGAGTATCAAATCAGTGACCGGAGGGACGCTTTGAGGCCGGATTGAGCCCCCGTTTCGCCGTGCCGCTTCTGATGTGAGCGTCTTGCCAGAACCCCTATGGGACACCTACTGACCGAGGTTCGCGCCCCGAGCGCTAGCCTAGAAATCTCAGGTTCCCCACAGCCGGACGCGCTTCCTCCTCGACCAGGAAGGTTGGCGTCTTCCTGTAATCCGAGCTGAGGTCTGATCAATACGCACTATCAACCCGTGTAGCAGTTCGCCCGGCATTCCTCCCCGAGTATCGTTAGGCGCTAGCGCTGTCTCTGGAAGGTCGGCTACATTATTGCGAAAGTGAGCGACCGTATTCGTGACCCGCATTTGGCTGGTGGTGTCGGCTCGGTGCACCGAAGGCCCTCGTGAAAGGGTGGACGTTACATTACGTACGGTGAGTAAACGCGGCTGAAGATGCCGCTTCGGGATATCTTGAGGGAGTCGAAGTCAAAGGGATAGAACTCACTAAAATTCTCACTTTGGCTGTAAAAGAGATACTATTGAGCTTATCCCTACCAACAACCTGAAGAAAAGTGAAATGGACTACAAAAGGTCTCGCCTCACACGAAAATGAAAATGTAGTAGAAACGTGCGGTAGGATGACTTAAGTGTCAAACGGGTAATACTAGAAAAGACTGACACCCACCCGTTCAACGAAACCAGCTGAGGTGGATTTAGCACGTGTGCCAGATGGACGAGAGGCAGCTCCATAAACTAACACCATACGGCGAACTCTGCCGTGGGGCTCGTCTGGAGGTCAGCGAAAGCGACATAAAGACCACCTACGGACGCTGCTGCAGAAAGCGGGGCTCCTGACATACTGGAGAGAGGCGGCTAAGAACCTGTAACAACGGAGGAAGATGGTCCAAAACTTCAGTGGCGCGAAACCAAACCCGGGATGCTAAAGCAGCCAGCCGGATTTGACCCTTCAGACATACGAGTGCGCTAAGGGCGGCAGGGCAGTTCCAGAATCGGCATAATCTCTCGCCTCAAAACACACGAAGGGAAGTGAAACTGGACTGGCAATGATTGTTACCAATTGGCCGTACTCATGTTTACTCACGCTTACCCGGATCCGAGCGGAATCTCGCGCCAGGTCTGTCGCGAAGAATCTGCACAGCAGAGCCGGCACACACACCGGATGTGCAGAGAACTGGACCGCTCGACGAATTTCCTATCGGCGATATCGCGTAGCATCGGTTCGACGCACGTCAGCCTTGGAACGCGATGCCAGGCCGGGTCGAGCCATCCACCCGACCCCCCGGCGAAATTTTAATTCCCGGGCGCGAAAATCGCGTCTCGGCGTTAATTTATGTTTTCTATCGCCGCGTCGAGTATACGCCTTTTCCCGAATTAAACGGAGGCGCCTGCACGCTTCGCAGAATCCGACGACCGGCAGGGAGAGGACGAAGACGATATCTCTAACAATGTAAGAATGAAAATTTTCATCTTGATGAGACCGATTGTTCGCTCCGTTTCGTGGGGACCAGGTTTGCCAATACAGAAATAAATATCTCGCGGAGTGATCGGGAAGGCAGCCGGCGCAGAGCAAGGGACACAAATCGAACGTAAATAAAACAGCGAGCTTTTTATTTTTTTATTTTTTTTCCCTTCTTCTTCGTTCTTTACATTCTTGTTGAAATAATAGACGATGAAAAACTGCGCCAAATAACCATCGTCTCGATTTAGCGAGAAAACAACAACAGCAATAACAAGAATTATTGTAAAAATGGCGTTCAGATGAACGGATTGAGTTCAGTCGGCATGCTGTTGGAAGGAACGTCCAACTGTGATGTCTCTCCATGGGGTAAAAGAAATACCTTCCCCATCTCTCAAGAAGGTACTATAGCTGATAATACACCACTACGTAATCAATTATTATCTTATAATAATAATAATAATAATTGGTGTGGTGGGACGTATGGCAATGCACGCATGCCAAAGTGGCCCCTATGACACCGCACCCAATAATAATAATAATAATAATAATATTTATTTATTTACTCCCCCTACCAAGCCGAGAAGGCCAATTACAGACAGGGGGAAAACAACAGTACAGTACAAAGAATAGAAACTACAATAGAATTTTTTTTTGTACATCCACACACCACATCCACTCAACACACACGCCCGCACATGCCAGCACCCTATTCGACCCAGGCACAGCCCCGTTCCCTTCAACACCCGCCCTCACCACCAACACAATCACAATCCCTCACACTCACACACTCTGTCATGTCATGCGGTGCTCCCTCTGCCCCCCCCCCCGCCGCCCACTCATGTGATCTAGTCTGAACGAACTGTTCATCAGCGAATGTATTTGAGAATTCCCCGAAGTCGGGACCTGGAGTCAGGATCTAGAAGGTCGACGGTGGAATTCGTCTCCAGCAGATCATTAGCCAGTCTCATACCACGTATTATTGGCGAGTTTTTTAACATTTCGGAGCGGCAAAAAGGAATTTGGAACAGGTTATATTTACGTTGCGAAGAGCGGGGTACGATGATATTGATTTTGGACAACTGGTTGAGGTCAGAGATTTTGTGCGTTAGCAGATCATGGATGTATCGAATTGAAGCGATATTTCTGCGAGTTGCTAAAGATTGAAGTTCAAACCCAGAAAGAGGTTCATTATAAGATATATCGTGGAGGTAGTATTGGAACGTTTTAAAATGCAGAAAGCGGAGAAACCGTTTTTGCACTTGCTCCAAAGACCGACTGACGCACTGTGTTGAGCAGGGTACTAGACAGGTGACGCAAATTCCAGCTGAGAACGTACTAACGTGTAGTAGAGAGTTAAGAGGGTTTCAAGACGTGAGAAAGTGTTTGAAAAACGGAATATGAGTCCCAGCATAGATTTTGCTTTATTACGAACTGAGGTTAATGAGATTTTGGAAATAATTAAATCAGAGTCATTGGTTAACCTAATCTTAAAATTTCGGTTAATCAGCTGGAGTTTTGTGGTATTTTAGACATAGAATTAAATCTTTAGTATAGCGTCCTCTTTATGGCTTAATATTTGAACACATACAGTAAGATCAGTTGGACATTTCGATGTGTACAAAATATTAAACAGGAGAGCTCAAGGGGGTCTTTTGGAAGAAATTAGGTCCTCGGTGAAAATGAAAATGGCTTTGATATTTGAGCATAATCGGATCAGAAACCTCAGACCTACCATTTCTAATTCGAAGCAAATGGTATCAACCCGCGAAGCCCAGTGGATCCTTGTATAACAAACTACAATGGTGCTGCGAGTCCCTGTCAAACGCAGCCAGAAAATCAACTTATTTAGTTAGGTTGGTAACGAATGACTTTCCAATAACAAAGCCGTGTTGCTGATCTATGAGTTCGTGGTTCACTTGGTTGTAAATTTTGGTGTAAAGAATTGCAGTAGGTAGTAAGGCAATGAGCTGATATTTCGAAATTTCATTACTGGGATTACCCTTTGGAATGGGTATAATTTTGGCTATTTTCCAGGCTGATGGGTAGATTGATGTGCGTAATATCCAGATTAAAGATATGGTGAAGTGGGACTGTCAGAAGTTTTTTGCAGGCCTTGTAGATGAAGGTAGGCACTCCGTCTGGACCAAGGATCATCTTGGGGGGGGGGCAGTTTCTCAAGAACTGCACGGATATCACGAAAGCTAATATGCTCAACATCGGCTAGAAGACTGTGATATTTGCCAGTACAATTGGTAGAGCTATTTGTAGGCTTGGAAAATGCAGTAGAGAAGTATTTGGCGAAGGTGGCTGCTTGGAAGCTACGTATCTCCAGAATTGCTTGGGGTTTGGTAATACATTATTTTCAAGATCAGATTCGTAATTTCACCCGACAATAGCAATAAAATGTTTGCTTTCTTTACGTAACCTGCGGTATTGCTCTAGAAGAACAGTATGTATCATTTGGATATTTTTTTTAGTTTTTTTCAAATGCGTTCCTTGTATTTAATTTACCTAATCATCGCGTTTGGAAACCAAGTAGGATAGTCCTTAGAGTGTTTGTGTTTTTTGGGAACTGTGTCTTGTAGTATTGATTGAATAGTGCTATCGAACTTGCCCACTGCCGATTCGAAATCCGCGGTTTGAAGTAATTTTTTCCAGTCCTAATCACGAAGTTTACAGTAAAAAGCAAGGTAGTTCCCTTTACGAAAATTACGTTCCTCATCGCGATTGCATGCTAGATGTTGCTTACCAGAGAAGAAAGCCTTCAGAGGAATCTTTATCTCGAGGGGTGGGTGATAACTACCCGCTCTCGTAACTATCGAGTCAGTACGCTGAACATCAATGGAAGCAAAGGTTCCAATGACTACATCGAGAGGTTTGCCATTGCAGTTGATCACATCGTTATGTGAGTATAAATTTGCCAGCAGTTGGATAAAGTCGATAAGATCGCGGGATTTAGCGGAAGGCTGATCACTGGAGGACCCAAAATCCGGTAAGTTTAGGTCACCCATAATCAGCAATTCTCAAGGCTGTTCGTGCTGGTGTTCCAAAGTAGCGTCGTAAAAGATCTGGTAATAGTGACGACCCGAATTCGGCGGAAAATACGCTACACCAATAGTGAGCGTGGGGCGATTTGGAAATGATAGTTTAACCCATAGATTTTCTGCATGATAATCAAAATTGATAACGGAGTGTGGTAGAAGTACAGGGTGAGAAATTCTAGACTTTTTAATAGCAATTAACACTCCACCTCCTCTGGTGATGCTTAAAGCAGAATATCTACGGTCCGATCGGTATATCAAGTAACGACCGTCGAGTAATTCGCCGCTGCTAATCCCCTCGTGGAGCCAAGTCTCGGTCAGTACTACGACATGATCTGATTGGCCGAGTGGATAGCACGCTGATCTCGGAATCCGGAGGTCCCGGGTTCGAGCCCATGTACCAACTCGCTACATTTCGACCTAGGCCGGGTTTTCGGCAAGACGAGAAGAAGGTTAAGACAGCCCTAACAGCCTCCCCGACGTCTCGGAAGTAATGCTCGAAAGGACGGATTCCAGGACTCGAGTTGAGAGTAAAATTAGAAAAGGGAAATCTTATAATGTCTCTATTATATCTTATTACGCCTTTATATTTCAGTATACCTTATTATATTCTACGTCTTCATTATGTCTTTATCTTAATTAATTGAGGAAATATGAATACAAAGACATCATATGACAACAGGTTACCGCTTTGATGGAGGCAAAAATGTCCTTCCCCTCCGATCCTGGTTTGACCTGAAGTCTAAAATTGAGTACTACGGTGCAAAAAGAACATTCAGACCATGACACAGTTCGGTAAAAAAAAAAAAAAAAGCGTTTAAATTTCTGAACGAACTGAGCTATGGATCGAGCCATTTTAAGCTTCGGTTGACGATTAATAGAGCTCTTTGAAAAACGAATTTTGCAAATTTTGACTTTCACATTTCCAACTACCTGTAAAACGAGCAGAAATCGGTCAAAACGATACGGAAACGACTAAAATAATTCAAAAAAGGCGAAACTTGACTTTCAGTTGGGGGGGGGGGGGAGAAGGAAAGTTTGCCGACAGCTATTTTTTTTTTAACTAAAAATTCGTCGACTTTTTTTTAACTTTGAAAATTTGTCGACTTTCCAATTAAATCATTTTTTAATTGAAAAAAAAAATAATAATAAACAAACAAACAAACAAACGTTCTTAGAAAATGAAAAATTCAAATAAGCAGTTTCAAAATTTGCCGACCGCCAAATTATTGAGGGTGTTTCACCCCTCCCCCTCCCCATCTTTCCTGTTTTGTAAGTAAATATCATGAAAACATTTTTCAAGTTCTTCATCCATTGGTTTTCATTTTTTGGTCAACTACTACCATTGACTATTCAAAAACGTAAGATACCTTGACGAATTTCAAGACATGCAACTTGGACGAAGTGATACGGAAGACTTCACTTTCACAGATTTTACTCCGTCAAACTCATCAAAAATAAGGTAAGCCTATATGCCCTTTTTGCAATGGGGTACTCAATTGCGGCTCCGCAGAAGGGGGAGGAAAATGCAGTGAAATGCAGTATGACATCGATTCATAGGTTTTCATAGCCCTAAAAATAAATTCCGACATACTTGTCCGAAATCTCAAAATTCTAGTATTTATGATGGGGGAGGAGCGGGGTGGCTCAAAATTGAAGATTCAACAGAGATGTTATAGGTACCATTTTCCAGGTTATGGACCTCACTGAATTCAATTTTGATATCGGTTTGACCCCAAACTCGGGCCGGAGAAGCGGGGGCTTTTTCCCTTCATCAGGGCGATGACCTGAACATTTCTACCAGCCAAACTGATGCCTTTTTATGTTAAACTGGATTACAAGATACGGGGTAGAAACAGACTATGCTAACCGGGATGTGTATTAACTACTTCTGGCAATAAGCCGTCCAGGTTTGCATATTCGTATGATTTTGACGCCTTCACACCATGACAAAACTGATCTGGAGGTAAGATTGTGCTATTGTACCCGGGTTGTTTTGAATAACAGGGGTACACCAACAAAATTTAAAAATTATCAATATTGGCGAAATCTGACTGAAGACAATCCGGAGATCAATTTAAAAAAATGATCGTCCACTTTTTCAATTTAGAAAGTCTTGGTTCATCGTATTTGGCCTCAAAAGAAACAAATTCGTCGAATCGACCTCCGAACGATCCGCCTGAGTGAAACTGCTTAGTCAACCTTCCTCCAGCACGTTAAATTTCAATTTTTCTTTTTCAAAGTATATTAACGACCATCGCCATATACACTCGTAGGCCGTAAAGTTACGAAAATATTTGAAGTCAAACAAAAACCTCTTTTACTCCGGCGTCTTTGTTGGCGAATAATTCCGTTTTTACATTTACAAACAACGAGTACATTAATTTTGAAATTAATATTGCTGCGAAAGAATAAAAGAGAGAAACTTATCGCGGACAGGCGGGTAGATGTGAAACAAAAACGAACGAAAAAAAAAAAATTGTTAGGTTATTTGAACGTTGTCCAAAAATCATAGATAATACCCGTAGCAGACTTCTTGATTTCCAACATTCGCTGTGCTAAGAATCGCAAACGGTAATCATATCTAATATTTGTGCACATGTGTGAGTGTAATATCGTAACACTTAAAATTTGGCAAAGAAAATAGGATTTTCTTTCTGCCTTTCTACCCCCGCGCATTTCTCTTCTGTACACGGTTGTATTTCGAACCGAGGGCCGGCTGTAATAAGAGACAATAATTTCGAGCTCAGGGAGATATAGGCGAACGCATTTTTGTATTAAAAGCGGCCGTAACGTACGAACCATTAAAGTATATAAGACTCCTCCGGTTCCTCCTCGGGTTTAAGAAAACTTTTTCCCTCTTCGACTTCAGCGCTCTGCCAAGTAACCTGTTCTACTTTCGGGAGATAAATTAACAGCTGTGGCGCCTGCGAATACGTTTAAAATTCGCAGGCATTTCGCGGATACGGGATCGCGCGGTATAAATTGTCTTGAAATGTGCTCTTCGTGTCTGCTCTCTGCTCGTATACTTGCATTTAGCTAGCCATATAGACTTACGATAGAGTAGGGGGTGCAATGTAAGCTGGAACAGACTGAGAGCTAAATTTGGACGCGAAGCGTTGTTCTGCCGGCTCTGCAATGTTACTATTTTAAAAAGAAGGGATGGACACTGGGCAGCACCAACTGATTACACTATAGTTCGCCCTGTAAGAAATTCTGAATTTACATCATTTTATAAGAGTGTTAAGAGGGCTAGGAGACTCTGACCTGATTCTTCTTTTTCCAGAATTTTTACAGTTCCTCGAGTATTACAGTTGTAGACATGAACAACCACCTATAAAAACTGTTTCCAACTTGACTTTCTTACCCACCGACATAGGTATGGCAAGAGGGCACAGAGTGTCACATGGTACACAATGCCATATCCGTCTTTTTTCGCGAACTTTTAGCGCTTTACACGTGAAATTTGTACGTAGTAACTTTGGGTGCTTGTGCCACCTATGAATCAACTAGAAGAATGCAACAATTTGTTGGCTGTTGGTGTACGAAACACAATTCTCTAACCTCTAAAGTTCTGAAATTTTGAAATTGTTTTTGTTTATTTTTGGAAGAGGGGTTGGAATTAAGAAAATATTGAAAAGCTCTTAATACCCCATTACCGTATTTTCGTAAGATCTAAAAATGGACTCTTCAAGAATGATCTTCAATGGAGTACAGTTGGCGGCTACAAATTAATGATTAACACATCAAAAAGACAGCGATAGAGATGATGTACCAAAGAATGACCGGATGGACCTGATGATGCATTTCAGAATCAAGCTACACCAAAGAAGAACGGGAGGCCACGATGTTTCGTCGTCTCCATCACCAACTCAGAATTCTTTTTCCAGCCCTCTTCCTTGGCCACCACCAGTGAAGAGAACAAAGCTTAATTTTGAAGAGGTCGACAGAAGTATAAATCGAAATATGAATGGGCACTTCCCAGTTTTCGATGTAATAAAAGAGGCCACTGAATGTAAAATGCGAAATTGTTTCTTCAAAATACACGCATATTGTGAAAAATGTAAAGTTCGCCTATATGTCTCTTGAAAGACCGTAACTGTTCTAGAGAATATCATCAATAAAATATTTTATACTTTTTTTTTTTTTAATGATACGAAAAATATTCTGAATTTTATATCGCTGAATCTTGTGTTCATTACAGTAACCACATTTCTACTGCAACCCCAAAAATGACTTTCGGTAATTTTTCTTGGAAATAATTTTTATTTAGACTATTTGAGTGTTTCTCCGTAAACATTGATAACCCTGTAACTGGCAAATTTCTCGATAACTATTGAGACTAACCCCTATTATTATATACATGTTGGGAAGATAATAAAAATATCGATTCAGCTGTCTTCATACAGAATGCGTCAGATTTCAAGGAAAAAAGAAATCTGTGAAAGAAGTCAGAATGTATACTATTGTCGTGGGTGTAACTTCCACATTTTTCATTCACTTCGTGTGCTTTGTTAGACTACAACACTGTTCAGCAGCCAATCATCGTGAGCTGTCAGCAATCCTGTTTATTTACTGGTCAGGTTTTGTGTACACAATCATAATATCTGTCCAATCAAAAATAACTAAGCGAGCTGAAAACAGAGTTACCTCATTTTACCGACTTTTAGGAGAAAAGGGAGGTATTTTGTACTGTGGTAGTGGTAAACTTTTGATGAGTTGGGAGATTTGGTATACAGGGTATCTCTTTTGCAATGATCCCCTTCCACCTGGTAAGTAGGCAACCTACCTCGACAATACGTAGATATGTTTGCATACTCTTACTTTCGAAGGAGTTGAGTTATGGTCAAATTTTGAAAAGTTTTCTATCTTTGAAATTTTTTTTCTTCTCACGACTGGAGATGGACAGAAAAATGATACCAGTAGGTAATAGTAGAGGGCAGTTGTGGTAACCACAGAAAAAAAAATGGTCGGAATCGGTTCAACAAGGTGTTCATAAAATCCATTTTAGTACAACTTATATCAGAAAATTTTCACATTTTTCAATTTTCCGTGAAATTTGCCCTCTTCAGCTTCTGTTTTTTTATTTGCAATAGATTGTACATTAAACTTCTCATAAAAAAGGTCATTAGCAGTTTTCTTGCATCTGGATTAGAACTGCTCAAAATGGAGTTCAAGATATCCCCGTTAAGGAAGATTACTTTTTAACACAGATGCACAGACCTTATGAAGATAATGAGATAATGATTATCTTCATCAGCTACTTTACCACTTCACAGAGTTATATCCAAAGACCGGATTCTTTGGCATTTATGACTTCGTTTTGCTTGACGATAGGGAAGTGCTGATAATGTACGAGTACGTTATAGAGCAAGGGGAACCGGAGAAGAAAATTTTATTTTGCCGAAAAATGCCAAAAAATGGCTTAAATGCCAGAAACAGTCAAAAGTTTCAAAAAGAATCGAAAATGCCATTTCAAATTAAATTGGAAGGAAAAGCTAGAAATGTTCATATCACGATTGCGCTTTTTTTTTAAGAGTTTGCGTCAGAGACGAAATTTGACTTTTAGGGGTGGGGGGGAGGGAGAAGGAAAAAAAACTTGACAAAAATTTTCTAAAAAATAATAATCGACTGACAAAATTTTTACAAATTTAAAAATCTACCAATTTTTCTAAATTCAAATGAACAGTTTCAAAATTTGCCGACTGCCAAACTATTGGGGGGAAAGGATGTTTCAACCCCCCATACTACCATAGTTTTGTCCCTGGTTTGCGTGGATGTACTGACAACATTTAGAAAGTCACGTCATAGTGTACTATAATGCTAAATTCTTGGGTGCCCAAAATAAATGAGGGGTCTAGGTGTAAACAAGACCGGTTCCAAAAACCATATTTTTCAGAAAATACAAAAAATTTATTCCTAAAAAACAGTGAAAATAGATTTGAAACGTGGTCTCAAAAGAGTTTTCTGATAATCCGCCGCCTGGGGGGTTTGGGACCACAATATGTGTTGGAACCGGTCAGTTTTGACTCCCAATCGATTTTTTTGCGTATTGTTTTTGTAAAAACGTGGAGTATTGACTAACACTTGCTGAAATCGATATTGCATTGCTGTAAACCATTATCCCTTCATTTTGGCCAAAATTAAGATGAAATTCCAAAGAAATACTCGACGAAATATTAATGAAAAATTCATCCAATCAATTACCAAATAATTTTGTTATCATCACAACAACGTAAACTGAGAACCTTTTTACACAATGCAACTTCGATTACAGCAAACAGCCTGCCTAAAATGCGATCATGGAAAACCTAATCCCAAAAACTCACATGATCCATTCGGGCCGGTCAGTGCTAGTATCGTGCACAATGAAAACGGGACAATTGGTGAGCGACGCGGGTGGTCGGCGGAAGCTTTCCTCAAATCGATCGAAATCAATTTTTATGAGAGAATGTGACTTATAGGAAATTTTACGCTTTACAAATTTTGTTCTCTTAATTTTTCCAATAAATGGCTTCGTTCTGGACTTATGTCGAGATAACTCAATTAACATTCAAATAGGAAAATCGTCCTGATCCCGTTTTCACTTCTGCCGATTGTAGCGCTCCTAGCGGATACTCGGCTCGAATAGGAACATATTACTTTTGCCTCCAACCATGTATTTTGAAGGCCTTTTTTACACTGAAAAAATGGAGTTTTCAATAATTTGTTTACACCATATTCGATTCGGTTTGCAATGCTCTATCCAGCACTGTGCTTAACTCGATTTCATGAACTTTGGAATTTGTCTTATTTGCACCTAGACCCCTCAAATAAAGGGAACATTTTCCCTCTCTTTTTTCAATTTTTCTTTGAATCTGTGGGACATTTTTGCGATTTTGCCGAACAATGCCAAAAGTACTACTTTCAGCGCCGAATTATCAGTTTTTTTAGTGCCGAGAAATCCGGATCGTTTATGAGGCTTATCCACCTCCCTCCTTTTATCTATTTACCCCATATTTGAAACTGAGGCCCATATAATGAGGGAAGGGGTTTCTAGTATTTTGTAAAGTTTAATATGGGTATCCAATAATTGATTCCAAAGGTCGCTAAGTTCGGTTCTGGTAACATTTTGGCCGTATTTTTCGTACTGTGACGCTCACAAATCATTATTTTTGTGTTTTATGTAGTACACATTAATAGTTCCATGCAAGAAAAATTTCAAATCAACCTTTATTGTGCGAGGTATACATAAATTACAATATGTTGTATGCCGTGGCCCCAAAGTGGGGCTCAGTCCCTCCCAGGCCCGTATCGAGCAAAGGTTTCCCGCAATCTCCTCCATTCTATCCTGTTCCTGGCTATTGTTTGAAAATTGTTATTACCTAAAAATTTGTTTATGTCGTCTTTCCATCTGTGTTTTGGGCGGCCCCAACTTCTAATTTTTCCCCAAGGTTGCCAGAAAGTGGCTCTGTAGGTCCATCGGTTGTCTTCAAGTCGTGAGATATGGCCTGCCCATTTCCATTTGTTAAGTTTTATGTGTTCTGTTATATTGTAGTTTCCCTTTAGTTTGTTTTTTATTGTTTGTAGGCTTACCCTGTCTTTTCGTTTGATTTTCAGCATTGATCTTTCTAGTGTGTTTTGCGTTATTGTTATTTTGTTAAGTATTTTGTTATTCAGAGGCCATGTTTGGCTTCCGTAAGTTAGCACCGGAACTATGCATGTGTTGAAGACCTGACTTTTTTGTTTGTTACTGTAGTTGCCTTTAAATATGTTCTTTAGCGACCAATATTTGGACCATGTTTTGGTAATTCGGGCTTCAATTTCTTTTTCGAATTGATTATTGAATGATATTTTTTGTCCTAGATAAGTCCCCTCCTCTACTGTTTCGATTGTTTTACCGTCCAAAGTTATGTCTTTTTGTCCGCTCATTTTCGCGATTATTTTTGTTTTTTGGAGGTTCATTGATAGGCCAGCTCTTTTATTATTACTTTCTATATTCAATTCGTTCAGCATTTCTTCCAGCTTGTCGCTTGACTCTGAGAATAGCACTATATCGTCTGCAAATCTTAAGTTTGATAGACGGTATCCATTTATATTTATGCTTTTATTTTCCCAATTTAAATTTCTTAAAATTTCCTCTAGTGCACTATTAAAAAGAATCGGGGAAAGCAGATCTCCTTGTTTTACGCCTCATTTTATCTCGAATTTTTTGCCTAGTATGTCTGTTTTTATTCTAGCTTTGAGGTTTTCGTACATCTGCTCTAGTATGTTAATGTATGTTTGGGGTGTTCCTTGTATCTTTAATGTTTTCAGTAAGTAGTTGTGGCTTATTGAGTCGAATGCTTTGTTGTAGTCGATCAGTCCCAGGCTTAAGTCAAAACTGTATTCGTTGCTCTTTTCTATTATTTGGTTAACCGTATGTATATGATCTATTGTTGAGAAGTTTTTACGGAATCCTGCTTGTTCTATTGGTTGTTGTGAGTTGAGTATTGGTTTTAGTCTGGTTTCTGTTGCTTTTGAGCAGATTTTGGATATGGTTGGTGTTAGTGTTATTGGTCTGTAGTTTTCTATTTTATGTCTATCGCCTTTCTTGAATAATAATATTATGTCAGAGGTTTTCCAGTCGTTTGGTAGGTATTAGATTGTTTGTTAGTATTTCGTTGAATAATTTTGTTAGTAGGTAATGTTGTTAGTTCTTTGCCTCCCATTTTTATATGTTCGTTAGTTATGTTGTCGTGGCCTGGGCTTTTGTTAGGTTTTAACTGTTTTATAATATTTTCAATTTCGCTTTCGAGGAAAGGTGGCACTTCCTCGTTATTTGTTGTTTGGACGTTTTGTGTTAGTGTTATTTTCTCGTCGTTATATAAGTTTTCGTAATATTTGGTTATATTATATTGTTTATTTCAGTTCGGTCATATATTTTTTTACCTTCCTGGTCTGTATAGTATGTTGTCCACTAGGCTTAGTGACTTTCTCATAATTTTTTTTTCTTCTTCTTCTTTTTCTTCTTCAGTATGTACGCTGATTATAATACCTACAACTGTAGATGATGATCATGCCGAAGTCAATCTGGTACACTTTTGGGAAGGAAAACCCGCAACAGCGCAACGATGGCAATCCAAAGTCAAGAACGACAGAAATAGCCACATATACGTCTTATCATCAGGCAGTCGGAAGCCTTTCAAAGTTCGACAGTCAGATATCGCTCAATAATGCATCAATAACATACAACAGTGGTTCTCAAACTCTCAAAGCCTTCTATTTCAAGTCTCAAAATTTTGCGACCTCCAAGTCCGTGCGAGTCATATGAATGGGAATAAAAAAGGCATTCCCTGTAATTATACCAGTAATGGTAATTTACTTTTATTTATTTATTTTCATTTTATTCTCTTGGTAGATCTCACACTTTGAAAAATACTGATATATGGTGTCAAAAGGTTAGAGATAATTATGTATCGGTAGATGTAACCAGAAATAACATAATTTAATCCCATCTTCTTACAACAGTTAGTCGAATTCGACGCATTGATATAAACTATACAGAATCTAACTTATAGTAGAAATCCAGAGGTAAAGTAAAATTTCGTGAAATGGGTGTTATGCCTGCTCGTGAATGGCTTCTAATGATTTTAGTGTTGTCGTTCATTTCGTTCCAGTGTGATGGTGAGTAGTGCGTTACTTTACTCGTTTTTTTAATGTTGGTAAATGTGTAAAAATAACGTTTACTAAGAAAAAGAATATTTTAAATTATCCTACAAAATTTTGGAAAACAAATTAACCAACGTTCAAGAAGTCAGGGATTTGGGAATTTTACTGGATCAAAAGTTGAGCTTTTCAAAACATATAGAAGAAATCACATTACGTAGTAAAAAAATACAAGGTTTCATTATCAGAAACAGCAGAAATTATAAGAACCCACAAACAATCAAAATGCTTTATTTTTCTTTTGTCAGGTCAATTTTGGAATTTTCTTCCTTTATTTGGGATCCTGGAAGGATTGACCTTATTAATAAAATTGAGAGTATACAGCGTAAATTTTTAAAATATTTGTATTCAAAATTATTTTCTTACTATCCATTCGATGTAACATATCAGGAACTATTAATAGGGTTTGAAATAACAACACTGGAAAATAGACGGAAATTAGCTGGCATAGTTTTCTTGAGAGATATTTTGAATGGTAGAACATCTGATAGCGATATATTGGCTTGCATACACCTCAAAGTTCCAAATTTTAATAGTCGATTCAACGATTTATTTGCAATACCTAGATACAGAAATCACAATATACGTCTTATTCGTTCGTTAAAATTATTCAACACAATTGTCAGACTAAACCCTAACATAGATATTTTTCATATGAACAGACCAATGTTTATATCTTCTGTCCAACAGGAGCTTTCCTGCCATACCTCCTAGCTGCAACTAACCGGTAGGTTTGTGTTATCCCCACTCTATGGACCAGTGCCCTTGGCTTCCCTTCCATAAACGGTCATTGTCGTCATGTTTTCATAATGTGTTCCCCCTCCCTCCCAAATGTTCCTTCTCTTTCTCCTTCTCCACCTTTATCCTGTGTTCCATCCACTATATATTTATTTTGGCCAATTTGTTTGTTGTTTTATTTTTGTTTGTTTTGTTTACTTTTTTTATCTTATCTTATTTTATTTTTTGGTTTTCTTAGTTTGTTTTGTTTTATTTTTGCTTCTTTTATGCATTTTTACTTTATTTTATTTTCCACCAAAATTTGTGGCAACTTATAATTTGCAAATAGTCTTAATTATAGTCCCCCTCTGTTATTGGCCACTGTGCTGTTGAGGGGGACTTAAATTTCTAATAAATAAATAAACCACTTATACATTAGAAACTATATTAATCACATCAAGCACCATACTTAATTGACCAACATTTATTTGTTTGTAATATAATCAAATTTTCTGTACACAGCAGGTCGACACCACCAACCACGTAGACACAGATTAAGACGTCTACCAACCTGCTTCAGGTAAGTAAAATTTAAAAACAAGAAGATTAACCATACAAACATATTTGTCAGAATTAATCCAATACTGCTTCTGATTACAGAAATGAATTCACATGTGGAAACAATAAATGCATTCCTTTGTCAGCGGTGTGCAATGGAATTAATGAGTGTGCTGATGGAAGAGACGAAAGTACCGACCAGTGTACAATTATTAAGTAAGCACCAAATATATGTATGCAGCTGAGTATACTTATCTCAAACATATGAATAAAAATTATCAACTTTTCAGTTCACACCCGACATTGGTTCTGTGTAGGATAAAAAAAAGTTGCACGGATTTTGAAAAAAGAAAAAATTGTGAAAGATAGTGCACAAGCTTTGAAGGTTTTTGTAAAGAACACCATTTTATCTGTTCCATTGATTCGTATAGTAAGAAGAGGATCCCTTGGAATGTTTTTGAGCTTGTATTAAAAGAGATGTGTGTCATGTATGAATGAGAGCCGGCAGGAGGTTAACTGAACCATTTTCCTCCCCCTCTTAATTTTCCAAAACTCAAGTACGTCTTACCACCTCTTGGAAGTACCTCACCGTCATTCCACCTCCTCCTTCATCGCTCCTAAAAAATTTCTAATTGTGACAATGAGTTTTCGAAATGAGTGTTTTGATAACGAAGTGTAAAATGGTGACCACTAGTGTTCCTATGGATGAGATACGAGTTTGAAAAATAATTTGTCACTATTTCTGGTTAAATTGAAACGTCTATTCTGAAATTATCTTGTACCTATAACTTCGTCTGCGAAGTGAAAGTTCATCAATTTGAGTAATTTGAGCAGTTTGTACATAATTTGTATTGTATTGAACTACGGCGGTACTGTTGGTTTTTCCTAATTTACTTAGCTTATGTAACAGTTATTGCTTTCGTGAGTACAAGTTAGAAAAGTCGAGTATGGACGTCGTCTGCGGGAAAGAATGTAACTTTGGGAGATGGGTGCACAACTTCTATTGTGCTTGAACATTAAGGTGCCTTGCCAATGATGGACGGCTGTTGTTACGTCGTGACGCTCTGAGATGGTCCAATAGATTTCCAACCTACAGCAGGAAGCTACCAGGGTCGGACTCAGGTCAAAGGTGAACTAGTCCAACTAGTCAAATCAAACTGGTGTACTCCCAACAGAGAACCGATGCATTCGAGCTCATTGCACGTTGGACTGGAAGTGGACAGACACGTTTTGCTGGTGGAAGCTGTAGGCCGGTACTGCTACAGTCCATGTGTTTGGAGACATTGCCAAGAGTTGTTGTTGTTGCAAAGGCAGTAGTTACTGACAGTGGAGCACCTGGAATTGGTAGCTGAGTCTGTAGTGGCAGTGTTAAATAACAATAGTGCACCTGGCAACTATACGAGAAGGTTTACCCTGGAGTTGAAGTTACCGAAAGGGTGACTAGAGTGGAACTAAAGACGGATTGGATCTGTCTTTTGAGAGGCATGACTGAAAAGTCTTAGGCCCAGGTTAGCTTGCCTTAACCCAATTTTAGAAATTAGGCCAATAGATGTTTGCAGTATTTTTAAAAACCTTTTAAAGAATATGTTATGCTATCCAACTTTTTGACCAGAAGATTTGAAGAAATTATTATTTATGTGTACCTATTCGGTAAGTTTATGTACAAATAAGTTGAAAAAAAGCAATTCAGAATTTCTGTATCTTAAGCAAATACCAAACATGTGAGTAGTGATATGAAAAATTATCACCCATTGCTTCGAGAGAGTGTAACAGCGGTGAAAACAGGTGGGCAGTGGCGGGTAACCCTCACCCTGCCAGAACAAAATCTTGTTTCAAAGGTTAAAATTGTTACAAAAATTTTAAAATAGTATTGATTTCCAGCAAAAATCTCAGATGAGCCCCAAGCCCCCTGGAGGGCGTCTTGAATTCGCCACTGCTAGGAATGTAGTTAACACGAGTTAGATATAACTGAGTGTTGGGAAGTTTCACATGTACTGTAAATAGTTAAAAATGAAGATCAAAATAATGGCTTTATCAAGTGACAGAAGAACATCGCACAACCTACCCTCAACATGATGAAATCACTGTTAATTTCAGAACGTCAGAATTATTGTAATTAATGAGCCATTGGTTCTTTATTTTTTATAACTGAATATTACATATACTTCCATAGCGATCTTCTACTGTTTCCTAATGTTTAAGTTTGAATAATGATACTGCGGTCAATTACAATAATTATGTTGTGAGTAAACGTTAAAATATTTCATATTTGGGAAATTTTTTCTTATTTATTTTTTTGGGGGGAGGGGGCTAAAGAGGAAGAGATTGATGAGCTGTGGGTTAAGATACCTCCAAGAGACGGTAAGACTTATTCCGAGAGTAAGAAATATTTTCTACATGTTTTTTGTGAAGACACGCATTTTTCGAAAATCAATACAGGGGGAGAAATGGTCCATTACCTCCCCCCTCCCGCCGGCTATCATTCACATGTAACACATCTCTACTATCAGTTTAAGCGAAACTCAAGTTCAGAAACATGCTAGGGATACTTGGATTAATTTGTTCATTTTGTTAATTCTTGTTGGGGGAATAAATTTGATTTGATTGCATTTCAGTAGACGAATCAATATGCCAGATAAAATAATAAATTTTATTTGCATGTCTGCGTAAGAGGTTCCGAAGCTTGTGCACCACCTCTCAGTTTCACTTCACTTCACTTCACAAAAAAAAAAAAAAAAAATAGAAAAAAACCTTAAAGATTTATTTTTATATACTTTGTAGAACGAATTTCGGGTGATTTCGAGTACGAAATTACTGAAAAATCGAAATTTACTCAGTCATCAAACGGGTTGTTTATGTGAACAGATGGATGGGTAGCATAAGAACAGCATCAAGAGTTAAGTCTCTGATAGCAACTTAGGTACATGGCAAGTTGACATCATAGTTTAGTTCCGCTGGAGGAAGAAACAATAGCCGATTTCTAATCCACCGAGTCCCGTATTCAAATTCTCAAAACAGCCCCTGTTTTGATCTACTACAATGATACATTTTCTCTAATTCTAACCCTTTTCAAACACCCCGCGTCCCAAGTAACAACTCATTAAAAATTTTGCTTTCTTAACAGATTAGGAGCATGTACCCTTCCACAGCGACCGAAAAATCTTTGCGACAATGTCGGTGGATCTGAAGAACAAAACAGCACCGCCCATCAGTTCATATGCCCATCAAAGATCTTACACGAGCACAGTTCTCTATCTCTGACATGTACTAATGGCGTATGGACACCGCCAGCAACATCCTGCACTCGTCAGTAACAGACTGATAATACATTTGTAGGAAACTGAAACACACGCTAGTCGCTAACCTCCAATGCACTTTTCCAGGAATGTGTAAAAGTATCTCGCTGAGAGTCTCAAACCTTGAGTGCTATCGCGATGGTCGAAAACAAGACTGTAAAAAACCACTCTTGGTCGGTACGAAAATCATTCCGTACTGCCAACGCGATTATACGCCCAATCATGAAGAGGTGACATGTGACGAGAATGGAGAATGGGACCACAGTACTGTGGAATGTATTCCAAGTAAGAAAGTATTGGACTAATCGTAAGATCCACTCACGGCCCCTTATGATGAATGTGAGACTATATGGAAGGGTTATTTTTCAGAATGTGGCTCGACAGAGAAGTACAAAGACAACATTACAAGCACAACACGTCCAGCGCACTTCCGCGAATTTCCGTGGATCGTAGCAGTGTACAATATAGAAAATCAAGATCACCCGGAGATGATGCCTGGTGTTATAATATCCCCTTTTCTTGTACTCACACGTAAGTACATTCAGAATCTAAAAATACACGGCTGAACCGAGGTAAGCAGCAGGAGTCACTGCCCCCGGAATTTTATACTTTTTTCAAGTAAATATAAGTAAGACGGGAATATTCAAATATACCTGATAGCCTATTTAATCCGATTGTTGATGGAATACATATTTTTTTTCTTCATTTTCCTTTTCCGCTTTCCCCCATCCCTAGCAAAAATATCTTTTAGCACTATACTCGTCAGTAATGTTGGAGTAAATTTCAGATGAAGTAAACAAAATCAAAACTGTTGAATGAATCATGCTCTCGAATTTTTTCTCCTCAGCCTATTCTTTATATCTACTTCCATTCCATTGATATTCAATAAATTTTTCTAAAGGTAACGCTCCCTGTGGCAGTTCAAAACAAATTGATGAATCAAAAGCGGGCATGTACAGGATTTTAGTTGGCAAAAAGAACCACAAACATGGATGTGGAGGACGATGACTTACAAAAATCCTATAAAGTAAAGCACATCACTAGCTACGCATGATCAAGTTAATATAGTTGCTTTTATCACACTTTAATTATATATTACATACCCAACCATAAATCTAACAACAGGTGAAGACAATACACTCACTCACTGAAGAGCAAGGCGAGATTGCTATTTTCGAACTGGCTGAAAAAATTACCATGAGCCCTTCTGCGCAACCAGTTTGCTTAAACTGGGAGAAGGATGGATTACTGAATCCGAAGGATGGTGCTCCTGGACAAGTATGATAGACCATTCGTGTTCATTTGAATATTTCTCTGTTCAAAATACTACAGAAAGCAGTAGCGTAAATATACAAAATTCTTGGAGGAGGGGGGGGGGGCTAGCAAGTGGGAAAAAAAGTTTAGTAAATCAAAATACAATTATCGCTGAAGTGAGCTGAAAATGTGTTTTTCAACGATGAGTAGA
Organism: Acanthococcus lagerstroemiae; assembly: GCA_031841125.1. NCBI lineage: Eukaryota > Metazoa > Arthropoda > Insecta > Hemiptera > Eriococcidae > Acanthococcus > Acanthococcus lagerstroemiae. Next base: position 51,732,549 of record CM063112.1, on the reverse strand, counting down.
AGAAGTAGGTCATTTTTAACTGTTTTCCTAGTTCTAGGGAGGGGATGTAACCCATACCCCTCGTAAAAACATGCCACTAATGACCATTTACGTCGTTAATGTAATAAAGTATACCTACCTACTTTGCCTTATGAACTATGTCGCCCTGAAAACACTTTTTTAATTTTCCCAAGGTTCCTCACTGGGTCAGTACTGCAAAAAAGCACGAAATTCTCCATACTGTAACAATGTTTCTGCGAATCCGAGAGATATTTGAACAAAGAGGCATAGTAAAGGTCCATAATACAATGAGAAAAGATGATTTCTGGGTGACCCCGAGTAAGTACTGATATGTTATTGATCTTGTTAAAAGGCTGCAGTGTAAAGCATGCGATATAAATAAAAACACAATTAGAAAATTGAAAACGTGAAAGAGAACTGTCAACTTTATAGTTTGAAGTTCGCACCTAACAATATTCTTCACAAGTGTAAAAACTTCTAAATCACTTCCCCTCGTCACAAATGTAGATAGCTGAATGGAAGAGGCTGTTCAGGCTTCTGAAGAAGAGAAACTAAATCACAAAATTTGAAGGGAAAAAAATGAGGATCTAAAGGTTAAAAGCAGGGCGATTTCACACGGAATGACCCACATGTATTTCCTGAACTGTTTTTACGTAGAGAGTACGTAATTACACCAATGGACCCTCGGGAGTTCTCTATTTTGGAATCCTCTATGCATCATCTAAATATTATGAATTCCTTTTTTTTTTTCTTTAATCCGTTATCAAGTTGAAGAAACAAATTTTTGGAGCAGACCAGTATTTTCCCTTAAAATGTGAACTGGTAAATCGGCATGTATTTCCGTCACGGGAGACCTTATTAAATTCTACCCCTTTGCATAGTGTTTTTCCTTATCTTTCTTCAATTGAAGAACCTTTACGTACCAAAATGCTGTTAGGTTTTTTTTATTTTTTTTAAGGGAACGAAAAACGGAGAACAGAGGGATCCTACGCATCCTCATAACACATTAGTAATAAGATCGCCCGATCTGCAATGGTTGACATAATTTTGACCTGCGTCAATTTTGCGAATTTTGACACGGTATTTTGACATTTTGACAGTCATTCAACCAATCAGAACACTCCGACGCATTTTTGACTTCTTGACACACTTTTGACCGACCAATTCTGGCTATACAAGTGGGCGGAGCCTACGTGATTGTCAAAGACCGACACTATCTTGACTCAAAAAGAGTATCAAGAGTCTCTTTTGACGCTGATTTTGCAGATCGGGCGTTTGTTGGTAATTATTTGCCAGTTACAAGATAGAACCTAACATGAAACCGTTATGATACTGTATTCCTCAGATTTATCATATCTAATGTATCTTATCTGCGTATTTATCAGTGACAGAAACACCCAGTTCATGTGGATATGGTTTCATCTACCAAGACGCTGTATCCAAGCTGAACTACTTATATGGAATTGCGAGTACCACTGATAGAAAACAGACCAATCCGAGTCTAAGTTCACAAAAATGTTCAAGAACATAAACATGAACATGGACTGGATCAATGCAATCAGGAAGATATCAGATGAATACCTCCACCAGGATGTCGTCTTGAATATTCACCCAAATAAAGATGTTACTGAGATTTGCAAATCAAATAACAACCAGGTTGAACAAACTGGTAGCAAGGAATCCGGAAACGAACGAGAGTAAGTTATGTTGTATTTACGCATTTCAGAACAGAATACTGTCAACAGACTTATGGTCGTCACATTTACTGACACATATCCTGTTTACACAATATATAATGTTCATCCATTAATGTCTCGACCACTTATGTAAAGGCGTAACTTTTGGGGGTGTGGTAGCTGCCCTCCTTTATCCTTACTGTTCTCCATGACTACTCATTTTATAAATAAATTAACCCCCACCACAAAAAAAAAATCCTGGAATCCTGAGGTTACACCCGTGCACCTGTGTATTCATAATATTGGTGCCTGTCGTTGAGTAAAAATTATTTGAAATGAACCTTCATGGAAACGTGATGAGCTACTCATAGGGCCGTACCTAATATCTATAAATTACCAATTAATTCCTATTGCCACTCCCCACCTGCATGGCCCTTAAATCGACTGAACATCATACACATACATGTATACAACCCAGTTTAGGATTCCCAGAGATTATTCTTATTTCTTCAGTTGAGTAGAGGTAACTGGAATTGTAGGCAATGTGTATGAATGAACAAGAGCCAGAACAGCCATAATAAATGCTACATACTTATATATCCCTTATTATAAATTCATATCCCTTTGACAGTTCTTTCATCGAATCCAAACCCCCTTACTACACGAAATTCTGATGAAATAACGGTCTTTTTTTATACATGACGTTCCATTTATAGGTTTAGAGGTTTTGGATCCAACTCTCTTCGGATCCACCAAAGAGGTTTCCAATCAAATTATCACCATACTGATAATTTCTCAATTGATAATCATACCTACTATCTATATAGTCGGACACAAATGGTCAAACTAAAAAATTACGATTAAAATTGAATGAAACTACTCTAGAAACCTATAATTGGAATGCACACTCTTAAAATAATTACCATCATTTACTTAGTCCAAGCCCCTCTGGAGAACCCCAAATGGATCGGATACAGAAACTACCATCAAAATCGGAATTCGTTGGCCTACTAAACCTATAAACTGTAAACAGACTCAAGAAATGGTCGTTATTTAGTCAGAATCCCTTTTGATGGACCTGAAGGGGGTCGCATCCGAGAACTACCATCTAAATCGAATTCAGCGACCTCGAAAACTTATACATCGACGATCTTTCAATGATACTAGAAAAATGTCTAAACCTGATTTTTGCGACACTGTAAGCCATTTCTGAGAGAACCATCAGAGGGAAAGGAATTTCATAATCAGCCCAAACATTCTAACTAGAAACATTGTATTGTCTTTAGAAATAAGCAATTATGACTAAAAGGAATTTTTTCAAAATTTTGCTTTTTGATACTCCTCTATTTTGAAAATTTCTTAAAATCTCAACATTGGATTTAGGAACAATTTTTGTATTGAAAATGTTCAGAAATTCAGCTACTTTCAGGACATTCTCTATTGCTTGTGGTACAAGCATTTTCAGGCCGTAAATAGATTTTGGAAAAATCCACCAACTAATCCTACGTTAGATTTCAAGAGCTTTGGTATGCGGGTTAAATTTTTCAAAAGAAGTGAAAATTTGGTTATAGTACTTCTAGGTTACAAGAAACAGATATAGGAGGATCATCACTGGAATTTTATAAATATATTAAATAAAGGCCATCCTAGTACTTATAATATATTATGTATGTAGAGGGTGTTCCAGCAGTGTATGCTAAGCCAGTAGGAGTTGGTGGTACTCAGCGATAGGAACAAAAAACATTATGTACGTATATGCACTATACTCCGGACTAAGAAGATGGCCCGTGCTCAAAATTGAAGGGGCTACAAGTTTTCAAAGTTTGAAGAATAGTGAACTTTCATTGCGAGTCTGATTACTAATTTTTTTTCAGTTTTTTTCTTTTTTTTCTTCAATGATAATCAATGCGCAGAACATCGAAAAAGGGCAACAATGATTTTTCAAACTGAATTTCCTGCCTCTGATATTGAAGGGGCTACTTCAGTTTTAGAATTCTAATCATAGAACTCAACTACAATTTTTGAAGTGCGCTACTCACAATTTTGTATACTTTTGATTTTCGAGTCCAGGCAACAGGTGGTAATAATAATTATTTTCATTTTCAGTGTGCTATTTCTTGCTACTCTCCGAAACAGTTTGCAACAAAAAAAAAAATGTTACCGAGAAAATTCCATTTCATAATGTAAAAAAATTTTTAAGACTTGCAAAATTAAAAAATTTTTGAACAAAAGTTTACCAAGCAAAATGTTAATCTTCAAAAGTGGTGGCCTTGAATCGTGGCTACTTTGAAAAGAAAAGATATTATCACTATCTATTGCTTATCTCAGAAATTAAAAGAGCCACCAAAATTTAAAGTTGTGCACTGAGGCAATTTCATTCAAATTTTATGATTAGCATTTTAATACAAAAAGACACTCTTCAATATTGAAGGTAGACAATTCAGGGCGGTAAATTTTTTTTACCATTTCAATGTACTCGTACTATACTCGCTGATTACCATCGAAATAAAATTCTAGATTAAAATAAGTAATCAGTCTTGCAATGATACTTCGCTGCTTTCAAACTTAGACAATATGTAACGTCTTTAATTTTGAGTGTAGGCTGTACTATCAGATAATATTTTCTGTTCCTCTTACCCAGTACTATCACCTTTTACCAGCTAAACTGAGCTGAAACACCCCGTACTCATACAATAGAAATATATGTCACTATGTATTTTTGAACGCTATTCTGACCTGCTCACTCGTTCAAATAATTTTTCAGTTTTCTAGCCAATGGGTGTGAATTACCAATAAAAGACCGGCTGTCTGTACTTTACGATGTACACTGTTTACCACTAGAAACGCGAAGCCATTGTGAGAATGCTAAGCAAGGTAGTCTAGTACCAGAATTCACGAGCTTAACCGTAAATTGCACAGGAAGACACGAGTCCAGCTCCTCCAGCAAAGAAACTGTCTGCTTCCGAAACAAATGGATGCCGCCGATAGAGCCTTGCAAAAGTGCGTTACATAAAACCTATACTTTATCAACTGAAGAGTAATTTTTCAAAAATGAATAAGTGTCCTAAGAATTAATTTTTCATTGAACACAAAAAACCCTGGCTGGAAAATACATTCTTGTTATATGACTGGTGGTGGCCTTTAAGTACGAATATTTCCTGGAATAGGCATCCTGGGGAGTGATAACTCAAAATGTCGAATTCTGAGCTTATCCGTTTTTGAAAAATTATTCTTCAATTTTTATAATGCAATCACACATTTTTATCTTTCAATGACGCATCCATCAGCGTACGGCTTGCTATGAGTGCTTTGTTGGTCATTTTGTTAAGACTTTGGACTGTATGTCATCTTCTGATTGGCACTCCTCATGAAGTTTAATTCCGAACATATGAAGAGGGTTTTCAGATAAATCGAACATGGTCATGATTTCAAATCACTCACTACTGAACTTTGGTGGGCACAAAAGATTCATGAATATTTTATGATGGAGGGTGCTAACTGGAGCGAGGGGATGAGGTAACAATAGATATCCTGTTTTGCTAGTAAGAACATAACGAGCCTGTTTTCATCTTACGCTCCCGCATTCATTTTTCAGAGCATTGTGATAAGATCCAGATTGTGAATCATTTCTTAGATTTTAGACTTCATTGTCCTCGTCTTACTGGAACTCTTTATTGCGCTCCGAACATAGGAAAGGGTTTTCAAGTAAACCGATTATGGTCACATCACTCATTACATACTGTTTCACCTCAACCCGTAACCAGCCTCTTATGTCAAGGGGGCACAAAACATTCATGAACATTCTTTGAGAAGTTAACTGGGATTGGGGAGGAGGTAACAAAAGATTTTCAGTTTTGCTGATGGACGAGAGAGAAATGCCCTCATCTGCACCCTCCCCATTACAAGCCTATTCTCATCTCATATTTATTCATTCTTCAGAGCGTTGTGATAAGATCCAGATACCGAATGTCGATGTGAGATGCTTCTGGCAAGGAATGAGCACTAACTGCGACGATGAACTGAAATCAGGAGCTACAGCAATCGTGAAATGCGCTTCCAACTACCATTCAATAGAAACACTACCAGTATTGGTGTGCAATGAAGACGGCCATTGGAACGGACTGGCAGATGTATCCTGCATACTAGATTCGGAGGAGGAGGACGGTAAAGGCCTGAAATATTGAAAAATCTATTCTAGCCACAAAAAATTCAGTTAACGAGAAAGCCCCTTTCATCCATGACTTCGCAAGTTTTTCTGACGGAAAAAATTAATTTTGTTTCTAGAAGACGAATTCGAATCGCTAAATATGTAGTAGCTTGCTACAGTGAGCGAGCATTACAAAATGGGAGTTGTGACTTTCACGGTGGTTCCGACGGTTCGACTGACACAGATCTACATATTTTTAGTTATCATATAGAGTTATTTCGGCTGAGCTAAGTTTGCCAGCAATAGGATTAGTATATTATCAAAGTAGCTATACCCACTATCCTTGAAATAATAAAAATACATAATGGCATTAACCCCATGAGTTTTCTTTTAGATTATATTTAGGAGCTTCCTCTGCAATTTCACGACCATATTGCTCACCTTTGGATGCATTGTATAACGTATAACCAAGTATTAAATTTACTTCATACATGGACCACATGGACAGGCTAACTGAATGAAAAGTACTTTTGTAAGGGATTTTAAAGCATGTGATTATTTAACCTTCGATTAAGACAGCACCCTTGAGATTTGAGAGATTTAGAGGAACAATAGATTTCGCCTTTTGACTTAATTATTTTGAATAGCGTCGTCGTTTTTTGTCTCAGAAAATGTGGGCATCTTCCATTCAACATGTAATGTGAATATTGACTCAAAAATGGGTACATTTTTTCTAAATTTTAGGCGCATGTTAACATTTTGCCCTCAATTAGTAACATACTCTTCTGATTTAAGAAATGTCCAGAGAAAAAATGATCATGTCTTTCAACTTTAAGATTTCAAGTCGAATATTTGCACGCGTATACTGATTAAATAATAGGTACCTAACTTTTTTTTGTTGAGAATTTCACTTCGGGTGCATATCTAGTTACTTTGCCCCACGCTAGAAAGGTACCCTCACAACTTGAGAAATGTAAGGAAAAATTGTGAATGTTGACTTTTGAAGCTGGGTACTTACTTTTTCTAATTCAAAACATTGTAGACTCATTTCATCAGTTTACTCTGAATTAGGAATATAGCATCCAAATTTGAGAAATGTTTTCGAAACATGACGTCATATTTTTCCATTACAAAGTTTTGTCTCCCATTACCGTGTGAATGTCTAGTTTCATTAAATAAGTGATAACTTTTTTCCGAAAATTTTAGACTTGAAACGCATCTTATCATTTTGTTCTAAATTAGGAATGCATGTGGGTCATTCTACCGAAACCTTGTTACTTTTGTCCTAGCTAGATATCTGGCAGTGTATAAACAGTAGGATCCTCAATTACTGTATAGGTTCAGAGGATAACTTATTGTATCTTTTTTATTAATTTGAAGTATCATGCCCCCCACTCCTATTGTGGAAATTCCATTTAAATGCTCAAAAATTCCTTCATCGTGGCTGTTCCTCGCCATGGACTGGACTACAAAATTTTTTTTTCAATATTACCGCTGCGTGTTTGGATAAACTGATGCGCGTGTATAGTTTTTGTGAGTACAGTGAACGAGTTGGCAATGCAGTACGTGTTTCAGACTCGACCAGAATCAGTGCAGCTATATTTAAAAACGAGTCCCTCGCTTGTTTCCCCTTCACCGTGGACAAATTTGAACTTTTGACTACATACTATAAGATGGACACGGCATACTGATAAAAACGTGTCGCATTTTTATTTCCATGTAAATGTTACCTGCACAAAGTCATCGGATAACTGTTGAGTTTCTCTATTACTTGGCTCTCGATTACTGCCGGGAATAAGAATTTAGCGCACTGTGAATATAAAAATAATGTTATCGAAAAATGTTCAGTCCTCGAGAGCCAAGTAATGAGAAACTCAACAGTTATCCGATGACTGTGCGCAGGGTAACATTTACATGGAAATCAGTATGCTGTGTCCATCTTATAGTATATATAACAAAGATTTGAACCAATTACAAAACAGACTCAGAGCAAATATTTTTGAATGTAGAATAGCCAACCTGAAGTATTTTTATCAGTCGGTTGGTGTGTAAATATGATTTCTTGCGAATTCTGAATGGATTCATGGATTGCCGCTTGATTTAAGAAAAGTGCTGGAAATAAGAGATTTTACCTGCAGAAATTCCTTAAACGTGGCGCATTGTGATGAGTGCCGTAAGCGACTCAAATTTTTGATAATCGCAATTAAATATATGGGTACGTACATCAGATCACACTTCATCGTTTCATCACTTTTTAAAATACCTATGGTCAAAATCGAGAGATCCAGTGAACCTTTATCAATTTTGTGAATATTTTTTCCTATTTCCATCACCGTGGCACCAGGAATTACGAAAGCCACGATGAAGGAATCCGATACCACTATGAAAGAATTTATTAAAGTCTAGTTCCAGGGGAGACCAGAAATTTGTAAATACGAGTCAGTGCTGCCAGATTTATTTTGCCAAAATCTGGAGAACAGTCCAGAACAGCGGCGTACGCACAGGGGGGGGGGTCACCCCCCCATAGGCCAAAAGATTACCTACTACAGTATACACATTTTTTATGCTTCAAATAACACCAGAGTGTTGTCACCTTAAAAATTACAGTATTTTGTTTCCCAAGTTTTGTCAACCCCTCCCTTGCTGAAATCCTGCGTACGCGCCTGGTCCAGAAAGAGAAATCCGGAAGAATCCGGACACAAATATGATGTCCAAAAGGAAGGGACTTTACAGTGAAAAAAGTCTTTGTTTCAGTTTTTCTGGTATAGAATTGAGTGTAGAATGATAATCCATGCTCAGTTTTACCAGTTATTCTAATATTCTAAAAAAATTAATTGCCCTGAGTTTCATAAGTTGAAAAAATACATTATACCTACACGTACACAAAAAATAATGATGAAAAAAAATGCATTTAAAGTTCAATTTACTAAAAAATAATGACGAAACTATTAAGAATAAAAGGAGATTAATGTTTCTATAGGAAATTTCATGCAGAATTCAGTTTTATTATAAGTTCTACCAATTAAAGCACCCAAAATTAAATTAACAGAAAAAGGAAATTAAAAATTTTACGACCTATACATCAGCTTACAGAACCCAAAATGTGAAAAAAAATGGTCCTAGGTACAACAGTTGCCCCTAGTGTAAAAAAAAAACCAAAAAAAAATGAATTATCAAGGTTTCGGTAGAGTGACCCATATTCCAAATTTGAGAAATATTTAAGAAAGATGGCGTCTTCTTTTGACCTTATAATTTTTAATTAATCATTTATCATGCGCCTGCCTAGGCTAACAAAATATAAGGTAGATACTTTTTCCCCTGAAAATTTGAATCTTTAAAAGTCTCTATAGTCTTTTTACCCTTGCTTAGGAATATACCTTCAAATTTGTGAAATCTTAAAGAAAAATAGATTTGGGCTATGACTTGACTATTTTGAGTAGGTGGCCTTTTGCTTTTGAAAATCTTGGATCTCCTATTGAACATGAAAACATGAACGTTCGCTCAAAAATGGGAAAATTTTGTTTTCTAATTCCAAAATTTAGGCGCATTTCATCATTTTACCCTGAATTCGAAATAATGCTGGAAACTTTCTGAAAATGATCGTCACTCAATGTGGTATTTTCAGTACAAATTAATTTTAAAATAATTATTAATTAGATTATTAAATTTAGAATTTAAATTATTATAATTAATAGTGAAATTTTTTTTTATATTAATTTATTTATTATTAAGTTACTTGAACGTAAAATTTTAGGATTTATTAATAATCGTTTTGGTCCTAATAAGAATTTAATAGTACATTTATACCCTCGTGCATCTTCGTTTAATTTTAGGTTCTCTAATTCAGACTTCCTTAAACATCACATCTCATCAAGGATTTCTTCCTCACGAAGTCACCGCTCACTGCATATTTTAGGTCCGTTTGTACAGACTTCATTTATGTATCTACATGTATACAAACACAAACTCACGAGTTATCGAACCTACAGATACGGACCTAATAACGTATCTACATTTTCAAGTACTTCTTCCAGGACATTTCTTTTTTCAGCCAAAAGTTTCAACTTCGACATCTCATAAACTGAGATTTGGAATCAGCACGAAAAATAGGTCTCAATATTCAGTATTGGTTCGATGTTATCAAAAATGAAACAATGATTCTTACTTCGGGCTTAAATGCCATTTTAATGGGAAAAATCATCAGCATCCAAAATTTAAAGGTCAGATTCAAAATCACCATGAAAAACAGTCCCACAAACATGCATGTCTTTTCCGATTTTTCACTAATTTGTAATTAGTCCAGAAATGAAACGGAGAAAACTCAAAATGGCCTTATTAGTCACTTTGAAAGCCTTTTACAAGAAATCTGTCCCCAAAGGAGAATTTCCGAGGCCAAATTCGAATTCAGTCATATACTGAAATCCTGGAAATAGGAGAAAAGGCAAAATTTATTCCTCACTGTACTTTGTCAAGACTCCACACAGCTTGACTTTAAGACATGTTAAAATTGAATACGACTCTTCAACACAACGTCAAATTTTTCCTCGTTAGTACCTACACTAATTTTAATACCTACCTAATATATGCAGAGAATAATCAGAGGCATATGTTGACCTTCATGTTTTGTTTTTTAAAACTGATGCGAAAAAGTATGACCATAACCTGTTGAAATCAATCCAGTACACTTTCGAGAAGGGAAAAACTCAAAAGTGCAGCGATCGCAATCCTAAGTGAAGAACGGAAATCCCTAAATGTACGTCTATCATCAGCCAGCCGGAAATCTTTCAAAATCAGTTTACAACGGAAACCGAAACTGCAACGGAAACTGATACTGTGATGGACAGTCAGATATCGCCTAGTAATGCATGAATAACATACAACAGTGATTCTGAAATTTTTAAAACCGCCTAGTTCAAGTCTCAAATTTTGTGACCTCCAAGTCTCTAAAAGACATAAGAATGGGAATAAAAAAGGAATTTTCCATAATGCTATACTAGTAGTGGTAATTTTGTTATAATATTACAATTATATATACATAAGGGGGTCCAAAAGTTATTTTACAATGTAAATGAACTTTCCTTAGAAATTGTGAAATAACTTTTGGACCCCCTGTATATTTTTTTAATTTCCTGGTGGATTTCGTACTTTGAGCAATGCTGACATATTGTATCAAAAAGTTGAAGATAATAATATATCAGCGGATGTATAACTAGAAATAACAGATATGTAATTTAGTCACCAACTCACAGCAGTTAGTCGAATTCACCGCATTAATATGAGCTACATAGAATCTAATTTTTAGTAGAACTCTAGAAGTAAAGTAAAATTTGGCGAAATGGGTATTGTGCCTCCTCGTAAATGGCTTCTACTAATTTTAGTGTTGTTGTTCATTTTACTACAGTGTAATGGTGAGCGATATTACTCGTTTTCTAAGCCAAATAAGAAACTGTTAAGCACATCAAGAGCCATGTTTGTAATATAATCAAATTTTCTGTACACAGCCGGTCGACACAACCAACTAGGCGGACGCGGATTAAGACCAGCCTGCTCAAAGTAAGTAAAATTTAAAAACACGAAGATGAAGCATGTTTTTCAGAACTGGTCCAACATGTGCTTTTGATTCCAGAAATGAATTCAAGTGTGGAAACAATAAATGCATTCCTTTGTCAGCGGTATGCAATGGAATAAATGAGTGTGCGGATGGAAAAGACGAGAGTACCGACCAGTGTACAATTGTTAAGTAAGCACTATATGTATGGAGTAGAGTATATCTTAAGTATATTGATTAAAAAAAGAGGTACATTTTCAATGGTTTTACATTACACCCAACACTGAGTCTATGTAAAATAAAAAAATGCGTTTGCAAGGATTTTGAAAAAAGAAAAAATTTAAAGATAGTGCACAAGCTTTGAACTTTCTTATAAGGAAAAGCATCATTTCATCTGTTGTATTGATTCGTACAGTAAATAATGGGTTACCTAAAATATTTTTGACTTGAATTTGATTTAAATCGATAAAGGAGATGTGTTATCGGCAGGAGGTTAATTGGACTATTTTTCTCCCCCTGTTGATTTTTCAAAAGCGCATACTTACACAAAACACATGAAAAATATTTCTTTTTCTGAAAATAAGTCTTACCACCTTCTGGACGTACCTCACATTCATCTCCCCTCCTCCTCTATCATCCGCAAAAAAATTCTAAATGGATAATGAGGTTTTGGCAATTTTGATGGCAATGTGTAAAATGGTGGCCACTAGTTTTTTTCTTTCTACCTCGTGGAACATCGCCTTCAACGGGATGCTGAAGCTGGCACTCATCTGCTACGCCGACGACACGCTGGTCGTGTGCCAAGCCGAGTCGACAGCAGAGGTTACGCAACGAGTCAACCAGACCACCATGAAGGACACTTTTTTTTAGAAACCAGGATCTCAGCAATAAATGAGTATTTTAGCATACAAATTATCATTATTTCACAGAAGTTCTTACACAGCCTTCTAGAGGAAGTTATGAGGAAGTTATATGAGTATTTGAGAGAAGTTTATGCTTATAGTGGAACCCTACAGAGAGGTTTGAAAATTATCCACGTTGAAGGACATATCTCTTCCTAGACACAACTTTGAGGCATTCTAAAGGTTACTTAACTTGGTCAGAAAAAGATTGTAAGACCTATACCGTGTTGCCTCAACTTACCTCTTCCCTTCCAGCGAGCAAAATAATGGAACTAGACCAGGTTGACACCCACGTTGATGGACATTTCAGGTGCATTTTCGATTTTCTAAGGATGTTTTGCTGAACTAGGGAGAGCTTTTACCACTGTCTCCATCAGAAGAGTTCATTTCCTCAATTTTAACATATTGCGCATAGCATTCTGATAATAAGTGGCAGAGTTAGAACTTATTTACACGAATTGTCCATTTTCCGGAGAATTACCCTTTAATGGCTCAAAGTTTTTACATGAATGTTAAACATGAAAGCTCCCTTCATTGTCGCGAACATCTGGAAATTTATGCATACACCCCGAATCTTTTTTTGTTATTTCAGTCTTCAGATAGTCAACTCTAAAACCCTACAAGTACTACGATCTATTATAACCCCTTCAATAATCTGAGAAACGAACTCGAGAAACGAGCTACAACCCAATCATTCAGAAGATCGCTAATCAGGAAAAAAGAGGGAAAATAACTTTATCAACTTTCACACTGTCATTGATAAAACTTTCATACTTTCATTAGTGAAACTTGTTGTTTTTTTTTTCAGTGAGACTAGTGTTGTTAGACAAAAAGATTTTCTGTCATTTTGTTAGACAGGCATTTCATCTTTTTTTATTACGTCACACACTAGGCGAAATGCTGGTTTTAGGCGGCTAAAACTCCATAAAATGAAGCGAGCCAAATTTACATAAATTGTGGAAATTATTCTTCAATATCAGATGACCTAAAAACAGCCCAACTTATCTTCCCAAAAATATTATTAGAATGCAGAGCTGGATATCAATTTGAACATTTTAAAATTTAAGTAGACTGTTTTATAAAATGATGAAACGGAGGGTAGTTTCAAATGACGATATCAAAGCCAGACCTTAACGTAGAATTTTTAATATTTTTGTTCCTTGATAAATACAGTTCAATTTGAATGAGTACATTGTAAAAGAAATTTCACGTTTCTAACCTCAAAATAAATATTAAAGTTCAACATTACTGTCCATTTTACTCTACCAAATACCTTCACTTCATGAACTGGGAAAACCTTGATCCAACTCGATCCGAAAGTATATTAAATGAGTTTAATTCTTTGAACATCCATTTAACTATCCTGACATCATTCAGCTGCGACTGTTTGCGACATTCAGAGAAAAAGAGGAAATAATGACGAACGATTTGCAGTGTTCGGACAAAAATAGGCTCAACAACGAATTTGGTGCGTTAAAAAATTTATATTTAGACACCTAACTCGATTTTGCCGGAAATTTTGAATTTTCGCCCCCCCCCTCTCATATAGGGTTTAGGTTATCAGATGGGGTACCTGCATATAAACTCAAAAATGAATTCAGCGTGTCGAAAAACATATGTTTTTCTCGGCATTTATTCATGCATTAACTGTTTCCTCTTCGTTAGTTCATAAATTAGCTAGTTATAACATATAAATAGGCAAAATTATATGCTCTAGCGACCTGATTTAGATAATGCATGTAATAGCTAGTTCATCCATACATTAACGGATTTCACACTCTAACGCTAACATATATACAGACACCCAACTCGATCTTCTTCAGAAATTTTGTATTTTTATCCCTTTTAAAAGGAGTAGGTCACCACATGGGGTAAAAATAGGCCCGAAAACGAATTCAGCGCCTCAAAAAACAAAAATATTTAGACACTCACTTCGATTATTTCAAAAATTTTGAATATTTTCCCCCCAATACAGGGGTAGGTTACCGATGGGCTAATATGACCTTAAAAACAAATTCATAGTCTCAAAAAACATACATTTAGATATCCAATTCGATATTTTCAAACATGTTGAATCTTCAACCTCCAATAAAGCGAGTAGATTACCAGATGGGGGTGAATATAAGCTGAAAAACGAATTCAGAGTCTCAAAAAACATATATTTGGACACAACTTGATTTTCCAAAATTTTTGGATTTTCATCCCCCAATAAAGGGAGTAGGTTACCAGATGGGGCAAAAATAAGCTCGAAAATGAACTCAGCGAGCCAAAATGCCCTTAAATTGATATATTGTTGTTAATAGTTTCACGAATCCGATTTTGGCAGCTTCAAATTTTGAAATCTCTCACCGTGCGGACCAAGAGGACACCCTGTATATAGGGATAGGGACTGACTACTGAAAGGAAAGGAAGTGTTTCTAGGTACCAGTTAATGTAAAATTTTGACTTGGAACCAATCAAATATTGAAAAAGCCGTGTAGTTAAGTTTTGGCTGCCTAGAATCGCGGTTTCGCCCAGTGTGCGTCATGAGTTTTCTCATTTTCAGAATCCTATCGTTTTGTTTTTTCGTGGTTTTGTTTCGTCTTGACGAAATTATTTTGTCATTCTGTCTTCCTTTTTGTCACGTCACTCAGTATAAATTATTATCAATGGCAATGTCACTTAGCATAATCTATTATCAAGTTATTATGTCGCTTAACATGGTTCATCATTCAAACACTGAGGAAATGTCATAAGGTCATAACCTAATCTCTTTTTTGGTCATTTTATTTTGTCAATGAATTCACTTTTCTTGTTATTTAAATACGAAACACGTTGGTATGTCGTAGGGGAGAAGGAGGATAGTCTGGACACTTCGTACATTTTCCACATTTCAGAAAATAATAATTATTCTAAACAGTCTCTTGCACCGGCGTGGCGTTGGGTACGAAAGCGATTGTACTGAAACAAATCTGCAAAAGTTTATGAATTTCTTCCAGTGGAAGCAGCAAACTACCAATATGATGGTACATATGCCCTTGAATTTTAAAATTGGGCATGTATAATTCTTGTATTTCATGGAGCCCAGTTAAGGTCATTGTCAAAGCATTATTATATTGTTCAATGATTTGCACGAATTCTTCATAATTTAGGAGGGAAAAAACTGTAATACAGACCTTCCTCTTTATTTTTTCTAAAATTTCCGCACGGTCTCGCTGTCCTTCACCCTCGCTTCAGCAGCTAAATCATATTACCCGGGTTCGAATCAGGAACTTTCAACGCCATATAACAAAACGCGCGATCGAAACATCGAAATCGAAAAACCAAACTTTACGAAACTACATCTTTCAGTAAATGCCGACACAGAATCAAAATCGAACATACAAATCAGAAAACCGAAATTCACGACACAATAAATCGTATCTAATAGGTACAATATATACGTACTCATAGTCTACGAAAACCAATACAGCCGAAACAACTTCAGAAAATCGCAACACAAAATAATCCACTGAATCCAAAGTCAACACCATGCAACCTTCAACACATTAACATTTGGAAGAGAAAGCAGGTTGATGCGCGTAAACCTATGATGAGTCATTGATAGTAGGTACAACTGAGCAGGTGGTTGCATCACCTACATACGAGTATTATGAATCACTGAATCTAGGCTGTTCAAAACGGAATATTCCGTTTACATTAGGTATCCCTCCCTTATGAAAAATGAAACAAATAAACGGAACATTCCGTCTCAATTTTCCCATGAGCAACCTATTGTAAATGAATAATTCCGTTTTGAACCCTTGAATCAAAGGTCTAGGTATGGGTATCATCCTAAATTTTGGATATCATCGTTGAAACCAGAGTTGGGCGTTATTCGAATAATAATCATGAATAACAGATTTATCATTATTCGTTATTCATTATTCGTCAACAGATAAAATTATTCATTAATCATTATTCAGTAAAATGAAGATGTGAATAATATTCGCCTATCATCGTTGTTCGTTATTCATTGCGGACGCAGTAACAAAACAAAAAATTTAACGAGGATCAGTGGCGTAGCCAGGATTTTTCCAAGATTTTCAAGGGAGAAAAAGTCGAAAATTGAAGTATTTTTTTAAAATAGCCAATATTAGAGGACTATGTAAAAATATTGGGAGGGGGATTTTGTGGGTGGGTGGGATAATTTTTTGTGTTTTTT
The DNA here is from genome assembly GCA_031841125.1 of Acanthococcus lagerstroemiae. NCBI lineage: Eukaryota > Metazoa > Arthropoda > Insecta > Hemiptera > Eriococcidae > Acanthococcus > Acanthococcus lagerstroemiae. Next base: position 51,716,093 of record CM063112.1, on the reverse strand, counting down.
TGTCGGAGGGGGAAACATATTTTTTGTTGGGAGGAGGAAGGGTGTAAAAAAATATATATTTTTGGGAATTTTTCTGGGGGGGGGGGAAATATTTTTGTTGGGAGGGGAAGGGTGTAAAAATATTTTTTTCGAAATTTTTTTGGGGAAATATTTTTTGGTGGGGGATATTTTTCCCCCTAATCTTACTGGGGTAGTTAGAAAGTAAATAAAGTTTTTTCCAGTTTTCTCGGAGGGGGGGGGCAAATGGCTGCGCCAGGGGAGGGCAACGCCTCCTGGCCCCACTTTGGCTACGGGTCTGATTTCATTATTCGCGTGATTGATGTTATTGAATACTGACTACTGAATAATGAATGACTACTCGTTATTCATACTTACAACTAACGAATAAATTATTCGTTATTCATGCGCTTATGAATAACGAATAAATTATTCATTATTCATGAATAACGAATAACGGTTGCGTTATTCATTATTCCTTATTTAAATATTAATTAGCACAACTCTGGTTGAAACGGCTAAGGGTCAAGAAACAAAAGTGATTACTCAACTTTTCCATACCCGGTAGACGCCCATAAGGCAGCAAAATCTTGTGTACAACCTTCGAATGATTCCTACAACGTATCTCTTCAAATAAATAATCTAATGCATATTTTTATTCCGCAACCCGTGTTACTAAAAAAAAAAAATTTTTTAAAAACAACAAATCGTTACGTTGACAACGATGGAATTTTTAGTATATTGGGTCACTCTGGGGACTTGGAGTCAAGTATTTCCATCAATTTGATAGAGTGATCTGATAAAAAAGAGTCCTTCTATTATTGAAAGGAGAAAAAAAAAAAACTTAGCTGCAGTATTCTTATTCTTAGTTCTTGAGATATTACGCGGTTACTCAATCCTAAAATGTGTTTTGCCAACGAAGGACTGTTGGACTCGAGTTCAGTAGAACTGTTCTGATGCCATGACGTTCTGACGTTCTGAGATGCATGGTCACAGTTGCAAGCGGACGTATGGGCTGTAGCTGATGACCTGAGGTCCTGAGAATGGTCTCGTCTGGGACGCCATGAAATGGTCTTTGGTGGAAGTATGACAGGTACATATAAGGTTGCCGTTCCAGGCTGCCTACTACAACTCATAGCTGGTATGGAATACTCGGAACGGTCCTCTGTCTGACTTAAGGATCTGTAGAGGAGATAGGTTGCGTGCTTATACTCCAACAGATTCTAACCTACAGCTGGAAGCCAGGGGTCAGACTGTGAGGTTAAGTGTGGACTAGTCCGGCTAGCCTGGTTAAGCTGATGTACTTTCAACCGAGAACCGATGCGTTCGGACTCATTGCACATTGGAGTCAGTATCAAGCTCGCTCTCTCCGTGCTGAGGACGGACGGATGCATTTTGCTGGTAGATGTTGTGAACCATGGAGTGAGGCTGCAGTGGGAGTCGTCAATGACAGTAGTAGTACACCTGACACCTCAAGCATGAGAGGGTTGTGTTGCTTAGAGTTGACGTGTATGCAAGGGTCAAAAGTACCCTACAGCTGTGGTTATAAAGAGGGTGACTGGAGTAAAACTGAAGACGGATTGAGGCTATCTTTTGAGAGACATGGTTGAAGACAGAGTGGACATTCTTCGAATGACTTTTTATTCCGAATAATATTCAGAATAAATAATTATTCATTAGTCATTAATCATTATTTGGGAAACGTGAATTTAGTCATTAGTCAGTAAGTATTCGATGCATCGGAAATATTCAGTAGGTATTCAGTATTCAGTTACCAGTTCTGGTACCGATCGCCTTGCCAACCGTACTGTAAGCGTAAGAGCGGTATGCATATCATATTGGTATGTGAATACTTATGGTATATGGTTGAAAGGCGTACAAAAATGAATCACGGGTTTTCCAGATAAACTTTTACGAGACGGGTAAACTGGGTTTTATTCGTAAACGCGTGACCGTGCAGGACTATTCGTTCTTCTTTTTACCTTATTTTTGAAGCGCCTTTTTTATTGTGAGCCGCTTGAAGGCTTGAAACATTCTCCTTCCTCGGCCTTTGTGCAAACATACACCATCCGAGTGGTTTCTTGGATTCATTTAATACCATGATAATAAGACTCTTTTGACCCATCAAGACCTCCTCCTCCAACTTATGTAAAACTTTTAGGACTCTTTCAGACTTCTCTAAGACTTCAAGGATCTTTCGAATTTGTTCAAGACTTTTTCAGACTTCATTAAAACATTATGCCTTAGAAAATGAAAAATTCAAATGAACAGTTTCAAAATTTGCCGACTGTCAAATTATTGCGGTTTTTTCACACACCTCCCCACAGTTTTGTCTTTGCAAATGCAGATTAGAAACTTATCCCCCAAGCACTCACATTTGCGCACATGAGCATACCCTAGTCTGAGAGGGTAAGCTGGAAGGATATTAGGTATACTTGAGAGGAACACACAACCTCCTTGACACATTAATGGTGCGATTGTTATTAACTCTTGGTGATCTTTTTTTTTCTGAATTTCCTCTGATTCGTCTCCTAAATTGGTTCCAATGAAATCAATAAAAAAATAACCTACAAAGTTTCAGGTCGATCGGATTTAGGAGAATCCGTGCCCCAAGCTCCCTTTCATTCTTATGGGTAAAACACATGGACTTTTGACTTTTGTTCCAGACTAAATTTCCCTCCTATATTCACCAGAACCAAAGCACGTAAATTAAATAATAGAACATTTGCTATCGGATTCAGCTTGTGACATTGGAAAATAAGTCTTTTGCTTTCAACTTTTAGACAGCCCCGCAGTCATGGGGGCAAGCTGGGGCTGAGTCCCCTCTATAGCCCCCCCCCCACTAGGCAGAGATATCACCATTAAAAAAATCATCATTACGCCAGGCCCCTAGCCAGAGTGGTGCTAGGGGGTACTGAGCAGCTCCTAACGCTTGCCCGAGCCGCTCCTGGCAAAATTTCGTGAATAAAAATAACGAATTCCTTCTATTTTTCTCGCTAGTTTTGTTCAAACTTTTCGTTCCACTACACTTTAATGTTTATAAACTTGTCAACACTGATTTTGCCTTGAAAGAAAGAAGAATCGTATGTTTGTCGTTCTTTATATGTGACGTGTCACAAGGAAAGGGCCCGAGTATCCATATCCAGCAGTTTCAGACACACAGAGGCCTTTTTTTGTGTCACCGTTACAATATTCACAAACACAGTGGTAGGCTCGCGATCCAGTTCATGAATATCAATGGCTAAATGTCTGAATGGCTGTTTGTGAACTGATAACTTGATAAGTCCACAGAAATAGAGTTTCTTTACTTCCAAAAGTTCAAAAATTTGATCGTTCTAAGAGTTAATTCTTTTTTCACACGATCTATTCAAGTTTTTTTTCTGTGGGTTGTCGGTAAGTTGAATCATCAGTTTTGATTATTATTTTGAGACCAAATTCAATCAGTGGCGTAGCCAGGAGTTTCCGGAGGAGGGAGGGGGGCGGCAAAGTAAGATTTTCAAGGGAGACAAAATCGAAAATTGAAGTATTTTTTAGAAATCGCCGATATTAGAAGACTATTGTATGAAAATGAAGATAAAATTACTACTCGAGCAAAAATTTTTCGAAAAACGTGTTTTAAAGCGAAAAATTACTCATTTCTGCATATTTTACATTCTCTTTCAGGTGCCTTGGGGGCATTCGCCCCCTCTGTCCCCCTGGCTATACCACTGCCTCGTAGAACTCTTCATATTATATACTCTGTGTATCCTCAAGCCCCCTCCCCCCGGTGAACAGTCAGCACCACCTACCGCAGATGGCTGGCTACGGGCCTGCTTTTAGATTTTAATAAAACGTACAACTTTCTTAAATTTTACGCTGTAGGTCAAACAGAGAATCTAGTAAGAACAGAATAGTCATTGAAATTCGAAATTCAACGTTTGCTACCGACTTTCAGATTTTCGAAATGTCTGCACATCTCAGCTTTGTTTCAGCCTTTTAGATAACGTTCGATACTCAGCTTGAAACCTTCGGCTTTTGACTGACTAGTCTCTGACAGGAGTCTCGAGTACTCCATTGTCAGAAACGAAATTTGACTTTCAGTTTTTTTGTGGGGGGGGGGGGTGAAGAAGAAAAATTTGCCGACAAATATTTTTTGAAAACTAAAAATTCGCCGGCTAAATCGTTTAAAAATCAAAAATTTGCCGATTTTTTAATTGAAAAAAGAATAAATAAATAAACAAACATTCATAGAAAGAAAAATTCAAATGAACTGTTTCAAAATTTGCCGCCTACCAAATTATTGGGGGTGTCCCCCACCCCTATAGTTTCGCCCCTGCTCTACTGACTACCGAATGATGATTAATGACTAACGAATACCGAATTTTTTATTCAGTACTCATGCGTATGAATAACGAATAAGTATTCATTTACTCACTATATGACTAACGATTGATTTATTCGTTATTCAGAATAAAAATGTGCCATGCTATCTGCTATCTTGGTCAGAAGATCTGACGATATTATTACCTGTTTGGTAAGTTTACGAATATATGTATGCAAACAGTTGAAAAAAGGAAGGCGATCCAGAATTTCTGTATCTTACTCACATAACGAACACGTGAGTCGTGAAATGAAGGATGATCACCCACTACTTCGGAGACGGTAACAGCAGTGAATATATGAGATAGGCGTGGGGGCCGGCAACCACTCTCCCACTGAACAGACCGCATTACAAAGGTTAAAGACTGTTAGGAAAACTTGGAAATAGTATTGATTTCCAGCAAAAATCTCAGCTGAGCCCCCTTGCTCTATTTTTGGAAACATCAGAATTATTGAAATTTATGAGTCACTGATTCTTAATTTTTATACTTAATATTATATTTCCATAATGGCCTTCTATTGAGTTTGAATGTTTAAGTTTCAATTTTCTTTCTTTTTTTTTTTTTTTGGGGGGGGGGAGGTTGAAGAGGAAAGAGTTGATAAGGTGTGGGTTTGTGTTGAGGTACCTCCAGAAGGCCGTATGATTTATTTCGAAAATAAGAAATATTTTCCTTATGTTTTTGGTAAATACGCAGTTTTCGAAAATGAACGGGGGAGGGGGTCCATTTAAATCCTCTCCACTCCGGCTCTTATTCATATAATACATCTCCTTTATCGATTCAAGCGAAATTCAAGCTCAAAAACTTGCTCGCTCATCCATGTGCACAGAGGAGATACTTAGATTTTTTTATTTGGTTATTTTTTACTGGGGGAATAAATTTGATTTGATTTTAGGTGACTCTTTTTTAACTATACTCGTCTGCATGAATCAATATGCCGGATAAATTAATGCATTAATTTGTATTTTCTCGTAAGAGTCTCTAATACATACATACTTTCGCACCACCGCCTTTCAGTATCCCCCCCCCCCCCGCAAAATCCCTAATGATTTATTTTCATATCCTTTATAGAACCAATTTCGGGTGTTGAACAAATGAAACATTGAAATTTTTTCAAGACACACTTTAGTATACAGTTATCAAACAGGATGTTTTGGTGAACAGATAGATGGGTGGCGTAAAACCAGCACCAAGTTGAATCTATGATAGCAAATCAGGTCGTTGGCAAGTTAATTCCACCGTAGGGAGAAACAATACCCGATTTCGAAACCACCAAGTCCAGTATTCAAATTTTCGAAACCGTCTCCGGCATCTAAATCCTCTCCTGCTTTGATCTGTGACCAGGATACATTTTCTCTAATTTTAACCCTTTTCAATGACCCCGTGTCCCAAATAAGAACTCTAAAAATTTTGCTTCTTTAACAGGTTAGGTGCATGTACCCTTCCACAGCGACCGAAAAATCTTTGCGACAATGTCGGCGGACCTGAAGAACCAAACAGCACCACCCATCAGTTCCTATGTCCATCTAAGATCTTACACGAGCACAGTTCTCTATCTCTGACATGTTCTAATGGCGTATGGACACCACCAGCAACATCCTGCACTCGTAAGTAACACACTGATAACGCATTTGTAGGAAATTGAAACGCACACTAGTCGCTAACCTCAAATGAACTTTTTCCAGGAATGTGTAAAAGTATCTCACTGACGGTCTCGAACCTCGAGTGCTATCGCGATGGTCGAGAACAAGACTGTAAAAAACCACTCTTGGTCGGTACGAAAATCATTCCGTACTGCCAACGCGATTATAAGCCCAATCATGAAGAAGTGACATGTGACGAGAATGGAGAATGGGACCACAGTACTGTGGAATGTATTCCAAGTAAGAAAGTATTGGACTAGTCGTAAAATCCACTCACGGCCCCTTATGATGAATGTAAGACCATATGAAAGGGTTATTTTTTAGAATGTGGCACGACAGAGAAGTACAAAGACAACATTACAAGCACAACACGTCCAGTGCACTTCCGCGAATTTCCGTGGATTGCAGCAGTGTACAATATAGAAGATCACCGGAGGATGATATCTGGTGTTATAATATCCCCTTTTCTTATTCTCACACGTATGTATAACACATTCTAAGAATACACGAATGAACTGAGGCACTAGACAAAGAGAGTCATTTTCTCCTGAAAATGTATACCTACTTTTTAGAAGTAAACTACATAAGAAAGGAATATTCAAATATACGTGATAGCTGATTTAGTCCGAATTTTGATGGAATCTTTGCACCTTCATTTCCCTTTTCTCCTTTGCCCCCTCCCCAGTAAAAATCCTTTTCGCGATTACTGTGAAGTATAATGTTGAACTAAGTTTCAGATGAAGTACTCGTAACTATAGAATCAAACTGCTAAATCATGCTCTCGAATGTTTTCTCCTCAGCCTATTCTTTACCTCCATTCCATTGGTATTCAATAAATTTTTTTATAGGTTCAAATCCCTGTGGTGACCTACGACAAATTGATCAATCAAAACTGTTGAATAAATCCATGCTCTCGAATTTTTTCTCCTCAGCCTATTCTTTACCTACTTCCATTCCATTGATATTCAATAAATGTTTCTAAAGGTAACTCTCCCTGTGGCGGTTCAAAACAAATTGATGAATCAAAAGCGAGCATGTACAGGATTTTAGTTGGCAAAAGAACCACAAACATGGATGTGGAGGACGATGACTTACAAAAATCCTATAAAGTAAAGCACATAACTAGTTAAGCAAGCTCAAGTTGGAAGTTGCTTTTATCACAGTTTCATTATACCTTACCTAACCACAAATCTAACGAACAGGTGAAGACAATACATTCACTCACTAAAGCGCAAGGACAGATTGCTATTTTCGAATTGGCTGAAAAAATTACCATGAGCCCTTCTGCGCAACCAGTTTGCTTAAACTGGGAGAAGGACGGATTACTGAATCCGAAGGATGGTGCTCCTGGACAAGTATGATAGACCATTCGTTTTCATTTGAATATTTCCTGTTCAAAATACTACAGAAAGCAGTAGCGTATAGTTCTTGAATGGGAGGATAGCAAGTGGAAAAAAAGGTTCAGTTAGATGAAAATACATGTATAATCGTTAATGAAGCGAGCAGAAGATGTGTGTTTTTCAACGTTGAGTAGTAGAAATAAGTAATTTTCAATTGTTTTCCTGATTCTGGAGAAGGGATGTACCCCATCCCCCATCACAATAAATATGCAACAAATGCCTATTTACGCAGTTAATTTAAAGTACAACTAGGTATTTGCCTGTGAAAGAAGTTTTCCCGAAAATCAGCTGTTACTTTCGCCAGGTTTCCTCTGGACAGTATACTGTGATTTCTTCTTGGACAGTATTAGGAACGAGAAATTCCAACTGTAACAATTGTTTCTGCGAATCCGAGAAAAATTTCGACACCAAGTAATAGTGAAATGTCGATGATACAAGAGAAAGTACGAATTTCTGGTATAAACCAAGTAAGTACTATAAAGTTACTGATTTGTTAAAAGGTGCAGTGATTAATACATGCGATAATAAATAGTATAGTATATATGCAGAAAATGTGTTTAAATGTAAAAGTTAGAATTATTTCACGCAAGTAAACTTTACTTTTAACGCGAACATAATAAAGGTTTTATGCAACAACCACCTTAAAAGATACCCAATCAAATTTTGATGTTTTCAAGAGCGCGAAATAATAAGCGATTGTGTGTTATAATGAAAACGAGTTGGATAGTGAATTGCTAGATTAATAAGCAAAACTTTAAACCGGCAAATCCCAAATTCAAAGTTGGTTTTAAGGATTAGGTCTTGCAAATAAAAATTAACAAAACAGAAATTGTGACAGAATTGCCAACTTCGAAGTCTGAAGTTTGGACTTGACAATTCTTCACAGGTGCAAAAACTTCTAGTCCCTATCGCTGAATGGAAGAGGCTGTTCAGACTTCGGAGAAAAAGTACTAATTCACAAATCATTATCGGCCAGGGATGTAATGATACTAAAAGGATTAAGCATGGCGATTTGATACGAATCTACACGTATTCAATAAAAAGTAGTTTGAAAAAAATTAATTGGACGAGTTTCATTGATTAAAAAATCCCCGGTAATACTTCAAACAATGTAAAGAGACACATCCCAATAAAAAGTTCAATTCCGGCCCCTATCTTGCCAATTTCAATGCGCAAAAATTCCTAATGTACTGTAATAAAGGGTAACTTTTACACGCCCACTCTTTTTTGTTCTCTCAGCCGTAGCCCTGAAATCCGTCCTTTCGAGCATTACCTCAGAGCTCCCCTCTATAGCGTTTCTAGAGTACTTACGAAAAAATTCTTAATGATCGTTTTTATAGAAAATTGGATCCCTCTTAAACTCATGGATCTCCTATCTCCACGAGTCTGTACGTTATCCGCGATGACGTATAATTTTTGTGTTTAAACAACATAATATACCGTATGCAAGTCATTTCGTGATATCGATTTTAAAACTCGTAATTTAAACTTTTTTTTTCGTGGCTTCACATTTCGTTCAATCACACTTTTTACTTCGTGCTATTTAATACTTCCCTTACATCAATGGGCCCTCGAGGGTCCTCTATTTTGGAATCCTCAAAACATCCCCTATAGGTAAATGTTACAATTTTTTCAGTGTATCCCAGTTGCGTCCCGACCACCTATTTTTGTCTCAGTTGCGTGTCTCACTAGGAAAAAGGGCACATCGTAATTGCGCCCCAGGGAAAAAACGTACATGTCTGAATTGCATCCCTTATTTTAACACCTCAACTGTGTCCCATATATTTCTCTTTCCATTTACCCAGACTTAGGACTGGCTGCAAAGTATTGCAGATGTGGTTAAAAATATTTTTTGAACGCTTCCCACTTCTTTTTCGGTGGTAAGAATTTTCTATTCACATAGTTTTTACGTACTTGATGCGCGTTATAGTACCACTTGTGAATGCATCCATTTGGTCTTGAATAAAAATTCCTTTATCGTGCTTATATCGAGGAACACACCTACTGCTCTTTATTTTAGGATGCGCTAACTTTTCAGTTTCCAAGAATACGTCAATTAATTTGAAAATATTCGGGGTTCGTTACCCTGCCCCCCCCCAAATTTGATTTTAGACTCGATTTTGGGTTAGGGGAAATGTACCCGAAATGTACCCAAATGTACCGCAAATATTACAAAATGTACCTCTTCCCCTTGTGAAGGGGGAACAAAAGTACTTTGGTGGGGCCAGGGTAACGGGAGCCCCCAATTTGTCTGATTTCGTCAAATTTGGTTCGAATGAAATGTACCCGAAATGTACCAAAATGTACCACCAATTATCTGAAATGTACCCCATTTATAGCCGCGGAGGGAGGATTAAATTTGGTGGGGCTGTGGTAACGTCAGCCCCCCCCCATTCGTTCCAATTTCACCGAATTTGTGCGGAATGAAACGTACCCGAAATGTACCAACAACTCTCAGAAATGTACCCCCTTTATCGCCGCAGGGGGGAGGATTAAATATGGTGGGGCTGTGCTAACATTAGTTCCCCATTCGTTCCACTTTCACTGAATTTCTGCAGAACATTACCACAGCCCCGACAAATTTAATCCCCCCCCCCGCAGCTATAAAGGGGGTACATTTCAGATAATTGATGGTACACTTCGGTACATTTCGGGTACATTTCATTCGAACCAAATTTGACGAAATCAGCTAAGTTGGAAGCTCTTATTCATTTCAGCCCCCTTATACTTTTGGTGTTACATGGGAAGGGAGGTGGTACATTTTATATAATTGATGGTACATACATTTCGGGTACATTTCATTCTGCACAAATTCGGTGATATTGGAAGTAATGGGGAGCTAACGTTACCACAGCCCCACCAAATTGAATCTTCCCCCGCGGCTATAAAGGGGGTACATTTCAGATAATTGGTGGTACATTTCGAGTATATTTCATTCGAACCAAATTTGGCAAAATCAGACAAAATGGGGGGGGGGCTCCCGTTACCCTGGTCCCACCAAAGTACTTTTGTTCCCCCTTTGCAAGGGGAGGAAGTACATTTTGTAATATTAGCGTGAATTTGGGTACATTTCGGGTACATTTTCCCTACCCCAAAATCGGGTCTAAAATCAAATTGGGGGGGGGGGGTGTCAGAGTAATGGACCCGTATTTCGGCAATTTCGCCAACTTTTCAAAAATGTAGTGACGCTTTAAACTCGTTGGATTTGCAATACAATTCGCACCAATATGCATTTGCGAGATTGCAAATTTCCTGGGGCGAACTGGTAAAAGGCGAAAAACTTTGGATTGGAGACTGCTAGGGGAAAACTGAAAAATACATTTTATTCGAAATGTTCTCCTCTATCCAGAATTTCAACCCGCGCTGCTCTAACTGCCTCCGTTCCAAAATTATTCGCGAAACAATGGGTTGGATTGCTGTGCGATGTGTGGCATAACCAACGTGTCGAAGGCGCTAACACAAAAAGTTTTCAATTTCGTGTTTCTCCGCAACGGTGCGTCCCCGCGAAATTTAAACTCCACATTCGGACTCCGTGTGAGAGACTGAGTAAAAAACAGTCTTTAATTCAAAATTTTTGACTTTAAAAATATTTGAAAATTTCTCCATACTATAATATACATCACGTCTTTTTTGGGCCGAAAAAATTTTCGGAGAGCTTCGGCGTCGGCGCTGGCGCTGATTACTCAGTTTTTGGAGACGAATTCGAATCCGTTGTCAAAACTGAGCTACAGTCGATTTTTGACCCATTTGATCACATTTTGGAGTGCGCCTTCGATACGTTGAATATGCCACACATCGCACACCAATTCAACCCATTGTAATTTCTATTTTGCTGGGGCGACGAATAATTTTGGAACGGAGGCAGTTAGAGCAGTGCGGTTTGGAATTCTGGATAGAAGAGAAAATTTCGAATAAAACGTATTTTTCAGTTTTCCTCTAGCAGTCTCCAATCCAAAGTTTTTCGCCCTTTATCAGTTCGCCCCAGGAAATTCGCAATCTCGCAAATGCATATTGGTGCGAATTGTATTAGTTTTTCGAGACGAATTCGGATCCGTTGTCAAAATTGAGCTAGAGTCAATTTTTGACCCATTTTGACCGCATTTTCGAGTATATTTCAAGGGTTCGTTACCCTGCCCCCAAGTTTGATTTTAGACCCGATTTTGGGTTAGGGGAAATGTACCCAAAATGTACCCAAATTTACCGAAAATATTACAAAATTTACCTCTTTCCCTTGTGAAGGGGGAACAAAAGTACTTTGGTGGGGCCAGGGTAACGGGAGCCCCCCCCCCAATTTGTCTGATTTCGTCAAATTTGGTTCGAATGAAATGAACCCGAAATGTACCACCAATTATCTGAAATATACCCAATTTATAGCCGCGGAGGGAGGATTAAATTTGGTGGGGCTGTGGTAACGTCAGCCCCCCCCCCATTCGTTCCAATTTCTCCGAATTTGTGCGGAATGAAATGTACCCGAACTGTACCAACAACTCTCAGAAATGTACCCCCTTTGTCGCCGCAGGGGGGAGGATTAAATATGGTGGGGCTGTGCTAACATTAGCCCCCCATTCGTTCCACTTTCACCGAATTTCTGCAGAACATTACCACAGCCCCACCAAATTTATTCCTCCCCCGCAGCTATAAAGCGGGTACATTTCAGATAATTGGTGGTACATTTCGGGTACATTTCATTCGAACCAAATTTGACGAAATCAGCTAAGTTGGGAGCTCTAAATTCATTTCAGCCCCCTTATACTTTTGGTATTACATGGGAAGGGAGAGGTACATTTTATATAATTGATGGTACATACATTTCGGTACATTTTCGGGTACATTTCATTCTGCACAAATTCGGTGAAATTGGAACAAATGGAGAGGCTAACGTTACCACAGCCCCACCAAATTGAATCCTTCCCCCCGCGGCTATAAAGGGGTACATTTCAGATAATTAGTGGTACATTTGGGGCACATTTCATTCGAACCAAATTTGACGAGATCAGACAAATTGGGGGTCTCCCGTTACCCTGGCCCCACCAAAGTACTTTTGTTCCCCCTTCGCAAGGGGAGGAGGTACATTTTGTAATATTAGCGGTACGTTTGGATACATTTCGGGTACATTTCCCCTACCCCAAAATCGGGTCCAAAATCAAATTTGGGGGGGGGCCCAGGGTAATGGACCCAAATATTCGGATGCATGTAGTAGAACATCCCATTCAACTTTAAATGAAACGCTTCACATGCATTTGTAGTACGAATTGCACTAGCTGAGAAAAGTGCCCACACGTCCGGTGCATACTTTGCGTATACTGAAATGTAAGTTTCGCAGGTCAAATCGTATGATTTTCTGAGGGCGTCCGTGTACATCTAAACATTTCCATTTCACAGCATTATTCAATATCGGGCATGCAAGCGTTCGTTCATTATCTGGTGGATGTTACTGCCCAGCTTGTCAAGTGGAACATCAAGGGCCGTCTACATACATACATCATGCAGTTCCTTTGTAATTGACAATGCGCAGTCCGCTGAGGCTCAACCATCTCCTCCACTAAACAAGTCCTTAATGGAGTTCCCCGAGACCCGGTGCTGAGCTCCACGCTATTCAACATCGATTTCAGCCTAATCTGCAACGAAATTCCTGTCTCGGTTAAATTCGCCCTCTTTGCTGATGATCTGGTTATTTTAACGTCCAGTTCTACCACCACTCTGAGTCAGCGTAGGCTGCAAAAAACAGTCAACCATCTCCCTCATTGGATTTCTCAACAAGGCCTATACACTTCTATGTAACAAAGAGTTCTGCCATGCACTTTTGCATATCATAGACATGCCAGCAACAACTCAGTCTCCAGCTTTACGGCTCAACTCTTCAACACCGTCAGCCATCTAATACCTTGGCATTCACTTCGACCCTAAGCTAACCTTTCATCACCACATCCAAGAGCTCGAACAGGCGTGCTTCCTTCCGTCTCAGGAGGACGCAATGGGGATGCACGTCGGACGCAATTCAGACATGTACCTTTTTTTTTTTACTGGGACGCAATTACGATGTATCCTTTTTTTACACTCCCGTACGGGACGCAATTGGGGTGCAGCCAATTTTTTTTTTAGTCCATTATCAAGTAGAACGCAAAATTTTTTGGAGCGGACAAGTCCGTTAAAAAGTTTACCGGCAAATCTGCATATTTTCTTATGGGGGGCCCTGATTAAATTCTACACTTTGTATAGTGGCTTCCTTTTCTATTTCTTTAATTGAGAAACTTGTTTACCAAAATACTGCCAGTTTTTTTTTTAAGGAGACGAAAAACGGAGAACAGGGATCCTACTACACATCTACACAACACAACATTATAGTAATAAGATCGTTTGTTAGTAATTATTTGCCAGTTACAAGAGAGAACCTAAAATGAAACCGTTACTATGCTGTGTTCCTCAGATTTATCTTATCTATTTGTAATGTATTTTACCTATTTATCAGCGACAGAAGCACCCTGTTCATGTGGATACGGTTTCATCTACCAAGACGCTGTATCTAAGCTGAACTACTTATATGGAATTGCGAGTTACCACTGAAAAAACAAACCAATCACCGCCTAAGATCACAAAAATGTTCAGAAATATAAACACGAACATGGATTGGATCAGTGCGATCAGGAAGAAATCAGATGAATACCTTCACCAGGACGTCGTCTTGAATATCCACCCAAATAAACACGTTACTGAGATTTGCAAATCGAATAACAACCAGGTCGAACAAAATGGTAGTAGCAACGAATCCGGAAAAGAACGAGAGTAAGTTATGTTGTATTTTCACATCTCGCAACAAAATGCTGTCAACAGACTTTTATGGTCATCGCATTCAGCGGCACATATCGTGCTTACACAATACTCATCCATTAATGTCTTAAATACCTGTGCAAATGCGTAACTATTAGGATGGGGCAATGGGGCAGTTGCCCCCTCCTTTATCCTTACTGTTCTCCGTGACTACTCATTTTATAAATAAATTAGCCCCCCCACACCAAAAAAAAAAAAGAATCGTCAAGTTACGCCTGTACCCCTGTGTATTCATAATATTGCTACCTGTGGTTGAGTAAAAGTTATATGAAATGGAACTCCATGAAAACAAGATGACTTACTCATATACGATCATAACGCCTAAAATGCACAAATTAATTACTATTCCCCCTCCTCATTTTTATGGCCTTCAAGTCGATTGAACATCATACGCATATGTACAAGTCAGTTTAGGATCCTCATATTATTCTTATCTATTCCTGAGTTGAGCAGAGGTAATTAGAATTACTGCATGCAAGGTGTAGCACCTTGAGAACATTTAGAAATGAATAAAAAGTATAAGTACACGCGTAATAAATGCTACTCATATTTAGTTTTAGCACTCTCCTTTTCTGGTCAGGGTTAGTCGGGGTAGTCAACCGCTGCTTTCCCCACGGGTTGTTTACAGTGGAACAGAGTACAGCAGAGCAGAGAAAATACGAATTGTCATTTTCTTCGCTCCGCTCTCCTCCGGTCTCTCCGTCCTGTTTGCTCTGCTTTGTTCTCTTTGATCCACTATAAACGTATACTTAGAATTTTCCTTCTCTGTGGCAGAGATAGAGTAGTAAAAGAGAGTAGGTATAATCAACGGCCGCCATGTTTGTTTTGGGAAGGTAAACTAAATACAAACTCGTGTAAACTTCATCACGTATCATTTGACTTATCATTTCGATCAGGTGTTTGTTTATGGGTACATCAAACAAATATGGCGGTCGTCGATTATACTCACCTCCTTCTAGTACCCTAGCAGAGAATGAGCAGCCGCTGTTCGTTTACTAGCCATGTGTTTCACCACGTTGAGTGAGCTGTCCACGACGAGCACATGCACAGTACCAATCTTTCTGCTCTGAGGGTAACATTCCCTGCGATTGTAATGCCGTATTCGTTCGAACTAGCGGGGTTACAGGATGCATTATGGTTCCACCTCGACTGATACTGTAGTCGCTGTGTTCGTTAGGATGTTAGTGGGGTATTCGAATTAGCTTTCCAGCGTTGGTGGGACTTGTGGTAACCGAGAAATGGATTGACGCACTTGGGATGGGAAAACACCACACCCGCGTTGCTCACGGCTAGCTCGAGCGATGAGTTTCACAGGGGGTAGAGGACGGCTCTAGACTTGTAGGATATCCGCAGCAGTGACGAGGTAACCCAACGGGAGAGAGACACTAGGCGTGGAAAGATCCCGTTTAATTAGTAGCCCGATCAAATCCTTAACCGGTACGCTAAAATTAAAGAGAAATCAAACAGAAATACAGTACGAGGAGTACGATTATCCGCCTGGTAAAGTTGTCTCCGTCGAGTTAAAAAGATGACGGGCTGGACAGTTGACGATCGTGGTGGAAGAAATTCACGTGCCACGCGGTCACTATGGACAACTCCGCGTGGTACCAAAGTAGACCGGTGAATTAACTATAAAACAGAGACCTGATCGACGATTCTCAAACGCGCAGCAGGCACTCAACTCTGTAGGCTCTACTCGGGATCAAATCTCGAAAAGAAACCTTTTATAAAAATATGAACACGGAATTTAATGAGAAAAATGAAAAAGAAAGACACGACACCATCCGATTCCGAGCACCCTCCTCGAGGACTAGACGTTACGGCTACTTTTAGGAAAAAGTGACGTCACGAAGTCAAGGAAGAACAACGGTAGGTGGAAAAGGTTTATGGAAGAAAGAAAAACGAGGAAAATAGGAGTTGACTAGTTATAGGATTTTCCGGTAGGAGCATGACAGTGGAGAGGTTCAGGAGCTATGGAATTAAGATGCCACAGACTCGAACCCGAGACGTAAGGTTTGCGGAGCGGGAACGTTACTACTCGACCCCACACAGTAACTTGATTAGCACTCTTTAGGATTTAAAATTACTCGGAAAAGTTCAACACGGGTTTTACACGAACATTTTTCCAAAATCTCTTCACGATCTAGAAACACCTCTTTACCATAAAAAATTGAGAGGGTTGTGACCAACATATGCAGAAAGGGATGAAACTTTAGGCTGTTCAAGAAAAATCCCAAATTCAAAATTGAAATTCTGAGGAATTTTTAAAATTGTGGTATCAAGCAACTAAATTTCAAACAAACTCCCTGTCACCCAAAAATGCTAATTTCTGAAGCAAATACAACTATTTTGGGTCGAATTTTTGAGCTGAGATTCCGAATACGTATTAAAAATTCGTCTCCCTCAGACAGTTCTCTCATCGGATCTGACCTCCTCAGCGTCCACCAAACTACATTCAATTTATTGGTTTAGCAGGTCACTCAGAAGTCCATATACTTACAAGACATCTTGTCATTGTCTGTAGTAAAAGCGTTTCCGGGTCATAAAGAGATTTTGGGGGAATCCATAAATCCTCCGTTATAGACTTCCAGACCTTCGGAACACGGGTTGTATTTTAAAGAAAATCTGAAAATTTGGTAGTGTTACGTGCTCAAGATTGAAGGAGCTACAAGTTTTCAAGGTTTGAAGAATAGTGAACATTCATTGCGAGTCTGATTACTAATTTCATTTCTGAATTTTTTTCGAAGTTAGTTGATACGCAGAACATCGAAAGGGCAACAAAGATTTTCCAAAATGAATTGCCTGACTCTGATATTGAAGGGGCTACACCAGCGTTAGAATTATAATATGAAAACTAAATTATGATTTTCGAAGTGCACTTCTTACAATTTTGTAGACTTTTAATTTTCGAGTTAGGCAACAAGTGGCAATAATAATTGTTTTCATTTTCAGTGCGATGTTTCCTGCTAACCTACAAATCAGACTGCAAAAAATATGTTACAGAGAAAATTCCATTTCAGAATCTGTAACATTTCGTGAAATTCTGCAAAATTTAAAGATTTTTTTAATGAAAGTTCACCAAGCAAAATATCAACCTTCAACAAAGGTTGCCTTGAATCGTTACTACCTTGAAGAGAAGAAATGTTATCACTGCCTATTGCCTATCTCAAAAATTAGAAGAGCAACAAAAATTAAAAATTGTGTGCCGCTGCAATTTCATTCAAATTTTATTATTAGCATTTTAACACAAGAAGACACTCTTCAATATCACAGGTAGACAGTGCAATGCGGTAAATTTCTTTTACCTCGTCAATCTACTACTCGCTGGTTACCTTCGAAATAAAATTCTAGACTGAAATAAGTAATCAAACATGCAATGAAAGTTCGCTGGTTTCAAACGTAGACAATATGTAACACCTTCAATTTCGAGTGTAGGCCGTTCTATCAGATAATATTTTCTGTTCCTCTAGTCTCCAGTACTATCACCTTTGACCAGCTAAACTAAGCTGAAACACCCTGTACAATAGAAATATTCTTACGATTTTTAAACGCTACACTGTCCTGCTCATTCGTAAGTTCAAATAATTTTTCAGTTTCCTAGCCAATGGATGTGAATTGCCGATAAAAGATCGGCTATCTGTACTCTTATGATGTACAC
This sequence comes from Acanthococcus lagerstroemiae, assembly GCA_031841125.1. NCBI lineage: Eukaryota > Metazoa > Arthropoda > Insecta > Hemiptera > Eriococcidae > Acanthococcus > Acanthococcus lagerstroemiae. The sequence goes on along the minus strand of CM063112.1, from coordinate 51,698,209 downwards.
TGTTTACCATTCGAAACGCGAAGCCATTGTGAGAACGCTAAGCAAGGTAGTCTAGTACCAGAATTTACGAGCTTAACCATAAACTGCACAGAAACGTACAAGTCCAGTTCCTCCAGCAAAGAAACTGTTTGCTTCCGAAACAAGTGGATGCCGCCGATAGAGCCTTGCAAAAGTGCGTTACAATTAAGTCTACTTATCAACTGAAGAGTAAATTTTCCAAAAATGAATAAGTCCTATAAGAATTAATTTTTCATTGAGCACAAAAAAAACCTGCCTGTAAAATACATTCTTGTTATAACCGCTGGTAGTCTTTGAATACGAATATCTTAGTGAATATGCATCCTAGTGAGTGATAACTCAAAATGTCAAATTCCTTATCCGCTTTTGAAAATTTACTCTTCAATTCTTATAATGCATTCACATATTTTTATCTTTCAATGCCCACACCCATCAGCCGTACGGCTTGCTATGAGTGCTTTGTTGATCATTTTGTTAGACTTTAGACTTTTATTTTCTCTTCTGATTGGAACTCTTCATAGAGTTGAACTCCGAACATATTATGAAGAGGGTTTTCAAGTAAACCGAACATGGTCATGATTTCAAATCACTCACTACTGACTTTTATGTGGAGGGCACAAAAGATTCATGGATATTTTATGATTAAGGAGGAGGGGGGGGGGGCTAATTGGAGCTGGGGGCAAAGGTAACAATAGATTTTCTGTTTCGCTAGAACATTTTTTCAGGACGAGGGAAACGTCCTCATTTACCCCCAGCGTGTTTTCATCTCACGCACATTCGTTTTTCAGAGCGTTGTGATAAGATCCAGATACCGAATGTCGACGTGAAATGCTTCTGGCAAGGAATGAGCACTAATTGCGACGACCAACTGAAATCAGGAGCTACAGCAATCGTGAAATGCGCTTCCAACTACCACTCACTAGAAACACTACCAGTATTGGTGTGCAATGAAGACGGCCATTGGAACGGACTGGCAGATGTATCCTGCATACTAGGTTCGGAGGATGAAGACGGTAATAGCCAGAAATATTAAGAAATCTATTCTAACCACAAAAAATTAACTTAACGAGAAAGACCCTTTCATCCATGACTTCGCAAAAGTTTCTGACGGAAACAATTATTTTGATTCTAGAAAATGAATTCGAATCGTCAAATAGTAGCTTGCTACCGTGAGCATAACAAAATGGAAGCTGTGACTTACACGGTGGTTCCGACGGTTCGACTGACATAGATATACATATTTTTAGTTATCATAGAGTTACTGCGGCTTAGCTAAGTTCGTGAACTACAAAATCATTATCAAACTAATATTTTCTTAATGTAATACAAATTGCATAATGTTGTAATTTTTTTTTTCTAATAAATTATTAAAGAGCTTTTCTCGTAACTTCAAGGCCACACCACCCAACTCCAACTTCAGATGCATCGAATAACCAACTATTTACTATGTACACGCACAGACTGACCCCGAATAAGAAATACTTTTTCGGAGGGAAGGGATGAGATTACCAAATTTTAATTTTAAATGAATCCAGTTATTTAACCCTTGATTAAGAAAACACCCCTTAAATTGGAAAAATTTGGAAGATAAATGACTTCGGCTTTCGACCTAATCATTTTGAATGGCGTCGACCCTTTCTTCTCTGAAAATTTTTGCATCTCTTATTCAGCATGTAAATAAATATGAATATTGACTCAAGAATGGGTACACTTGTTTCCAAACTTTAGACGTATTCAACATTTTGCCTTCAATAATTAGTAACACTCTTCTGCTTTGAGAAATTTTAGAGAAAAAATGTTCACTCCCTCAGACTTTAAGATTTTAAGTCAAATATTTACCAAGTACACATGAATTAGAATGAATTAATTGAAAATTGATAATTAAAAATAAAAATTAATATTAGATTGTGAATTCAATTTAGATATAAGATCATCTTTATCCTTCCAACAAATATTTTGAATTATTACCTACGTTTAAATTATTAATTGATACAATTAATAAATTTAAAGGTAGTTTTTTCTTTTTTTGAAAATTCTAAACTTTCGATGCATCTAGTTATTTTACCCTCCGTCAGGAAGATACCCTCACGATTTGAGAAATTTGCAGGAAAATGGCTCCGGCTTTCGACTTGAAAATTTGCAGTGGCGTCGCTTTTTGTCTCTGAAAAGTTTTAGATTATCCATTCATCACGCAAATGTGAGTATTGACTCAGAGATGAGTACTCCTTTTTTTAAATTCAAAACATTTTAGAGGTGTTTCATCATTCTGATCTTAATTAGAAATATGATTGCTTTTTAGGTAGTGCCGCTAACACGCTACTTTTAATTTCTGTCACGGGAATGAGATAAAAAGAGTACGGACAGACACAAAAGTGACCGCCTTTTCCCTCTCCTTGATGGTATGGAATAGTCTGAACACAATTTGAAGTTCATTTGTTGTATAGATCTCCCAATGAAACAGTCTCAGGACAAAAACGCTGTATTGAAGGTCACAGACATTTATGTTAAAAATACAACTTCAAATATGGGCATACCACGGGAATGAGAAAATTAATATTGTTAATTTTTTTTTTTAAGAAGTTGGGATATATTTTCGTCTGTAAAATCATGATTTAGTTCTTTAGGTTAGTCATTAATCGACGAAAATTTGGGACCAATTGAAAATGTACGAATAGTCTATAATTCGCCCGGGACTTAAATGAGACCATTGATGAAATTATTCAAATTGTCGTATCCCTGTAGAGTCATTCCATATGCATTTATTCTTTTCTGTGACAAATAATAGACACAGGGATGTACCACCGAAGAATTTATCCTGCGGCCGAGAGGCGTATCAAAGCAAAGAAAAACCTTTTGACTTGTTGGATATTTTTCCAACTGACTCAACTCAAAATTCCCAAACATCACAGCAAAAAAAAACCTTTGACTTCTTGGATTTTTCCAACTTCGCAACTTAATTCCCATATATCAAAGCAAAAGAAAAACCGTTTGACTTATTGTTGGATTTTCCCAACTCTGCCTGATTGAAATTGTAAATTTTCCCAACTGCTGAGTGAAAAAATTTTACAGGAGGGAGTTGCCCCCCTATCGGTACGTCCCTGAATAATAGACATGGCCAACAAAACAGTTGTCCACCATCTTCACAACCGGTTAACCACAAAATGTTTTCATATTGCGATACGTGGCAATGTCTAGTAAAACTCGAAACACATATCTCTTTGGCTCAGTTTTTAAAAATGGTAATTCTGGTTTAGGCTTCCCACCATTAATAATTTCTAATTGTTCATTAAGAGTAAGTTACGAAAACGATTTTTCAATAAGATCTCAAGTACGCATTTTGTGGGCAAAAAAATACAGAGCATTCAAACATAACGCATTGACTAGTAGAAGAACACAATCACGTTTCACTGTCAACTTCGACGTTTGTGTGTAGCCAAGCCGAGCCAAGCTTGACTCAAAGCGCTTCTAGAACGCAACCAAACGCACAGGTTTCGTCGCGTTGGAAATGCTAGTGTGTTTTTGTATTGATAATTAACACGAAGGCGGAGTGTAAGTCGTGTAATGTTATGTGCAGTATGAAAAAGGAGCATTAGATCCGACGCACACCTCACTGGCCTGTATAAATATACATGTACAAGGATTGCAGAATGCCAAACAAGATGGTGCCACATATCTTCCGGCGTCGTAACCATCAATACAATCGCTGTTTTTCCCAATGTTTCATTATCTTTTAGGTGTTACAAGTTGAAGTTGATATTATTGTATGTGAAAACTTATTTTCTCGAGAATTTTCAGGGTAAGCGGCGCTTACCTTGCTTGCCTGGAATGCATGCCACTAATTCATAGATTTAGAAAAAGCTTTTGATAATGTTAAATGGTCAAAAATGTTTGAAATATTGAAGAAAATAGGAGTTAAGTATAAGGAAATAAGAGTAATATGGAACTTATATAAGGATCAAAAGGCTCAAATACAAACAGAGGATGAAGTGGGAGAAGCGAAAATTCAATAAGGAGTGAGACAATGTTGCCGTTTGTCACCAGTACTGTTTAATCTATTCATAGAAAAGGTAGTTGAAGAAATGAAATAAAAGAAATCAGGCGTGATAATACAAGGGGAGACTGTTAGATGATAAGGTTTACAAATGATATTGCAATAGTAGAAAGAAGTGAAAAGAACTAAAGAGAACACTGAAAATACTGAATGATAAATTGAAAATAAAATAGATACAAAATGAAGATGAATAAAAATAACACAAAAGTAATGGTAGTCAGTAGATGGAAACAAAATTCAATAAATATGGAAAAGAGAGGTGAAGAAATAAAGGAGGCAAAGGAATGAATTTAAATACTTAGGTAGTATGATAAGGCAAGATGGAAGAAGTAAATAAAGAGTAGACTGCAAAAGCTAAGAGGAAATAACTGTAAAGAGAAGAGTTAAAATTATAGGTCATAATATAAGACATCCACGAATACTGTTATCACTATAATAGAAGGAATAGTTGAGGGAAAGAACTGGAAAAGAAGGCTAAGGATGAGCTATGAAAAGTGGATCATGACGGATATAAAGTGTAAATTCTTTTCAGAATGAAAAAATTAGCAGGGGAATGAAAAAAGAGGAGAAACGCAACCTACTAGTCGAGAAACTAAGATAACAACAATAGGTATCTCACAAAGTGATCTTTATTTCAGAAATATTTTAAAAAAATCTAATACTGCAGCTGCCTTCATCTAAATTTTCAATTCTTTCCATTAAGCCGTTTGCTCGTAGATCTTTGACAAAAAAAAACAAAAAAACTCTATTTTATATTATGTGCTAGCGGCAAATTGTGAAATTCAGACATTTTATGAAGTGACTAGACATGTAATAAAATGCCTAGTCACTTTAGGCAAATTATAGAAACATTCACTATCGGCCTAGGAAACATTTAAAATGACTCTAGGTATTATATGAAATAACGAACGGGTGTCCGGCGAACTGTATGATTACAAAATTTCAGTAAAATGGACAATTTAAAATTAAAGTGAAAACATAAAACGAAATGAGAAGTTCACGAGTTGGAAGAGTAGGTGTGAGTATTTAGAAAAAAAGTCGTAATGCCCTTATTGCTTATTACTGCAAGAACATTGGCTGTGACACCTACTATTACGAGAGCACCTGGAAACAACCGAGTATGGACATCCGCCATCTTCAGTCCAACCGCGTCCGTCAATGCCGAATCCGACTACGCTGAGCTAGCCGAGCGTACCGGGTAGTCAATTCGGCATCGACGGGCGCGGTTGGACTGAAGATGGTGGATGTCCATACTCGGTGGTTTCCAGGTGCTCTACTATTACAGAAGACATTAGTGCGATATTTGCATCGCATACTTTTACATCTCGTAGCAGTGGTGCCATCGCAACGTATAAAAATATACGGAAATTTAGTACTATTTGGCCCCAATTTTGGTTTGAAGTGCTTCGAATAGATAGCTCCAGTGGCGAGGGGGCTGACGAGGTGTTTGAAGTGAGTTCAAAAATGTTCGCTGGGATTCAGTTAATTCTCGGTTTTGACTCTCCCAATCACTAGAGCAGTTGAATCTCCATTTTCGGTTTATTTTCGAGATGGTAGTCGCTTTATAGGTATTGCCGAAGTAGATTCAGACACTGTATAAAATGACTCGCCTTTTGCGAGTCATTTTATAAAGAGACGGTTGTCACACTGCGTACCTGACAATTAACATAAGGGAAGTATTAAATAGCACGAAATAAAAAATGTGATTGAACGAAATGTGAAGCCACGAAAAAAAAAGTTTGAATGACGAGTTTTAAAATCGATATCGCGAAATGACTTGCATATTATGTTTTTTAAACACAAAAATTATACGTCATCGCGGATAACGTACATACTCGTGGAGATAGGAGATCCATGAGTTTAAGAGGGATCCAATTTTCTATAAAAACGGTCATTAAGAATTGTTTCTTAAGTACTCTAGAAACGCCATAGAGGAGCTCTGAGGTAATGCTCGAATGGGCGAATTTCAGGCTCGGTTGAGAGACAAAAAAAGAGTGGGCATGTAAAATTACCTTTATTACAGTACATAGGAATTTTTAGACCTTTATTTATGCGAATGACCTTCATCGAGATCATCGAGGTTCGAACTCAACGAATCGTTTTGATATCGGTTTGGCTCTTAATCTAAATTTGTGGCTCCTGAAGAGGGGGAGAATCGATTCATAGATTTTTATTGCTCCAAAATTTGATTTTGACATATAATTTGTTGCGCAGTTGTAAATTTGTGGCAAGTATGATGGAGGCCGAGAATTTAAACTTTTTATTTCGGGCGCAGTAATATCGTGTCTGTTTTTTTCATTGTGTGTAGAAGGTATTAAAATTCCGGGCGTATTTTATTTTATCGTGTAAGTGAATTATATTACGTTCTGAAGTTTAATTTTTTCTTCAAACTCTTTCTTTTTCTGTTTCGTACTCGTTACTGCGGTTGTCATTTATATATTTCGTGCAAACAGCATATTTCTTTCGTGAATTCAACATTACCATTGTGGGCCGATAAAAGGGTCCCTTAACATAATGCCTCTGCATTTAATTGGATGACGGATTTCACAATTTGCCGCTAACATATGAAGAGTAAAGAATCAAAACTCACATTTGCCATTTTACTTCGAGGGCGCAAATAGACAAAATACTGTACACGGGTGCAGGACTATCTTTGCTGCGCCTGATGTGAACGTGGAGTATGTTATACATATCGCACATTCACATGCGCAGCAAAGATATTCCTGCACCCGTGTACAGTATTTTGCCTATTTGCACCCTTGAAGTAAAGTGGCAAATGTGAGTTTTGATTCTTTACTCTTCATATGGATTCGGTTATCACTACTCGATACACCTTCACCCCCCCCCCCCAATTCAATCTCAAGATTTTATGAACATGTAGTATTTCTTGATTCAGGGCCCGGTAGAGGGCACAAGATTTGTTATAAAATAAATGGGTATTCCTACTCGATATACACCTGTTTTTCAGCTTATTGCGTTTCCAAATCCGGACTTAATATTTTTCGGTCCACGCTGGCGCACAGTGTACCGTTACAGAATAAGGTTATCCCCGATTGTTCTGGTCCCTTGCAAACTCTCAACCGCCCTCCCAGTAAGGATCGGGTTCAGAAAATGTCGGAAGGGAAAGTCAATCATTAGATTTTTTATCAGCCCCACCCATGATTTCTTTCCGGCGCCTCTGCCCCCTCTCGTGTACACTTCGCGAGACTGTCACAGACCAGCTGAATTATTACGAATGCGATTACTAATTGCTTTTCTCGACACTTTCCAACACTGTACGGTGACCGGTATCGAGTTTCTTTACTTTCTTTTTTCGAGGACAGCCGCCTCATAAATTTACCCTTCGCTCTCGAACGACGCTTCGCCGTCCCCGCCGAACAAATCCACCAAATTCAACAAACAGTTCTCGTGCTAACTGGAGAAGTTCGCTTCGCTTGTATAAGAAACGGCTCGAGTCGGTCCGATAAAAACTCGAGTATTTGTTTCGTCGATAATTGTTTTTGGTACACAGCAAAAACGTGCTGTCGTAGTTACGCAGCCCCGCACCGGGTATATATAAGTTTGTAAAACTGCAATAAAGGCACACCGTTTTCTCGAGTATACAGTAAATAATATCTATTTTAGCGCGAGGAAATGAAAAGATATAATTCGTCCTTTTTTAAACCGTTTTATAACCGTTTCGAAATGGGAAATATTACGCTCCGTTACGTAATACTTCTTTAATATTTTCATAAAAATTCTCTTACTTATTGCGTCGATATAATCGACGATGTAACGAGGTTGAAATGAAAATTTTCACAAAAACGCTTTCTTGTTCGTATACGTGGCTTTCAATTTGGCTTGGCGCGAAAGAAACAAAACTGCGCGAACAGTCGCGGACGCCGCCTTTGGCGCGGACTGGGACAACGGTACGAGAGATACTTCCGAGGAAACCAAAATTTACCCTTTCCGGAATGAGTAGAATATGGGTAAATCAAGGGGGTACGAGCAACCGAGTTTAGGTCGAAGTGAGGGTATGGCCACCGCCGACTTTAGTCCCAGTCAGTGTTCAAGTTCAGTCCCTTAAAATGGCAAGCAAGCGTGGTACAACTTGACGAAGGTAAAAACGCGGGAAACGATTTACACAACAATGTATTACACCATTTGCAGATGTCTGCGATGGAACAGCTAGAACATTTTTAACGAAAAAAACGAAAAAGAAATGAACGTGGAGATCGCCTGACGGCAACACAAAAAACAAAATCGATCATTTTCTAATTAATGACGTTAGACTAGTGTTTGATGCCAGGGTGGCTAAGATATGAGAGTCTAAAACGATAAACAAAGTCAACACAAAAATTCTAAAAATGACAGAGCTGACGTGTTGCCACAGACGAATGTTCGATATCCTCCCTCACCGCCTTTTCAGCCCTTGAAATCTGTAATCCCCGTCTCCAGTTTATTTTACGAAGTACCGTTTTCATGGGTTCTCCTGGTCTCTCATACACACGTAAGTCTGAAGGCATAAGAAATCGATTCCCTACTATTGTAGGCATGCGACTAAATAAAGAACGTCTACATGAGTAGACACGCGACTTGGCTCGGATCTATGTTGGACACAAAGGGCGGATCGACTACGAAAATTCGAAAAAGAATAGCACTTGACTGGGAAGCAGCGAGCAAACAGACGGTAATCTGGAAGGATAAATCGAACACACGGCGCACAAAGAAAAAACTGATGTAGACTCTTGTTTTCCCAATGTTCATGTGGCGCAAGAGATTATACCTCGGGCGAGTGGTAACTATACTACATCTCGGTCGGTCAACGCCCACAGCAAGCTGATCACCGGAAAAGTGATGCCATGTTCCAGAAGCTGAAAAGGCTGACGGTACAGAAATGGGGACTGAGGCCCTCCCAGTTGATACGCATCTCCCGGGGGGGGGGGGTCTACTACGTCCCTATTGTATAGGGTGACCGCGACCTGCTCAGATCTAGCCAAAGGCGAGCCCAGCTAACGGTGCTTGGCGCGTACAGCACAGCGAGTCACGACTCGTGCCATGTCATCGCGGGAACACTGCCAATGGAGCTGGACATAAACTGGCGAAACAGTAGCTCTGCTACCTGCCGGACTACCGGCGGCCGACGGTCCAGAAAAGAAGAGAGAAGAAGAGGCTGAAGAAAGAAGCCTTAGACCAGTGGCAGGCAGCATGGAAGCAATCACCAGCTGAGAAGACAAGAAGATTCAGCCCCAACAATAGGGACACACTGGAAAATGGACTCGAAATAAACAAGTACGTGACTCAGCTCATGACTGAGCACGAAGATATAGGGACATGCTTAAAGAGAATCAAGAAAAGGAAGAGTCCAGCCTGTCTGAGCTGCGACACCGGGGAGGCTGAAGACACTCTACACATCGTGTGGAGTTGTCCTAAGCACGAAATTGCCCGGGATCGGCTCAGGGATACCCGAATGTTGGAAGAATGGCCTTGTCTCCTGCCCAAACTTTTGGGTCGGGGAGGCAAGCCATTTGCTGTCTTCGCCAGCGAAGCACTGGCCGAGAAGACGTGTCAGCCTAACGCGTAAGCAAGGTTGTCCGATCAAGAATCCGAAAGCGGCAGGAGCTAGCGAGTGGTGAGGTCGGGTCTATCAAATGGCACGTAGTGCCTATAGACACACGGGCCAGGCCAGTGCCAGAAGGCGCCTTGCCAGCCTACCACCGGACACTACAACAATAACGAAAGACCGGATGTGACACCCAAATCCCGACCACGACCAGAAAACACCAAATGGAGAAAGACATTTTAGTTGGTTTCCATCACTAGGCAGAAGACGTAATTTTAGTTAAAGAGGTTACTCTTAGTTATCAGTAAAGATGTAATAAGTTGAGCACAGTGAAGTTAAGTTGTGTTAAATATAAGTACGTAAAGTCAATTTTTAGCTGGAATCAGCACCTACACTATAAAAAATAAGTTCACAAATATGTAGTAAGTACGAATATAAATACTAAGTTAAGTTTGTAAGCAAGTGTGTGATTAAAGTGAAAAATCAGGAGCACACACTACGGGGAGCCGAAAAAAAAGATCCAAGTCAGGGGACGCAATTATTTTCACTGACTGGTTTTTAAATTCGTTTCTACCGCACGCAGAAAATCAGCCTGGTCAAAAAGTACTGATCGGAGACAATTTGAGTTCTCATTTTACAGACGAAGTTATCAAAAGCGATGTTGAAAACCAAATTCGCTTTGTGGTGTCTCGTACCAAACAGCACCCATCTTACGCAATCTTTGGATGTAGGATTTTTTTCGTCCTATGAAAGAGGCATGGCGAACAGCTTTGAGTTTATTTAAAAATGAGAATTCTAGAATCTCTACGGTCTCAAAGACCGATTTTGCACGCCTGTTGAACAAATGCCTTATAGCGATGGACACCATTAAAATAAAAATCGTAAATCGAAAACTTTTACAGATCGCGTGTTTGTCTTTATCTGATCAGCGCCTTTAAGACATGCGGCATCAGCCCCTTCAACTCAAAGGAAGTGTACTGCCGGATTATATATCAACTGCATCGGATGACAAAAGCAGTGATGATGAAACACCGAACCCCCACAACAGACGACCGATCACTATCAAATTCCTTTGGTGCAACAAACTTTTTTACCGATTCAACACACCTCTTCGTAGACTCAAGAAAACTCTTCGACTCAACAAATCTCTTTGACAACTCAACAAACCTCTTTGCCGACGCAATCAACTCCTTCGACCCAGCGTACCCTATCTACCAGGAATGTTCCAGTTGAATTCCTCAAAAAAACTCTTTTTGAAAATCAGGAAAAAACTAAACTGCGAGGACATGGAAAACATATCAATGTATTTTTCAAGAAAAGACTGGGGAAAAGATGGACCTGGCTTGCACCCAACCGAACCTTCAAATGTCAAATAGATTTTATCCTAGCCGCTCCAATAACTTTCAAAAATTTTCAAAACTGTGACACTCTACACAACTGTCAATTCCACTTCGACCACCGCCCAGTTTTTTTTGTTGTAAATTACAGGTTAGAAAAACAAGATATCAACCTTCGGAAAAATCGTTCTGCACAAAATAAATGACAACAACAAAGTGAAATACCGCACCAAGCCAAACCAAAAATTGATAGAGATGGAAGCAGGTGGGAAAGCTTTAACAGCTGTGTCCTTCCAGTCATGACCTATGGATATCAAACGTGGACCTTATCAAGCCTAAATGAAAGAAAATTGCAGTCTGCTCAGAATTCCATGGAAAGAGCTATGTTAGGCCTGAAACTTACAGACAAAATTAAAATCAAAAAAATTAAGGAAAAACTTTGGAAAAACAAAAACATAATTCACTTTATGAGAAGAATAAAATGGGACTGGGCAGGACATCTAAGCCGACTGAATAATAGTAGGTGGGTGAAAAAAGTAACTTTCTGGCAGATGTGGGGAGGGAGGAAGCCGGGCAAGCAGAAGGCTAGGTGGTCAGACGACTTGAACAAAATGTTGAAACACCGCTTATTCCACAAAATTGCCGCTGACCGGACCAAATGGACGAGGTTGAGGGAGGCTAGTACGACAACTGATTTTGTAATAAATCGTGATTGAATAACTGTAATGTCGTACTAAATATAAACGCTATTATTATTATTATTATTATCCAGCACCCAGAGAAGTTGAAGGGACAGAACTCAGTGAAATTTTCTCACTTCGGCTGTAAAATTGAGACTAAGTAGCTACTCCTTAATAGCAACCCCAGGATAAGTGCAATGGATCACAAGGTCTGAGCATTCGGCGCATACAGCGCCACCTCACACATAAAATTTTCTGCGACATATTGCGGAAAAAGGTACTCGAAGTCGTCGAATTAACCTCCATCTGTCTTTTTTCTCAAAAAACGTTACTAGGTGATCCGAAGGAACGATTACAGGGTGTCCATTCTTGTTCGGAATTGATTTTCCCTGACTTTTCCAGGTTAATTTTTCCAGCTTTCCAGACTCTTCAAATACAAGTTACACGTGCAAGGGCGGGAGGGGTCAAATTTTTTCGAACATCGTGAGCGGCGAATATCGTCGATTACTTCACAAACTTTTTTTTACTACCGTGTGCTTATGAAGCTGTGGCAGAGGGGGTGTGACAATTTGATGATGGAAATGAAAACGCGCTCTATGGGATGCAGCGTGGTGCGATGTCAATTAACGACTGCATAGATTTTTTTTCGTATGACTTAATGCCGACCGTGAAGGGGGGTCAAACATTGGTTTATAGGTTTTCGAGGTCGCTTGTATTCGATTTTAGGGGTAATTTTTGGATCCCATCCTTTCTGGTGCGATCAATGAGGTAGCAAGAGCGCAGGGCAAGCAACGGTTGACTCGGAATTCACCCTTTCTAATAAAAGCCACCGAATAGGGTAAAAATACAGTTTTATTTATTCAAAGTGTTGCTAATAGAAAATAACGTCGTAAATATTTTTCAACTGAAACAGCACAGGAGCTTAAATTGGGTCCAGATCAAAAATCGGAAGTGATATTCGAAATCAGCGACACAAAACCACCCCAATTTCGATACTTCGTGCAATTTTTCGCCTCAGGCGATATTCGAAATCAGCGACTCAAGAGCTTTGTTGGCTATCCTGTCCAAAAAATTGACTTTAGAATCTCGTAAAGAATGTGGAACTCGAGGAAAACTAGAGTAACCGGAATTAGCCCCTCCCTCGTGGAGCCTGAATGGTTTAAGGGGAGGGAACATAGTAGCGATTAAAATGAATTCTGGAATACAGCTGAAGAAGCTGCAGCATATCTAACGACAAATGCTATGGAAGTAAAAAGGTTATGGCACCAGGGGAGGCGGAAGAGGCTCCAGTATAAGAGTATCGACAGATACAATAAAAGGTCATATATTTAAAAACAATGGAGGTCTTTAGATTTTCTTTAAATTTTGTGGATTAATTACTTTTCCCCTCCAGTGACGTAGCGTCGGGGGGAGGGGGGCACGTGCCCCCAATATTTTTACATAGTTTCTGATATCGGCGATTTGTAAAAAGTACCTCAGTTTTCGACTTTTTCTCCCTTGAAAATCTTATTTTGCCCCCTCCCCCTTTGAGAAAATCCTAGCTGGCCACTGCCCTTCCCCTAAAAGCTCGGAAGTCCCTTTCATTCACTCTTATCTACATTTGCGAAGGAGAGGGGAACCAAAGCAAAACCCGATGGCAGTATGTCCCACAAGGTGAAATCATTGGTTTTCAAATTTTCGTTCCATTACGACTTCCTCAAAAAAATCTTTACACTGGGGAGAGAAGCTAGACCGAATAGTTTTTCATATTCGCGTCTTTTCTCGCTGATTTTCAAATTCTCGCTAACAGGATGAGATGAAAACACGAAACAGCTGATATTGGGAGACGCGTTTCGTCATATTCAGGGAAAATTATTTTATGTCCTAAAAACAGTGAAATATGCGCAAATAATATTCTCCAAAAAAGGCCAAAATATGTCAAAATATTCCCTCACGTGTAAAATATGCTCAAAATATTCAGTAACACAGTATAGGTATCAAAATGCAAGACTTTCCAAGCTGAATAATTGTGACACCACGTCTATGGTCAAAAATTACAAACACAAAAATTTGGTCCATCACAGATAAAGAAATCAACACATGCCACAGATAACATAATTCAGAAGTACAACTTCACATCCGCATTCGGATTTGAACCATGATAAAATTTAGGAGCGCTAATGTACAACCAACCAGCAGTTTCTGTCATTTCATTTCCTATCGAATTTTCAGATGTTTTTATTGATTTCCAGCAGAAAAGTAGAAATATTCCCGAAAAGGTATCCAAAATGGCCAAATATTCCCAAAATATGCCCAAAAACCGAGGAAAATAATACAAATATGCATTTATATGCTTTTAATATCAAAATATGTCCAATCAAGTTGAGTCCAATTGACTGCATATTACATGAATCATAAGGATATGATGGATATTCCCTATATGAATCAATAGGAAAAATATGTCGAAACATAAAATAATTTTCCCTGGTCATATTTTTTGTGAAATGGTTCGTGAAAAGTCACGAAATACCAAACACGTTAAGTGTATAGCACCCTTAATAGAAAGATGTAAACGTGAAACGAATACCATGAAAATGATTTTATCACACCAACACACTCTGTATCTACTACTCCGATGGAGAGAGGGTTGTATTACCCACGCCCTTCTCCTGTGAAACAAAAAAGGTAAGAAACCTGCTTGAGCGAAGCGAAGGAAATTCTTTTTTTATAACAAATAGGGTAAAATTTGTTTGAAATACTACAGAATTTCGCAGTCGATTTTTTTTTTACAAAATTCTTTGACTTTTAGGTGAAAGATGCTGAAAATTCCAAAATTCCCTGACTTTTCCAGACGTTCAAGATTCCCTGACTTTTCCAGGTTTTCCAGAGAATGGACACCCTGGATTACTTCGACAATTTCGTTACTTCCCCGTACATCACGGGTCTTATATCGCCTACGCCTTCTAACTTACGGCATTCGCCCAACTTGGAAAACTCGACAATCATTAGCCTCTTTGATCGCGCTAAACATTTTCAAAAACCACAAATATAACAAGATTCTACATCGATCCCGCTCGAGTTATAATTAAGCGACGCCGGTTATACGTACACACAGGACTTAGTAGGTACTTCTTTCGTTATCCTCGAAACGAGGATAAATATTAATTTGAGAATTTCCTCTAAAACCTTTCATCTCGCCAACAACGTCGTTAAATTAATTTCTATAAATCGGTTATAAAGGAATTATTTGCTTTTGTAAATCTTACAACGGGGAAAAAAAAAATCGCATTATAATAACCGGAGAAGGGACGAGGATACGAGAAGGCTCTTTTCTAAGGACTCGTCGCGGTTAAGCAACCAGGCTAGAAAATGAATATTCAACCGCGAGTATACCTACACGTTTAAATAATTCATTTACACTCGCATTAATATTAATTTATATGTGGCTACACTGTTGATAAAAACTCGAAGAGGCCAGAATAAAATCGTTTATATGTGTAATTTCGAAAAAGAAAAAAAAAAAGACATAAAAATTAATTGGTTCGCGTATTTACTGATTTCTCGCAACGATTCGACTCCACGTCGGTATTTGCATAACGTGCTTGATGTTTATTAACAGAGAGCTTCGTGTTAATGACGGAAATTGTTAAACGGCGGGGCGCGAGAGCAGGGAAATGAATAAAGCGAGTCCCTATAGTTTTTGGTACCACCGAACGGCGAAAGTGAATCAAGACATTCCGGGTCGACGCTTCAAAATCCAAATCACCAACCGAATCCACTTTCTAAGCCACACCGATCGGAAATAGTACAAGGTGCCTGCGGCTATGAACGCCATGGGGGTAATAACGTCACATCACTTGAAAACATATTTTTTTATTTTACAGCCGTGTATTCGTCGTAACATTAGGTCCCGGAGTGTGGGGGGCTGTTGTGACGTCGACTGCACTCGTTTCCGGGCACTGGCATCCATCGCCTTTTTCCACCATAACCTGTCCCTTCCCACTCTTCCCCTCAGTATCCCAAATTCCTTCGTAATCTCGTCCCTCCACCTTGTAGATGGTCTACCTTTTTTTCTTCTTTTCCATTCTCTACTGACCATTCTTCTGTCACCTTTCCCCATTTTTCTATGCCCCTCGCCATATGCCCTGCGAATCCTAATTTTGCCTTTTATTTTATTCTCTCGCCAATATCGTTCGAGCCCGTCCTTTCAAGTGTTTCTTTCAGACTTATTCCATCTTTGATGCGTATTCCGATAGTACTATGGAGTATCCTAAGCTCTCGTATTGTGTCTTAGTCAAAGACCAGGTTCGTGCTCCGTAGGTGAGGGTGGGTATCACATATTGGTCCAGTATTTTTATTTTTTCCCTTAGTCGTAAGTTACTCTTTAACATCGCTCTGTGGGCCCAGAAACTTTTTCCTACCATTTGCCCTAAATAATTATATTCCTCCACTTTTTCGATTTCTGTACCCCCACCTTTAATTTTCCCTCCTGAGTATTTGACATCAGCTTGGTTTTTCGAAGCATAAACATTCTGTTCACGTAGCCCATGCAGTGCGAACGAGACAAGACGTGATTTTGTCAAGTTTATTGACAGTCCCACCCTTCTACTTTCGGTATTGAGTTCTTCTGCCATCTCTTGTAAGTCCTCTATTTCATTACTTATAGCAACACAATATCATCTGCGTATCGACCATTTATCCTTATCCCTTATTTCTCCCAGTTTAATCTTCGAAATATCTTCTCCAGTACAGCAATGAATAGGTTGGGAGACAGAAGGTCCCCTGCTTCACTCTTTTCCGTATTTCAAATTCTTCTCCCACTCTGTCCAACCTTACGTATGCTATTGTTAAAAACATATTAGTAATGAAAAATTTCAGTAAGTGGTGTCATTGAAGACTGGAAATTCAAAAGGGGCTAAGTGCCAAAAAGTACATTTTGAGAAAAACAGGGAAAACCGTGTTCAAGTTTTTTAGTGGTTGATGCAGGAACGCTTTTTAAAAACAAAATAACCATGCTTGGGATGAGCCCTTATCAGTTAGCACCTGTTTCTGGCAAAAACTCGCTTTCTTATTTTTCGGCACTTAGTCCCTTTTGAATTTCCAGTTTTCATTACACTGATTCCTAGCATAATATGAAGTAACCAAGCCAAATTCCAAGTCCACACGTCTATCTGTGTTTTTTAATCATCACTTCTTATAAAAATAGTTGATATTCTTACCCAGCCAGTAATTAGTCTGAAATTTAAACATTAATAATTATAAAATTAAGGAAATAAGGCAAGATCCGATCCCAATAAGGGCCACAAATTTGACTTTCTTCTTCTTCTGGAGGGTCAATTAATTTTGCTGAATAATTAAACACGATATCAAAATAGGGGAATTCTAAGTGCTGATTACGACTGTTGCAACCGATTTTTGATCCGATCCTGATTTTTGGTCCCAAATTTGACATTTTCTCATTCGAAAAGCTTATTTCATCTATCATACGATGCCACTTTTCCCCAAAAAAGTTCAATTGGTGAAAAGTTCTACGAGAATTTGTAAACTAGTCTCGGTTTTAGTAAAGGCTGATAACAACGCCACATTAAAATCATTAACAGGGTGTCTACAGAAATTGAGAAGCAAAAATGAAGTACTTTTTCAGGACCCTTTGCAGGACGGTGGCCGGAATATTTGTTACCATCTTTTCCCCGAGTGTGCAAATCTTTTTTCTTTTTCTTTTATTTGTTTATCCCCCTGCACTCCTCCCTCCTTTTTGCTCCTCCATCCCCCTCCTTATGATTATAGATCCTGCGCTACATATTTTAATGACCAACCATACAGGTATATAGGAATCGCAAAAAAATTATTTTTGAGTATTTCTACCAAAAATGAAGGACTTTTCAATTTTTTTTCTAATTTCAGCACTTTTCAGGATTTTACGGCCTACTTTCGAAACTCAGGACTTGAAGGATTTTTCAGTACCAGTAGATACCCTGTTTAATTTAGTCATTATTTGTGGCCACTGCCTAAAAAGGCTCTTGTGGACCTCCTTAACTATTAAAAAAAATAAAACAAAAATGGCCTAATCTGTAGAACCAGATTAACGGATCACCGTCTGACCTTTTTTGGGGGAAGGGGACACTCACCAAATTGTTGCTATTTGGGAGGGGGGCACCTACCAGCGTTGTTGCAATCTTCAAGACATTCCGGGGGCAGATATCGAAAAACTGTAAGAGGCCATTTGTATGTACCTAGTATCCTGTTTAGAGTAATAATTTTGTTTGAAATATTTTTTAAGCTTTATGATCAAAAATCAATTTATGAGGCATTCTTTTACCTCCTAGAGGATGAAGCTCCAGCGGGATTCCTTGGGATTTCTAAGTGGTTCCTCGGCATGCCCTACTGACCAACTATAGGAGAAAGACACCAAACATGGAAAGAGTTCGAAATATGGAATGAATGATTTTCTAGTCCATAAGCAACGCACACCATCGGAACTCAATAGAGATTGTATAGAAATGAAAAAGAAAACAAAAAACACCTGGTTTCAAAAAATTAGCCCTGTAGCTCAACTAGATGAAAAGTTATTTTCAAGAAGAAAAAAAAGAGATTTTTTTGCTGAAAATAAATTTTGTGATCAGGTTGAAGTTTCTGAAAGTGATTAATATTAATAAGAAGGGTGATACATCAAGAAGTTTGAACAGAACGTACTTTCAACATAGTATGGTTATATTTTATGACACAGTTGCCATATTTTAGTGAGAGACGAAAATTTTACAAAAAGTGTGGAGCTCCAAATATGGAATGGTATCATAATTTTTGTTTTACATTAATGAAGGCCAAGGAATTGGGAATGAGCTAGCTTCGCAAATGATTCTATACAAAGTACTTTTGTGACTGTTCCTGGTTGTTCCACATTTTTTGTTTCAACTGTTCCTCGCTCAATTACCCGTCCACCCCACCTACCCCCAAAAACACTACAGCGCTCGAAAAAAATTCATTTTCACTACAGTAAGGATAGCCGAGCACAAAAATAATTACTTCCTGAGTATGATTTCTCAACTGTCCCACTTAGCCGTGATCAGAATTCACCGTCTACTCGAACCCATGCCTTTCATTTTACCTGATATATTTAATCACCTTTATTAAGGTTTGAAATGTGCAGAGCTCCCAGCAGATAAACTTATTTATTTTGATCTGAAAATCCGCCAGCCAAAATTGTTTTGCAATCGAAAAAATTTAAGAGTGCCATCGCAGAGGGGATGGTCATTTAAATGTAGGATCCCCCATAAATCATTCGTAATTTCGCTTTAAAGCTTCCATAAAATCGAGTTCGGTCGAAAAAATCCTTTTGACTACAGAAAACTGTTCTCATTAGCAGAAGGATGGAGTACCTACCGAGAATTTTGGGGAAAGTTATTCAAAGGTCAATAGCTTATCTGTTGAATTTGGCGTAAAAAGCACATTTTTTTGAACTTCGAAAATTACAGACCATAGAAACCGAATAAAACATGAAAATTATTGTCTACTCTGATGACAGAAACGCTCAGTCCATTTATAAATTTTTCTGGTCCAAAACCTTCATTTTGAAAACTTAATTGAGGGGGCAAAACCTAAAAATTGATAATACCGTCGAGTATATCGAGAATGAGGTTTCTGGAATCGTTAAATCCGCTTTCGAGACTATATTTTGATAGTAACCCATACATATACGGATTCACAGGGGGCAGGGATGGGGGAAAAGTTCAATTATTCACCACTGTTCCAAGTAGATCGATAGTAGGATTTTTGGAGGGGGTCTGGTTGGCCGAGTCGATAGCGCGTTGGTCTCGGAATCCGGCGGTCCCGGGTTCGAGTCCACGTAGCAACTCGCCAGATTTCTACTTAGACCGGTTTTTCGGCCAGAAGGGAAGAGGGCTAAGACAGCCCTAACAGCCTCCCCGACGTCCCTGAAGTAATGCTCGAAAGGACGGCTTCCAGGGCTCGGGTTGAGAGCAAATTAGAAAAAGAGCAGGATTCTTGGAGTCACTCGATCCGTTTTCGAGATTATCTTGACAGTAATGCTTACTGATAACGGTCCATAGGTAGCAGAGACGTGAAAACTTCAAAATTATTCAATAATATATAGCTTCAAATACATCAATAATAAGGTTTTTGTCGTCGCTGATTCATTTTTGAAGTTATTTCGCCAGTCCCAATCCCCAGGAACCACGATTCGTGGGACCACGCGAACATGATGAAAATAACCAAAAGACTGTTTACTTTATGTTTCTCAAACACCTTAAATCCATTTCTGAGGTTATCTTGGTCTTAACTCCCAGCCCGGAGGTTTCACCGAGGGGAAAATCTTTTGGGCTCTTAAAAATATATACAGCAGCAAAATGCCACAGGAAATTAAGAAAACGATTTTGGAATCGTGTACAATTCCCGTCTTGCTGTATGGGTCCCAAACTTGGATAACAACAGGAAGACAGAACCTGAAACTTGCTAGAACCCAAATAGCTATGGAGAGAGCAATAGTCGGAGCGAAACGAAGAGACAGGCTAAGTAATAAAAGGGTGAGGGCAAAATCAAGAACTAAGGACTACAGATACACAATGAAAAAACTAAAATTAGATTACGCAGGCCGGGTGGCCAGGGGGGCAGATGGGAAAGGAAAATTTTGCAGCGGATACCCAGAGACTCAAAAAGGAAGACAGGAAAACCAGCAGCAAGGTGGAAGGATGAATTAAAATAACAAGCGGGAGATGCATGGGGGACAGATGCCCGAGTCGAAAACCGCTGGAAGAGGGTGGAAGAGGTCCACGCCCGTAAATGGGTGCGTTTTGCTACACTCGCCTTTGGCTCGCTCCGCACACTTGTCTTCTTCATGTAAACACACTTTCAAGCCATGCTGCGTAATATACTATTCATGCTTATTCTGGCAGTTCGAAGTCTGCATAAAGTGTGACGAGAAGAATAATTCTTTTATAAGTAAGACTTCCCGATAAATCGTTCGCGGCGCAATTCGGCCCATCATATTACCTGGAGTTGGCGGCGCAATTCAGCCTATCTTCCCAAGAGCAGTAGGCGCAATTCAACCCAGGTACATTTTTGGCGCAATTCGGCCGTCAAGTGGGGAATTCTGCATCTTCACCATTGAAGGAGATGAAAAATGCTTAACTCGAGCTCTTCTTACTTTCAATATTAGATTACAGTAATAATATCGTATTTTTCGAGAAAACAAACAGGGGGCGGCACCTCCCCACGACTACTCTGACTACGCCACTCATCGTACAAACATATACATAGTATTGAAATCGTCGTTTCAAACCAGTATCAAAATTCGAAGGAATGGAAGAACGGGCAATCGGAAAGGACTCTAAGTCAATATCATTTGAACCCATTTCAAGAACGATTTTCATACGGATTAGCGAAGCAGTGCGATACTTAAAAAACATCCACGTGTCACGTTTGCTGCCAGTTACACAGAGTAACTTACGAATCAAGAGCCGACAGCTCGGTAAGTCTTACAATTAGGTTTGAATCCCCCAGTATTTGATGTTCGACACGGTGACTCTCGGATTCTGAATATTAGCCGACTTCATTTTTTATTCCAATAGTGGTAACGGAGACCCAGTTCGCAGTGAACAGAAATGTACTGTTCTCCGGTTTCTGTCCGAGCATTTTTGCTGGTACATTTAAACACCAATTCGGGACTAAATTCAGGGGAGGGCTCCAGCAATCTGAGAGAACAAAGGAGCCTTCTTGGGCTCGAACACCATCAAATCCATAATATCGTCCAGGAAATAACGATTTCCACATCGAGAATCAAATAAGTATCATTACTCCCTCTTTCTTCAACACCATCACTCCAATCTGTTACGAAGGGGAAAACTTACCTTTCATCCACTATGATGAAATAATTTCATTCTGCATTCGAAGCCACTCATAAACTTGTATCATTCCGGAAGCGTTATCTCACGTTCTTATCACTTGGCGAGGAATCCCATAATTTTCAGAATTACTGCAAGAAGAATCAACATCATTTTAGAATGAATTAGGTATTTCGCAAGATCAGAAATGCACTTCAGGGATACACAGTTCAGTGAAAACGATAAACATATACGGAATCACGGCAATAAGAGACACGCTAACACATCATACGAAAACATTTCTAAATTTCGATGAATTTGTATCGCGGGTGAGTCAATAACCAAGTCCTCTCATCATATCCAAAGAAAGGCGTACATACAGTTCGTCGATATTACAGATGAATGTAAAAACGCCCTTCGAATCTGATTCTTATTGGCGAGATCGTAATCAACATTTTTGTCACATACGCCCTTCTTATAAGTACTTCTTGAACGGTAATCCTACGAGTGTAGCTCTTGACCTCCGGAATGGTTTTCCGGAACAAAAAATCTTGTCAAGCGCATTACCTAAATCCATTTCGGCAAGAAACGAATTTCGCTGAAATGTAACATATGCCCTCATTTCAGACACACAAATTCAACTCCGAATCGAATGGAGATACCGGGAAGCCAATCGCACCGAACCTTGCCGCCGAATAAGTTACATTTATTAAGCACTGATCATAATCGGAATCGTACATAAAATAATGTTAAATTAACAAGGACAATATAGCTCGTAACTACTAAGACACGTTAGCGTCGTTTTTAAAACTATTACAAACGAAAGTTATACCACTTGCATTTCAAAGTATGCTTTCCCGCTTTATGCTCTTCATTCATAAGCGTAATATTCAACATAAATATGACTTCTTTGTCTCTTCGTACATAGAGCGATAAACGATGCAGTATAATAAATAATTAGCCATAACATCTTAAAATGACACGATATAACAAATAACAGATGTACTTTGAGTATCCTACAGAGGGTAATAATGATAATGTATAATTCCGTAGAAGATATCGAGCCGAAGGCGATAAAGATTCACTAGATTTGAGGAGGAAGAAATATTTTAAATAATATACATATTATTTTCAAACTTTCACAGACGATACAACTATCTAGATTTTAACAACGTGTTTCATATAAACCACTACGACCGATGTATCGTACCCATTTAATAACATCGTGATCTGAGTAATTCAGTTTGGGTTCGAACACCTTTAGGTAGCGCACTTTAAATCCGGATGGGGCGAATGGTACCTGTAAACGAGCTGACATTAAAACAAAAACAAAAAAAAAAAAAAAAAAAAAAACGCACAGAAAGAATGACATGCGAAGGATGCAAAGCACAAGATGATGGTTCATACACACGGACACAGCCACCAAACCAAAATTGTTAAAAGGTCTGCAAGGAGCGTGATAAGAGAGTGCAAATGCCGCAAGCGGCCAAGCCACAGAAACACGATTACAATTACAAGGCGAGCGAATAAAGTGCAGTTAGACGAGCAAGAATCTGGACGTAATAAGACATAACATTCATCTGACCTTTTCCAAACTTATGAAAAGCACTGACAAAATGTGAGAATATTCGCATTTTTATACTACTCATCGCTCTAATTTACTTTCTGATACAAAAATATAGACCTTAGCATTACTCTACTTTCTCAAAATCAACTCTCTCAGTAACTGAAGAAACGGGGTATCATACAGCAAATGTACACCACAATGCGGATATTATACAGTAGGCAAGATATTCACAAATTGGGTTCCTTCAGACGAAATTACTTGGTGAACATACTATTAAAACATTTCTGAATCACGAACAAAAGTCACTAACTTCGAATCGTTATCAACATTTAACAGTTAACACAAACCAAACCAATTCTCTAGGGTTCGTTGTCTAAATAGACGACGCTTTTCAAACACTAATGTACATCAGTTCTCATATTATCTGCGATAATTCGTATAACAGTAACTTCTAGCACAGGAACAATGAGTTACATGTAAGCACAAGAATCAATTTCATACGCGATACAATGTAGAATTCACAGACAAAGCAACACAACTGTTAACGAACGGTGGGCATGATTCCACTCGGCAAAAATCATATAGCGACATGTGAGTCTTGATGGTGACCTCGAATAGCTTTTCCAATGCATTTCACACTTCACAAATGTGACTTTCCGGAAGATCATCAAGTTCATTAAGGTCGCTTGAAATCAGTAAGAAGCATCTGATTTCAAGGGTGACCAGAGATCGATCTTCAGATGCTGATATCGATGGTGAACCGGGATTATGGTTCAAGTGATCGTACCCATCACTCGATGTAATAAACACAATTTTAATTAGCTTTACTGAGCAACATCAGGGTGTCTAGCACCAGGTCAGAAAAAATTTCCCGGTTTTCCCGACTAGTTAACTCTACTTTTCAATGTATTTTCTTCATTTTCGACTACTCGCACTAAGAATAAATACTTATCGAATTTTCCACTTGAAAGAGTGATTTGTTTCACGACTTATACGCCAGACAGACCTAATCTTTAATATTTTTACAGAAAAAAAAAAATTAGGGCTCCCGTACTCCTGAGCGATTTGGAAAATTTCCCGTATGTTCGACAAATTTCCCGGGGTTTTCCCCATTATTTCCCGGTCGCTAGACACCCTGAGTTCCATTCACAGATACTAATGAAATGATAAGCTGCAAGGAAATATAGTTACAATGTTACAAATGCACACAGAACAGGAAGAAAGCAACAGTAATAACTATAAGAAACAATGTTCACAAAAATAGCATTCCGAAAATGGTCAACTGTTGTTATCAATCATTTCACTAAGAGAGGGGGTAATGGGAAATCCTGTTTTTTTTTGTTTTTTTTAAACTAGAAAAGAACTTGTCAGATCTTGGAAAACAACAGATTAAACGAATCGGCACCAATCATATTTTTATTGTAGTTACACCAAGCCCCCTTCCTGCGGCAATATCTTCCAACTGGGGGTCTGAGAATTTGTAATACAAATAACAGTTATCTATATCGAAACAGAGATTCTAGGCAAAAACACTTTCGTTTTTCGAAATACTGAGACTAGCATTTTTTTCACTGTCAATGCTTTCTCGGGCGTGGGAGGAGAGGGGAGGGGATCCGCCCCGAATACCCTATAATGACCAATAATACGAACAGTTCTTAACAACAAATAGATACACGTTATATCGACAAAATTACATTTTTAGTTGTTATATGGGAGGAGGGGGGTACAACAATTTCTATCATTACGTTGGCGACATATTGTGAATTCCGTCATTCAATGAAATACCGAGGCATTATGTTAATTGTCGAATACGCAGTGTGGAAACCGTTAATTTATAAAATGACTCACAAAAAGCGAGTCTCATTTTATAAGGTGACTAAACCCACTTCCGTACTGCAGGGTATCTCTTTTCCAATGACCCCCCCCCCCTCCGATAAGTGGGCAATCTACCCCGACAATATGTAGATATGTTTGCTTACTCTCACTTTTGAAGAGGCTGAGTTATGGCCAAATTTTGAAACGTTTCTATCTTTGAACAATTTTTTTCTTCTCACGACTGGAGATAGATAGAAAAATGATATCAGTAGGTCATAGTAGAGGACAGTTGTGGTAACCACAGAAAAAAATGGACGGAATCGGTTCAACAGGATGTTCAGAAAATCAATTTTAGTACAAATAATACCAGACAAGTTAAAAATTTTTCCAATTTCCAATGAAACTTGCCCTCTTAAACTATTGTTTTTTTATTTTCAATAGATTGTACATTAAATTTCCCATAAAAAAGGTCATTAGCAATTTTCTTGTATCTGGATTAGAACTGCTCAAATTGTCCATTTTATTCTTTTAATACTCACACCTACTCTTCGACTCGTGAACCCCTCATTTCATTTCATGTTTTTACTTTAATTTTAAATTGTCCTTTTTACTGAAATTTTGTAATTACACAGGTCGCCGGACACCTGTTCGTTATTTTATATAATATCTAGTCATTTTAAATATTTCCTAGGCCGATAGTAAATGTTGTTATAATTGGGGCTTTTGGAAGCGGTGGCGCGCTGTTGTCGTTTACCTTGAAACCCTGATCAAGGGGAATTTATCATTTACAGGCGTATGAAGAAATTTCAAAATATTATGAAAACGAAAGCGTTTATCAAAAAAATGAATAGAACAAAATTTGTAGTACATAAAATTTCCTTTCCATTGAGACCATTTTTATTTCAATCTGATAAATTTTTCTAAAATGTGTAGGGTTCCAGTAGTTCCTTTTTTTCACATACCTAAAATTGTAGAGGGCGACTCTTTCGCGCTTACAGTACCAATTTGCCTAAAATGACTAGGCATTTTATTACACGCCTAGTCACTGCATAAAATGTCTGAATTCCACAATCTGCCGCTACCAATTACATTGTTCTCTGTCTCGCTTTCGATCTTTTTGTTTGGGGATCTCGAGGTAATAGATATACCTTGACAACTTTCCAGAATGCAGGTAGGCACGCCTCCCTCCCGACAGTTTTCCATAGAAGAGAGGCGAGAGAGTTCAATTTTTCTTTTCAGAAATGAAGATCCTTGGGATAAAATACATTGTTTTTTAAAATAATAATAAATAAAATTTTGGCACAGTGTTTTTACCGACTTTTCGAAGGAAAGGGAGGTATTATTTTTTCTTAACGTTAGTAAGGGGAAGGGGTGTCCAAATCTTCTTTTTCGAAAATGGAGCTTCTCTGGGAGCAAAACATAATTTTTCCAATATTTTGAAAATAAAAATTTTTCTCTGACACGTTTCCTGGAGGGAAGGAGGCTAAAGAACGAAGCCACCTTAATCCCCCATGAATCACCCAAATAAAAAATAACAGTCTAGGCAAAAACAAGTTTTCAGTCACCTTACAAGGGGAGAAGGTAAGATTTGTATTAATAAACTCTTTCACATCCGCGGTCTTCTTCTATGACTGGTTGTTTAGGGAACAGATCGGCAGCCCTATTATATTTTAACAGAAGATAAACAAGCACCCTCCTCCCTTAATCACTACATTCTCATGTACGGGGGTGGAGGCAAGTTAAATTTATAACGCAGAGATGTAAACCTGAAACATCTTATTTTTTACAATATTTTTGGTTATCAGACGATACAAGTTTTAAACATGAAAATGTAGTCTGAGGTGGGGGCGGATCAAGAAGCCATCCATGCCTCTTTTGAGTACAGAAAGGGAATTGCCTCTCCATTTTATTATTTTACAGGCGGACGTCAATTTGATGCAATACCAATGCTTGAACCTTGAAAATGATCCAATAACAAAATTTCACCTCGCATGCATCAATATAATTCTTCCACAGCAAGATTTAGTCATACATCACAATTTTGTAAACATTAGATTTTTCATGCTGCGATTTTTTCAACTTTCTTGATAAACTCAAGTGCTTAAATTTCATCTTAAGATTTAGGAAATTTAAAAATTAATCAAGTTTTCAATCAATCTCAACATTTTGGAAACCTGCAGATTACTATCAAGCTGAAATTTAAATAGTTCTTCAAAATTCAAACTTTCAACTTTTATCGGTCTTTTCTGCAAATTTTACACATTTGAGTAGCATAGCTATTGGCTCACTCCGTACTATTTAGTTTCCGAAATATACGAACCGTATCATAGGCATAAGATAAAGCTAATGGTAATTTATTCTAGACGGGTTAAATTTGAGATAATTAGGAATCAGCTCCAATAGTCTCCAGCCACCATAGAAGCGTATTATTAAATAGCCTTAAGTTTTAAGTTCGAGTTTTCGGAATTTATGTAATTTTAAACGTTCACGGAAAACTCGAGTTTGAAATTCATAAGCAAAACGCATTAGTGAATGAGATTAATTATAAGCTCACTGCTTCTCACCATCAGCCATCATAAAGTACAACACACAGACGAAGCTTGATAAACTTACCAACTTATTTTCTATTTAAAAAATAAAAAAATAAGTTGTTAAAGCATTGAGCTTTAACCTGAAAGTTTTTGAATTTTGAGCGACTTCAAACGTTAGCTGAAGACTGAAAAGATGATTTTTAAAATGAAAGCGTCTACCATTATCTTCATCACGATTTTCACAAGCAAAGATTAAGCGTTACTTTTTCAAGGTTATAACTATTAGGAGGAAGTTTTAGCTTGATTGGAAAACTAACACTCCTCTCTAGGCACAAAATGAACAAACGATAATTTGCTTTAAGAATAAATTACGTAAATGCACGAAAATGTACAACAGATTATTCACAAAGCGAGTGTCAAGCAAACCAACAAAAATTCGACGCGTTATACCGAAAAAGCTCAAACTATACATATACAAAATGGAGAATTAATATCGTTGGACATATTTACAATGAAACAGCTATCCACAGTCTGAACTGAACAGGTAACCTTGCCAGCCCGATTATTTTAAATCTCAAACATTCGAAGAAAATTCTGACCGTCATTGTCAATCAAAATTTCAGAAAAGCAAACAGAAGAGAGACTATTGAAAATATACATTTACTGTTCTCAATAACGAACACTCTTTGCAGATTCACCGACGATACCAATTCTCCACTTCTATGCGAAGGCCTGAATGATACTAACCTCAAAATTCATCGAAATCGGTGGCCTCGTCCATTTCTTTTTCGAATCCGTTTCAAGGAGTTCAATTTCGGCCGATAGTTGAGTTTCTTTCATGCCGGCCATTCTTTTAATTCTATAAATCATGATACGAAATGCATTCAAAACTAAACAATGGTTGAAATGAAAGATAAAGAGAGCACAAACTGCACGTAATATAGCCGGAGTTAGCATCAAAGCCAAGCAATTATAACTTTGTAGATTTGCTCCCAGTAAGAAACCGATCTTCGCCTCTGAGTACACGGGATCATCAAAGAAAGTGATGTATCATTCATTCATCGCTGACTAATCAACGATATAACATATTACAGAAATAAATTTCGACCCAAAGTTCTAGCAGCTCAGTAAACTTTCGGCCATAACTGTCACAAATCAGACCGTATCTAGGAAAATAGCAACTATCACATTTAATTCCACAGCTCATTCTACATTTCTCAGGCCTTTCGCCATGAATAGTGGAACAATGCATTCATAGTTCAAAAATTCGCAATATACCATCAGTCCGCTGAAAATTCGATCACTCTTGATTCCTGACTGGTGGGTGAACCAGTGTCAAGGTTGCATACCTCGCGAACAGTAGATTCTTATCAGTGTCGCACTCCCGAATTATCCTATCCAGTTTAAGACTGAACGCCATTGAGATATCGATTACAACCCACGCATTTCCGTTTAAAATAATTTTTCTGTCTGAAGTTGCAATGACACGTGAACAAGTTCATGAGACAAAATACGAATACTCACTTCCATACGATGGCGTTATCCGAAGCTTTATACTTTGCTTTTCCTTTCAAACACAGTAACTGAACACCAGCGGTGTTCAAAGGCGTCGGTATCCTGACTTCGATCTTCTGACCAAGTAAAGACGGTTTAAATGTTGACTTCAGTACGACTTTCACTTCCATCCGAGTTCGACCAACTTCACGGACCAGAGGAATGATGCGAAAAGGAAGGGAAATATCTTTGGTAGTTCGATACCTACAACACAAATTACGTAAAATCTGACGTTCAAGTGTTCAATGGTTCAGTTTCAGGCTCTGAAATATCTTCACACACGAATGAAGATCGAACAACATATTAAACCTTTCGCAGTATCATTTGTTTACCTCATCAATTCAAATTCGCCATCAGGTGGTATGAAGCTAATGGAATGTTCGGTTTCAAATTTAGAGAGTTTTACGCATTGATGAAACTGACAGTCATCGATTACTACCACTGGTTTGCCAGACCGAGAAGCGTCATCGTTGCCACTTCCAGTTCCTCCCAGATTACTGATCTTCCCAACGCCTTTGGAATCCATGACAAGTTTATCGTTGATGCCAAATTTACACTCGGGCATTCCGCTTAGGTATGATTTCATTACCACTCTTCCAGCAACGTGAGCTGATAACACTTGCCCTGTGACAGAAAATGGTATTGCGGTCAATTACGAACAAGTAGTTTGCATCAAATATTGTTAAATACCTTACTTAGCTAACCTTGGGGTGACATTAATAGATTAGCGTATTCCAATACGTCCAAAAATAATTCATTTCGTCGGTACTTGATTCCCTCTCGTCGCCAGGCAATCTGACCAGTTACTTGGGACGTAATTTGCGATTGTTCTTCTTTGCTTTGAGATTTCACGCCTTGCTGCGTTATGAATGTTTTCAGCACCCCGGTATCTGTGTTCTGCGGATAGCCAAAATCGAGGATTTCTGCGAAGAAATCATGAATTACCAAAAGTCTTCTATGTCTTCCATCCGCCATAAATATAGGAATTATATTTACCATCCAGAAGTTCGTAAATCAAAACAAAGTTATTTTTGATGTTTTCCTCCGTTATTTTACCGAAATACGATTGCATCACAGATACTAGTTTGTTTAAAAATTCGAAAACCATGGCCGCGTTGACATTCTGTTTCGTGACGGCAGCAACCCAGATATTGGCGCGCTGAGGAAACAATCAATATGAAACGTATTCGACAGAATATAACTACATGAAAACATGAACACGGTCGTTCATTACCTTAATGTGGAAAAATGAGGTTCTAGCAATATTCGAAACTGGAGAACGGACTTGTTGTCGAGCATGAATGACGTTGACTCTGAATGCATCAACGGCATTTCTTCCGATGTCATCGCGATACACTCGAGAGATCAGCACTTCGCCCTTATGATTGTAAATGAAGAGACCACCGATCATCTTCGTAGACTGTATAAAATCGATGCGTTAGTCGAGTAAAAAAAATAATAATTGGGAACAAGAAACAGGAAGCAACTTGTAATATTCAACTCACTCGACTAGTAAACACAGGACAGCGAACTACAGTTGACTTGGGTTATCGGTTACCGGATTGGTTCTTCGTGAATTACTTCATTTTGAGAAGTGCACAAATTCATTCACAGTTCAATAGGTTCATGGATACTGATATCTAGGATCACTGTAGCTTAATGAATTACCATCTCAATAATTTTACGATTTGGAGAAACAGAATAAACACGAAATTGAAACCACAGTGACTTATGACGAGTCTCTCCAACTGGCTGATGTGATGGGCGTATTCAATAATCATTCACCTCCGATGCAAGGTTGCCAAGTTTGATGTGACTTCAGGAAAGATTGAATGAAGATGTGAGAATCACAAGGGACCTTATTTCAGAGCAAACTTCACAACGTAAAGATCTTTCTAATAATCTCACATTCAAATGTGCATTCATGACGTAATTTATAATGCAGCCAATAAACGAACAAAGAAGCAAAGTCTACATTTTCATGTATATCTTGGTTGGAGCGCTCGTGTCGCAAGAAGTTCGGTCCGTGACTTTCAAAAGTGGACACTATTCAACGAAGGGGAACCAACCAACATTTGTAAACAAAATGAGTTATTAGTATCGTTGAGAAGAGCGTAAAAAGTAGAATTTTTCAAAATTAAGCCCCCAATTCAAAAATACGTACTCACGTTGAAAAAAAGCTTATCAGTAAATACTATGTCACATAGTTTCTACATGGCTCTTGAACTTCGAATCACGTGTTCTCAAAAAGCGGATTTTGCTAATTGGTTCCCTTTTGTAGAATAGCGTCCAAGTGAAGGTGCTTTCTCACTCGTGAGCACGCGCGCACTTGACAAAAAACTGAAAAAATAGTTGTGATCTCGTGATGTATTGTTTTTTATATGAATTTATTGAATTCCTTTCCTTAAGGCTTAAGGTACCTCGGGAGGCAGTAGCGTATCAAATCATGGGGGGGGGACTTTTGATTTTGAGGGTATTCCTTTAAATTAAAAAAAAAAAAAGGTTTCATATTTTTTTAGAGCTTTTTTGGCCATGGGGGGGGAGGGTTGCTTGAACCCAGACCCCCCCCCCCAAATACGCCACTGTCGCGAGGTATTTTATTTTATGTTACAAACGGACGGTTTTTGGTTGAAAAGGAGTTGCCACATATTATAAGGTGACTTTTGTAATACCAGTCCATCCTTAAGGTAGCTGCTAGCTGATGACCTTAAGGTAGGTTTTGTAATACGGCCCTCATAAGATTCTTTTTCTTACAATTTGAAATTCTAAAGCCAATGAACAACAAATAATTCTGCCCTACTAATTTATTGAAAGTGACTATTTGCGACTATACGACATTTAAGATAGTCTGAGACTAGGACTTCAACCCATGTTTGCGTTAGGTCCATGGGAAGATTTGTTATAACTTATAACTACTATAACTAGAGAAGATTAGCAACAATTCATCGATTCACCTCATAAAAGAAAGTAATGGGGAAATTATATTTTTGCAGTAGAGGGCTCTTTTTTTTCTTTCTTTTAACGGTAGCCAACTGAATGTGTTATGTCGTAAGAACAGTCCCGTAGAGAGAAAAAGGGGGGCCCGGGGGAATTGCTACGGGCCCCCTCTCCTTCCAGTTCAGTTTGTTCTTTTGTAAGATGGGAAAAAATTATAAGCTTCGGGATAAGAGGTTTAAGGAGGAGTGATTGCTGATTTGATGTACAGTATGATTGAAATGCAGGCCTTTTAAAAATATCGGGCCTCCTTGAAAGTCCGGGCCCGGGGTATCCCCCTTCCCCCTCCCTCTCGACAGGGTTGCGTAAAAATCATGGAAAAATATGTTGGGGCATCAATTATGAGTAAATATCGAAAGAAGCGATCTATGTGATTAGCACTTCAGGGATGTCATTGATGTCTTTGCGCCTTGCTGAAAGAGCCATATCCTTCTAAAGCTTAAAAGAACCTTGGGTCCATCATTGGGTCTTGCAGCAGTTGGCAGTCAAAAACAAAAAATTGATATCTTTCTGAAAAAACTGCTAGTAATATGAAAACATTCGCGCTGAATTTTGAGTGGTCCTTCCGTCTTTCCTCCTTCAGAGTTCCGTTACTGGGTAGTTACACAGTCTAATGACAGAATCATCAAGCTTTAGGCGCACACCAACACACATACCTGTACAAACACCAAACTGTTTCTGAAATCGTGGATGCGCATTTGGGAGAATGCGGAAGTCTAAAAATCAGCCGTTAGCTTTATTTAGCCGAGGCAAATAAAATCATTTTTTTAGTTTTAACAGTAACCTGAAGTCGATCAGCTCAACATCCAGGGCCGACGCAAGGAGGAAGTACTTATGCAAGGAAAAGGGAATCATACCTGTCCCCCACTTAGGGAAATTCTCACTATTAATCGGAAAATTTGGCAGTCAGGCGGGAAAATTAAGCAAATTAAATAGTTGGTAACCTTTTCACTTTGTTTTTGTTTATCAACTGAAATTCTGAGCGTTAGAGTCGGAAAAATGTAGGACTCAGTTAGGATTTGCAAACTTCAGTCGAGATTGTTTGCTATCGCATTCCCCTAAGAACGTGGTCTTATAGCGTCAATAACCTTTTGTTAACATCCCTGCAAAAAAGATATGATAAATCCATATTAGTCATATTCACTGAAATCAGTTTTGACGTTAGTTTGATAGCAAGTCTGAAATTCTAGTAGAGTGGGGGGGGGGGTAGAACAAAATGTTATCCATAATACATAAATTACCATTTGAGTAATTATTCTGAAGGTATTATTTTGTTTCCAATAGCCATCATGTGTTGAAATAACGGCATGCGCTAATACCTATACCTGTTATAATACTTCTTTGTAAATGAAGCGCCCAGTAGTTCTTATTGAACCGAAAATGTTGACCATCTCTCTTAATTCAAACCATTCTCCTTAAATCCATTTAAAACACTGGGTTTTAGTAATCGGCAGTAGGTTTTAGAAAATTTCGAGGCTGATTACAAAATATTAAAAAAGGGGAGTGAATATAGCATGCAAAAATTATAGGTTTTGCTTGCAAATCAAGGACTAAAAGAAAAACCTAAACGCAAACATAATAAAATTTGCAGGAAATAAAAATATATTGAACGAAATCGAAATGGATGCGAACGCAATGTGGATAATTATTAAAATATTTTGAAAATAACTTGAGTATAGTAGCAATATAACTGAATCGACTATAAAATATTTAGGCGGTATACGTATACCTACAATTTGTTATTATGTCAGTAACGCCTTCTTCGCCTTTTGTGGCCTACCACTGGAACGGTCGTTGCTTCAAGTGGAGCATTAACTAGCTTCAACCAACTGAGCATTCCGAGGCAGTGCTTATGTTGATTCTCTTTCAAAAAAGTAGGGCAAGAACATTTGGATTCTGTCCGTTTACCTTTTGACTGTTATGCTCCAGATAGCATACCGATGTTCAGTGAAATTGTCAAACCTTTTCCAAGACATTTCCTTTTTTTGATGTTCGGCCAGAAGTCTTTGAGTCAGGCTCTTTTTCAGTCGGGAAGAAGCAACGAAGAATGACTTGCAGATAGGAAGAGTGTGTGGTTGCTCTCTAGTACTGTACAGTTCACCAACGCCCACTGATACGCCTTTGTCCACATCTTCAAGTTTATGGTTGGCGTTTCAGCAAATTCTTCATAATTAGGACACACTGGATTACGACACCGAGACCAGTTCTGCAGTAAATGAACAATACTATCTCATAAATTGTCTGACTGGTAGTCTTTCGTGTAGCATCTGGCTTCTCTTGAGCCAAGCATTGGTTCCTTCAACCCCATTATTCGTGCTAGGAAAGCCTTCAGCTGCCTCTAATGTAAATACCATGATTCATATACAATACATGTCGAAACTGGATGTAGCTCGAGTACTTAACAATTTTTCGACATTCGATTTCGTTCCATATTTCGTGCAGACATAATCATGTTTGCGTTTCTTCTTCATTTTTTCTTGTAAGGCCGCGATTTCGTGCAAAATCCTTTTTTTATTTTTGCGTGCTGATAAATGCATGCCTTAAAAAAAAAGTACAATCGCATATAAGACATTGTCTCGATTGTTTAATGTAACAGGACAGTAGTAGATATAGTTACCCACATCTCGCTATCAGGTTATCGTTTGTTCCGCTTTACATTCGGCGAATGCTATCGATGGTCTCTCTGAGATGATTTCCCAAATTAGCACGAGAATCGAACTGATGATAGCGACGCTGATGAGACCCGCAGCTATGATTGCAAATCTACTCTCTGAACACAGAAGGAGAAATCATCCATGAACTTACATTTAGATGTTAAAACTGGTAATGAGAGTATCTCTAAAAACGCTGATGTCAAGGTACCTTGTCATTAGTTACCTATAGGTACCTAAATACCTACTTGTTTCCCGCTAAGTCTTCAGCCACTCGTGTAACACGTGTCAACATAAATGCTGTACTGTGTATAATGCCAATAAAAGGTAAAAGAGAGACCAGTCAGACATGATCGTGAAAACGTTCTAATTATTGACATCTACTTCACATTTTTTCTAGTAGAAAGAGTCTACACAAAATTCATACAGAGACATGAAGGTTGAAAAGAAGTAGACGCGTATTTTTACTCAATGTCCACGCAGCATTCGAAGGACACATTTATACCAACACCATCTCAACTGAGCACATGGACATATCCACCCAATGTCAATAAGTCAATATTCCAAATGCAAATTCATGTCTGCATGTCTCACTGCACACTTTCAAAAACCTTTATAGGTATTATTCTGTGGAAAACTATTTCATTGAATAATTTCTGTCTACCTACGGTACCACGCATCTAAACTAACAATAATATGTAAAATTTAGTAAATTTTTCATCTAATAAAAAAAGAAAAAGGAAACAAGTTGTCCATATTTTTGTTAATTTCAGTGTTCATGCGTGGGCGGTGTTCCACGAGCAATGTAAAATACATTGAGCTTATAGAGTTTCACCAGTCTAGTAATATACAGCTGGAGATTTAGAAGATACAAATAAATATAGACATAATATCTAGGTTAGAGTTCTACAATATGCAGCTCAGTTGAATAGTTTTGGTAATTAAGAAATCTTTTTGCAGTTAGTAACTTACCAAGAATAAAAACGTGATACGGGCATTGCGTATATTTCTTTTCGCCATAACGTTATGGTTCAAATCGTATTTAAATGTAAACTCGCAACCTTGAATATCGTAAAACGAGCACATAACATCCCCATCGTTCACTAAAAATACAAAAATTCGATACCTATATAATGTCAAAGAGAGTGCCCGAGAGTATTTGTCGAAGTATAATCGAAATGCCTGAATGGTCCTACCATCAAAAGAATCTTTCACGTCCACGTGCATGCATTTTTCATCGCACTCGATTTTAGTCAGCGTCCCCCTCTGATAGACTTGACAATGAACGCAGGGTTTCATTTTCTCGCATGTAGCAAGACAGTTCTGCAATTATAGAAAAACAGTGCAACTAAGTACAGGTACAGCATACCCGAACGGGTTTGTGTACGCAATTCCGCCTGGACATATCGAGGCGCTAGAAATGCGCCAGACGCCAGTTCCAGCAAGGGGGGCCAGAAGTACACTCGATTTTCGATATGAACTGTCCGGACTGAGTTGTGCTTCACGAAGGCGCCAACGCCATAGCTGATTCCAGCGGATTCCAACGTGTACAACATATACATAATGGTCTCAGAGGACAGACAGGCCTCCAGTATTTCAAACGAAAAGGAAACTTACCGGAAACTTTTCGCAGAACTTGCCGCAGTAAATACCAGGCTGGTCGCAAACGCATGTATTGCATTGGCACATCCCGCGACCAGAACAATTTCGGTGTCATTTCCAATAACGCAGTTCGATGTACTGTCTTCGCAGCTGGAATCTTCACCGATCCAACACGGCTCGGGTGAATTTCTTCCTTGGTGGCTCGACTCAACTACCTCCGTTCCTGGACGGTATAAATGTTTGACAGGGCATTGTTTTGCCCTCCTTTCATCCAAACATCGATTATTATACTGCAACCGAAAGGGGAAGTGCTCAGTGTCAGTCGCTGATCAGGATCTAGAAATCAGTGGATTGACCACCAGAATGATAAACCTAATGTGTAATAACATAGGTACCCAGTACTCACCGGAACATTGCACCAAACACAACCTGTAAATTCTGTGATGCAGACTGTGAAATTTCCCGTAGACGAGCAATTCGAATGCTTCGACTGCCTTGAAGTTGAGTATTTTGGATTCTTCAACCGCACTGAAGTTACTATGTAAGGTAGTGTTACCATAATAACAAGCATCAAAAATTCTTTGGAGTTCATTATTTACATACGTATAAAATCAGAAAAAATTTATCTTCAGTTATCTACACACTTAATTTATATCTCCATTAATTTTTGAAACTCTTCAATTGGTACCCATCAAACGATATTTAAAAATAGAACATTTCATGGTATTTAAATCAATCAGTTATAACCTTTTACTGGGGCAAATGTTCTATAGGTATCTAAAGAATAAAGGTTATTAATTATCTACGCATCCATATACGCCGAAAGAAATTGTATGCTTCTTATCAAACTTCAGAGAGATATAAAATCAGCTAATCATATGAACGAATCCCTCGTCTTAACCTGCGGCGGTGTTGGATTTTGCGGATCCTTATGACGAACATCGCACGCGAAACTTTTTTTTAGGTAGGTACCTAACGAAAAAGTGGGCATAAATGGGGAGTGAAGCTCTACCTCCCCCTCAGTGCCGTATCCAGGAATATGGCGGGGGGGGGGGGGTTGACCTAACATATGGAGTTTCTAATGTTTCTGAGACCCGTATTTTCCTGAATTTTTAAGCGCACCTGCTCCCCCTCCCCCTATATTTGGCAATAAAATTTTCGAATTTTGTTGCATGAGTACCAAAACGGAACAAGAAAAAGTTTCCTAAACTTTGAGGATGGCCCCAACAAGAATTTTGTACTTATTTTCGCATAAAAGTAAAGGGACCTACCTATAGGTACAACAGTTTTTGAATATGATACTAACCAGATAAAGATTTCGAGAAAAAAGTGCCATTGGTGGACATTGTGACATAAAATTGAGAATCGGTACATTCTTTGGCACCTATCTTTTAGAGGAATAATTACATACCACACTGAAATAATAGTAATTAAATGATTAAATAAGTAAGTGAATAAGTAAAGTGAGCGATTCTTGACGAGTATGCGA
The DNA here is from genome assembly GCA_031841125.1 of Acanthococcus lagerstroemiae. Lineage (NCBI taxonomy): Eukaryota > Metazoa > Arthropoda > Insecta > Hemiptera > Eriococcidae > Acanthococcus > Acanthococcus lagerstroemiae. Next base: position 51,660,563 of record CM063112.1, on the reverse strand, counting down.
TAACTGCGTAGCGAGGCGAAATTTGCGTCATGAGAAGGAAAGCCGATTTGAAGTAAACATAGTAAGTCATAATCGCTTTACCAAAAAAGTATTAACTGTTGACGATAAATGTTACGAAACTATTTATATTAAGATAGATGTATCAGTGCGCGGTAACTGAACCACAGATTAGTCCATTCCCAACTTTAGATAAGCAATGCCTAATTAACATTGAGGGTTCATATAGAAGGAACTTAAAAGTTGTACACTAGTGAATTCCGCGGTACCACCACGAATATGTTTACAAAAAGTTGTCCAATGATCTGAATATTATCGCACGGTTGAGCATTATTGCATAATTTGTCAGCTAGGTATCTGAATTCGTTCGATAAGGATCAACTTTCTATGTGTATTTTCCACTCTGGTATAAAACGCATTCTTACGATCAGATGTACAAAAAATGTTGAAAATGTTCGTTCTCTGGTGCATCTAATTAGTAAAACAGGTTCGAAAACATTTGATATAAAAAACTAGTCTTGAAATCGGCTTCGAAAAGACTAATATTAATTTAGAATTAATAAACCAGGTGATAAGTAAGGAGCGATCTATGAATTCCGCGATCATCTAAGGGGAGACTAGTTCAAAGATTATCTTTGATTACAAGGGTGGGCGAGTCTAAAGACTGAGCTAAAACACGTACGGGCCCTAAGATATTTATTACTAAATCGTCTAAAACAGTCCTAAATAATGCCTCTTTATGCAATTAAACTTCTGAGTTGGAATATTACCTTAAGCCTTCAGTTTGTTAAAAATCAATAAATAAAATACCCACACGTTTTGGTAGGAGCTCAGAAGTAAATTTTAAAGACGAATTTGAGAGCATTATCATATAGGTCAAAACCTCACAGACAACCCAGGGCTGTAACCAGCGTTTTGTATCAAAAGTAGGAAACAAAACTGTTGGACAGGGGAATTTCACTGAGGGAGAAGAAACGATAAATAATTTTTCCTATAGGGCAGCAAAGTGTTGTCTCTATTTACATCCCCTGGTTGCGGCTCTGGAAGTAGGTACTTCAGCCAAATACAACCCCAACAATAAAAGATATTTGTATTTCAATAAATTTTCCACGTTACATACTCGTAGTATTACGGAGAAATTTTGAAATGAAAACATGATTTTAGCTACATCTCTTGATACACAGTCGATACAATAATCCAAAATTCGTCCCTTTCTAGACACGACATTACAATTGAATCTGACACAGAATTCGATTTAAAAAATCGAGATAACTTGCAGACATTGATTGTTGTATGGAATTCTACATCAAAGTTGATACACAATTCGATTTAGAAATCGATGTTGACACAGTTTAACTCAACCTCTGTATCGAATTTCGCATCAGTTTCAGTCACAATATTGTGTCAAAAAAGTGACGGGTTTGACGGGTTCACATTCCTTTGAGGGAAACAAAAATCTAAAATTAACGAAAAAAGTTTGAAATAAGATCGACTTGTCGTGTCTACCTACATTGAAACAAACTTTTAGAACAAAAGTTCATTAAAATATTACCATTAATTAAATGCGTGTCAAGTATTCTTATCCAATTAGTAACATTTTGCGTAGGAATATAACATTAATCAACTCTTTTGTGGACATTTAAAATTCGTCAATCCGTCACTTTCTGGCCACAGCATTGCGATTGAATATTTGACACAGAATTCGATACAAAAGTCAAGATGACTTGCAAACATCGATTTTTGTATGGAATTCTACATCAAAGTTGATACACCATTCGATCCATAAATTGATGTTGACACGGCATAACTCGACTTTTGCATCGAATTTCGCATCAAATTCAATCACAATGTTTTGTCTAAAAACTGACAGACAGGTTTAGCGTGTTGACATTTGTTTGAGGGAAACAACAATCTCAAATAAACAAAAAAAAACTTGACATAAGCTCGACTTGTCGTCTCTACCTACCTTGAAACAAACTTTCAGAACAAAAATAATGACTATAACAAGAGTTTATTAAAAATATATCACAATTAATTAAATGCAAATCAAATATTCTTATCACATTAGTAATATTTTGCGGAAGAATATATACTCTGCTTTCACGAAATAAAGGAATGCATTTCTATCAAAACAAATGGCACCACCTTAAAATAAACTCAAAATAAAAATAAATAAAAATATAGACAAACTACAGTGTCCATGTTGGAGTGTGAGTGAACTTGGTACCTAATATTCTGTATGTAAGGAGTGCCAATCAGGGGCGGCAACCTAGATTTTTCCCATGTGTACCATAACAAAAAAAATTCAAGTTCACTAATGAATAAAAAATATTAATTTAATAGTTTTTTTTTTTTTTTTTTTTATCTTATGTGTAGCAAAATCTTTCCATGTGTAGCATCTGCTACATATGCTACACAGAAGTTGCCGCCCCTGGTGCCAATTCACAATTTCTTCTTCTGTAGTCCAGAGCGGTACTCCACTGAAGATGGCGTAACAGCTGGAGGCGCTCTGAACTACAGAAGAAGAAATTGTGAATTGGGACGCCTAACACACAGAATATAGACAAACCAAATCCGTCACTCTTTCAACAGAACATATTAACCAAATTTGAAAAGTGAGTCGAGTTACTGTATATTCACATTGACTTCGAGATCAAATTGGGCATCGATTTTTATGTAGAATTCTATATCTACACGCAAGTCTATGTTGGCACGGTAACTCAACTTTTGTATTGAATTCTCTAATAGATTTAACCACAACGTCATGTTGGGGGAAACGACGTATGTATTTTAAATGTCTACAAAGCAGTCGAGCTTTGCATCGACTGCGTTTCAAGGGTTGATTAGTTTTTCTCGCACAATCAATAACAATATTGACTCGCTTGTCTACACTCAAAAACTGTAATTTCTTTAATACGACAATGAGGTCAAATTTATCATTTGATAAAAAAAAAACTTAGTTACCATGCAGTAATCAACTTTTGGATAGAATTCTACATAGACTTGTAGATCAAATTTTGCATTGAATTTTATATCAAATTCAATGACTACATTGTGTCAAAAAGTGATAGATTTTACAAGTTCACATTTGTTTTGAGAATTTGTCGATTGCTGTTACCGCTTTTGACAAAAGTCTCAAAGGTATTAACCTAGTATTCAACAGGATATACAGTTGCAGAATAGACGCAAGCACTGAGATTTAATTTTTCACACCTTCCTTTGACGCACGGTCAATACCAAAATCGATTCATCAGACAACATTAAAAACCCGTTACTTTTTCAACACGATACTGACATTCTTACCATGTTGATATCGACTTTTAGGTAGAATCCTACATCAAAAAGAATGTAAAATTTGTTCTTCAAGTCAACCAACGTCGTAACTCCACTTATGTATCAAAGTCTATATCAAATTCGTGTCAAAAAAGTAATGAATTTTACAGTTTTTTATTCCGAGGGTTTGGTGATTGTTGCTATTGCAACTGACTAGAATCTCAAAAGTGTTAACCCGCCCGATGCGCAAAATCCCACCAGTTACCCTGGTAACTAAAGGGGAACAAGGGTAATCTAAGGGTGACAATGGGTAACTTTTCAACCGCGGGTAACTATAATTTCGCAGTATCCCGCCAGTTACCCAGGTAACTAAGGGGAACAAGGGTAATCTGAGGGTAACCTAGGATAACAAATGTGTAACCTTTCCGCAGGTAACTGGGTAACTAGAGGGTAACTAATTGCGCATCGAGCAGTACTACATGAATAATCTAATATGATAAAGAAGTGAAGGCACCAGTTCGCAATAGTTCCAATTGCAACTTTCAGAAATACGAAAAACCAAACCTTTGCTTACAAATCTAATTTTTCTCTGATAACTATCATCAACTATCCTCTGCAAAAAATTACCTCCCACCCACGTAGGTACCTTCAAATAGGGTATTTTGGAACAGCCGGGTAATTCAAGACGTTCCAGCAGACATGCATACAAGCCCCCTTACTTGCCTACTTAAGCTAATCCCTGACGTTCTCCTTTCACTATAGGTAAGTGCAGTGAACGGTCAAAATGCTTGAATACTGTGCGTGCAAGACTGTTGGTGCGTTCTAGGATACATCACTGTTTCAAGAAATGCCATTAGTTGACGATATGTAGGTAGCCTTAATGAGACCCTTGTCACTTGATAAAGAGTGGGGTCTCCTAACATTTGAGACGTTTAAACGCATACTCAGGCCTAAGGTTTCCAAAAGCTGTTTTCACTATTGTGAACTGGTTCCTGTAGATTCTGGCAACTGGTGCTTGACTATTTCCACTTTTTTCTCTCTCTTGTACTTTAAACGCCATTATATGGATACACTAGGTTGTAAAAAGTGGCCGAATAGGCATAAATTTGAAAACCAGACATAATTCCCTACCATTTCGCACATTTAAATGTACTCAAAAGTAATATTTAGTACATTAAAACTTTCTCTTAATATGGGAAACCCTTAATATATCACAAACTGGCAACTTCAGCCTATTTCATTTGCAGTGGCAGAGGGGCAATGCTGTTCTCCAATGGCTATCATGTACACCGAACCACAAAAATGGAGGTACGCGATGGAATAACTAGTCACAATCCTTCATGCCGTACCGAGGGTTCTTGAAAATGGATTTCGGGTCTTTGTAAATTGCGACTTTTTCTCCCTTGAAAATCTTACTTTATCCCGCCGCCCCTCGCCTTTGCGAAAATCCTTGCTATGCTACTGCCCACTCCTCTTTCAAACCAGCAGAATGTAAAACTGAAGCTTAGAGAGGAAAGTTCGACTCGAGCACTTCGATTTGGTTTGTCTCGACTTCGGCCATCTTAGCTACTACAATCGATGAGAGTCTCAAAATTATCCAACCTGGTACTGTAATCTAATATTGTTTAATTCGCAATGACAGATTAATGCTGTTCTCCAGTGTCTATACCGTTGCGGAAGGAACACACATAAATCGGGCTACAGGAACGGAGGTACGCCACAAAACTGATTTCTATGTTTCACAGTATGTAGGGTTTTTGAACGTGGAAGTTGCCTCTTTGTAAATTGGATTCTGACCCTGGAAACAGAGAGGAAAAGAAAGAGAGCACTCATGTCGAATACACGTCAATGGGGGTTCAAAGAAACAAAATTTACCTCGCCCCACTTGGCCATCAGTCGATCTTTTTCGAATTGGGCACACTCTCGACGATCTTGCGTCACCGTGTAGAACTTCCAGATCGATAAGATGGCGAGACCAACAAACACGATACTGCAGGTGACCCACAACAGGGCACCTGAAAATCAACGAGGAAATTTAAGAATGCTAATCAACTGCGGCAATATACACATTCTTTGCTGACAACCGAGAAGCTAAGTACAAATAAACTGGTTTTCAAAAGAACCCTCGCGATATAATTTCAATCTGTAGTGAAATCCCTGGAAGAGATTCATTTCAACAATAAAACCTCGGCCCACTTTACACGAATTCTTCAATAGTCCAGCTTACTTTCGGGAGCGTTTTCCATCGGCGTCAATTACTTACTCAGAATGTTAGGCGGAGACGGACACTCTTTATTCTTCTGTGCCGTCACTCTCGTCATCACCCCGTCAGGTACGTATGTGAATGTAAACTTGCATTTTTGATCGTCGTAAAACGGGCAAATATTAATACCCTGTTCGGCCGCTGCAAAAATATGGAACATGGTTATTACTCGAAATCAGAACGAAATCAATACTGTAGGGAGCGGACAAGCACTTTGAATATCACCTGCTGCTACGGAATCTCGAACCTCGATGGCGGTTGTATTCGTACATTTGCTGCAATCTTCAACTGCATTCAACCTGCTCGTGTTATAGACTTTACATTCGACGCAGTCTCTCAACTCCTTGCATTTGTCAGAGCAGGTCTAGCGGAGATATAAAAAAAACAATAACGCCATGTTAATAAGAAAATACTGGCTGTCTCGCTGTATGGCCGAATGGTAACGTGCAATTCTTGCATATCCGGTTCGGGTTTCACCAATGCCGGAAAGTTAGTGATATTTGAATACCACCACTAACATCTTATAGTGAAGACAGCTACTACAGTATCAATCGAGGAGGAAACATAGCGCGTCCTGTAACTCCCGCTAGTTCAAACGAACAAGGCATTACATCGCAGGGTGTGTTACCACTATCCATTGAAATCCTTCTAAAAAAAAACTAAAAATTATGCAAGCGAAAGAATTTTCAGCATTAATTTTCCTACAAGCCCCCAGCCACTCCAGGTCAGGTCGGCTCTGTAAGCGCATGATCGAGACCTTCGCGGCAGAACAAACCAACAGAACGAGGAGTCCGATAGGAAAGGAATTTTTTGGAGATTATCGTATGTAGGTCATGATGTTGTGCGGTAAAGGTGGCGATATAGTCAGTTTTTCGATATCAGCGGCAACCCCTCGGTCTGGGAGCATTGGAAGACGCGAACAATGTTGTGCATGTTTGGGGGAAGGGATATAGACTGCAAACATGCCGACCAAGATCGTTAATTTTGGCTGGTTCACACGATCCTATAGTGGATAGAAGCGAGTTGCGAAGCTGACAAGCGCCGCTGTATGGTCGTAGCGTTTTTGTGTTCAAACGGAGCTAGCAAATTTTCGTACTTTCTGATAATAGCTCTGCTGATAAGTAAACTTCCACGATAAAATTATTCCAATTAGCGCAGTTCGCTTGTCTTGGTGTTCACACGACGCTAATCTATAGTTTTTACTAGCTCACTAGCATAAAAGTTGAAAGTCGCTCAACTTGTATGCTAGTATACTAAGCTAGTATACTTTTACTATCTTCTCTGTTTACACGAAGCAAATTCTCTCGTACGGCAACTCGCAGCTAGCTATTAGTATCTGCCGACTACTGTTTCCCGCGCTACGTCTTGTGAGGCGCAATCTATGGTATCGACTCGCACTTTCGGCGCAATCGCTTCTCGAGATTCCGATCAATCACTTGGTGTACAACTACTCGATCTCCTCCACTCTCTCAATTTCTTACTTACCGGACACTTCTCGCAGAACTTGCCGAAGTAACCGCCAATCTGGTTGCACACGCATTTATTACACTTGCACGTTCCGTGACCAGAACAAATTTCGCTGTCGTTTCCAGCGATACAGTTCGACGTGCTCTTTTCGCAGCTGCAGTCTTCGCCGATCCAGTCCGACTTGCAGTGACACTTACCACACACGCAATCGCCGTGCCCGGAGCACAGATTACCTCCGACACGAGGACAGGTGAAGTTATCGCACTGGCAGAAGGTGTCCCAGTATCCCTGTTCGAGAAAATCGCATGGTAATTATACCGCGGCAAAACAGCGACATCACTATTTGGGCCGAGCTATCACCACACATACTTCGGTCGAGTTGCAGTGACACTTGTTGCATTTGCAGACGCCGTGGTCGGAACAAATGGGAGCGGCGCTGTTCTGGCGGCACTTGTCAGTCTTGTCGGCCTCATCGCCGGTGCAGTTACAGTCTTCACCTGAGTACCCGTTAATGCATTCGCAAAGACCGCACACCAAGTTACCGTGGTACGAGCACCTAGGTGATTTTTGTTCGTATTTCTGCTACAGAAACGCACTTAATTAGCAACTCACGCATTTTATGTAGGTATCGACAAAACGAAATAAAATTACAAACGAAGAAGAAAAGCTAAACCATAACGTACGTTCGAAGCTGAGCAATCACAGTCACACAGCAGCCTCACATTCACTCGCATAGACTCGTTGACGCCCGCCAGTTGGATAGAGAAGGAGTGTTCCCAGTCTTTCCGATCAGGAGGACAATGCAGCAGCTCGAGCTCGACAACGAAGTCGACCTTTTTGCCCACTTCCAGTCCATCGCATGCATTGGTCTCTATGGGTGGACCGGTGAGGTTCAAGCACTTTGTGAAGTATTTCACTCGAAGAAAGTCCCCGAGATCCTCTTCGCGCATCCGAATAGAAGAGGAAATTCTCTACAACATTTAAATGAGTAAAGTTAACCGCGTGAGTACCTAGTACCGGCCTCGAAGAACGAAGCAATGGACAGACGATGACCATGTACTTTGTATTGTTCGGTAACATTCTGGACCACGTTACTGGGGTTGTCTTTCAACGTGACGCTGGACGCGTCTTTTATGTTTTTTGCGAGGAGCTCGTACAGTTTGGTTTGGTCTTCTGTGACAGCTAAAATCAAATTGATCCCTTTCTCCTTGACTTTCTGGCTGATCTGCAATGATCGAGTTGATCGGGCATAGTATAATACAGTCTTCCATTGGAGGGTTGCTGCGAATATTGATTGAAACGAGAGTGATTCTCAATTGGACGCTATTCAGCGAAAGGGAACCAACTAGCAAAATCCGCTTTTTGTGAACATGTGATTCGAAAATCAAGAGCCATGTAGAAACTTTATGACATAGCGTTTACTGATAAGCTTTTTTCAACGTGAGTACACATTTTTGAATCGGAGGTCCAATCTTGAAAAATTCTACTTTTTATACGCTCTTTCCAACGATACTAATGACTCATTTTGTTTACAAAAAATGTTGGTTGGCTCCCTTTCGTTGATTAGCGTCCAGTTGGTATCTATATGCATACTGCGCTGAATTGACGCGACATTCGAGAATTACCTGTGACACTGATGGATAATCCATTTGCGTGGATTTCGTGTACATTCCGACATCGTCTAAATGGCAACATTCGTCATTCGGTTTGAGGATGCTGGCCAGCTGCGAACAATCGACAGCATTACGCATGGCAATGGTGGTATCAATAAATACGATACCTGTATGTAAATATTAATCGCTCAAACTAACTTTTCCATCACCGGCGATATGGAAAGGTTTATCGGTTGATAATACCAGTAGTTTATGAGCTTCTTCTCGCCATTCTATCCGAGAACACACAATGGTCTGCATGATGGCATCTAAACCACTTCCGAGATTGTCCAATTTATCCGAATAATTATTATATGAATCGACTGCATCCAATTGACCCTGTCATTGATTTGAAATGCAGTATTATAGTTCTGTAGTTGTCTATGTATACATACACTGTAAAACTAGAGATATCTAAAGTGGTAGGTTCACCCTACACATTACGCCAGTACACAGGAGGAGATACAGTAGAATTTTAGAATTTATCGGGGGTTTGGAGGGGGAGGAGATGAAAGTTGCCTATCCTCAGCGTTCCAGCGATTCATTCTGAAACTGATTCTTTGATAAAGTACCGCACCTATTCACTGAAATTATATTTTAACATAAACGTTTTCGAAAGTAATGCCATATAGGGACGTAACGAAAAGTTTTCTTCGGGGGGAGGGGGAGGGGGTTGTGAAAGTCCCACCTGACTCAACTCAAAATTCCGAGTGTCAAAATTTTCTTGTATTGACTGCAAAAAAAAATCTTTTGATTGTTGGATTTTCCCAACTTTTATGCCATCTATTTAAATTTTTCAACTCCAGTGGAGACTTCCGTGTTCCCCTTATTTTCGTCCCCGAAAAGGTACATTTTCTTGCCCCCTCCCTCATCGGTGTATCCCTGATGCCATATCATCAGTACAGCAACTGACGATGACATATAACAACTGACAATATTTTCATCAAAATACGACTTTAATGGTGGACAAATGTGGTATTTTATCAAAGAATTAACTTAAACTTTGTAATGTAGTTTATCAAGTTTGAACGAAGATGTGACCGGCTCTGAAGAAAGGTCTATAGTGTGCAAAATGCGTTTTCGAGAAAAACGCGTTTAAAGTAGGCAACACTGGCTACAACACCTCTACAAAGTACAAACCTCGGTGACGCTGTAGGCCGAACGCTACTCGATGCGCAAAATCCCACCAGTTACTCGGGTAACTATAAGGGAACAAGGGTAATCTGAGGGTAAAACTGATGGTAACAAATGGGTAACTTTTCCGCCGCGGGTAACTAGAGGGTAACTAATTGCGTATAGTATCCCGCCAGTTACCCGGGTAACTAAAGGGGAACAAGGGTAATCTGAGGGTAACCCGAGAGTATAAATGAGTAACTTTTCCGCGGGTAGCTGGGTAACTAGAGAGTGTCTGATATATGGGAACAATGTTGCCAGTGTTGCCTAACCTTAAACGCATTTTTCTCGAAAACGTATTTTGCACTCTCGAAAACGCGTTTTGGACACTGTAGACCTTTCTTCGGAGCCAATCACGAATCACATATGTTGGCGTTTGAGTGTCAAAACCGTCACTGCATGAAATAACTGAATAAAATTAGTTGATGTATAGAATGCCTAGGTGAAGTGCGAGCAAATTCAAAAACTAAAGGGGAATATATAATAGCACAGGAAAGTAAAAAATTTGCACAGGAATAAAGTACACAGGAAAATAATTAGAAATCCCGCACATTTAAAATGAAAATCACAAGATCCGTCACACAGCATTTATAGGTGTATGAACGAGATTTTTTTTCACAGGAGGGGAGGATGTGATTGAGGCAGGAGTTCGTGATTGAGGAGGGGGTTGAGATGGGGGATTTGATGGGGTAAGGGGGGGGGTCATAGTGAGTGAGGCCCGGAATATCTGCAAATTCTTGGTGGAGAAGGAGGTTGTGGTTGGGAAGGGAATTTATGGTTAGAGAGGGGGTCTTATTGGGAATGGGGATAGTGAGGGAAAGCTTCGTTGTGAGGGTTGTGTTGGACGAAAGGACTCGTGCGGGAGAAGAGGCATGGTGTGGGGAAGAAGGTACGTGTTGGAGCTGGAGGCTCGGAAGGAGAGGTCTCGTGATGAAGGAGGATGCCCAATGTGGGGGAGAGGGCTGAGGGTGGTGATTAGTGTCTTCTCCATTTCAGATTCCTATTCGAAAATGATAAGGAATGGCAGCGTTTTCGCCTCCTCTTTTACCAATGCACCTTCAGGAGAAAAAAAAACCTACCGACGATCCGAGACTTCTAAGAGATCTAACCTACTCAGCCTGCCCTAAAATATCAACTTAAGGGATTTAGTCCATATAATGCTAAATTTTTCATTTGTCATAAACATTAAATTCCTGACAATTCATGGACGTTTTAAATATGGTTCGTGATTCTTTTTTTTTCTCGGGATTATTTGTCTTTCTACAGTTCATTTGTCACTTTTCCTGTTCATGTTCTTTTTTTACCGGGAAATATTTATTTTCGTGTGGTATATAAATTTCTCCTGTGGAAAGAGTTTATTGTTCCTGTGAATTTAATTTTTCATTCCTGTGGTGATAAATGCATGCCAATTCTTTTTCCATCCAATCTTCCTTCTAGCAGCAGTGATATTATTCCTGGGTGCCTCAAATTATGCCCTATTAGTTTATCTCTCCTTCTCTTCAGACAATTCCAAATATCCATTTTACTTCCTATTCTGTTAAGTACTTCCTCATTTCTTACCTTATCCGTCCATTTGATACTAAAAGTATCCGTCTCTAGCACCACATCTCAAAAGCTTCGTTCCTTCTTTTCTCTGGTTTTCCTATATGGTCCGAGTTTAACATCCATACAACACTACTCTGCAAACATATGTTTTCAAGAACACTTTTTTGATTTCCTGACTTATTTTTGATTTGAAAAGATTACTTTTTTGATAAAATGCTAATTTGGCTTGTGCTATTCTACTGCTAATTCCCCCTTTTACTCATTCAATCTTTTGTTATTTTACTCCTTAAATAGCAAAATTCGCTTACTTGATCAATTCTTTCCTGGACAATATTCATATTTAAGCCATCATGTTCACATCGATTAAGTACATAACATTACGTTAGTTTTATTTTTATATATTCTCATACGATATTCTATACATATTATACTCAAAATCTCCTCCATTCCATTTAAAATGTTTTCCAAATCAGTACTTCTTTCAGCTAATAACACATAATTAGTATCATCTGCAAACCTGAGCATCCTCGCTCTCCATGTGTATGTAGTGACGCCTACTTCAAATTTTTCTTTTATTTCTTTTATGGCCCACTCTATGTACGGATTAAATAATACTGGAGATAAAGAGCACCCTTGCCTTTACCCCTTTTTCTATATTAGCCACTCCTTTCACCCAGTCTTTCTTAATATAGCTTCCTGTCCCTTATATAAGTTTAATAACTTGCCATTCTTTAAATTTTATTCTTATCTTTTTTAGAATCAAACATTTTATCCCACTTAACATTGTCAAAAGCTTTTTCAGTATCAACGAATGCTATATATGTATCCTGCCCCCTTTTTGAGTCTCCCATCTACAATTAATCTCAACGCTAACACTGCTTCCCTAATACCTCTACTTGTTCTAAATCCAAACTGATCATCTCCTAATTCTGCATCTATTCCATTCTCAATTCTCTTGTAGATTATCCTAGTTAATACTTTTGACGCATGCGAAAGAAGACTAATTTTTCGATAATTTTCACACCTATCTGCTCTAGCTATTTTTGGTATAGTTACCACTGGGGTACAAACCTGCACTAGAGTGCGCTGCAAAACTACCTGTGCGGGTATTAGCCGAGAGGAAATGAATAGGTGATCATGTGTACTTTTGAATAGAAAAATTTCCATAATCACCCATTCAAACCACTGATAAAACAATCGTGCCAACATTTGCAACTCTAATTTATATCCCAATAGCACTATTTTTAAAATCCTCTGGCATTTCCCCTTTATCATAAACTAACTGCATTACCCGTCCTTCGGAGGGGAATTAAAGTATACTTAATGGAGTTCAAAGTGTTGGAATATAATTTGTTGATCTCTGTGATAATTAGAATTTAAATGTACCGAAATAGCATAAAAAGAAACACAAAAAAGAAAAAGCGTAGACTACACATGACAGTTATTAACTGTTGAATAAGAATATAGTTGAGATGTATGGTTTTCAGGCTGGATTAGACTCCAAGTTGTGCTTTTACACTCTTTATAAACTGTGACTTTTTATCCAACTTCCACAATGAAATCTTGCATGTCTGTTGTTTTCGACTGCAACGTTGCTCCGACTTCGACTCAAATTTCGACTCAGGCTAATTCCAGCCTTTTATATCTCGACTTCGATTCTCATTTCTGCTTCGTTACTTCAACTCTTTGACTCCAACTTCAGCTTCTTGTTCACCTGAGACTTCGACTTCCAGTTTTGGTTTCAACTTTTGAGTATCAGACTCTTGCGTTGATTTTCAAACTCATGACTTCCACTAATAGTTTTCTTCTCTAATATGGACTCTCGCCCACCCTCCTACTTTCCTTTAATCTGCCTTTGACTAATTAATAGTAAGGATTACAATCGCGACTTAGTCTACGATATAAATTTTGATTTTTTTTTCCATTCTAATCTTCATGCTGACTCGAATCTGGCTTATTTTACGCTGTCTGAAAGTAATTTTGACTACCACATTCACTTTTCACTTTGACTCTTACTCCAAATTCCACATAGAATTCTAATTTTAGTTCTGATTTCTTTTTGACTTTGACTTAATCTTATACTCGTGCTATCACTTTAATTTCAACTCGACTTCGACTCTGACTCGACCAAAACTCTTCCTTTCACTTCCGTTTCAACTCTAATTTTCAGTCTAATTTTTTATAAATTTTCTCATGCGTATTCATCTTTGACTTCACTTTCAATTTGTTTCTGACTCTAACTTTGATTTTCAATCTGATTTGGACGCTAAAATTCGACTTTAATCTTAACCGCCACTCCCCCTTCGATAAGCTAATCTACCTTCCCTATCGTTTGCCTTTTTCTTCATTCATCCATGGGCGCCCGCAGAATTTTTTGATGAGGTAGCAAGAGAAATAAACGCTGACGACCATAATTTAGCCCTGACTTTTGTATTTGAATTGAGATTAGTGAATAGTTACATGGGCATGAATCACTAGCTGATAACTGAAAAAACGAACATACGCAGTCCCTGTACACCGCAAAATGGTACGAAATGATGAAAATTTCGTTCATAATACAATCAATGATTTCGGGGGAAAAAACACGAGGGTTGCAATTTCGTTTCAAGTAGGTTTTAAGTTTCAAGTATAATATGTACCTTCTACCTTGTTCCTTGTTCTCAGCACCTTTAAAGATTTTAATTTTTTTTTAAATGTTAATAAACGTATTATTGAACGATTTAATTACCTGAATCACAAATCTCTCTATCTCTCTATATACTAAAAAAGGAAAATCCGCCACCGCCACCGCCGCCACCGCCGCCGCCGCCTCCGCGGGGAAAAAACGCACTGCGGGTTGCCTATCTAAAAACCGAAAAATTTCAGGGGCAGATCAGCTACTTTCAACGACATAATCTGTTCTAATATAAAAGATATCCAAGTTTTAAGACATAACTGACATAATAAGACATAAAAAAAGACATCTCTCTATCTCCCTCCCTCCTCTCCTGGAGAAGAACTCACTGCAGGTTGCCTACCTAAAAATTGGAAAAATGGCAGGGCAGATCAGCTACTTTCAAGGACATAATCTGTTCTAACATAAATCTCTATCTCTCTATCTCTATCTCTCTATCTCTCTATATACTAAAAAAGTAAAATCCGCCGCCGCCACCGCCGCCGCCGCCACCGCCTCCGGGGGAAAAAAAACGCACTGCAGGTTGCCTATCTAAAAATCCGAAAAATTGCAGGGGCAGATCAGCTACTTTCAAGGACATAATCTGTTCTAATATAAAAGATCTCCAAGTTTTAAGACATAACTAACATAATAAGACATAAAAAAAGACATCTCTCTATCTCTCTCTATCTCTCTATATACTAAAAAAGTAAAATCCGCCGCCACCACCTCCGCGGGAAAAAAACGCACTGCGGGTTGCCTATCTAAAAATCCGAAAAATTGCAGGGGCAGATCAGCTACTTTCAAGGACATTCTAATATAAAAGATCTCCAAGTTTTAAGACATAACCGACATAATAAGACATCTATCTATCTCTATATACTAAAAGGCGGCGGCGGCGCCTCCGCGGGAAAAAACGCACTGCGGGTTGCCTATCTAAAAATCCGAAAAATTGCAGGGGCAGATCAGCTACTTTCAAAGACATAATCTTCTCTCTATCTCTCAAGATCGCCAAGTTTTAAGACATAACCGACATAATAAGACATAAAATGACATAATTACCCATAATCTTCAAGATAACAAGTCGCTGCAGGTTGCCTACCCGGCCACTTAATTACTCAATTTTCCAGGGGTAGCGGTTGTGGAGGAAGCTCCTGAAGGGGGAGGAGAGCCCTTGGAAAATTGCAGGGGCAGATCAACTACTTTCAAGGACATACAAGATCACAATTCGTTGCAGGTTTCCTACCCAGTCCCTTAAATGCTCAATTTTCCAGGGATAGCCTACCCTCAGGAGGGGGTTCATGGTTGAGAACGGAACTCCTGAAGGGGGAGGAGGACCCATGTGGGGACGTGGGCTGTGGACGAAGATGAAGGCCCTGGGTAGGGCGGGAGTAAGAGGACCTGGTGGAGGAGAAAGTCCTTGGTGAGAGAGGGGACCTTGGAGAGAAATGGCCGTGGTGCGGGAGGGGCTGGTGGCGGGGTGGGGTCTTGAGGGGGAAGGGCGTTCGGGGGAGGGGTGGTCATGGTTGTGAGAGCTCCTGGGTGGATTGTCTGGGATCTTCAAGGGGGTTGGAGGGCCATAGTGAGGACCGGGGCTCTGAAAGGAGATGAAGCCTGGGGGTAGTGGTGGGGGAGAGGTCCTTGTGGTGGAGGAAATCCTTGGTAGGATAGGTTGGCCATTGAGGAAGGAGGAGGTAGTGGTGGATGAGGATCCTAGAGGGCCAGTAAAATTTTTTTCTAGATAAAGGCCCGGCGGTGTAAGAGGTACTCATGGTAGAGGAGGAGCTCCTAAAGTGGAGGAAAAACACGATGGTGGTGGTAACTGTAGAGGGACCTTGATGCCCCGAGTGGGGAGGGGGTAATAGTGAGGAAGGGGTCCTGGTGGAAGAGGAAGTTCTTGGTGAGAGAGGTGGCCGGGAAGGCGAATTAAGGCCATGGTGCCAAAGGTTCTGGTCCCGGAGAAGGGGTCTTGAGGGGAAGGGTTCTTGAGCGGGAGGGGTGATCATGGTGGTGGAAGCTCCTGGTTGGAGGACTAGGGGTTCTTCGAGGTGGTTGAGCGAAGAGGCTGTAGGGCGATAGAGCCGCGGAAGGGAACGCTGTGGAGAGGGACTAAGGCCGCCATTGGGAGGGAGTGGAGATCGCGGACCGCCTACCCTGCCCCACTAATTACTTATTTCTCCATAGGTAGCCTACCCCTAGGAGGTGGTTCATGGTGGAGGGAGCTCCAGAATGGAAAGGAGATCCATGGGTGGGGTGGCCTCAGGAGGGGGATAAAGGCCCTGGGTGGTGTGGAGCGTAACGGTGAGCAAGAGGTCCTGGTGGAGGAGGAAGTCCTTGGTGAGAGAGGCGGCCGGGAAGGCGAATTAAGGCCATGATGCGGAAAGTTCTGGTCCCGGGCAGGTGGTCTTGAAGGGAAGGGTTCTCATGGGGGAGGGTTGGTCATGGTGGTGGAAGCTCCTGGTTGGAGGACCAGGGGATCTTCGTGGTGGTTGAGCGAGGAGGCCGTAGGGCGATGGAGCCACAGAAGGAGAAGGCTGTAGAGAGGGACTAAGGCCGCCATTGGGGAGGTCGTAGTGAGGGGTAAAGAGGTCTTGGTGGGTGTGGTACGTGAACGAAAATGAAGGCCACAGGGGTGTGGGGTGGTCGAAAGACGTGGCTCTAATGGAGGGCACTCGTGGTGGAAGAGGGTGATCAGGGGAGACTAAGTGGAGGACTATGGCCATTGTGGGGGAGGAGTTTGTGGCTGAGGAGGGTTGCGACTGTTGAGGTGTGACCGTGGAGGCGGAGAGCAACCATGGTCAATGACGGGGTCGTGGTGGAGGAGGAGGAGGCTCGTGATGAAGAAAGGATGGAAGGAGTTCATGGTGGAAGATTGAGGACCGCTGATAGTGGGAGAGCAAAAGAAGCACAATGCAAATCTCAACTCAGGAACAAAAGTTTCTGACCAAACACTGAGGACTGTGGCGGTTGGACGAGGCGCGAAGCGCCGAGTAAGGCCGGCACGAGCGAAGCGAGTGACGGCGGGGGGTTGGGCCGCGAAGCGGCCAGGGGGCGAAGCCCCCTAGTATACTAAAAAAGGAAAATCCGCCACCGCCACCGCCGCCACTGGGGGGGGGGAAACGCATTGCGGGTTGCCTATCTAAAAATTCGAAGAATTGCAGGGGCAGATCAGCTACTTTCGAGGACATAATCTGTTCTAACATAAATCTCTATCTCTCTATCTCTATATACTAAAAAAGTAAAATCCGCCGCCGCCACCACCGCCACTGGGGGGGAAAACGCACTGCGGGTTGCCTATCTAAAAATTCGAAGAATTGCAGGGGCAGATCAGCTACTTTCGAGGACATAATCTGGACATAATCTCTCTATCTCTCTGTATACTAAAAGAAAAAAACGCACTACGGGTTGCCTAGCTGAAAATCCGAAAAATTGCAGGGGCAGATCAGCTACTTTCAAGGACATAATCTGTTCTAATATAAAAGATCTCCAAGTTTTAAGACATAACCGACATAAAGAGACATAACATGACATAATTACCCATAATCTTCAAGATCACAAGTCGTTGCAGGTTGCCTACCCAGCCCCTTAATTGCTCAATTTTCCAGGGGTAGCCTACCCTCAGGAGGGGGTTCATGGTTGAGAAGGGAGCTCCTGAAGGGGGAGAAGGGCCCATGTGGGGGCGTGGGCTGTGGACGAAGATAAAGGCCCTGGGTGGGGCGGGAGTAAGAGGACCTGGTGGAGGAGAAAGTCCTTGGTGAGAGAGGGGACCTTGGAGAGAAATGGCTGTGGTGAATGAGGGGCTGGTGGCGGGGTGGGGTCTTGAAGGAGAAGGGCGCTCGGGGGAGGGGTGGTCATGGTTGTGAGAGCTCCTGGGTAGATAGTCAGGGATCTTCAAGGGGGTTGGAGGGCCATAGTGAGGACAGGGGCTCTGATGGGAGATGAAGCCCAGGGGGTAGTGGTGGATGAGAGGTCCTCGTGGCGGAGGAAATCCTTGGTAGGAGAGGGTGGCCATTGAGGAAGGAGGAGGTAGTGGTGGGTGAGGATACTAAAGGAGCAGTAAAATTTTGGTAGATAAAGGCCCGGGGGTGTAAGAGGTACTTATGGTGGAAGAGGGAGCTCCTGAAAGGAAGGAAAACCACGGCGGTGGCGGGGACTGTAAAGGAAGATAAAGGTCTCGGGGGGGATGGTGTGTAAGAGGTCCTGATGGAGGAGGAATCCTTGGTGAGAGAGGCGGCTGAGAAGGCAAATGAAGGCCCTGGTGCGGAAGGTTCTGGTCCCGGACATGTGGTCTTGAAGGGAAGGGTTCTCGTGGAGGAGGGTTGGTCATGGTGGTGGAAGCTCCTGGTTGGAGGACCAGGGGATCTTCCTGGTGGTTGAGCGAGGAGGCCGTAGGGCGATGGAGCCGCAGAAGGGGAAGGCTGTAGAGAGGGACTAAGGCCGCCATTGGGGAGGTCGTAGTGAAGGGGGGGAAGAGGTCTTGGCAGGGGGTGTGGTACGTGAACGAAAATGAAGGCCACAGTGGTGTGGGGTGGTCGAAGGACGTGGTCCTAATGGAGGGGACTTGTGGTGGAAGAGGGTGATCAGGGGAGACTAGGTGGAGGACTATGGCCATTGTGGAGGAGGAGTTTGTGGCTGAGGAGGGTTGCGACTGTTGAGGTGTGACCGTGGAGGCGGAGAGCAACTATGGTCAACGACGGGGTCGTGGCGGAGGAGGAGGAGATCGTGATGAAGAAAGGATGGAAGAGGGTTCATGGTGGAAGATTGAGGACTAGTGATAGAGGGGGAGCAAAAGAAGCACAAAGCAAATCTCAACTCAGGAACAAAAGTTTCAGACCACACACTGAGGACTGTGGCGGTTGGACGAGGCGCGAAGCGCCGAGTAAGGCCGGCACGAGTAAAGCGAGTGACGGCCGGGGGTTGGGCCGCGAAGCGGTCAGGGGGCAAAGCCCCCTAGTATCCCTAATTATGCACAAAAACAAGAAAGAAAAAAAAATGAAAAGCTTATGAGGTAGCGGTGGCTACCTCCGCTACCCTCTGCGGGCGCCCATGCATTCATCCATCTTTCTGAGTATATTTCCTCCTTCATCTATGGTTTCTTTTCTTCTCTCTTAATTTTACCTAGATTACTTTCGCTAAGCGGACTGCGTTATTTCATGAAAACACTAGTGCGTTCACAGGTACAATTCCTAGGTATCGCGTGAAATGAAAATAGATTTATATATACTTTCCCTAGGGAGTGTCTTTTTTCTACACATTACCTAATTATTCTATGGGTACATTAGCTATGTTTGACACTCTAACGCTAACATATACATTTCATATTACTAGGCCTAGCCCTAATACTTCTTTCCTTAACGTGAGGCCTTATCCTCGGGAGAGGGCATACTTCGGCTACCCGTAATACCACCTTCTGTATTTTCTTCAAGTTCCACTTACGATGAAAAGCTTCCAACCCTGCTTTAAGGTCAGATGGTTGCGAAAACTGTATGCCCGGTCACAATTGGGAACTGCGTTGTCGCACGGGAGCAGTGATCTGTTACTGAAAAACAGGCGAACGGTTACATCACTTGGTAATTGCAGTGTGAGTAAATCAATAATAGTCATTGATGAGTGCTGGAGCTTACGCCTCGAGATCGGTGTCGACGAATGGCGATACCGATTTTTCGACGAAGCTGCCAAAGCCTAGATGGAGATTGGCTGTAAGATTCTTCATTGCATCTGCGAGTTTCTTTCCCAGCTCGACAAATTTATGTTTATGATCTTTCCTCGAAACGTCCATCAGGTAGTAGAGATCTACAGGATAATCATCGGCCTGGCCGTATGATAAGTTGAATCTATACGGGTGCCCCTCATCTGTAAAGTACATGAATGTAGATTTCGCACCAGTCGGTTTCAAGAATAAATGCATAGCTCTCCATTATTCAATTCAGCCAGCCCGGGTGTTCACAAGACTATTATTTCCGTATGTTCCAGAGGATTTTGCGACCTGCGTTTCTCACTGACAATCCCTTATTCTGTATTCCGCGCTACCCATGTCTATACACGGTTACCAGACGCAGTGGAGTAGCCAGCCCAGTGTTCAAAAAGGATCTGATCTTGACCAAAGAGGGTAAGGGTGTTAGAGGAAGTGCTGAAATTAGAAGAACCACTCACTATTAGACGAAGTCCTAAAAGGGAGTCCAGGCCCCCTCTCCTGCCTATGCCACTGACCAGACTCACTCTAAGTACATGTGAGTAATTCTGCAATAATGTTGACTCCTCTCTCCCTATATATCTTGGGGAATAAGAAAGACACAAAAAAATATTTTAATTGTTTGGGGAATCGTTTCTTTCTACTTTTTCCTCGCGTCGAAAATGATATACCTCTCTTCAATTTGTAAGTGAAACCGAGGAAACGTGTCTCAAATGTCCATAGTAATGGTTGTCCCTCTTTACATATTTGGTAACATTGAACATTTTTGGCTTTTTGTTACTGCCAGCTAGGACAAACTAGTAGCACAGTGTTATTTTAAAAGGATAGAGTAATAATTTGGCCCCGTGAAATCCGAGTTGACAGCAGCAAGAATCAGTAGGTATTAGGGGTCTCCTCTGTGCTTTTTGTTCTTCGTAGTGGTTATTTTTCAACCGCGCCATACAGCAAGCCCTGCAAATTTTCGGGACACAAAAGGTGCTCACAGTGGGTAGTACCATTCTCACATTCTCAGCCAGATGTACATTTTCGGTATCAAGTTCCAACAGTAGGCTCAATTTCAGAAAATAATCCAAAAAATGTGAGTTCTACTTTAAAAACGTCCTGCGGATGGTGAATTTTTGCTTTCGAAGTACCGTCAACTGGTAGTTAAATTGAGCACCGGTGATAAAGTCGACCACTCGTAACTTGTTGTATGAGCGCTAGTATCATTATCTGTAAAATCAAACACCAGTGCTCCGGTGGTAATATCGAGGTGCATTTCGCTGTACCCCCCCCCCCATTTGAGGTACGGGGCTGAAACTTTTGTATTCGTTTGTATATCGTTTGTATACGTTTGTATAGCCCAAATTTTCGTTTATATACATCCCCCTCCCCCGCTATATCGAAAAAACGTTGGGGTACAGGGAAATAATATGGTCTATACTTTCCGACTACCAGTGGATTAATATCTTAATATACTTCTTCGTCTATAATACTACATTTTCAGGGGGGAAAACCGAATTTTATTGCATAAGGTACATGAGCCCGATAAGGCCTGGATCCACAATATAAGGCCCAATGTACCGATCTTGACTGCTGTGTTTTAGACTGCATTAAAACGTACAGCAAAGTTGTTCCTTCATAATATGGCAACACTGTCCAATCGTTTTTATCAAGATATTAATCCACTGGTAGTGCGAGATATGCCAGTTGATGATTTTCCAATAATGTAAAAAGTGCTCCGATATGTTTTTTGTGTAACTTGGAGGATTTACGAGTATTATGTTAAGTCAAATGGAATCTATCCAGAAATCAAACATTGGATAGTTGTTGTAGTGGTAGTTGGTTAACGATCGACGCCAGAAAAGTGAAATTTGAGCAATTTAGAACTGAGGTATGCGATACTCACGAAAAATAATGTCATGTAACCTAATAAGGCCCAGCCTGGTAAGATCAATTGATTATCATTTCAGGTATAACTTACTCATAAATTTCTAGTTGAACCACGCTAAACTTTTTATTTATCGAATTTCAGGTCAGGCTTATTAGGTATTAGGTTGGGTTGCATCCCCAGCCTTCGTCGGTGCGCTGGACTTATCAAGTTTTGAAAAAGGGGTATTTTTATTAGAAGATCTGAGGAACGTGGAGCAGTCTAGAAAAATTTCAAGCTAGCCAATTTTTAAATATTGCAGTCGACGACTATAACACAAAAAAGGAAAAACATGAAATCACTTACATGAAAGTCTGGAGAGCCAAGACCTTAAATTAGGGCCTTGTTGAGCTCACCTACCGTAATACGCGCATGATGTTCACGTCTCACACGACTCACATGAGCATGTCATACATGCGAAGACTCTTGTAAGCTGATATTTCGATTTATCGTCATTATCAGGGCTGCAATTTTTACGCACAAAAAATAGCGAAATATGCGCATATTTCATGCACTGAATTCAGTCTAAATAATATGCCGAAAATATGCGCCAAAATTGTAAAATATGTGTAAATATGTAAATACAATATGGGTATTGGGTAACTATATCGTTTCAAAAGAAAAATTGAGTTGGATACACTGCGGCAATTTTTATCATATTTTAAAATGATTCAGCAAAGTATCTCCTTAAGAGTCCAATCTTCTTTTAATCGGAGATGCACCCAGGAGATAATGCACCTATTCGTAATTTCTTTATGATTGATGAATGTGATGCGGGCAAGAGAAAGGTTATCTCACTTGCAAAAGAACATATTTTCCTAAAAGCTTTTCTACTGATTCATTGACCATTAAGTCTTCACAATTTTTTTTTTTTTGGAGTCGGACATCATTCTCAACACTTTTTTTTTTGGGGGGGGGGATTCAAAAATAAGCAGAATTGGTGCAAAATATGCGGTAAATGCCAAAATATGTGAAATATGCAGGATGACGTGCTGCTCATTTGAATCAGTCTTTTGAAACTTATACCTGTACGCCATAGATAAAAATATGCATTCGCATAAAAATTGCAGCCCTGGTCATTATAATAGAATTTTCCTATTCTAAATTCTTTGTTTTCTCTTTCATGATATAATTTGCTGATTCCTCTTAAATTTTTAAATGACCATGACTGAAAATAAATGACAAATGACTGTTAGACACTTTGATCTCCCCCCCCCCCACCGAAAAATCCACGAACGTCGATGAATGTAGGTCAACACTACTGAAAAAATTACCCCCTTATAAATTTTTCCAGCGACGCCCCTGTGTAAATGAAAGTACAAATTAGAACAAACAGAGAACAAATTTTAGTGCCCGAAAAATCGCCATCATATGGAAAATTCGCGCATTAGGGCCACCTACCCCCACCACATAAATTCATATTGTGGGCCAATGCATTGTGGCGGCGGACTTTAGTGTGTAGATGAGCGAACAAATTAAAATGAGTAGAAAACCAATTGCAGTCGGTAGCAAATCGCATTTGTGTGGAAAATTCATGTATAAATGTCACTTACCCCCCATCCCCTAGTTCAGATAGTCGGCAAATGTATGATTTTGAGAGTCTGAGGTGCGGGGTAGAGAGCAAACTAGAACGTATGTAGAACAAATTGCAGAGTGCAACAAATCGTATTAATATGAAATCTTAAGAGTTAAGGGTCACCAGGTCACCTACCTCCGCCCCTGAGGTCGAATAGTCGGCAAATGCAGAGTGGTGATGGACGCAGGTGTGTAGATGAGAGAAGGAATTAGAACGAATATAGAACAAATTTTAGTGTGCCGCAAATAATATTCATGTGGGCTTATAGCTATTAGTTGTTCCTGCCACTCTTTTTGGTGGCTGTAAATAGGGAAGGGTGGCGTAACAAATTCTGAAAACTGCGGAACAAATTAGAACAAATTAAGAACAAATGTCTGAGACTTGTTATAATCCCGAATTCGAATGTCGGGGGCTAGCATGTCGCCAGCCCATCAAACTAAGTTGCTAATTTTTGGGGGTGGGGGTAAGAACACATTCTAAACATGGCTGAACCAATTAGAACAGATTTAGAACAAATTATTGACATTATTTTTCTCTCCTATTTCCACAATGAGGGGGCTGGCGACATGCACCTACCTTATTGCAAAACCAGTAGGTATATACAAACAATGCTGTTGACAAAAAAAAAAAAAAGAGTATATTTAAACGACACATAAATTAAACCTTATAAACTCCTTAACCACCGACACGAACATACAGGAAGAACACTATTCTCCTGCAGCGCACCCAAAATTTAGAGTTTAGAGTATTTTTTGCGCGTACACGAACGAAAATATGGGTTATACAAACGATCTACAAACGAATACCTACACAAAGTTTCAGCTCCATACCTCAAATGGGGGGGGGGTGCACTTTCTGACCCCTAACGTTTTTTCGATTTAGCGGGGGAGGGAGATGTATACAAACATAAATGTGGAATCTGCAAACGTAAAGAAACGATCTATAAACGAATACACAAAGTTTCAGTTACCTACCTCAAATGGGGGATACACTTTCCCTGTACCCCCCAACGTTTTGTTTATATAGCGGGTCGAGGGGATGTATACAAACGAAACTTTGGGAATGTATACAAATGATATACAAACAAATACAAAAGTTTCAGCGCTGTATTGTAAATGTCGGAAAGTATAGACCATATTATTTCCCTGTACCCCAACGTTTTTTCGATGTAGCGGGGGAGGGGGATGTATACAAACGAAAATTTGGGCTAAACAAACGTATACAAACGATATACAAACGAATACAAAAGTTTCAGCCCCGTACCTCAAATGGGGGGTATACCATTTCCCTGTACCCCCAACGTTTTTTCAATGTAGCGGGGGAGGGGGTTGTATACAAACGAAACTTTGGGCTATACAAACGTATACAAACGATATACAAACGAATACAAAAGTTTCAGCCCCGTACCTCAAATGGGGGGTATACCATTTCCCTGTACCCCCTCCCACGTTTTTTCGATATAGCGGGGGAGGGCGATGTATACAAACGAAAATTTGGGCTATACAAACGTATACAAACGATATACAAACGAATACAAAAGTTTCAGCCCTGTACCTCAAATGGGGGGGGGGGTACAGCGAAATGCACCTGTAATATCGACTATTCATAACTTCATGTAGGAACGCTATAGTATCGTGTTATCAGTAAATGAGTCATGATGGCCGATATTACAACCGTGTCTCTGATTTATCACAGTTGACTGTACCGTTAAAAGTTGTCTGAAGACGATGAAACTTTCTAGGTGAGTACTAGAGATCATAATATGTATATAATTACTCTATCACATTTTTGACTATACTAGAGATCGCAAAAGCTTTGAAGATCGATTTAAAAATCGATTGAATGCGTTTACTGTTTCTCCATCGTTATGGCAAATATAATTTTTGTTGCTACGACGAAGGATAAATGTTCCACTATATTACTGTTTGTATGTATACAGTTAAAGTGTATAATTTCATAAAATACTTATCAATTCTTTGCCCTTCATTCCTTCTTTTATTAATGGATCAGGGTGAAATTCAGAAAAACCTACAATTTTCATTTGTCTGCATCTCTCATTTGGAATTTTCAGCCGGGTCGACTTCAAAGAACGCCATGCAGAAGCCAAAGATGGTCAAAAGTTCTGGATTTTCACAATTCATAGCTCTTGGTACCATAAACTGGGGTAATTTCGGATTCGTGAGGGAACTCCAGACATTGCAATAATTGGAGTAACATTGGTTAGATCAGGGCCGGAAATAGAACCAAAAACTCGGGGGGGGGGGCTGACGCCCCAACGCCTAGAATTTTCTACATGTATAAAAATATCTGTCTGGTCTGTCTGTATACCCTTCATATTTCCATGGAAATTTCTATCAATGTGTGCGTGTGCGTGGGGGTGTGGGGTGTCTGTCTGTCCGTCCGTCCTTCATATTTCTATGGAATTTTCTATTAACAACGCGGCTGCAGACTTTATCACACTGTTTATCCGATCGCGATGAGACTTTGGGAAGTTGTTCAGTACACTCCCACGATGGTTTCTAGTGTGGATGGGGGTATGCTCCCTGACACGCTTCTGTTACTATGACATCATACATACTACTGAGTATACAAGAGCGAAAACCGTGCCTCAGTGTTTAGCATTTCCATGGATATTTCTAACAACACGGCTGCAAACTGCAGATGTCTCCTGCAAACGTGCAGAGACACTTATTGTAACATTTTATATGTTTTTGTACCCTAGCAGTTGCAGACTGGAATCGCGCAGGGCGCAACAAAGATTAAGATCAATGAGCACATGGCTGGAAGAAAAATAAATTTCCACGGAAATGTCAACCACTGAATTAAATTGTCACCATGAAGAGCTAAATTATACGGACTGGCTTTGTATAGGAGGGCATATGGTACGGTTTTCGCTGAAGTACACCCATTGTAGGAAGAAAATGTAAATATCAACCACTGAACTGAATTGTCACCATGAACAGCTAAGGAGCTGTGTGCTGAACTGAGCTGGAAATGAGAAGAACAAAGAAGAACTGTAGCCGCGTAGGGCGCAGCAAAGATAAAGATCAATGAGCACATGGTTGGAGTTACGGTTTTTGCTCAAGTACCTCTTCCCGTGGCCGGAAGAAAAATAAATTTCCATGGAAATGTCAACCACTATGAATTCGTGTGAGGGGGACCCCACGACTGTCGCTGTTGTGCTTATTTTCGCCTATCCATGGAAATGTAGAGAGAGTACACCTCACGACAGTTGTTGTTGTGAAGGCTCATAGCATGTAGGTATATGGAACGGCTTTTTTTTTAGTTTTCTACTGTTATTGCCTTTCAACCTCAGAAAGTGAACCGTGTTATTTACAATGCCGCGAGCCATAAGATATAATTATTCACAAAGAAGCCGTAATGAAATTAGACTTCGCAATATTGCGAATTAATCCGACCCATTTTCAAAATTTTGGGACTTACGTTGTTTCTGAACTATCTGGTTCAATTGTAAATAGGAGACTTAAAAAGGGGTAGGATACATGTATGGCATTCGTTGATACTGAAAAAGCTTCTGACAATGTTAAATGGGATAAAATGTTTGATGTTCTAAAAAAGATAGGATAGAGAAGAGAAAGTCAAGTTAGGTATTTAAACTTATATAACAGACAGAAAGCTACATTAAGAATAGAAGAAGAGAAAATTGAGGTTAATATGAAGAAACGTGTAAGGCAGGGGTGCTCCTTATCTCCAGTAGGTATTATTTAATTTATAGATAGAGTGGGCTATAAAAGGAGTAAAAGAAAAATTTGAAGCAGGTGCAACTATACATGGACAGCGAGTAAAGATGTAAAGATGCTAAGGTTTGCAGATGATATTGTCTTATTAACTGAAAGAAGTACTGATTTGGAAAATATTTTAAATAGAATGGAGGAGATTTTGAGTTAGGATATTGTACGAAAATATTTAAAAAAATATAAAACTAAAGAGATGGTATGTAATCGATGTGAACATGATAGATTAAAAATTGTTCAGGGAAAAATTGAGGAATTAAGCGACTTTTGCTATATCATGAGTAAAATAACAAAAGGTGGGAGGTGTAAAAAAGATATTCGTAGTAAAATAGGACAGGTTACATTAGAATTTCATCGAAAAAGTAATTTACTCAAATCAAAAACAAATCTGAAAATCAAAAAATTATTTTTGAAAACTTATGTTTTGGAGTGTAGCGTTGTATGGATGTGAAACTTGGACCATAGGAAAACCAGAGAAGAGAAGGATCAAAGCTTTTGAAATGCCATGCTATATAGGTGGATACTTAATATCATAAGGACGAATAAGGTAAGAAATGAGGAAATATTTAACAGAGTAGCAGGTAAAACAGTGAAGATGAGGAATGATAAACTAATAGGGCATAACTTGAGGCACCCTGGAATAATATCACTCCTGCTAGAAGGAAGGCTGGAAGGAAAGAATTGAGTAGGTCAGCTAAGATTCCAGCTGTATGTTCAACAGATAATCGAGGATGTCAAATGTAAGCGTTATTTGGAAATGAAAGAACTTGCACAAGATAGGGAGAAATTGGGAGCTGCATTAAGCCGGTCATAAGACTGATAACCTTTTTATCATTATCATCATAATATCATACTAAACATGTTCTGGTTTTCTTTCGAATTTATAGAAAGTTCTATGATCATTAATACGTGAAATGTGAGGAGCAAAATGTGGATTTACGTAGGTGTTTTCTTTTGACTAATGCTTTAGAAAGAAGGTTCTTGAACAGCTTTGAACTTTGCACTTTACTTACTTTGGGCACTCATGCACATCTACCTTGGTCTAGCCCCCCCCCCCAAAAAAAAAAAAAAACCACTATAAAAATTGAATTTTTCTTTGTAATAACTTTCTTTGTAAGAAGAAGAAAGAAAGCACAATATCACAAACGATAATAGCGGTACTCGTATAGTTTTACATTTTTCATTTAGGGAGGCTAATTTTGGAACCGGGGGGGGAGCTTAGCCCCCCTAGCCGCTCTCTATTTCCGCCCCTGGTTAGATGCTTTATTTGAATAGAAGCTGAGACTTGTCGCTCTGTCGAGTTGTGAAAACCGATGTTCCAGTTCTAAAATGTCTAAAACCGGCTATGTCCGAAGTTCCTCAACAAATCCAAAGCTACCCCAGTTTACAGTAGGATATTTTTTTTTTCGAAGTCACCAGGCTAAAACTTTGAATTGTTGTGTAAGCAGACAAACGTTAAAGACCTCCAAAATTTTCAGCCAATTATTTCATATAAGGGTAGAAATTAGGGGCCAGAAACTATATAGTGAGCATTTTAATGAAATTATATACTTCCAACTGATTATTACACATTAACAGTAACATAATATATACATAGAGAACATTTCTTATCAGTTTTCTTTATTCAAGTAAGTAAGTATTGTACTTTTTCGTGCATTGTATTTCTAGATGAATCGCAGTATTCAAAACTGAGGAACATATTAAAAGAAATATTGATTTTGTTTATATTCACCCTGAAATGAAAAATCTTGACGGCCAGTGTCTTGGCCTATCAGCTTGTCTGAGTGGTAGGGTAGCTGACTGTCTGTCTCTTTTATCTATCGACTTGGTCGCGAGTTGGTTGACTGACTTAATACGTATCTCTCAGTTTGGCTAAATCTTAGAATTACAGATCATATTTTGTCCGGGTGGTGAGGTACAACTTACGACCTACTTGTAGTTATAGATGAGGAAATGATAATGATCATCGGTTAGTTATCAACTTACTAGGTCTCAACTGAATATTGATTATCTGCGGTGATATTTGTATCGGCTTTTCTGGAACGTGCTGCACTCCGATGACCACGGTCAACGGCTGCGAAACGTTTCCAGTTGCCCGTATTTCTGGATTTTCCAGAAACGTTTTATTGCACATAGACTTGCCTTCTTCCGTGCATCGTGTACCTTTGAAATTCTGCAACAGAAAATTTCACGAATCAGTAATTACCTACCTATGAGCTAGAAAACCATAGCCGAGTCTGTTATGGAAATATATGTAATAATGCAACCCCATGAAGAATGCCACAGCAGTGTAGCAAGAAGTTTCAGTTCCAACCCTACTTATTCAGAGTTGTGGAAATAAATGCAATCCCATGAAGAATGCGATCGCAGCGCGGCAAGAAGTTTCAGTTCCAACACTAGCTTTACTAATTCAGAGTTGTGTGAAATACATACAGGGGAGTGATTTGAAATTCCTTAATAGCCTGTAAGCATGGAATTTTGGAATTGTAGGTACCTACTGCTAACAACTGTCGAACTATTCTGACAGTTCTGCCAGCAGCAGATACAGCAGTACTAACAGTTCACTATTGTTTTGTTCTCAGTGAACACGATCATTTTCGAGAGTATTCTCTCAGAGAAAATTCTGAGAATAACCTCAACATTTTCTCTTTTGACAATAATAAAGTTTGATCAATACCTAAATGAATAATCCTTTTAATTAATACCATTTATCACTCTTGTTAACTCACCTACAATATTTCAGCTGCTTTCACTCTTCAGTAAAAAAACAACACCTTGGTATAACCCCAAAAAAACTGAAGTTATTAAAAGGAGAAAAATGATTAAGGTAAACTACCTATTATGGGCCTACTTTTTTTTCATGCGCGATTAGAGGGGGTGGGGGTGTCGAAAATTCTTTTTTTTTTCGGAATACTTACTTCGATGTATCTAATACTACTTGTGACAGTTACTTTTCAGTTTTGAGCATTTTTGGATTTTTGGTGAATTTTTTCCCAAAGTTCTCAACACCTAAGATTGAATGCTGCTCCCAATTATGGGTATTTTCTGATTCTCCAACAATTCGCCATAAAATATCCTCGCAAATGACACTGAAGGCCTTCTAAGTTGTTCGCTAGAAAATTCCAGAGAGAATTTTCTCGATCCGAACAACTTTTAAAAATACTAATTATGGGTTGACCCATAATTGGTAACGACCCACAATTGGTACGAAATTTTTTGATGTACCCACAATTGATAAGTATAAAAAATCAAATGGAATATGATGTAGTTTTGCTCAAGTAAGTATTTCAAATTTATTTTAAAAACACGTTGACTTGTCTTATTTGACTTTAAGTATTTTAAAAACACATTAAACTCAGAGTAAATTCACAGTACCAATTGTGGGTCTGAAAAAAGGTAGTACCAATTGTGGGTCGGGCTAAAATTTGATTTAAAAAGTAACTGGAAAAACGTGAAATTTGGTCTTATACCCGATATCATTAACTTTGATTTTTCGTGATTTTTGCAAACTTTTTTTTCCCATTTTTTGAATTCCTTTATTCTTTTTGCACATACCCATACATGTGGACCGAAACTGAAAACTCAAGCAGAAAAATGTTCCCTAGACTCTCCTCTACACAACCATATACACTTAATACTTCGAGAAAATATTAATTTAAAGTACCTACTTATCGATCGTTTTCCACAAAATAGAAATTTCACACACATGAAAAATACGGCATGTTTTGGTAACAATTTCGGGAAAAAATTCCATCACAACAAACACATTGAGATATGAATTTGAAACCAACATGGATAGTGAAAAACATGTTGGTCTTTCGAATAGAAGAGGTTTCGCGGTTGTCCGATGTCTCGATCTAGCGAAAAAACGCGTCTAAAAAAAAAAGGACCCACAATTGATGCTATAGGCCCAGAATTGGTAGTTTACCTTACAAGATTAACCAAGTCGGTACCCTATTCCAAATGAGAAACGCAAATAATGAAAAAGACGTACACACTCTCTGACAAACTGAGCAGCCGTACTCGGCGTTTCTTTACACTAAAGGTTATCATTTTACTTTGATAAATTCAACTGAGATCAGTTGAACAGTTAACGATTCTTGTTGTGATTCGGTAATTTTAAATAATATTCTGTTGAAATAATTCAGTAGCATGCTCTCGTTGAAAAGTGTGAATAACTACCGCTGATCTTCCCCTGTGCCGTCGAATTGCACATCACCTTTTCTGATGTTTGCGTTTCTCATTTGGAATAAGGTATATAAAAGGGAACAGTCCTATCATTCATTTTGGATTTTTATGGTCTCGTTTTATTCAAGCAGTTTACACACTTAAAAGCGAGTGTAGTCATACACCACTCTGAATCCAACCGCGTCCATGGATGCTGAATTGATTACGCGTTGCGCTCGGCTTAGTCGGATACGACATCCAGGGGCACCATAGGGTTCAAAATGGCGCATAGCTACACTTGGGTTGAAGTGCTCATTGTTTTACTAGAGCATCTGGAAACACCCAAGTATGGACATCCGCTATTTTTCTTCGCGTGGTGCCCGGTAATTCACAATTCATTACGCGGAATGCTTTTCGTATCGAATTGTGAATCGTTGGGCACCGAGTGATGGAAAATGGCGGATGTCAGTACTCGGGTGTTTTAAGGGCTGGTGGCCAGCTGCGTCCCTGGCAAAATTTAGATGTATGCATTACGTCCGAGTGTAAATCGAAAAGATGTGTCGATTCCATCCAGCACGAACTTGTTTGACATTTACAAATTCCATCTGGTGTTCACTGAGCGGTAATTGATAAAGGATGAGGTAACTATACAATGAAACCTGTCGCATCATGCACCAGAAAGACACTGCACGGCCAGCAGAGTAGCGTGAAGTAGGTATAGTATTTCAGTATCAGTTCGGTAAAGATAGTGATGAGTTCGAGTTTATAATACGTAATTTCAATAACAGTGAAACGGTGTTCAGTGAGAAAGGAAAAAGAAGTGTAAAGCCTTCATGAAGAGATCTTCCACCGGGTATATCATCGATGATTTGAAAGCAGACATACACAGCCATGAACCCCCTCCCGCCGAAGTGTTGGAAAAACAACGAGTTAGTAACGGACTAAAAAGGAAAGCACTCACTGACAACGTCAGCAAAAGGCCAAGTAAAATTGCTCGCGAGTTGGATGAAGCATCCACACAGGTGCTGAAAGGTAACAATATAACAAACCTCTGTAAAAGTATATATATAGGCAGCAAAGAAAAGTGCATCCAGCTCTGCCAAAAACACTAGCGGAGTTACACACTGCTCTTGAAAATTTTGAGGCGCATACCAAGCTGCGGGAAGATTTTTTATTGGTCAATAATGAAGACGAGAATATAGTCATATTTTCAACTCCGACGAACTTATTGCGCTACTTCCAGAAGTGCGATGTAATTTTAATGGATGGTACATTTAAGAGTAGTCCGTCTCTCTGCTATCAACTTTGTATTATTCACGGATACAGAAGCAGAAACTACATTCCACTCGTTTTCTGCTTGCTGTCCAATAAGGATGAGAGATCATATAAAGCAGCTTTTTGGCATCTTTGCTCATATATTTGCCCACAGATTTCATCCTAGGAACAATATTCGCTGATTTCAAGCATACAATCCACTGCGCTGTTCACAAAGTTTGGCCATAAAGTACTCTTCTTGTATGTCAATTCTATTTGGGACAGTTGTGGTACCATCACATTCAGTCCTTAGGTCTTCAGCAAGTGTACTGGATGTGTACCAGCGATGGAGCGTTCTTAAGGTCCTTCTTTGGCCTACCTTTTCTGAAACTGGAAGAAGTAGCGGACTGCCGCCTTATGCATTTCCACCCGAAATTGCCAACTGATTCCTAAATCCTTAAGTTTACTGATTACATGTACGATACATATGTGGCGCATATCTTTCCTCCCACAATGTGGGCGGCATACAACGCTGAGAGCATCAGAACCACAAATGTGTGCAAAGCATTCCATAGCAAACTTAATTGAATGTTCTACCACTCTCATCCCCACATTTTTAGTTTGGTGGACGTGTTACTGGAAATACAGAACCTCTTGTATCTTAAAATGCAGAACCCATCGAAGGTTACTGTACATCAGAAGCAGAAAGTGATAACAGATGAAATGAAGAAGTTGGACAATGACGTCATTGATCTTTACAAATTTGTCAAGGCGCTGGCCCAAAAATTTCAGCCAAAAAAAAAATTTGTACATACTCATAACCGTAACAAATAACTTCACTTATACTAAGGTTAAGTTGTAATATTTTAAGTACTTATATTTTGTATGACTCTGGATACAATTACACAATTTTTACATTTTTGTCTTTGGACGCAATTTGA
Organism: Acanthococcus lagerstroemiae; assembly: GCA_031841125.1. Lineage (NCBI taxonomy): Eukaryota > Metazoa > Arthropoda > Insecta > Hemiptera > Eriococcidae > Acanthococcus > Acanthococcus lagerstroemiae. The sequence goes on along the minus strand of CM063112.1, from coordinate 51,627,246 downwards.
CCATTTATATACTTTTCCATCAGACACAATTGAACCATCTATCCCCTCTTTCCATTGGACGCAAATGTGCTAAAATGGCGTGTTTGGGACACAAGTGGACAATTGTGGTTTTAAAAGGTGCTCTAGATTTACAAGTCACGGTTATGATTCTTGTGAAGTGGTAAAAACGGCGTCCAGATCCGCTAAGAGGAGGCTCTATTTATACTTTGCACAAATAATGATGGCCACCATTTTCTTTCTAGTTTGGTAGGTCTTGAATTCTCTGTTTTTTTCTACTTACTAACTGGTTAACCCAAGATGATCTGGAACTAAAAAGTTTTTTCTAAAGACGGCTTGTTCTTATGGTTGTTGTTGGTTTAGGATACGGGAGATTCTATTTTTTATCAGTTTTGAGAAGATTTTTGCTAAGGTGGGGTTTAATCCTATTGGTCAGTAGTTTTTTATCTGATGTCTATTTTCTTTTTTGAAGATTAAAATAATGTCTGACTTTTTCCATGAAGTGGGTACCTATATAGTTTCTTCCTCTAAAATTTTATTAAAGAGTTTCCTTAAATATTTACTTAGAATACTATTTCCAGTTTTTATGTGCTCATTTGTTATAAAATCTGATAATAATATCTTTTTGCTGTTCAAGGTTTTTGTTACTTCCTCAATTTCTTCATATAAGAAAGGGGGTCCAGGTTTGCCATTTCTTTCATATTTTTATTTGGTCTCATTTGTGTTCTCTACTTCCTCCCTATCATTGTATAACTTAGAGTAATACTCAAAAGCTATTCTACTGATCTTTGTGCAATTGTAAATCTTGTTGCCATCTTCATCAATCATGTAAGTTGTCCATGTCTTCCATAGGGATAGTTTCTTTTTTATTTCTTTTGTACTTCTGTTTGATTACAGTATACTAAAGTATTACCTAATTAATACTATAATTAATTATTTCATATTCTCTGTGCTGATTGTATATTCTTAATTTAGTTTTTACTAATTTACTCAACAAGTAGAGTTTTGCTTTCTCTTATCAATTTCTTAATACTATTTGGGATACCTTATTTCTTCTCTTTTTTTTCTTCGAATTCGTTTGTGTTTTGGTAATTTGGACAGTTTTTTGGATCTTACTGACTAGCCATCCATGATATTTTTCAGCATTTGATTCTTCATTCTTTGGTTCAGGTTCTGCAAGTAGCTCTCTTACCTCATTCATATATAGTTTATTCTAACTTCTGGATTTGATAAGTCTAGGAATTTACTTATATTTTTGTTTCCTTTATACCTCCAGTTTTTTGTTGATATAGGTAGATAGCGTTTTGTTTGTCCTTTTGTCTTTGGATCCTTTGTTTTCGTGTATGATTCATTTTTTGATACACTTTTTGTACTTGTTTTCTCCTTTGTTTTCCTTTCATGTTTGATCTCTCTATTTATCTGCGCTACATTTGGCTGGTTCTCCACAAGGAACTTTCCCGTGTTCCTTGCTTATCATTTCTTTGGATCCTGATTCATCACCCTCTGTGGCTCTGTCCTGTAAAAATTTGGCTTGCTCAGCTGTACCAAATTGGTGATTTCTACCAAGGGACTCATTTTCTTTTCATTTGCTCTCACCCGAGCCCTGGAACCATTCCTTCGAGCATTACCTCAGGGACATCGGGGAGCCTTTCAGGGCTGCCTTAGCCCTCTTCTCTTCTTGCCGGGAATCGGCTTAGGTCGACTGCGCTATCTTCTTATTGAATACCCATATCACTAGCCTCGTGGTTTATGACGGTGAGTTCAACAAGCATCGGCAGGTAGCGCCTTACCCACTCACTGCTTTCATCCGCATCCTTCCTGATAAGGACCTTAGCCTCGTTTTCCCATACAAAGTCATAGAGACCTTCCTTTTTGAGCCGTTTAGCTTCGTGGAAGAGTTGCATTGTGTGTTATAGGTGATTACTGACGAAAACGGGAACATCTCTTTCATTCCATTCTAAATTGCTGGTTTCCAGGCGTCTCTCCTTTGCCTTCTTTGTTAGTAGTTTCTTTTCTTCTCTCAATTGTTGAACCTTGCAATATCTTCGGTAGTTTTCCTTTTCTGCTCGACATGCGATTAATGATCAAGATGTCGTATTTGTCAATTTCTACCTCCAATTTTCCGGCTATAACTTATCTTGCACAATTTACCATAGATTTCCCCCCTCTCTGGTTAGAATACACGAAATGATAAGGTCGTCAATCCTTAAATATTGTTCGAGATTGTTGATCCTACTGTTCATTCGGTCATTTTCTAGGTCTTCGATCCGATTTCTTAAGACTTCATTCTCCAGCTTCAGAGCCTCGCTATCGCTTCTCATCTTATCTAGTTTTCTGCCGCCACGGACGATACTTTACTTTCGGTACTCGATACTGTTGCTCTTATGTCTCTCACCTCTTTGAGCATTATTTTTTGGAAGTCCTCCTCGTTCACATCTTCGTTTTCTTCTACGTTGGTTTTTCCATTCCTATTTTCTGTCATTTGCTATATCTTTTTGTGTTGTAATCACCAAGTTGATTCACGAAAAAACGAACGGCATTCTCAAAAGGAGTTGAATTTCCTGATTGTTTAGCACACTTTTCACGTTTCGACAATTGTACAAGCTAATGCGGGCAATTATGATGCACAACCTTCTTGTATATCGACGTTGATGCCGAACTCGACGAGAATGCTTATGTATAATTAAAGAATCCAGTCAACGTGGCTCTGACATCTAATGGCATTTTGTGCAACTAGCGAAAGAGTGGTCAAATACAAAATTACTTTTTGGTTTCCACAATATTATCATGTTATGAAGAAAGATGAAAATTCTTAATAAGACTGTACGTACATACATGCTTTAAATTTTGAATGTAGGATACTACCAATTGGAAATTTATTTAGAAGTAATTTCCAGAACACAGCAATATAAAAATGCGCGACAAAGCAGGTTGAAAGTAGGCGTGGATCTAGACGACCATTTTGGGGAGGGAAATGGCAACCGAAATGTTTTGCTGCCCCCCTTCCCCGCAGATTTCCCCCTCTCAGATTTTCCTACTTTTTCCCTTGTGGTTCACAGGCGGGGGTGGAATCTCCTCCCCCGTAGATCCACACCGGTTGAAATATGACCGTTCTGTGGTTTTCGAATTCACTAATCCCATCTTTTATGAACCTTCACCCCAAAAAAACCGCGAAGGATCAATGGCTAGAATTTTGAATTAATAGCTGCCAATATAACGATCACAGGGTATGAGTTACTAAGTCCATTTCTGAGATCATGTTAGCTGTATAACCTCTATCTAGAAGGCTCCACAGGGCTATCGCATGATATGCTGTCAGTAAGAATCAATGTTGAAGCCATTTGAGCTGTACCCTCTACGTAGAAGGCTTCACACCTGGATGCAATCTCAAATGCTGAAAGTTGAATATGCGGTCTTAGGTTGTATAGTTCTATAGGGAAGTTTTTGGCTAGGCTGTGCAAAGGCGCAGATGACTCCGTTATAAGGGGCGGGGTCGATTTTTTTCTCTGTCCTGCCAGACCCTATACACCTTCCCACGTATTCACTTTCTAAATTTCTATTCTTATAAGCGCGAATGGTTGAAATTTGTTTGCTAAGGAGGGAGACCTCCAGAATCCTATCTACGAGTACGCCCTGGGTTTATGGCTAAAATGACCTAAAACATTAACTTGCGACTCAACAAACACCATGTTTCTTACAACTTTCAATAATTCAGGTTGTAGTTCCCTGTGGAGAATTTAGGGCAAGTTACAGCAATAAGGACTTCGCGACATGAAGAGCTCCGTACCTCAAGATACCCTGTAATCGAGATATTTGAAGCTACTAATCCTAATTTCTATGTAATGGTAATAATCTAATAATCTTCGGTAGATACTTGAAAGGGAAAAAAACAAAAAAAAAAAAACTTAGAAATGGGTTTAGTGAGCCCGAAAACCGCAAAAACAGGTTGTCACGTGACATTCATTCATTTCTCTCTATACAGGGTTAGTCGGTTTTCCTTCCGCCATAGGAAAACTAGTTTTTCGCGAAACCAGGTGCACGTTGTTTCGCCAGGTGAGCGGTCTCTTCGACAAGAATTTCATGGGAAATATTCCGGGAAAACTCCGATGGCTTTTGAAGTTTCGAAGAATTTCATCAGACAAAATATCTCCAATGATTTCAGGCGAATTTTGCCAGAAATATTAGGAAAAATCTCCATGGAAGCATATCCTTTGAAAATATTTTGATGCTTTCACAGATTTTCATTAAAAATGTTCGGGGAAAATCTCCAATGATTTCTAAGGAATTATTCAGAAATCTTGGAAAAAAAATGTGATGATTTCCGGAGAATTTTATCGGAAACATTCAGATAAAAGTCCAATGTTTTCTAAAGAATTTCCTCGAAAATCTTCGGGAAAATTTTCCGATAATTTTTAAAGAATTGCATCGGAAATTTCCGGAAAATAACTCCGATAGGTAATTTTCGAAGAATCTTATCGAAAGTTTTTAGAAAAAATTTCCACTGTTTTCAAAGAAAGTTCATCAGTATTCTTCGAGAAAATTTCCTGACAATTTTTGAAGAATTTCATAAGAAATATTCGGAGAAAAACGCCGATGGTTTCTGATGAATTTCATCGAAAATCATCTGAAAAAATGTTCGATAATCTCCGAAGAATTTCATCGTAAGTCTTCGGAAAAAATCTCGGATGATTTTTAAGCAATTTTATTGCAAATTTTCAGAAAACATGTCCAATAATACACTTGCCATCGTGATGGAAAACAAATACGGGTTGGGGGATGGGTTTTATGTAATCATGCAATCGGCCGGTCCGCACAATATAATCCGCAGAGAAACCTTTGATCGCAATATTTTATAGATGAAAATGCTAATTTGACCGAATTATTTCACTATAAAATTGTTCTTATTATTGAAGAGTACAAAAAAAAAAAATCAGAAATATTTTCCAGATGCATTTTCTGATAATATTCTCTAAAATGTAGTATTTGCTATAACTGATCACTGCCAAATCAGCTAGGAGTGACCTCGTAAGTATAATACACCTTTTCTTTAGAATTCGCGTTTTCAATCCATTTGTTACATTATATAACATCAGGAGAAAAATTTCATGGTGAAACTTACGGGAATTCTGGTAAGTTTCTCACGTTCAACGATTTTACAGTTAAACAAAAAGATTAAAAAATTCTGGTAATGTAACAATAAATTACTATAATATTTTACTAAATTTGAATAGAACTACAGTAATCATTACCAAAATCTGGGATGAATTACCAGAATTTTCAAAGGTGCGTGAAATAGCTGAACGTCAGAGACTTTTGTCAGAATTTTAGAATTTCTCTCAATGCAGAAAAATACACAGAAAATACTCGACAATATCTTCCAAAGAGGATGAGAATATTCTCTACAACGTGGCTCAAGTATTTGCCAACTCACTGCCAAATGCACGCTGTTCAGCAAAAGGGAACCAACTAGCAAAATTCGCTTTTTTAGAACAGGTGATTCGAAGTTCAAGAGCCATGTAGAAACTATATGGCACTGCGTTTACTGATAAACTTTTTTCAACGTGAATACACATTTTTGAATCAGGGACCCAATTTTGAAAAATTCTACGTTTTACGCTCTTTCCAACGATAGGTACTAATAACTCATTTTGTTTACAAATGTTAGTTTTGGTTCCCTTTTATTGAACAGCGTCCAAATCAGCTAGCAGTAAAGAGGCAGTACATATTTTTTTTGGCATTGAAATTTGCAAAAAAAATCTTCACAGGGAATAAGATCTGTACTTACAGGGTCGGCGCACCAAACACAGCCAAACTTCTGGATGCATTCGTTGCACTTCTTTTTGGACGAACAAATTACATCATTCGATGGTTGCGAGGTTGTGTACGGCAGTATTACGATGCAAATAAGAAGCGCAAATTCCTCGATGTTCATTGTTTGCTGATGTAGTAATTTACACGTTAATTATACTTTATACTTCATGTCTGAAACACCGTCCATATTTGATTAGTTAAAATCAAATTCGTCCGTTGAAAATTGCAGAATAACCTTTCAGATAAAAATAATTGAAACTGTATTATGATAAACTATAGCACTTTATCAGCGCCAGAATACGAGTAAGAAATACTGCTTTAAAACCGGGTGCTTGAAACTTGTTTTCCGCAAGGACGTACGAAGAATTCTAATAAACTTATCAGTTCCAATCATTCTGTGATACTGCAAGAAAACCCCGACGAAGAATCTCAGAAGTATATACGGGAAAGTACGATTACTCATTGGAGGGGAAAACAGAAAGATAACTGCTATCGTGTGTGTGTTTCATTAACTGGTCATTTAGAAAACATTATTCAAAAATAGAAACCAGATTTCTCGGCATTTAGCATCTACATATAACTACGTACGTGTTGTTTGATGATATAGAGAAATGATTATGATGATGTACGAATACATTTTAGAACGAAGGGGGGCTAAAGAAAAACTTAATTTGCCTAAAGATACCGAAAATGGAATGCCGAAAACAGTCAAAAATGTCGAAAAAAACCGAAAGTGTCATTTCAAACCAAAAAACTAGAACTGTTCGTAAGTTGGTCACACTCTTTTCAGGTGGTTCTGCGTGAATGTACTGGCAAAATTTAGAAAGTCACGTCAAATACACTGGACTACTAATACTAGAGAGCACCTGGAAACTCCCGAGAGTACTGACATCCGCCATTTTGTGTCGCTTGGTGTCCGACGATTCACAATTCACTCCGCGGAACGTGCCGCATATCGAATTGGGAATCATGGGGCACCAAACGACTCAAAATGGTGGACGTCAGTACTCAGGTATTTTCAGGTGCTCTACTTATAATGGAAAAACTCGGATGTTATGAAAATCAGGGACGTACCGAAGAGTTTTTCCAGGGTAGGGGGGGGGGGGATAAAAATTGTGAAAGTCCCAACTGACTCAACTCAGAATGCCCAAGCATCAAAGCAAGAAAAAAAACCGTTCAACTTGTTGGATTACTGCTGAGTGAAAAATTCCTACAGGGTGTGTGTGTAAGTTGCTCCCCTTGCCCCCCTATCGGTACGTCCCTGATGAAAATCCTAGTGGCAAGGTTTGGTACTAAATGTATTTCATTCATTGTGTGTGTTTTCCCTCTATCTAGTGTTGGCGAGCACAATGCTAAATTACGCACAGGTGTACAAAAAAAATTGTCTGGTGCCAAGGATTTTATAACTGATTTTAGGTATTTTGGGGGCGTTGAATCCACATATAATATTAGTTTTTCTCTAACAGTTCCATGACTCGGGTGGAGAGCAAATTAGAAAAAAAAAAGTTTTTTAGATACAATCAAAAAATCTGTTAGTTATATGAATACACATTGTGTATATTATGTATACATAGGGGGTTCCACGAAAGTTACCCCCCCCATTTTTTCCCGAACCGATTGGCGGATTTTTGCCGGACAGATTGCCATCTTCCTGCGGCAAGGTCTAGTTTTTCTAGGGCTTGAAAAATTCTCTCCCCCATTTATGGGGGGCTGTAACGTGCCAGTAACTTCGGAATCTTAAACGAAAAGGTATGCCTTTATGCACATCGCTGGAAAGGGCATATCCTGCAAAATACGAATCCGTGAAAAAAATTTCAAAATTCATCAATTTTGGGGGCAAGGGGCCTAAAGATGACCAAAATCCATCAAAAAGCGAAGTGTCAGAACCTAGCAAACAAACGATTGAAAGAGGGGTTTTCGAGGTCAAGGATTCTGAATACACGATTTAACCCGGTTTAGGGCTTTAAAATCCCAAATTTTCAACCTAAAATTGGTTCCTATTCACAAATTTTTGACTTTCTGAATTCAGATTATTAAAGTGGCTTCACGCACATCGTTGAATAGGAAACTCCTCCCAGAATATGAATCCATGGAAAAAATTTCAAAATTCATCAAATTTGGGAGTAAGGGGCCTAGCGATGACCAAAATCCGTCCAAAATTGAAGTATATCATGACCTAGCAAACAGACTATCGAAAAGGAGGATTTCGAGGTCGCTGATTCCGAATGTCACTTTCCTTCCGATTCAACCCGTTTTAGGGCCCTATTCAATTTTAGACTCAAAAGTGATTCTAATTTACAAATTTTTGAGTTTCTGAACGCAAGTTATCAAAGTGACTTCATGCACATCTTTGGATAAGGCAGTTCCTCCAAAATACGAATTCGTGAAGAAAAATATCAAATTCATTAATTTTGAGAGACAGGGTCTAACCCTAGCTAAAACCTATCCAAAATCAGATACCTAGAAGTGCTGCCATTTACAAATTTTTGAGTTTCTCATTGCAGATTATCCAAATGGCTTTATGCACGTTATTGGAAAGTAAACTTCCCCCAAAAACGAATCTGTGCGAAAAAAGTTTGGGTTCATCACGTGATTTCCTATATACATCCAGCGCATCCTAGAGCCCCGAAATCCGAAATTTGAATGAGAAATGTGGTGCCAAGTACAAATTTTTGACATTTTGGGACTTACAGGGTTATTCAGTTTTCGTTGCAACATAGAAAAACCAGGCATGTTGCGTGGTTATGAATAAGCGGGCACACGATGGTCGTCTATTCAGATTTAAACGCAACAATGGGCCGTACGAATTTTAGTCTCAGTTACTTAGCGACAGCCTTTGTATATTTCCTATTATTATCATATTAACTATTTTTATATTATTATTAATGAATATTTCGTGTTTATTTATGACAAATTATAATAGTAAAAACACTTCGTGTACAGCTTTTTTTTTTAGCTAATCTATGGATTTAATATTGAAAAAATGTAATTACTGTTAATTATTCAAACTTATTAAAATATTAATAAGCAATAATTATTTATGATTGGACTTTATTATCTATTAAACAATTAGTATAATTTATAATAAATACCTATATGTATACCTACATAATGTGTATTCGCATAACTAACAGATTTTTTATTGTATCTGAAAAAATAGGCCTGATAGAGAAAAACTAATGGATTCGGCGCCTCAAGAATACCTAAAATCAGTTATAAAATCCTCGACACCAAAACTACGGTTTACTATTGTTATTATAGTTTAACAAACCTTGCCACTAGATGCTGAGTCCAAAAGCGCTCGATTTTAAATGGGAGAGTTTCCGGTATTAGTATAGTCCAGTGTATTTGGTCACGTCATAGCGCACCATATGTATAATGCTAAAATTCTTGGACGCCTAAAATGAATAAAAAAGGAATATTTTCTAACTTTTTTTTCTGGAGACGCACCGACAGGTGGAGGATGGACTTAACCCATAGGAATTTTTCACTCAGAAGTTGGGAAAATTTGCCATTTCAGTCAGGGACAAAAGTTGAAAAATTTTAGTAGATGGATCAAAAGTAGGAAAGATCTAACAAGTCAAACTTTTTTTTTTGCCAACACAAAAAAATTTCGATTGATACTCGGAAATTTTGAGTTGAGTCAGTTGGGACTTTCACATTTTTTGCTCCCGCCCCCACCCGGAAAAAAACGTTGGTACGTCACTGCTTTTTTCGATTTTTCTTTGAATTTGTGGGACATTTTTGCGTTTTTTTGCCGAACAATGCCCAAAATACAACTTTCAACGCCGAATTATCCGTTTTTAGAGCTGCGGAATCCGGTCTATAGTCATAAAGAAAAAACTCGCGTGCTGAATTACAAACAGTCAAGTTGGAGTACCTACATTCTCCACTTCCCCAGATGCAGGCCATAAAATATAACATACATAACACACAAAGTTGGCGGCACTAGTGCCGCCTAGTGGCGAATTAGTGGTACGGCTTGTCATTCAGTACCATAAAGTCCATAATACACATCACTGAACACAAAAATCTGCCTAATTGCAGGGCTGTGATAACGGAACGGATTAGTTAAGTTAACATGGTATTATTACCGCTTCATCCCGGTAAACGGTTCCGGTAAATAACGTTACAACTGGTTACGGTATTGTTCCGGTAACGTTACGTTAAGGTATCCGTTACCAATGTTAATTAAGATAATAAACCAATAAGAATTTCACATTATGCCCACTTCGTTGCTTCGTTCTATACGTTTATATTTCACTGAAGAACAAAGAACTAATAGTTAAATATTGTGGAGTTTTCTAATTTTTTATTTGTATAGAGGCGCCGATTTGGTAAACATATGCGGTGGGGGTGGGAGGGGGGGCGAAGAAGTAAAGTTGTTCATTTTTTTAGTCACGATAGATGAGAGGACGTTGAACATGTACGCTACTGACACAGGTGTTGATCAAATTACGTAAATTATATAAGTAGTGAAATAGGTCTTATAGTATACACTGTACCCTACAGTATTTCCAGTGTCTGTTATACACTAACTTTTTATCTTAGCAATCTACAAATCGAAATTCAAAAGGGGCTTTAGTTCACTATACATTAGGGTTAAACTGAGAACTTCTATTGTTATCTACTGATAGACTGATTGAGTCTAAGGCCCATTTCACACTATGCCGTGTTGCCGGAACGGCAGCCCTGAAGGCGGTCAAATTATCACACAAAAGTCGGGTCTTCACCCTTCACCCAGTGTGCGTCCTCTTGTTCAATCTGAACGCACCCCAAGATTTACCCATTTACCGGGTAAAAATGTTTCCGGTATTCCGTGACTGATTCTTTTCGTTACGTTCCGTTCCGTTCCGTTAATTATGTTCTGGTAACGTTATCTTTCCGTTAATCCGTTAAGTTAATTACTCCGGTTCACAGCCCTGCCTAATTGAGAACATAACTCTTGAAAATAAAAATACTCACTTTTTTCCCTTCCTTAACAATGTTTTATGTCATTATATAAGCAGTTTAAATTTTCCTTTCTAGGGTACGAGTTTTTTTGTTTGGTTTTGTTTGAATTTTTTACAAGAGCTACTACTTTCTTATTATTTATTATACCTACATTTAAATAATTACCACGAAAGTTACTTTTCTGTTTTAGTGACATACCCATGCCTAAGTGTTTAGAAAGTTTTTTTTGTTTGTTTTTTTCCCGTTGTTATTACTATAATATTTGTTCTCCTGTTCTGTAAATATTAAAAATTGAAACAGATGTTACTTACATTATAGTACTAAAACCGTCACCGTTTTTATTTTATTATTATGAATATAATATACATTTTTTTTGTTTGTAAAAAGCCTAAATTTCTAAAAAGTGATATTTGTTATAAGTTTTTGCTCGATGTTATTTTTATTGTGGTAGCCCGTCTGACAAAATTTCTGTCGGCCGACAATAATGACACTGTCGGACCGTCAAATTTCTGACAAAGGAAGCATGCCCCGCCTACTTTGCCAGTATTTTGTCGGTTTAGAACCATTTTTGTGTCAGAAATTGCATCGCAGCGTTCTGATTAGCTAAAGCAATTGTCATTTGTGTCGTTTTTAATGTCAGAATTGGCAGTTCTGACACTGTCGGATTTATGTCGGCAATTGTCAGGCGGGAGCCTACCTACTAAAATCAAACTTGGTTTTTTAAATCAAACTTGGTTTTTTATTTTAATTTTTTTTTTTTTTTGTAAGTCTTGTAAATAGGAGATAAATGTTACTTTCATTGTGGTACTGAAACCAAACCCAGCCCTAGTTTTTAGTTGTTTTTTTTTTACTCTTGTTATGGAAGGTAAAACTATAATTTGGTTATGTAGTTAGTTACTTATACGTGTCTGTTTAAAGTTTCTAGATTTTGATTTTATTTTGGTGCTTTCATTATGGTACTGAATTACTAAAACCAAATTTGGTTAGATGAGTTACTTACTTTTTTTTTGTTTGTTCTGAAAAATACTGAAACAAATATTACTTTCAATACAGTACTGGAGTTATTAATTGTTTTTATTGCCCCCAGTTTGATGTAATTTATTAAAATTTAAGTAAAACACTCTGGTCATGATGTCAACATTGAAATTGAACGGTATTTTTATCACTAAAAATTGGTTTAATTGGAAGGGGGGGGGGTAAGAAATATCAGTAAAGGTATTTTAGAAAAAGAAGCATGATGTATGTAGCAAAATATAACACGAGAAAAAATAGTCACTTAAAATTATTAGTGTCGCCCAGTGAAATTGCTTAAAATATGCTCTGCCCGGATGACTTTTCTCAATGGCAGGCCGGTTTAGACTATATTCGTCATATAAGTCGGCGGGGTATGTGCGTTTGCAAGGCATATAGCCGGGCGGCCTAAAGTCTGGTAGTGAAGGAGCCCTTGACTTCTACGAAATAACGACTACATGCTAACCGAACAGTTAATGGTCATGGCCGATGGCCTGATTTATACACGTTAACTAATTGACAACGATCACACAATCATTACCGACGAGTGTTAATTAATAAGTTCATTCGCTAAACAAAACGCGAAAATAAAGGGTTAAATTGCGATCTTTATTAGAAGATGTTTTCACATCAAGAAAATACACACGACAGTATCGAACTCGTTTTCGTTAGTATACGAAACAGAATCGCGTCAACCCTTAAAGTATCGATATATTTCGCCGATATTCTACATATGTTGTAGTGTGATCCCTTTTTTTAATGTTCTTCTCTGCACCCCCGTCTGTAGGCAGTTTTACGATCCTCGAAAAGCTATCGTCTGTAAAGATGTATGGACATATATTTGGTTTCGAGTCAGTGAGACTGCGTATTTCTTTTAAATGTTTTAAACACGATGTCGAACTAGCTGTGAGTGTGTAAAACTCAAACTTATTTTGAACAACGAGTGCGGCGTAGTATAAATTGCAAAGAGCTTGATATATGATCCGGCGACTCTCAGTATCTTGGGATGTCCATATCTGTGGAAAACCGATTCCTGGAGATAGCTTTGTGGTATCCAGCACCCGTCCCAATGCGTCACCTGGGACTCATCCTTCTTTTAATTCCTCATTGCGTTGTTACGAAGCAGTTTCGCATGGGTATGAGTGTGATGATGGTCGGTTCAATCATCGCACCCCACTTTTATTAGATATGATATTCAATACTTCGACTACGCTATATCGTATCGATAAAGTCAGTCTATGTCTATAGCCATCCCAGTATGTATAGCTCCGTGACTAGTGCCATAAGATAAGCACAGGGTCGAGTACAGATAAAGATCTACATATCGCTGCCCGGGAAGAACAGTGACACAACTGCAAAAACCTAGTTTTGAGAAAACACGGAAAAACCGAAACAGAAAAGTTTAATAAAGTACTATGTACTGTTTGAATAAGAATTACCCTGCAGGACTGAAACATATACGCCAATCTGTGAGTTAGTATACTGTATGTGAATATATACATTTATTTACCTGAGAAAAAAAGAAAAAAACAGAGCTGTGCTGTTTATATTAACCCTGTAACAACTCCCCTCTTGCAGTTAGGTCATTGGTTTACATAGAAGAAAAAAAAGAGAAATAGATAGTTAGATCATTGTTGACAAAATGAGAAAATAGAAATTGACAATATTCTGCTTTTATTATGAACAGAAAATAAGAATCTCACAATGCGATGCCTGTACTTGTAAAATAATAATGCGAATTTGATTTAAAAATAATAAGAAACTTCCAAACTTTCTTTCAAGATAAATAATGACACAACGTACTACACTTATGCCAGTGTTGTACATACAAAAAACGTACAAAATGATGCAGTTGTGTTTTTGTTTCTCTACACATGAGATGGTGACTCCTGCCTAAGAGAGGAACAACGTCACAACTTCCTTCTAAGAGTACTAAGCGTTACTTCAATTGTGTCCAGTGGCATGCGGTGATTTTTCCTAGGAGGTAAGCAATAAGTAAAGATGAAGTAAAAATCAGAATAAAATTATGAAACATGCTATTATGTACAAAACGGCATTGATGAAATTATTCAATTCAAATTGTCGAATAATAGATACAGAGACGTACCACTGAAGAGTTTTTCCTGGGAGTGGAGGGGGGGGGCAAAAATCTTGAAAGTTCCAACTGACTCAACTCAACATTACCAAGTATCAAAGCAAGAAAATCTTTTCACTTGTTGGATTTTTCCAACTTTGCAACTCAATTCCCTCGTATCAAAGTAAAAAAAAAAAAATCTTAAAAAACTTTTGACTTGGTGAATTTTTCCAACTCCGCCTGATTGAAATTGTAAATTTTCCCACCTACTGAGTGAAAAATTCTTACAGGGGGGTTGCCCCCTCCATCGGTACGTCCCTGAATAGACACGGGTCAACAAAACAGTTTTCCACCATCTTCACAACTGGTTAACCACAAAATGTTTTCATACTGCGATACTTGGCAACGTCCAGTAAAACTCAAACCACCTCTCTTTTGCTCAGTGTATTTAAAAATGGTAATTCTGGTTTAGGCTTCCCACCTTTAATAATTTCTAATTGTTCATTAAGAGTAAGTCGCCAAAACAATTTCTTGATAAGATCTCGAAAACGCATTTTGGGGGCAAAAAGACACGGAGCATTCAAACATAATGCGTGTTGACTAGTAGAAGAACATAATCACGTTTCACTGTCAACTTCGACGTTCGTGTGTAGCAAAGCCAAGCTGGAAGCGCTTCCAGAACGTAACCAAACGCACAGGTTTTGTCACGTTAAACATGCTAGTGCGTCTTTGTGTTGGTATAATTAACACAGAGGCGGAGCGTAAGTCGTGCAATGTTACCTGCAGTATGGAAAAGAAGCGTTAGATCCAACGCACACTTGTGGCTTTTACTGGGTTCGAACGAGAAGTTTAGTTGGGGCGACAATTAAGTAAGTCATATGAAATAAAAAATACGAAAAGGGGTACAAAGGACGCGTGTACTCGATGATAGCAAAAAAACAGAAAGCTACAACGTATAGACTGAGACGGTATCGAATGCCGAACTCGAACATGATACCTGAAACTAATGATCCAGCCTGGCCATCGAAAGAAAGAAGAATAGGAACTTTCAAAGGTGGTGATGGCGCGCTAGAATCGTTGTTATTGATAGAGCAAATAACAACAACAATGAAGCAGGATCAAATTTATCAGTTACACTTACGTTAGTTTGCATAGAATACATTAAGATTTTAGTTCTTCCGCTTTTTTATAGCTTCGTCAAGACAGTCAACGCGCTTTATTACGTCCATAGCACGAATCATCATAAATAATTAATTAAATACGAATAAAAAATCATAACGTAATAAATTCTGGTGGAAAACTGTGAAATAGTAATAGGCGGCGTAACTGAGAGTTTCCGAGGTTGGTAGCCTTGCGCTGCAAAGGTAATCGTGGACGTTATCCCCATAAGAATGTGTATAACTTGAATTCGCTTTTTCTAGTCAATAAAATGTTTTCTTGGGGCTTATAATAGATGAATTTAGAGATTTAGGTCTCTAGTTTTCCTTTATGAACTTGAAACGGCTCCATTGTCCATGTATTAGTTGCTTACAAGCGCGGTTTTGTACCAACGGTAAACTGCCATAAGAAAAACAGTAATTTGGAAATCAACTTATTCATCCAACTAGAGCGAATAAAGTGCGTTAAATTACCTTTCATCATCAACTAGAGACTTCGAGCTTTAATTTGACATGTTAGACGAGAATTAATATCTTTTGTTACCTATAAAATTAAAACTTTAAAAATTCTATAATTAATAAATTTAAGTTGTATTCCAAATTTCGATTTCTCCTAGTCAACGTTTTCTGTAGGGACTTCAATTTTAGTCAGGGTAATTTCCCTCTTGGTATTGACGTAACTCCCCCTAGGTTTAAACGATCTAACATCCTCTTCAGATACACGAATTTACGTCACTGCCGCTGTACATTCTACGTGTGGGCTGCCCTTGAAAAGACTCCCTCATAAAATACACACAGAACGTCTCCGTTTGGATGATTGCTTCCGATTAATTCTGAATCTAATAGTTCAACAAAAATACAAATTAATTTGGCGAAAAATTCAAGTTTCCCCATTTTTTTATCTTTTCGTAGTTTAGGTCCGCGTTTGTACCACTTCATCTCCGATATTTAGTCTTGCAAAAATACTTTTTCTCGTTACAAGGTAGTCAACTTTTGATACGAAATCAATGCTTGATGCAAAGGTAAAGATCAAAATTCACATCCTAATTTCGGATAGTCAGATTTGAAAATACGTATGCACGAGTGCCATCCTACGACGGAAGGAACACAGACCTACTTTCTCAACATAAACTGGCAAACTCTAACTCAAACCTAGCCAAAAGGTGACTAAATGAAGTTACAGGGCATGTGAAAAGATGTGCCCAATATTCCAATTTTCATAAATTTATTACAAAGAACAGAAACATAAAAACAAAACTATAAGATCTAAGAATCTATAAAACTTATTGATTTGCTTCATTTCGGTTTCAACCACTACAAAGAACTACACATGAAAGTACACTTCTGAAAGCTCTCTTACATGCATTATGGTTTTTCCAGAAATAGCTCCTAAAATCCCTGACTTTTCCAGAACTGAGCAACCTGTTTACCACGGTGGCAAATGTGCCCGTCGTCAGTTTTTCCTAAATTATTCGAAAAGGATGACGGTTAATGAAATAGTTCAATGGATCGAGAATCCGCTCTTTAAAAGTCCGTTCACAATATTATAATAAACATGGTGCCTTCGACTTAAGGCGAACGCCACAGGGGGCCACTCAAGAAGTAGGTATTTTCATGTTTGTTTTTTCCTTACAATTATGCGGGATAAAGGAAACATTCACATGTTACGCTCGCGTAGCTTGCGAACCCTTAACTTCAGAGAGAAACCCGGCTCGTAGCGCGACCGTGTCGCTGGCAACGAATCTTTCGGAGGGTAGTATTTTACACCCTTCAGATTACGTCACGACTGGTGAAAGCGGCCACGGTCAGGCTATATAAACTCGAACGGCGGGCGTTCGAAAATCACTTCTCGTCGAGTCGAGGCTCCTACACAGTCTTCTTTGGTATACTCCGCTGCGTGCTGCATCCAGCTGTCTGGTGCACCGTTAAGGATATCCAAACCGAGAACCTTCGATACGCTCCCGTTGCAGCATCCAGGTGTCTGGTGCTCCGGGACAGAACCGTCGCGACGCCTACGATCTCTGACCTAACGAGGGAAGTATTAAGCCTCATTGCAAAAGCCGTCCCCGTGCCTCTGTCGTTCATGTTGTTCATTTGTATACAGTAGATTAGGAGAAGTCTAATACAGTTACAATTTCGAACCTTGCATAATCATTTTTCCCGGCGCTGATGAACCTCACAAACCCACTCTTCACATGTCTTATAACCTCCGTTCAAGGAAACCAGACATAACACCGGGAAGCTTGCCTAACTCAACCGAGGCCTCCACGCGAACTTCCCTCGGTGTGACACACCCTACTAAAAAGGTTCTGTTTACAATTCCCTGCGCATTAATACCAAATATTATGCCTTTTGACATAATGGGAAACACCACAGGGACGACCAAGGAAGTACGATTGGCCGTAACACTTCATAATTTGTAGGATATTTAGGGTTAAGTAGCCTAAATTGTACCACTTTTTGGTTCTTTCATCCTGGACCGGGCTTAAATTATTTTTTCGGAACAGCTCATAGACCAAATTATCTATACCTCGAACTTTTGCGCATCTGCGAGCGCAAAAACGAAATTTTCAACTTGAAATGGTAAATGCGCAGTTTTAACCTGCGCAGAAGTATATAAATTGTATAAATCGTACCACCTGTAAAGAAAAAGTGTTGAAAAGTACCCACAATCCTGTCTGATGAATCTAGTACCCACAAAAAATGTTTAGGAGCTAGATACCACCCCAGTCTCTCATCCCCTGCATCATATACCAACTTCCCAAATCCAATTTAGAGCTACAACACGAAAAAAAGAAGTCACAAATGCAGTATATTTATTACAAAAATGTATTCTCAAGAACAAAAATCGCATTCGTAAGCAGTTCTGTCATTATTATCAATGCCAGCACATTTGATACGTACTCTGACATGACATCTCTGGTACCCCTCTGCAGCTTTTCGGAGAACAAGCAGCAAAACTATCAATTTTTGCTTTCTTCTGAAAACTGGAAAATATCATCAGACATATCCGCTTCCCACATTTTTGCTTAATTCATTCGTCGGACATTACGCCGTAATCTGTACATGTAACAATTTCATGCATAATGAATAAAGTACACGGTAAAATCGCAACATTCAGTAAATTGCTATGGAATATAATATGTTATAGGTATCGAATCGAAAAGGTGGTATTTATCGCGTTCCTACTTGACCACTGTTCCTTTATTCTTTTGGGATTTAGCGAACTTTCGACGATCTCGGATTGACATGAAGAACTCCCAAAACAACAGGAAGGCGAGACCAATGAACACGGTGCTGCAGATGATTGTAAATGTAACGCCTGAAACCAGAGAGGAGCGTTTTGGAGGGTTAAGCAGCAATTTCAATACATTCTAACATGGCGTAGCACAAATCAAACTGTACCATAAGGAGCCCTATTCCAAACTGCCCTTAGTCAATCCATGACTTTGCTTCACTTCAACGCTTATTTTCAGGCTACACAGTTGTGAAACACGTTTTCAATATAGCATTGTATGAAAGTACGGTCAGATTTGCCCCATATCAAAAAATTTCAAAAAGTTATTGCAACACTGCATCGTGCGCTACGAAGTTTTTGTTGATTTCCCACACTTCTACTTTTTGGAACCAAGACATGGGCAGTTTGGAAAGGTATTCTTCAATTATTGCCAATTACTCGGTTCTCTTCACATCCACTTGTGCATAATATATACCACCCCCCGCCTCTACCTTATTCAAAAGTATTTTTGAGTCATTAAGACAGTTACTCTCAAAACGATGACGTGCATGTTAATACATATTAATAACTAAAAAGGATGAGGCGGGGCCTAGGCGAGATACTTATTTTCACAGGAGCAGCAAATTAAAATATCAAAAATGGATTCCCGGCCCTAAAAAAACCAGAGGAACATATCCCATATCAAGCTTATAAATTATACATTTTTAACCCACGCCATAGGTACCCAAAAATCCTAAATTTTCATGATAAATGAAAGTCAAGGTTATGTATGGATTCTCTGGTCCCGAAAACATAATAAACCACACTTACCTCGATATTGAAAATTTTTCTCCTTCTCAGTTTTACCCCCTCCCCTAAATATCACTCTTTAAATTTTCATATGATAACTGGAAATCACAGTTGGAAATGGATACTACGACCCCAAGGACGCGAGAAACAATATTATCTTGGACCAGTAAATTTCTTGTCGTCTTCAGCCCCTATCACATAATAAAAGTATCTCAATTTTCATTAAAACTGAAAAAAAAATGTCAAAAATGGATTTTACGGACCCAAGAAACTGAAAAACAATACGCATACTGCATTTAATGCAATTTTTACCCCCTCCCTTCACTGGAGCTCTAGATTTCAAGCTAGGGGCAAACAGACACCAAATAAGAATTTAGTGACTTTGGAAATCTTTATCGACATCTTTAAGTTCTTTTTCGCATATGTAAAAAGGTGAAAAGTGGGAGCGCTTACATGAAACCTTTGCCCGATGCGGGCCTGGGAACTAGCGGGCCCTACTTTGGGGGCGACACATAATTGATAAATAAAGTCAATGTATTGTAACAAATAATAATCCAATAAAGGTATTTAGATTTAGAAAAGGGTGGAAAATTCTTCATTGAATGATTTCAAAAATACGATAAAACGTTGCTGCAGACATTTTTTTTTGTAAATGAGATAGTTCTCAATATTTTTTGGAAAATCCAATTTTTTAGGAGGAGAAGCTGACCCCCTGCCACAAAAACGCAGCATGCCTACTTTCTGTTGCTTTTTTTTTTCAATAATTTCCGCCCAACTCTAGTTTGTTATCTAAAAACTGTTTCAATCCGCCCTTTTGGATTTTGGGTTTTACTTTGTCTAGACTACTGGAGGAGACTCATTAGGAAAATACAATTACGATCCGTCTCTCAGAAATTCTCCAGTATTCCAGTTTACCTTTCGGAAGCACTTCCATCAATTAATAACTTACTCAGAATACGAACTGGAGGCGAGCACTCTTTTTCCTTCTGTGCCGTCACCTTTGTCGTCTTGTTATTGTCAAATTCATATTTGAATGTAAGCTTGCAATGTTGATCGTCATAGAACAAGCAGAAAATATCCTGATCAGTCACCACTGCAAAAATACGTAACACGGTCATGATTCGAAATAGAAATGAATTCCATATACCAGGAAGCGGATACACAATTCAAATATTACCTTCTATGAAATCTTGAACCTCGATGTTGATATTACATTTATCGCACTCTTCTTTACTCAACTTGCCCGTGTTATGGACTTTACATTCAACGCAGTCTCTCAACTCAGGGCACTTGTTATAAAAGTTCTAAAGGAGAAATAAAACGATAATCTCCAATTAGTCTGAGAATAGTTACAAATAGAGGTAGGGAGTCCACGGGATCGCACAGTGGCCTTCGCAATCCTTGCGTCACGGGTTCGAGTCCCCCTAACGTTGTAAAGCTAGTGATATTCGAATACTCCACCAACATCCTAGTGAACCCAGCGACCACAGTATCAATTCAGGTGAAAACAGCGTGTATCCTGTGAACCCCATCAGTTCACACAAACAAAGGCATTACAATCGCAGGGCGAGTTATCACTAGATCAGAAAGATTGGTACTATGCGTATGCACGTCGTGGACAACTTACTCAACATCGTGAAACACGTGGGCTAGTAAGCGAACTGCGGCTTCCTGTACAGAAAGGGAAAACTCTAACGAAACCAAACTGTAAGAAAAACATCGGTAAACTACCCGGACTAATCTGCCCAAGAGAGTCGCGCTTCAGAAATATGGGATGCGGCCAACCCTGATGAGGGGAGGGGGAGAGAAAGCGGGAGATACCCCGGGCCCGGATATTTTTAAAAGGCCTGAATTTCAACACTTACGGCTACATCACACTGTACATCAAATCAGCAATCATTCCTTACATCAGAAAAGAAACCTCTTATCCCGTAGTTTATAATTTTTTTCCAATCTGACAAAAGAACAAAATGAACTGGAAGGCGAAGGGGACCCGTAGAAATTCCCCCAGGCCTTCTTTTTCTCTCTACGGGGCCGAATGTGGTGTCTGGATTACTCGTCGGATAGTCTTGAGGAGAGTCAACAACGTATCAAGAAGTCTAAAATAATTTTCCTCCTTCTGCACAGAGTCTGGACAGATCTTGACAAAATCATAACGAGTTTGGTCAGAATCTTAGCTAGTCACGATGAGTTGAAATAAAGTTTTAACAAATTCTACTTCGTTTCCACAACTCAGGAGTCATAAAATGTATCGGCAGAATTTTAATTAGTCTCAACAAATCTAAATGAGTCAGGAAAGACTTGGGGAGAGTGGTGTACCTCGGACCGCTTTTCTTTTTTTTGGGGGCTGTGGGACGTCGGATTTGAAGATAGGGGGCTGAAATCTTTACCTGGTGAAGAGACAATAACCTTTAGCTATAAACTGTAAACATTTTAGCTCAAAATGTTGACCTCAACATTGGTGAACGTTACTACCTACCTGAGTTTGAATAGAAAGTATGGAGCAAATTAGCTATTATTCACATTATCTTCCTCCTAGCTCGAGCACAAATCGTGTAGATACAATCATTTTTCAGATCCGGTCAAAAAAATTCAGGTCGTCTCCGGATCAGACCATTTGAATAACGCAGATCATAAATCGGCTCAAAGATTAGGGCTTGACTCTGTTTCCAGCTTACTACACAAGAGGATCTTAATCTAATCTGAATCGAACTTTCAGTAGGTACTGTTGCTTCTCAAGGTACCGATCAATTACTCAGTGTACAACTACTCGATCTCTTGCGCTCTCTCAACTTTTGACTTACCGAATATTTATCGCAGAACTTGCCGACATAACCGTCAATAGGGTTGCACTCGCAGTTATTGCACACGCACGTCCCGTGACCAGAACAAACTTCGGTATCGTGTCCAATGGTGCAGTTTGACGTGCTGTCTTCGCAGCTGCAGTCATCGCCGATCCAGCCCGGCATGCAGCGGCACTTACCACACACGCAATCGCCGTGCCCGGAGCACAGATTACCTCCGACACGAGGACAGGTGAAGTTATCGCACTGGCAGAAGTCGCCCCAGTATACCTGTTCAAAAAGGTCGCATCGAGGTTCGTAATTCTATCGCAGACCAGCGACATCGCAATTCTCGCAAAAATACCACCACACATACTTCGGTTTCCGACATCGCGTTGCAATGACACTTGTTGCATTTGCAGACGCCGTGGTCGGAGCAAATGGGAGCGGCGCTGTTCTGGCGGCACTTGTCAGTCATCTTGGCGGCCTCGCCGGTGCAGCTGCAGTCTTTGCCCCAGTACCCGTTGATGCATTTGCAAAGACCGCATACCAGGTTACCGTGGTACGAGCACCTAGGTGAGTTTTGTTCGTATTTCTGCCACAGCACCGCGTTTCATTAGCAAAACTGACTCATTTGATGTATCGACAGAACGAAATAGAGTTACAAACGAAGAAGAAAAGCTAAACCATAATACGTACGTCCAGAGACGAGCAATTACAGTCACATAGCATCTTCACATTCACGACCATTTCCTCGTTAACGCCGACCGGGTAGATGGAGAACCTGTGTTCCCAGTCTTCCCGATTAGGAGGACATTGTAACAGCTCAAGCTCGATGTCAAAGTCGACCTTTTGGCCCATTTTCAGTCCGTCGCATTTTTTAGTCTCCATGAGCGGACCGCGCGGGTTCAAACACCTCGTGAAGTACTTCACTCGAAGATAATTTCCCAGATTCCTTTCGCGCATCTCAATCGCGGAGGTAATTCTCTGCAACATTTACATGAATACGGTCAGTGGAGTGAGAACAAAGCGTCGGTTTCGCGAACCGAGCAACGAGCAAATGATGTCCACCTACATTGTACTGTTCGGTGACAAGTTGGACCACATTACTGGAGTCGCCTTCTAATGATCCGAGGGACGCGCCTTCGATATGGTTTTCGAGACGCTTGTACAGCTCGGTTTGGTTATTCTTGATGGCGAAAATCAAAGTAATCGCGTGCTCCTTGACTTTCTGATTGATCTGCAACGGTAGAGTTATAATTGGTGATCAGTATTATAAAAAAAAAACTAGGAGTGTACAGTCAAAGCTACAATCGAGAACTACTCCAGCTTTCCGCTGGAAGAAAATGTAAGGAATCAAGGCAAAAGCACAGTATTCGAGGATTGCCACTGATCCAGATTGATAGCGATGTTCAATTGCAGACTGCGCTGTATTTACGCCGCAAGGAATAAGCAATATTCAATCATTACCTGTGACACTGATGGATAATCCTGTTCCACGGATTTCATATAGAGTCCAGTGCTATCCAAATGGCAACATCCGTCATTCGGTTTAATGATACCAGCCAGCTGCGAACAATCGGCGGCGTTAAGAGTTGCACAAACGGTTTCAACAAACACGAGACGCAAAAAATATTGATCTTTCGAACTTACTCTTCCGTCACCGGCGATATGGAAAGGCGCATCGGTCGCGACAATCAGGAATTTGCGAGCACTTTCTCTCCATCCTATCTGCGGACACACGATGACCTGCATGATGGCGTCAAAACCACCTTCGGGAAGGTCGATGTTACCGGACACATTAGCTGATTTAACTTTGTCCTGTCATCGATGGACAGAAAAAAGGTACAATTTATTTACACTTACTGCCCCACGAGTATTAGAATCCAAAAATAAACCAACTATTAACATTCTTGAATAGGGAGGATTTTTTTTTAGAACGTCTTGGTCTCGGTAGCCGGCTTTCCGAATTATCTACCACTTCACACCATTACGGAGAGAAACAGAGGCGGTTCGAATGAATTTTTCTGGGGGGGGGGGATCCGGTACAAAGTGCCGAATAAAAATTCTAAATTGCCGAATGAATTTTTTTGCCATTGAATGTTGAAGTAATTGTGATGTAAGTACGAATTTTATATATTTGAATAAAAAGTAGTATCAATGTCAGCAGAAAAGTATTACAACAAAAACTCGTAAAGTCACATCACTGTTAAAAAAAAAAAAAATAATAATAATAATAATAAAAACCATTAATTTTAAGGGAAGGAGTTTCAGACACAATAGAAACTTGTAAAGTTACATCATGGTAAATAAATAGGTACAATTAATTTTAAAGGGGAAAATGTTTTCAGACTACTTCTGAGTTTAAGTTACTCGTCATTTTTTTTTGTTATGGCGAGCCATTTCTGCAAAACTCTTCTCAAGTTTATTCTGTCACAAATATCTTTGTTACAATTCACCATTAGTAAATTTCTGAATCGTACGTTTGTCGTAGTTGTGAGTTACTCAGGGGACTTTTCACTAGTTTCAGAAGATTTTTGATGAAATTCTTCGGCAGTCAGCCCACAATTTTTGAAGAATTTTATCGGAAATAATTTGAGAAAAATCTCCGATGATTTCAGAAAAATGTCATTGAAAATCTTTGAAAATAATCTCCGCTATTGGAAATCTTCAGAAAAAATTTCCAACGATTTCCGAAAAATTTTATGAAAGGTCTTCGGAAAAAATCTCTGATTGCATCGCATGAGTGGGAAATAGTCTCAATTCTTCGGGAATTATCGGAATGTTTTCCAAACATTTCCGATGAAATTCCTTAAAAATCATCGGAGATTCTTCTCGAAAATTTCCGATGAAATTCTTTGAAAATCATCGAATATTGTACCTGAAGATTTTTGATAAAATTCTTCAAAACCCATTGGAGTTTTCCCCCCGAATAATTTCTATAAAATTCTTTAAAAACCATCAGAAAATTTTCTTGATGAATTTTGATTAAATTTTTTGGAAAACATAGGAAATTTTTTCTAAACATATTTCCCATGAGATTCTTCGTTAATTACCGGAATTTGTTTCCAACAATTTCCGATGAAATTCCTTGAAAATCATCGGAGATTTACCCAGAACACTTCTGATGAAATTCTTCGGAAATCATCAGTAATTTGACCCAAAATTTTCCGATGAAAATCTCAGGAAATCATCGAACCTTTTTTCTGAAGAAATGCTTCAAAAATCATCAGAGATATTCCTCGATAATTTCCAATAAAATCCTTTGGTATCATTGGAGATTTTCCCAAATGTTTTCAACAAAATTTTCCTAAAATCATTGGAGATTTTTCTCAATTTTGAAAATCTCACCCGGCTCAGCGTCATTATTGACAAAAGTAGGAATTTTTCTTCATCAATCTACGTAGTAGATAAGGAATATCGGAATTTCCCAGTTTTTCAACCAGTCGCAGTTAATTCACTTGGTTATGACTACTCGCCCGATTTCATGCACGAGTGCACTCTTCTAGGAAATAAAATGAAACGTCGACTTACAGCGAACTTGAACGTGTCCGTGCTGAGGGCCATATTATTCTGAAAGCCGTAAGGAGCTACGCAACCGATGCCGGCGGGGCACGGTTCTCTTAAACTGTGATTGTCATGAAATAAACCAAATAATGCATTAAAGGCACATATACATACACATCTATACATAGCGAATTAAATAAGCACACGATATCATTATATTATGATAATCACATACTACATGCTGCAAGAACGAAAATGACATTACGAAGTAACTCAACGCCGAATAGAAATATACTCAATTTTCGAGGAGTTTATGAATGTTGAGAGGGTAATGTGGGCTCGCTGTTTCAATTGTACCAATATAGAGTATACACGTGTAGATAAGTTGACAGAATTTCATAGAAAACAAACAACAGTAATATAAGGTAATTTAAATTGCAAAATCGCGCTGCAGGGTTGGACATTGTAGGGGGCAAGTAGCTAACTACAGACACAGGAAATTACACGACGGCGGTGGAACATTCAGTCATTTTGACATAAGCAGCCAAAAACTTAATCAGTATATTTACATATCCTTTTATCAATTCATATCTCAATCTTATATGTCCAAAATATCGATACTCTTTGCTTGAACAAGGTGTCTACAGAAACTGAAAAGTTTGCAGGACAGTGGCCGGCATATTTTCCATCTTTTCCCCGAGTATGCAAATCTTTTTTTTTTCTACATACTCGAAAAGCGTCTTATTTGTAACCACTTTTCAGTGTAAAAAGTGAAATTTCCGAATCGACAATGTAGTGCATAAACAATACGCCAAAAAGGATGCAAAAATAATCCAGTTTTGCACTAGAGCAAAAAAGTGACGTCAAAACCGTAGGTTTACTTGGCAGTTGGCAGTTGAAAGAAGGTTCACACTACACGGACAGGCGCGTCGTTTTCGTTGCATATGCGTGTTTTGATACCTATAAGCGTTCCAGCAACTCCTATAAACTACTGCTTTTCGAGCATGTATTTACAATAAAATAAAAAAATATAGTTTGCAACTTTTGCAAGAAGCGCGTTATTCGCTCGTGCAGTTTGCAGCACTCGCGTTGCTCGTACTATAAACTTCGCACTCGTCACGAATAACGCGCTTCTTGCACTTGTTGCAAAATATATATACTATAACGTATTCGTGAGGTTCATTAACGGCATCCGATTGTGAAAACTATAAGAAGTACTACAGTTTGAGGTATTATCGATCTGGTTGCACGGGAAAACAAACGAACTGTTTAATTACTTTTCGTAATCGCCGTAAGTATAGCTTTCGGTAATTGCTGAAGCTTACTATTTGGGCACAATGCTGACGTACGGCAACGCCACTTTGTCGACGAAGCTGCCGAAGCCTATACGGAAATTTGATGTCATTTTGGTCATGGTGTCGGCGAGGGTTTTCCCCAGCGCGGCCAAATTCTTTTGGTCGTCTATCATCGAACTGGAAAGGTCCATCAAGTAGTAGAGATCCACAGGGTAACCCTTGGCCTGGCCGTATGATAAGGTGAATTTGAACGGATGGTCCGCGTCTGCAAAGTACATGAATATAGATTACGCACTTCTTTTAGCTAGTATGGTCGCAAACTGTTCATCTCGGATTTGCATGCGGCTGTGTTGAGATGGAGGGCGAAAAATACGTACGTTCCATTTTCCGATTTAGTCCCTTCCATATGTCCGAAGATAATGGTCCTGACGCCAATAATAAACATATCGACCACTGAACTTCTTTTGAGTTGATTACTTATTCGAAAATAAAAGGAAACTCAATCCTTACATTAATACTTCTTTTTTGCTTGTCTCTCTTATCAGACAATTAAGCTCCCTCATTTCCTAATGAAAACATTATTACACTGCCCCTGGAACTCATAATTTATAGAAGTGGAAAGATTTTGGCTCTCGAATCCTGAACCATGCTCACCAGTTTCTTGTTTATCAGACACAATTAAGATTGACAGCTGAAGAAATTTTGGCTTCCTGACCTCATTCACAGCTCTTATATAGCTCCATTTTCCCGGCGATGAGGAGGCTACTGGCCTATTTATCTGTTAATCGACTTATCCGCCTACCTGATTGGTAGAACAGACCTTAAAATTGCACAGAATTTAAAAAAAATAAATAAAAATAAACTATAAAATAGAATCCTAATACGAATTTGAAATCCTTTAGTACAGATTCAGAGTCCGTATACAGATTTAAAATCTCAATATGGGTTCCGAATATATGGACAACAGAATCCTAAAATTCAAATCCAAAAACAGAACGGGTCAGAGTCTTGATTCTCAGATTCGACCGCAGAATACGGTTTCGGATTTACTTCAGTCTCTGGGAATAGCTGACTATTTGCTCCGCTATTCGGCTAAATTTTTGATCAATGCTGTTTTATGCGTCAAAAAAGATCATAGATAATGATTAATATTAACAAGAAAACTAAATGTTGGGCGCAGTTATAAGAAACAAAGTTTGCATATTTACACAGGCAAATACAATGATATACAGAGTGTATTATTATTCTATTAATTATACAATATTAAGATACTTAAGATTATTTTCTAATTTTCTTTCTAATTTAAAATTTCTCGATTAAATGATGGAAATTGCAAATTGGGGTGATTTGAAAATCGGATTGATGCAAAATCACATAAATAGAACGACATTTTGGCACATTGAGGCACATTGATACATTATACTTATAACTCACCCGGCCTGAACAGATATCAGTGCGCTCGTTTTGTGGAAATGTTTTTATATCATGTCGAAATCACTCTAAGTGAAGTGGAGGTAGTTGTTTTTCAAAAGGCCGAAAGTGTATCCATTTTGAAAAATTTTTATTGATTAATTGTCTTAAATGTCATTCAAGTTTAAGGTAAAACCATTGACTTTGAAAAATTTTATAAAAAATATTTTGTACGGAATATTGCCTAAGGTAATGCATTGGAGCCAAGGAAAAATTGGTCAAGCAAAAACACGTAACAATTATGCTTACCCCAAATTATATAATGTCATATGCAAGGGCATTCGAAAACCTACAAAAAACATCCTCACAACGAACTTTAAATTCGAAGATATTTCAACGACTAAAAACTTCTAAAAGAAGACAACTCCTCAATTTAAGTGACATTAATTCGAATAATCAACATAAAATTTCTTCTCAAATAGATAACTGTGAATATTAAACTGAAAATATAAGGCTCGAAATAATAATAGTTAGAATTTCCGATGGGTAAATGCAAAAAGTGATTGAAAACTTCAAAATACAGTTTCCCAAATGAAAATTAATGTAAATTTGATTTCCCCCAAGGGGAAACTCGAAAACGTGTGAAAATTTAATGTTCATTTGCCAAAAGGTCAATTGTATGGCAAAGTGTCATTAATCAAAAAGTTGAACCCCTCGAATATTATATCACGTCGAGTACATAGAGGCCTACTTTTATTGTTGTTACAAAGAGTTGATAATCAATAAGAGCGTCCATAAATTCTGGCCAAGTTTATAGCCAACAAAGTCGCTTTGCAATTCCACAGAACATATATTAGAAGAAGTCGTTATCGCTAGCCTTCAACCAGCGGCTATTGGTGGTAGGATACCAGCTGATTGGCTGACTGGCCCTCTGTCTCTATCCCTCTGATTTTGTCACAAGTTGAATTTCAGTCGGGCTGAGCTTTGAAGTAACATGTCTCTTCTTTGTTTCGCGCTATGTCTCTATCAGGATGTTGACAACTTCAGTGATCTTGCTGCATGACTAACTAGACAGGTTGTTTGGAGTAGTTCACCACTGCTTTCCCCAAAGAGAGTATTTCCTTCTATGCGCTGAAGATGTTTACATACGTGAACAGTAATCAGCCACGTGTCTCACAGCGTTGAGTAAACGACCTTCAGATACTAGTAAATGATAACCTGTTCTACAAGTATAATGCCTTGTCTGGGAAACTGGCGTGAGACTGCAGAGCGCGCTATCTATCCGTTTTGACAGGAACTGCGGGCAGTCGCTCTGTTCGTTAGGATGCTTGCCGGGGAGGGGGGAGGGGGTTGAAACCAGTTCAGGTAGGCAACGAATCCAATATTGTTCACGACTTTTCCAGACGATACACTGATGAAGACATGCACGTACCGATAGGAGGGACGGCAACACCCCCGCCCCACCCCCGTAGGAATTTTTCACTCAGCAGTTGCGGTAATTTACCATTTCAATCAGGCAGAGTTGGGATAATCCAACAAGTCAAGGTTTTTTTTTTTTTTTGCTTTGATTGAAAAGGAATAATAAGAGTTTTGAGGTTTTACACACATTTAATATGCAAAAAATATTCACAACATCAAAGTTCGAGAGCGCGTGTAACCAGTGGCGGATCCAAGGGGGCATGGGGTACATGGCCCCTTCTTGGTTGAAATTTTTAACGCAATAATAGGAAAAAAGGAACAAAAATGATGAATTGTACCTTCATCACACGCCACAAATGTATAATAACGCATCTACATATTCGTCATTGCGTATCCCACATTAGATAAAAAAAAGTTCCGGGAGCACCCCGCCCCCACACCCCTGTCAACATAAAAGCAACAGCTGATCAGTATGCATCGCTGCTACTGTACCCCCCCCCCCGTCCCCTTCTTCTAAATCCGCGCCTGCGTGTAACTGTAACTATAAACTGAAAAGTAAATATGTACAAGAAAAAACGTGCATTGCGATAAGTAAACCTAACATTAATATTTGGGAATCTTGAGTTGAATTTGTTGGAACTTTCACAATTTGTGCCCCCCCCCCCCAGGAAAACTCATCGGAACGTCCCTAGATGAAAGTCATTCGAGTTATCAACTTACTTGGTCTCAGCTGAATATCAATTCTCTGCGGTGATAACTGTATCATGTTTCTCTTATTATTTTGCTCGTTTTTTCCGGCCACCACGGTTAATGGCTGCGAAATATTTGCCGTTGCCTCTATTTTCGGATTCATCAAGAAGTTGATGTCGCATCTTGACTTGCCCTCTTCGGCACATCGCTTATCTTGGAAAATCTACAACCGAAATACACAACTTGCTGTAATAAACCAAACAAATCCACATCAATTGCAAAATATTGTGGTGAAGAACGCTCCCGAACATTCGAGATAAGTGAAGAAAGATCGACACGTTTTGAGCAGCAGAATAGAAGTTCGATAACGAGAGCGATAAGGAGTTTCACCGATAACGCCGGGATATATAAAGGCCGCTGGCTGACGCAGTATAGTCTAGTGTTGTATGCGAAAAATCGTGCATTTTCAAAGCGATTTCAGCTACTGTTTGTTGCGTTGTATTAGTGCAGAAAGAAAAGTTCTTTTTACGTGTTTTCGTACGTTTTTTTCGGTGCGAATTACGTTACAATATTTACATCATCTAGGTACTTACAGGATCGGCACACCAAACACAGCCGAACTCTTGGATGCACTCGTCGCACTTCTCTTTGGACGCACAATTCGAATATGTCAACTGTGCAGTTGGGTAAGGCATTGCTACAATGGTAATTACAAGTAGAAGTGACAGCATGGTGGTCATTTTCGGTCCGTAGAGTCACCTACAATCTTGCAATTTCATGTAAGTTGAATTAAAAACTGAAAAGGAATATCATAGTGGAGCAGGCTGGCCGAGGCCAGATTTTTGCTTTTTTAGTAAATAATGTTTGGTGGAGCATGTGGTGATGCACGCATGCCAAAGTAGCCCCCCAGACACCACACCCCTCGTCTTGGAAACTACCTTTTCGAGGATCGCATCGGTGGCCAAAGAGACTCACATTAAGGCTAGGCTCCTATGTCGCTTCTTAGCTTCGGTTTCGCGCTGTCCTGCCAGGGCCACCATGAGGCACCTTACTGAATAAGGAAACATTCACCCAGCATTAACCCGGATTGTTTTTTATTAATTGGAGAAAGGAATGCTCGCCAAATTTCCAAAACTAATATATGGGTATAATAGGGGAAAAGAGTTTGAGATACAAATTGCAAGTGGTGTGAGTGATTCCCAATGATGATAACTCCGACGAGAGAAAGAGAAAAAACTGACAATTTTTTGCACTAACATATTTGCACGACACACCATCGTTGTGTTGTTGCGTGTTGAGTTACTTACATGATGACTATGTTTGTATGTTTTCTTTCTTTAATATTATTAAAAAATAAACAGGTAGCCTAAGGTTGTTCTTATTCATCTCCACCTCAACGCTGTGGCTGGAGAATTAAACTATAACGTATCCTCCAATCCGAGTTCTCAACACCACCGAAGGGAGAAACCCCTAGATCCGGTTTTTGGGTCATAACCCGATTCCTATATGCCCTTCTCCCCGCATTAGAAAATGAAACAAAATTTACTCTGGACCCACTTTTTTATAGAAATAGTAATTTACAATTTATTTGTAGCTGCCATAGAAACATCGTAAGAGGGGAGGAAAATGACCTTTCTCATCTGTACATCAGCATGGGCCTTATGGATTTTAAAGAATAGGATTTTTGAGCGCTTTATGTGAACAGAATTGAAGGTACGTTACATTTGACCAGTTTCCTTACATCAGAAATTACCCACTCAGGGGAATTTTCATCTACCCCCTCCCCCGCCTAAATATAGTAACCAACAATTTTAACACTTTTTTTTTAAATTTTACTCAGTCTGTAAGAGAGTTTTCAAGAAGAATTTTTGGACCTTTTACTTAGGATAAAGTCATCAAATATCGCCCAGTTTCCTAATATCGCCAGCTCGATATCTCGTCTGTTGATTGCATAGCCTGGTGGTCAGTCCTAATACTAGGTGCGTTTGGTTGATATGGCATGAGAAGAAAACGTAACCTGTGTAAGACCAAAAAAAATTGCCGAAAATACTTTTTGTGAAAAAAACCAGGTTTTTTCAAAGGTCCAGGGAAATATGTGATTCATATTACAAATCCAAGTTCATGAAAAGATAAGACGAATGTTTTTGTCAGACTGTAACAGTCCAAAGTATCGAGTTCGGGTAAGTTTCCGCCTCAGTTTTCACAATTTTTGAATTATTTTGTAAATAATGCGCTTGTCTCCTTATGAAATTTACCTAATATTGTATCTTCATAGCCAAATGTCTTCAGATCCTGTGAGAAGCGGTGTTGGTTTTACCATACGGGCTAACTGGGCTGCGGCCCTGAGCGGATAAGAAAATAAGGCGGCAAAAATACTGCAGCCCAGGGCGACAAAGTATACTAAAAACCAGCCCTGGTAAGAAGACGTAGCTGGTCGCAGGAGCAATGGATTTGGCTGTTTCTGCCGTTCTGGAAAAAACAAATGGGCATGATGAAAGCGTCAAATGTTCGATATACCACAATCTACTCAGAAAGATTGAAGAAGATAGGTATAAAAAAGTACATTTGTACCTAATACATGATTAAATTTGTAATGTACTTCGTCTAAGTAAATCGTTCACGTGATGAAAGGTATCAATATTTTGTGTTTTTTAGAATATTTGTTGATGGACGATATTAAGAGCCCATTTTCCAAGACCCTCATTCAGGAACTTTTTTTTTTATGCAACTGTTTCCCCTCTAATTGAAATTTTGACCCAAAACTCCGTGAAGTTGAAGCTAAGGGTTTTCTCTGCGCCCTGAATGTGCTATCTTTGGGATATTCTAAATTTAAGATCAAGATTCTGGAGTTTGAAAAAAAAGGGGCGACATTTGGCACCCTTACCTTACGCAAACGACGCAATGGAGATATCATCCGATGAGTTTCGAACTCGCTTAATTCATCTTCAATATCGGGTTTGACACTAAATCCAAAATGTTGACCCCACAGGAGAGAAAACGGGATGAAAACAGCGTGAAATGCAATACAGATATCGGTTCACAATTTTTTTTTAGTCTACAAAGTTCAGAGGCGGTTCGAGTTAATTTTTCTGTTGGGGGGGGGGGGGAATTGGGTACAGAAGTTCCGAATAATTTTTTTGCATTGAATGTTGACGTAACTGTGTTGGCCAATTAGCAAGGGAAAAGGGGACAAATAGAATTTAAGGTCGATATTATGGGTGCCATATGACAGAAAAAGGGAAGAGGGGCGACCTGCTGCCCTCAGATGAAATATTAATGGAGATAGGGCCAGATTAAGGAAGCAGGTCATGACCGTAAAGAGTGGATGAAGGGCGAAAAAACCGGGATTTGATATACGGACCGTATTTCTCTGATAAGAATATGAAGTTTGATCATTAATTGCGACGAAAATAGTATATTACACACCAAGAGTCAAAAGTGAGTGTTTACATGGCGGGGGAAAGTTTGCGAACGAGCGTAGCGAGTGAGCAATTCCCGAGTCATGTAAAACTCACTTTTGGCTCTTGTGGAAGATATTTTTTATACTATTTGATCAGAAGCGGCAATGTTTTTCGCTGACAAGGTCTGTATTTTTAAAAATTTTTTTTTAATCTATTTATTTAAATTATAGACATATGATTTTTGTGTGCGTAATTAATTCAAAAATTCAATTTGCTCAGTTAATTACTACAAAGTACAGTATCACAGTCTTGTCTTCAGTTTGTTCACGTGCACAAACAGCATACACAGGTAGTGGCCAGCAAAAACGTATTGACGGCAACGGTTAACAACAAACAGTAACAGCTGTACTACGTTGTGATTATTTAAATGCGTTCTTAAGTCGCTATTTCGTAATTCGCTCTGTGGCCGAGTGATCGCTGCATTTCAGTCATATGTTTCAGTGGACGCGGGTTTGATTCCCCGATACAAAATTACTGGCCAGCAATTTTTTCATGTAAAAACGCTTTACATTGAGGGACGTTTTCTTTACAAGCAGTTTCGTTAGCACTCGACGCATGAATGACAGATGCTTCTTGTCGTCCGTAAAACACTACGTAAACATTGCCTTTCTGATCAAGTAGTACAAAAAATATTAAAACTCCTGTTTTGTGATTGGTTGAAAAAGAGCCATGCCGAAAGACAAAAAATCGAGGGACAATTAGCGTCAAGACGCAATTTCAACATTACCAACTCATTCATTCATTTATCTACAGTAGTATTATTTTGCCAGTTTGTTCCAATATATAGCTTGAAAATTTAGAAAAATAAATAAATAAAAATTATTAGAGGGACAGCCATGCCAAAGGACATTTTCGCATATTTAATCCAATTTTAACCCATTAACAGTAGATCAAATTTTCTGCTGAAGCCTTGAAAAATTAGAATTCAGTCATACCTCTTAATGAAAAAAAAAAAAATCCCGTATCATGATTAACTCTGATAAGATAACTGTTAGGGACTGAAATATCAACATATTTTTGAAGAATAACCTAAATAAGAAAAAATAAAATACAGGAATTCTAAACAGAACCTTTTTAGTAGGGTTAGTGTTTTCCTTATCGCACATAATTTTCTATTTATTTGGTAAGAAAAATATGAAAATGAAAAATATCTACTTTTTGGATTGCCTACCATGGCGCTCTCCTTTGATGTAAAGGCACAATGTTTGGTATCATGCTATGGGGAAATTTAAAGAGCGTATTTTCGATCATTGGAACAATACCAATATCTCTCATACTATTCGAGTTATTTGGAAAAAAAACTGACGCAGGGGGCACCTTCGCCGTAGTGTTAGAAAACGCACGCAATTGAGGGATGGGTTCTATTCAGTCATTAAATGACCCAGTCAATACAATAATCCGAAAAGAAACTTATGCTGATTTGATTGAACAATTTCAGGTATTGGAGAGTATCGAGAAAATAATCGAAAATGGTCGAAAATATTCTCCAAAAAGAGGAATCTCAAGTATTTTCTAAGAATATTCTTTAAAATGTGGCACTTGCCGATGTTGGTCACTGCCAAATCAGCTGGTAGTGACGTGGGCAGTAGTAGATCTTTTCTTAGGAAGTCGAGTTTCCAATCTATTTATTATAATTGTAACACCTCGAGAAAAATTTTATGGTGAAAATTACTAAAATGCCGGTAAGCCTCTAAAGTTCAACGATTTTACGGTTTAACAGAAAATTCTGGTAATTTCTACCGATTTATATTCTGGTAATAATTACTATAATTTCACTAAATTTGAATACAATTCCAGGAAACATTATCAGAATCTAGAATAAATTACCAGAGTTTTCAAAGGGCGCGTGAGATAGCTGAACGTTAGAGACTTACCAGAATTCGAGTGGTTTTTATTACAAAATTTTTATCAGTGTAGAAGAACACACAGAAAATGCTCAAGAGTATTCTCCAAAGAAAAAATTATTGAGCATTTTATGAGAATATTCTCTAAAGTGTGGCTCTATCATTTCAAAATCAGCTAGCAATAAAACGTGGTAGCAATTTTTTGTGGGGAGGGGGGCGGTAGAATTTACGAAAATTCTTCTCAAGGAATATGGTCAGTACTTACAGGCTCGCGCACCAAACACAGCCAAACTTCTAGATAATGCACTCGTCGCACTTCTCTTCAGACGAACAAAAAGAATGCTTCAACTGCTGTGATGTTGTGTACAGAAGTGCACAAAGGAAATGAGAAGCATCAATTCCTCTATGTATAATGTTGTTTGGTCAAGGAAGGTACGAATTAGTTACACTTCATGTCTGCAACACTATCCATCGTGGATTAAAATCAAATTGATCCGTTAAAAACTGCAGAATCACTTTTTAGATAAATCATTGAAAGCTGTACTGTAATCAATTATAACACGTTACCAGCGCAGAATTTTCAAAACACTTCTTTAAAACCACATGTTTAAAACTAGTTTTCTTTTCAGTTTCTGTCATCCAAGGATATTTCAACAGTTCTTACGAAAAATACCCATGTTTACTCATTTGAGAGGAAATGTTATCATTCTGCATTCCCTGCTATCGCCTGATTACTTATCGGAAGGAAATCGAATTTTTCTGACTCAGACATAGTCATGTAATTTGAAGGAATAAGCTGAACAACCGCAACGCGTCTATCGAAGCACGAAGCATGCTGCCCGGACTGAAATGGGACTCATTTTGAGATCACGTGTGCAGAACAACTACACGGCCGCTATGTCCCTCGACACAGAGGGGGGCATTAGATCACGCTCCCTGGCCGGGGATCCTGAAAGCGGTCGCTGCGTCCCGTGCTTCTGGGTTCCGACATTCGCTGGCAGGGAGGTTCGATTCCAGGGGATCGCCCAACATTTCACCCTCTGAAACATGCTGTACAACTACGTCATCCGTCGACTACCGAGGGGAGCGGTGTGTTACGCGGATGACACACTCCAGGTGGTTAGTGGAGAGTCCGGGCCGGCAGTCAGCGGGAACGTCAAGAACGCAATTTCAACGGTGGAGGCGCTGCTGACGAATAGATCCAAGACGGAGGTGCTCCTGTTTCGAGATGTCCCAACCGCGTAGGAACCTCCTAGGGGTAGGTACTCCGTCCGCAGTAGAGTATAAAGGCGCAATGATTCCCATGAGGAGGGAGTTGAAGTACCTCTGCCTGATGTTGGATGCCGAGGGAAACTGGCTGCCCCACTTGCGGTACATTCATGCCCAGTGTGATATGGTATTGCCCCTGCTGACGCAGCTGTGCCAAAGAACCTTCGGCTACAGCAATGAGGCCTGAAGGGTTATGGTCAACGGCTGCACCCTGAGTAAATATTACTATTGCAGCCCGTTGGACTACCATCGCGTACACGAGCTGCGCTACCAGGCGGAACTGAACAAAATAAAGAGGAGAAGCGATATCCTATGCAGCCAGTTGTACCGTAGAATCAGCACGGAAGGGGTGGCAGTGGTCAACGAGATGCCTCCTGTGGAGCTGCTGATCTTCCAGAGATCAGTGAAATACCTGGTTAAGATTGGGTTCAGGGTCGACGATTGGCGACACCTTCTCTACGTTGATCCCTCCTCCAGCGAATGGCAGAGTCAGCTCCACCGGGCGACTATCGACGAGTAGAACCGTCAATGAAGGGTCAACACGACGGTGGCGCAGTGGACACAGGCGCTGTTCCCTGATGCGCGCCAGACTGGAATAGAGGAGCCAATTTGGCATGCATGTATCACCATACGCTCCACCAAACATAAATATTACGTAATACAAGGAGCCACTGGCCAGGTGCCAGAGTAGCCACCCCTTTGGGCAATAAAAAAATAAATAATAATAATGAGTAAGGCATTACATGGAGGAGATATAAAGTCTACGACAATGTCATGTAGAATTAATTCAGCATGCAAAGTATTCCACTAAAATACACTGAAGAACCGTCATTTGGAGCGAGCTGATTAAGTAGGGCCTAGCAGAGAAGGGGTGTATCTCAGCGAAGTCTACCCCCCTACGGATGATTCATTACCTTTCCTACGAGAATGAGCCCAAATTATCAAAACAGTGGAGGCGAGTCATTTTAAAATCGTTGGAGTTTAAAATTGGCAAACTCGGATTATTTGATACAGGAGCGGCCCCTAAGCTGATTCCGAAATTGCTGGAAACAGGTCTAAGTCTTCCAAATATTGCCCTGTAAATTAGTCCAATGAATGGGCAGAAAAGTCAGTACAACAAAAAATACACGAATATTAGATATTCCCCTCTCCTCTCGTTGTGCTGAGCTCCTTAGTTAACATTAGACAATTCTTTTTAATTTTCATTTTCTATAAAAACATGTATATCCGGATCTCACGTAAAATATTTTCCAGCCGCGGTGTAGTCAAAATCAAAGAGAACTTTAAATAAATAAAAAAGTAATTTTAACCTCATTTGGGGTATGAAATCCCGTACAAAATAAATTCTAGACACGCGTTCCGACACGTTAACCACAAGTCAAGAGGCATCATAGACAATCCAGGGTTGTATTCTGTCACGCGCATCGAAGGCGGGAAACCACATTTTTGGAGGGCGAATTTCGGCAAGGGGTAACAATGGATTTTCTCTTTTACTAAAAAGGTAAAGTAGTGCAGGGGAATGGCGACAAATATGGAATACCACTTCCTCTTTAGAATAAAACTCCTGTTCTATGAAACATTTTTGAACTTGTTTTGAACTACAGTATTCCCAAAACTTTCCCCAACACTAACTTGTATCTAGGCAAACGCCATTTATTTTAGCAATTTTTTCATTTATCATAAAAAATGTAAAAAAGTCATTTTTCCAATTTGGAAAAAAAAAAATTAATATGGAATACCATTTTTTTGAAAAATTTTTAAGCATTTTATTGTATACAAAGTTCACATCTAAGCGATCAAAAAGTAAGTTTTATGATTCTTTTTTCTCGGGTCACGGACAACACTGACATGGCGCATTGTCTTAATCGTTAAGAAGGTGTTAGGAATCAATAGTACAAATTTTAGTTTAATTAGTGAATTTGCGTTGGGTTTTCAAAGATTGAAGTATGGTATCAACAATATAATTAAAAAAATAATTTAAAAAAAACTGGAGGATATATGGGTACGTGATTGCAAGATCTTTTTGTGAGGAAAACCGCAGACGATAGGATCATTACTATCCAGACTTTGGATAATCTACACTCACTAGCAGAGGCAGGTGGCGGAGACTCACTAATCTCTAAACACTTACATGATTACAAAGAGTTTTGTCATAAACAAACCCAAAGAACATTACAAAAAAAAAAAATTCTCTCTTTTTGTCGTTTTACCCGCAATTAGTCACTGCACTGATCACGTAGTGTAAGTGATACAACGGCAGATCTAAATTTTTCTAAAGGTCATAGCTCTCTTCCTAATTGAGGTAAAAAGTCCATTTCGCACCAAATTATGGCTAGACTATTATGTTATTAATTTTCACTGTCAATTTCCCCCATCCTCTCCCTGATGTTTTCCAATTTTTTTTTTTCAACTTGGACAGAAAACACACACCTGTACTGAAGAAGTACAAACGCGGTCCTATTATAGGCAAGCGAGGTCCGGAGGACCTGGCAATAGGGTGTTTGCAAATTCCTATTTATTATTTCATTATTTGGGACGCAATGCGTGAAAAGGGCACTTGTGGTGATCTTTAAATTTTAAGTTTGCGAGTACGGTACCACTGATTGACAAGGTCTACAGAATTTGAGGTATCTTCCACACTTATCAGATCTCCAGGCTCTGTAATGCGGTATTCTTTAGTCTGTAGACCTGGGAAATTAGTGGTACCAGACTCGCAAACTCAAAATTTTAAATCACCACAATGGCCCTTTTCATGCAACGCGTCACATTTATTATAAAATATAAATTGAAACACTTTGACACTTCAAAATGCGATAGCACAGCAAAAACCCTAGACGCTACACGCACATCATGGAAGTTCAAGGCTTCAAACTGTGAAGCTGCAGACTGCAATCACGCAGCAGACTTTGAACAACACTGAACATGCTAAAATACATTTCCATTTTCTGTTTGATTTGTTCCAAGCGGCAAGCAGAAATAACACACTCTACCTTTACAAGACAAATAAATTCAAAAGACATAAATCCAAAAAATTTTTAAACTTACAAGTTTCACTGAATATGAACTGATAACTGCTGATAACAATATATTCAAAGAGGGACAAGAATTTTGTTTTGATTCAAATAAATGAGGAATTTTACTTCAATTCAAATAAAGTTGTGTTTCCGCTTCAGAAAATGCACATTAATGTACTCTCACTCCTCATTACAGTATTTATAAGATGCAAAGACATATTAGCTCCACTCCTGGTCACACAACTCGTGAAATATTCGTGAACCATTTGAATGCGAGAAAGATAATCTTTCATTTCAAAAACAAAACGTGATCTGCCAATTATTTATTCACGTTTATTGTTAATTCCGCTACATAATTATAATAGAAGTTCAAATTTGTGGGTGAAGGCATGTTGATGGTTTTAGATGATTCGTTGTTCCTGATAACAAAAAGACGAAGGTAAATAGTCAAATGAGAAACAAAATATTCATGGAAGACCTGAAACAGAATACCAAAATTACCACTTCATACTGCTAACATATTTATGAGACATAACTCACATCGCATTATTCCTCAGAAAATTTCCTCCACAGAATGTTGCATGTACTTGGTTTGAGTCAAATACATTATACGCTAATTCAACTGAGAACTCATTTCATACAAACAAACAATACACCTACTTCTTCTAAATCCAGTTAATGTCTTCACTTTCTTTGAGGAAATGGTTCCTTCTGTAGAAAAGTACCAGTTGAAGCACAATACTGTCATGAGTAAAATATAAACAAGTTGCATTTGTAAATCCAATAATCAAAAGCGTAAGGGAGAGGATACATTCTACACGTGGGCTGTTCTTGAAGAGTCCCTCACAAAATAGATACAGAACGTCTCCTTTGTTTGGATGATTGCTTCCGATTAATTAGTTCAATAAAAATATCAATCAATTTGGCAAAAAGTTCAAATTTTTCAATTTTTTCATATTTTTATAGATTAGGTACGCGTTTGCACCACTTCATTTCCAATATTCAGTCTTGCAAGAATACTTTTTCTCGTTACAAGGTAGTCAACTTCTGATATACAAAAAATCAATGCATGATGCTGAAGTTAAAGATCAAAACTCACCTCCAAATTCCAGATAGTCAGATTTTATAATACTTATCCCCGAGTGCCATCCTACTATGGAAGGAACACAGACCTACTTTCTCAACATAAACTTGCAAACTCTAACTCAAAACCTAGCCAGAAGATGACTAAATGAATTTACAGAGCGTGTGAAAAGATGTGCACAATATTCAAATTTTTATAACATTATTACGAAGAATATGTAAACATAAAAACAAAATTAAGATATAAGAACCGAAAAACCTTAATTGATTTGCTTCATTTCGGCTTCAACCACTTCAAAGAACAACACAAGAAAGTACACTTTTCAAAGTTCCCTTATATGCAATATGGTTTTTCCAGAAATCGTTCCCAAAATCCTTGACTTTTCCTGGCTTTTCCAGAACTGGGCTACTGGTTTACCACGGTGGCAAATGTGGCCCGCCGTCAGTTTTCTTTCTACATAATTCGAAAAGTATGACAGATATTGAAGACCAAAAGTACGCTCTTTAAAAGTCCATTCACAATATTATATTAAACATAATGCCTTCGACTTAAGGATAGCACCACATGAAACCACTTAAGAAGTAGGTATTTTCACATTTGTTTTTTTCTTACAATTATGCGAGATAAAGGAAACATTCATCCTTCTAAAAAGGTTCTATTTACAATTCCCTACACAATCATACGAAATATGATGCCTTTGACATATTGGGATACACCATAGGGACAACCAAAAAATACGATTGGCCGAAACATTTCATAATTTGTAAGATATTTAGAGTTAGATAGCCTAAATTGCACCCCTTTTTTGTACTTTCATATCCCGGACGGGGCTTAAATTATTTTTTCGGAACGGCTCATAGACCAAACTACACCTCGAACTTCTGCGTATCTTCGAGCACAAAAATGAACTTTCCAACTTGAATAGTAAATGCGCAATTTTAACCTGCACAAAGGTTTAAAAATGGTATGATTTTGGCAATCAGTAGCCAAAGATGAATCCAGTACCCTAAAAAAATATATAGGAGGATACCATCCCAGTCTTTCATCCCCTGCATCATACCAACCTCCCAAATCCAATTTGAAGCTACAACACAAAAAACAGGTCATAAATTCAGTATTTATTTATTACAAAAACGTATTCTCAAGTACAAAAATCGAATTCGTAAGTACCTGTGTCATTATTATCAGTGTCAGCACATTTTGATACGAACCCTGATATGACATCTGGTACACCTGATCATATCCCCCAGCAAATGTTTGAAGTATAAGCAGCAAAACCATCCAGTTTCTCTTTCATCTGAAAACTCGAATATATCATCAGATATCCGCTTTCCATATTTTTGCTTAATTTCTTCGTCGGACATTACGTAATCTGTGAAGTAGTTGAAAGGTACGATTTAAAAAACTCATGTTATTTTAGAATGAGAATGCTCTCACCCCGCGACAACTGAGAAAAAACATTCGTGAGTACCTACGTTGAAAGATAGTTAAACGTACACACTTTCAGAAGAAGTAGGTGTCACACTCACAAGTTATACAACACAACAGCACAGAAAAGTTCATCCATTGATTTACTCTTTATGAGTAGCAAAGAATATTCATCTTTAGAATAACTGTAACAGAAATAACAACAATATTAGTAACAATAATAGTACCTACCAATAATAGTAACAACAATAGTAAGAGTAAGTTTCTTGGTATCTTGAACCTCCCCCCGAGTCTGCTTCCCCTCCCACATTTTGCAGTGAGTTCCTTCCTTT
Organism: Acanthococcus lagerstroemiae; assembly: GCA_031841125.1. NCBI lineage: Eukaryota > Metazoa > Arthropoda > Insecta > Hemiptera > Eriococcidae > Acanthococcus > Acanthococcus lagerstroemiae. The sequence continues at coordinate 51,584,680 of CM063112.1, read as the reverse complement.
TCTGCTGCAGGACAGCGGAACATCGGCTCCTTACCTGCCTGCTGGCTCTTGTGCCTCTTCTTCCCAACCCCATCCCTTTCCCCTTGTTGAATTAAATTAAATTAATAAGTACACTGTATATTATGTGTCGGTGTCTTAATATTGCGGATCGAATACCTTATATATTTTTGTACTTCTCGCGACCTAAATGTCCCCCCTGTTATTTGGGGCTTGACGTGCTTGTCCGGGGACATAAATACGTAGAAATTCTCCAAAATCGAACATCACTGGGTTATCCGGTTTTGGAAAAGAAATTTACGAACAGTTATGTAAGGTGTACGGAAGGTGAGAGAGTCATTATGTCGCGACAGGTTTACTGGGACTCGGAAACGCGAAGTAGCCTACCTAGGGGCAGAGTTGAGAAATTCAAAGCAAAAAAGGGGGGAAACTTTGACTTGTTGGATTTTTCCAAATCCGCCTGACTGAAAGGACAAATTTTCCCAACTGTTGAGTGAAAGATTCCTACAGGGGAGTAAGTTTCCCCCTATTCCCTATTGGTACGCCCCTGAAGGTAGCGATTATGTAGAATAATAGAAAAATCCTTCGGCAATAAACAATTTTTTATTCGAACCGATTCCGTTAATTTTACTATTTTTGGGGAATTTTAGTGATCTTACTTTTTGAACGCCTACTCGTATGTAGTCCTTTCTCGTAGTCTGAATATTTTAGATGTCAGACAGAATGCAAGTTGAACAGGGTGGTTTGTGGTACTTTGAAATGAGAAGTGGCCTTATAACAACCCATTCCATGGCTACAAGCTGCTCTAATCGACTTGTCATTTTTGTAAGAAAGTACTGCTTACATTTCAACTTCTGCTTTCCGCCATTTCGGTAGAATACAGAAAATCTGCAACATTACATGAAAAATTTCGATGAAATTTTTACACACCAAATTTATGTATTCCGTATTTTTGTTACCCTCATGAAATTCGCTCGATGACAAAATTAAATTTCTCCACAACGTAGGTATAGAAACATTTTAGCAAAATTCTAATGATTCATATGAAAAAAGAGACTTACCTGATTATAAAAAAATTAAATTCCAGCCCATTCGATAATTTTTCGCTTTGTAATTCTAATTTAACGAAAACGCTGAAAACAATTTAGAAGCACTCAAAAACGCATTTTATTGTTTACAACTTCGCTATTAATTGATACCACCCGTTCACATTAGACCGGGTTATTCTATGTACATTAGTTCCACGAAAAAATACTCAGGTGCGCTGCATACCATCTGAGAAATACCGCTACTTCCAACCCCAATAGAGCATTTGCTTCCAGGTAACAAGGACAGCCGCATCAGGTAGCAATCGCTCCTACCGGGTGAGACATAGCAGCGCACATAGTAGCATGCATAGTACCACAAGCAACAGGATAGAGCATTTGCTTCCAGTTAGCAATTGCTCCTACAAGGTGAGATATAGCACCGCGCATAGTAGCACAAGCAGCAGGATAGAGCATTTGCTTCCAGGTAGCAACTGCTCAGTCTACAAGGTGAGACATAGTAGCACGCATAGTAGCAGAAATACGTGTGGGTCATTCTCCCAATTGGGGTATAAACCTACTAGAGTGCGCTGCAAAATCACCTGTGCGGGTGTTGGCGGGGGAAAATGAATGGGTGATCATGTGTACTTTTGAATAGAAAATCTCCATGATCACCCATTCAGATTTGGCATCATTCCTCCCCCCAATGCGCAAAATCCCACCAGTTACCCGGGTAACTAAAGGGGAACAAGGGTAATCTGAGGGTAACCGAGGGTAACAAATGGGTAACTCTTCCGCCGCGGGTAACTAGAGGGTATCTAATTACATAGTATACCGCCAGTTACCCGGGTAAGTAAAGGGGAACCATGGTAGGTAACTAAAGGGAAACAAGGGTAATCTGAGGGTAATGTGGGGGTAACAAATGGATAACTGTTCCGCGGGTAACTAGAGGGTAACTGATTGCGCATCAGGCTTTTACATCCCTTGGCTGTGACTTCCAGACTACAGCCAAATACAACCCGCATTACAAACGTGTTATTTGTATATCAAGAAATTTTACAAGTTACTACTACTAACGCACATTTTCGAAATGAAATAATACCTATAAAACAATCTAACCGCTTGAACTAGACGGGAGAGAAAACGCATAAATAGTTTTAAAATGGATTGTTACAACTAAAACATTTAAAAAAAATGAAGGATAAATAACAAATATTAAAATAAGTGATTTTACAATCAAGACATCAAGACTAATACATGGCTAATAAAACCTACCTACTTATTTACGAGTATATCAACTAGTATAATATTAAATAAAAACTCGCATTGATCTAGTCACATTATTTTCCAGAGGAAAATGTGGGTCAATGCGGGCAATCACTTCTAGAAGAGATGAGAGAGCACCAAAGGTCGATTTTGATGAGGTACGACAATGTATATAGGTCCAGATGAAGCTTTCTACTTCGAAGAATTTATTTTTCCGAAATCAGTGTGATCGCAGTTCATCTACTATGAGGTAAGACACTAAGCAATATGACTGGAAATGGATTGCCAAGTAAATATACGAGTCACGGAAAAGAGACAACCTATAAAACTTCGAGTCCATTTTCCAATGTACTTACCTTTATGATCCTGCAAGAAATACTGCAATTGCGAAACTGCTCAACTTTGAACAAATTCTAAAAGATATGTTTGACCATCTTCACATGCATACCTGAAAACCATATATAGGTGAGGGGTTTGAGCTAAAACCTTCAAAATTCTCAGACGTCAACGAACGTGGCACTATATTTCTTCAAGTACTTGATGTACAATGAGACTTCTCGACTTTGATCAATGGACACCGTGTTCTGATTCCCCGGTCAATAATACCTATATATCGATTTAAACTAACCCTCTTGAAGACATTCCATGACGACCTAGAGAAATAAGGTTTGACAAAGTTATGCTTACACTGTAGATCATTTCCAAAACGAATCCTCGCCCGGACACGGTTATTTCTCGAAACTGAACTTCAACTACACCACTGATACACCAAGAGCACCATGGATCGTATTCACCCAAAGCAATACAATTAAATACAAAACATTTAAATGGGTGATGAAGAAGCTATACACAGGCGATTATTTCACAGAAATGCTGCAGAGGCATGTTCCATGACTGCCAGAGACGAGCCATACAAATCAAGCTTGGATTCGTGGCAAGAGCGGTTGCCTTAGTACATAATCGGGAACGATGGAAAGCACTTGCGGGTCCAATTGACTGATAACTAAGGAGGAGAAGGGTTGTATAAGTCTCTTTGCCGTGACTCGTATACTTACTTGGTATTCCATGTCCAGTCATATTCTCATGTTTGTTTAGTGTCTTACCCCATAGTAGATGAACTGCCATCACCTCTTGAGTTCGGAAAAGTGGATTCTTCGAAGTTGAAAGCTTCACCTGGACCTACATTGTTGTACCAGATTAAAATCGACCTTTGGTGCTTTTTCATCTCTTCCAAAAGTGATTTTACTTCCCACATTGACCCACTCCCAGTGAAATAGCCAGGGGGAGGGGATGAATGTGGCGAATGCCCGCCAGGGCACCTGAAATTGAATGTAAAATATGCAAAAATGAGTAATTTTTCGCCCTTAAAACACGTTTTTTCAAAAATTTTTGCTTGAGCAGTAATTTTACCTTCATTTTCATAATATAGTCCTCTAATATCGGCGATTTTTACAAAATACCTCAATTTTCGACTTTTTCTCCCTCGAAAATCTTACTTTACCCCGCCGCCCCTCGCCTTTGGGAAAATCCGGGCTATGCCACTGCCCACTCCTCTTTCAAACCAGCAGAATGTAAAACTGAAGGTTAGAGAGGAAAGTTCGACTCGAGCACTTCGATTTGGCTTGTCTCGACTTCGGCCATCGTTGCCACTACAATCGATGAGAGTCTCAAAGATATCCAGCCTGGTACTGTAATCTAATATTGTTTAATTCGCAATGACAGATTAATGCTGTTCTCCAGTGTCCATACCGCTGCGGAAGGAACACACGTAAATCGGGCTACAGGAACGGAGGTACGCCACAAAACTGATTTCTATGTTTCACAGTATGTAGGGTTTTTGAACGTGGAAGTTGCCTCTTTGTAAATTGGATTCTGACCCTGGAAACAGAAAGGAAAAGAAAGTGAGCACTCGCGTCGCATATCAGTGGGCACTGAATCAAAGAGGTGGTATTTACCTTATCCCACTTGGCCATCTCTCGTTCTTTCTCGAATTTGGCAAATTCCCGACGATCTCGCACCGACGTGAGGAATTTCCAGACCAACAGGGTGGCGAGACCAATGAGCACGATGCTGAGGGTGACCGTAAATACAACGCCTGAAACCAGAAAAATACGTTTAGGAGGGCTAAGCAGCAGTTTTAATACATTCTGTATTTACAACAGAGAAAGTTATAAATTAACTGGTTTTTAGAAGAATATTTGCGGCAATAATTCGACGTTGAGGGAAACCTCTGTAGCAGAAACGCAAATAGGGCTCAGAACTAAGGGGGGCTTAAGCTGCCCTATTATGAAGCAACATCACCCCTCCGCATCATTTTCTTTGGTAATTTCTCAGTGTTTGGGGCTATTTATTAGTTTGAGGGGGGGCTAAGCCCCCAAGCCCCCCACTACTTGCGCCTATACTCTGTAGTTAGGGAAAATGAAAAATTGGGAAATTTTTTTATGGGAACGCTGAGTCTGATTTAAGAAAAAGAGATACTGCATCTTTTTAGGAGAGGGTTTAGCCCCTTCGCCGCAATAAATTGTGGTTTTCAAGAAATTTTAAGAGCTATGACATTTAGAAGAATATTATTTCAAACAAAAATTATAGGTCGTAAAATTTTCAGATAACTCCCCCACCTGCCGATTCCTTTCAACGTTTGATCATATTTTTGAAGTCATATGGAGACATCACTAACCAAATTTTCGAGGTCACTGGATTACCATTTAGTGCCTGTTTGTTCCTAACTTGAACTTGAAGGCTTCAAGCATGGAGGGGTGGGGAGCGGCAAAAATTATAATAAATACAGCATGGGAGGTCTTCGGAATTTTAAAATCCATTTCGGGCATTGATCTTCAACTACCATGAAACGTGAAGGACTATCAAAGGGTGTGGGGGGGGGGAGAAGGAGAAAACTAATAGTAAGAAAAAAATTTACAGTTTCGATATGGTTGTTGTTTCTCGTGTTTTCTGGACCATAAAATCCATTCCTGACATCGATTTCCAACAACAAGAAAATCGTGAGTCTTTGAACAGGGGCGGGGGTTGGAAATGAAAGAAAGTTAACAGGTTTAAACGGGTATTGGCTATCGGGTTTTCAGGCCTATAAAATCTATTACTGACATTGATTTTCAGCTAGCGTGAAAACTGAAAAACCTAAAGTGGGCTGAGGATTGGAAACGAGAGGAAATTTGCAAGTTTGAGAAGAGTATAGCTTCTACGAGTAGCATTTTCTGGCTTGTTAAATCCATTCTGGACATTGATTTTTAGTTACTGTGGAAGTTGATGCATCATTATCGAGGAAGGAGGAGGGTGAAAATAGGAACATAGGTTTCAGATAGGCAGATATCAGACTGTAGGTTTCACAGGTTACCCAATTCTTATCATATGCCAGAGTGTTCGGTAAGAATGTAAACAAGCTCCGTGCAAATCAATCTGACACAGCGTACAACAACTCAAACTGTACAATAATTATCGCCAGCAGTGGCGTAGCATCGGGGGGACGAGGGGGCATGTGCCCCCTAAAAAAAGATTTTCACATAGTCCTCTAATATCGGCGATTTAAAAAAAATACCTCAATTTTCGACTTTTTCTTCCTTGAAAATCTTCCTTGCCCCCCCCTTTGGGAAGATTCTAGCTACGCCACTGATCGCCAGTGACTCAGTTTATTTCACAACAGCTTGTTCATAATAAGCTCACCCCCCCCCAACCACCACCACCAATACATCTAATTCAGAAGTATTTCTGATTCATTAAGATAATAATTTTACTTTTAAGACAATTTTGTGGGAAAAAGTTGTATTACATTTTGATAAACAAAAAATTCCTACAAACCAGGGCCGGCCTCCACAATATAGGGGCTCCACAAATTAGTCATGAAAGTGTCGTTATTACAAATATAATAAGGTGTACTTTATGTGTACTTCGAATTATTTTTACTCGTAATTTTGAACTTTTTCAATTTTTTTTGGGAGGGGGGGGGGTTGCTTGACAATTTAGAGCCTCCACATCTTCCTGAGCCCCAGGGCTATGAAATTTTAAGTCCTGTCTTGCTAAAAACTAAGAGACTGGCCTAGCCCAAGCGTCTGTTTTCACAGAAGTAGTCAAAAATGGATTTTAAAGCCCCAAGATCCAGAGGAACAAATCCCAAATCAAACCTGCAAATTTTACATTTTCAACTCTTGTTCCACTTAAGGACCCTCAATTTTCATAGTAGCTGAAAATCAAGGTTAGATCTGAATTCCACGACGGCCCCTGCTTAACCTCGAAATTAGGAACTTTTTCCATTTTCAGTTTTAAGCCCCTCCCCCTAGATAATAGGTTCCTCAATTTTCATGGTAACTATAAAAATTAATGTTGGAAATGAATTCTACGGTCTCAGAAACATAAGAAACCATATATACCATTTCGAACATATACATTTTTTGTAATGTTCAGCCACTGCCGCACACCACAAGTCCCTCAATCTTCATTGAAGCTAAAAATCAGTGTCAGAATTGAATTACTTGCCCGAAAAACTGAGAAACAATATCCCCCCCCCCCAGGAGTCCAGAATTTCAACTAAAGGGCAAACAAATACGAAATACAAATTCAGTAACTTCGAAAACCTGGTTAACGGATGTCTCCATTTAGGAAATCCTTCATTGAAAAACTTCAAATATGTAATAAGACATTGAAAATAGTGGAATCGAGAGGTAAGGGAGCCATCCGAAAAAGATATCGGGAATGGGTAAGTACAGGGGTTGAGAAGCGTGTCCGATGTTGATTTGCACCCATTTGGCCATACAATTGGTGACGCTGGAAAAATTATCAAAATTCCACGTGTTCCCCCTTAATGCCTGTGTTAATGTAGAGCAGCAAAACGGATAGTTCAGAAAGAGTAATTTTCAACTCTCTCTGCCTGATGGTTCTGAGGTAGAGGTACGGGGAAAATTGAACACAACCTTATGTAGAGTTTTGCGGGGGATAATTTTTATTGGAAACATTTTTTCCCCTACATGAGAGAGTTCTCAATATTTTTGGAAATCCCAACTTCTTGAGGGGAAGGGTTTAACCCCCACCACAAGGAACACAGCACCCCTCCTTTCGGTGGCCTCTCTTTTCAGACACAGGGGGCTTATATGAACAATTTCCGCCTAGATCCAGCTGGTTATCAAAAAACTGTTTCAATTCATCTTTTTGGATTTTTGGTTTTACTGTGTCTAGACTACTGGAGGAGATTCATAAGAAAAAAAGAAAGAGTCCGACCCCTGCAAAGAAGGACATTGTTACATGGATATGTCGTCCAGGGGACCGAGTTGATGCGCATACCCACATTCCATGACCTTCTTTAGTCATCCGTTCTCGGCGTCGCTCAGGATTCTCCGTGTCGGCAGATCAAAACGTGATGGAACGAATGACTGCATAAAGAGGAGTACGCAGCTACATCACAATGGTAACCAGGGACGAAAATAAGGGGCGGGGGCACGGGGCGGCCCGACACACCCACCCACTCAAGCCTCCACCTGAGTTGGGAAATTTTAGTAGATGGATCAAAAGTTGTGGAAATCCAACAAGTCAAACTTTTTTTTTTTCTTTCTTTTCTAAAAACAAATTTTGATACTCGGAAATTTTAAATTGAGTCAGCTGGAAATTTAACAGTTTTTGCCCCTTCAGAAAAAACTCTTCGCTACGTCCCTGATGGTAACGTTTTTCTGTGGAATTTTTCGCTTTCGCGCGGGAAGCCATTAGATGTAGGTATCCGTATCAGTAAAATTTCAATCCGCTTCGCACAAATTCTCCAATATTCCAGTTTACCTTTTTAAAGTACTTCCGTCGATCGATAACTTACCTGGAATACGGGCTTGTGGTGGGCACTCTTTATCCTTCTGTGCCGTCACCTTTATCGTCTTATTGTCAAATTCGTATTTGAATGTAATCCTGCAACCCTGGTCGTCGGTAAACCAACAGAAATTATCCTGATCAGTTACTGCAAAAATACGAAACACGGTCATGATTCAAAATAGAAATGAGTTCCATATACCAGGAGGCAGATAAACAATTCGAATATTGCATACTTTTTACGAAATCTTGAATCTCGATGTGGGTATTACATTTATTGCACTCTTCTTTACTCAAATTGCCCGTGTTATGGACCTTACATTCTACGCAGTCTCTCAACTCAGCGCACTTGGTAGGGCATTCCTGAAAGAGGAGTAAAACGATAACTTCCTGTTAGTTTCGAGAATAATTACGGACAGGTAGGGAGTCGATGTTATAAATATGTAATCTTGATCTCATACAATACATATAACCAAAATATGCACACAAGTGTACATGTAATAAAAGGGTAATGGGGGTGTATATTCCTGACTCACTTTGACGAATAATCTTGTTAGGAGATTCAATACCCACATCCCATCGGCAAAACATGGGAACCACCATAACGAAATGTATCAGAAAAAAGACTTTCACTATAAAAGGATTTTTAGGTCTCTTTTTCTGGACATTCTGCAATAAGGGCATTACTTTGATGCTGTCATATTTTAGCTATCAGAGATAGCATAATTTTTGTTTCACCCCCCCCCCTCCCCTGGGCCTCTCTTGCCATATGAACTCGAATCGAGATGAAATTAACGCAGATTTTCAGGAAACCAAGTCTAGTTCAGGCTCGTAACTTAGAGGGGGGCTGAAATAGGGGCATCGACCTCCTGAATCAACGGACTCGCTACAGTAAAATTTTATTTTTCAAATTTACGAAAGTCCTCTTTTTTCTCTAGCTCTTTTACTGGAATTTAGAGGTTACAATTTTCAATCAGCCTCAATTTTTTTTATTTTTTTTTTCATGTAAAAATTCCCTTTTTCCTCACAAGAAGGCTAAAACGATCATCGAAGTTCAAATCTTAAAAATGAGATGACAGACATTGATTTGTTTCAGAACATCAAATGTACAAGAGATATCTTCGAGTGACTGGTTCCAAGTAGAGATGCCGAACGGGAACGAACGACTCGTTCTTCGTTCCTTCCAGCTAGGGAACGACGCCGTTCCGTTCTTTTTTCGTTCCGGAACGAGGAACGGAACGACGGAACGGCCGTTCCCTTATCAGTATTATTCCCCTATCATTTCGCCGTAAGCCTGATTGTTTATTTTTATTCGCAATTTGTAAAATTTTAATTTCTAATGAAGGAAATATAATTTTTCATGCCTTCACCTTAATTCGCTGCAGGTAGAGGTTGCACTATTTTTATTTTTATGAAGAAAGTACCTGCGAGTAAACTGAATCCACCTTTGTTGTTACCTACAAATTTCAAGATTCAGGTACTCCTCATGTTCCTTAATTGTCGATTTGAGATCGGTTGTTATCGGCGAAAATTAATGATGATTGGTGTCAAGTCTGTTTCCTTGCCATTCTTGTTGATAGTGAAAACATATTTTTATGAAATAATATTTCTCTATCTACGCAACATGATAACCAGGGTTGAGATTTTTATGCTTTTGCATACTTTTTGCCATTGCTTCACTGAACACTTACCTTTACGAACTGTAAAAGCTTTGAAGTAAAATGAGCCATATATTTAGAAGAGCATTTTTTGTATATTTTATGGGTAGTTGCTTATTATTTTCGACTATTTTTAAAATTCTTAGGGCATTTTCTGGCATATTTTCACAAATTTACAGTTTTAAGGACATAAAAATGCATCTTTCACTAGATTTACTCATTCTTTCTCAGAAGGAAATTGTCAAGAACTTCTGGTCCAAAAAGGAAAACTTCGGGGAACTAAGGGTGAACACAGATGAGGGAAAAAAGAAGCAAAAAAAGTCGTCCTCTTTCCTTTCCTCTTTTTTAAAACATCACAACTTACGTGTGGTACAATGTCTTAGGTTTCCATTTTTTATTATTCAGTTCAGTACATGATAATTATACTGATGCAGAGCCTATTTTAGGAGAAATTTGGAACTGCATTGTATATGATTCTGCATACAAAATTTTTCGTCCTCCTCCTCACGAATAAACTTATAATATTCGGCAAACTGAGGCCATGGACCTGCAGTTTCCGACTGTTCGTTGCACTCATCCGTCATTTAATAAACTTTAAAATGCAAACGAAAAGTATAATTTAAAAAATATGGAAAGATTTGCTGATATATATCTACTGAAGTTTTGTTACTCAAATAACTTGAACTGACATGAACCCCCCCCCCCACCCCCCTCGGAAAGACAATTCACGCCTATTTTTTATTTATTGGCAATTGACTTTGGGAACGTCGTTCTTCCGCATTTTCGTTCCGGCATGAGCCGTTCTGAACGTCGTTCCGGAACGACATGTAAACAGAACGGGAACGGAACGAGGAACGAGCCGTTCTTCTCGACTCGTTCGGCATCTCTGATGGTTCCAAGTACATGATTTCGAATCCAAATTTCAACGACCTTATTCGAGCCACAAACTGGTGAATCTTAAATAACTTGAGTTTGAATAGAAAGTATGCTGCAACATTATCTTCCCCCTAGCTCCCACCAGGGCACAGATCGTGTAGAGCAAATCATTTTTCAGATTAGATCATCAAAAACATTCAGATCATCTACAGATCAGATAATTTGAATAGAACAGATCACAGGTTAGATCAAAGACCAGTGCTTAGCTTTGCTTCTAGCTTACAATGAGAATCTGACTCGCACTTTCGGTGCTATTGATTCTTGAGATTCAGGTCAACTACTTAGTGTACAACTATTCGATCTCTTCTGCTCTCTCAACTTCTCACTTACCGGACACTTGTCGCAGAACTTGCCGGAGTAGCCGCCAGTCTGGTTGCACTCGCATTTATTGCACACGCACGTCCCGTGACCAAAACAAACTTCGGTATCGTGTCCAATGATGCAGTTTGACGTGCTGTTTTCGCAGCTGCAGTCTTCGCCGATCCAGCCCGGCCAGCAGCGGCACTTACCACACACGCAATCGCCGTGCCCGGAGCACAGATTACCTCCGACACGAGGGCAGGTAAAGTTATCGCACTCGCAGAAGTCGCCCCAGTATACCTGTTCGAGAAAATCGAATCAAGGTTTGTAATTCTATCGCAGAACAGCGATATCGCAATTTACGCAAAGATACCACCACACGTACTTCGGTTTCCGACACCGCGTTGCAGGAACACTTGTTGCATTTGCAGACGCCGTGGTCGGAGCAAATGGGAGCGGCGCTGTTCTGGCGGCACTTGTCAGTCTCATCGGCCACGCCGGTGCAGTTGCAGTCTTCGCCCCAGTAACCTTTGATGCAATCGCAAAGACCGCACACCAAGTTACCGTGGTACGAGCACCTAGATGAGTTTTTTCCATATTTCTGCAACAGTAAAGCGTTTCATTAGTAACTGACGCAATTCATATATCGACAGAATGAAATAAAATTACGAACGAAGAAGAAAAGCTAAACCATAACGTACGTCCGGAGTCGAGCAATCACAGTCACAAAGCATCGTCACATTCACCACCATTTCCTCGTTAACGCCGACCGGGTAGATGGAGAACCTGTGTTCCCAGTCTTCCCGATTAGGAGGACATTGTAACAGTTCAAGCTCGATATCAAAGTCGACCTTTTGGCCCATTTTCAGTCCGTCGCATTTTTTAGTCTCCATGAGCGGACCGCGCGGGTTCAAACACCTCGTGAAGTACTTCACTCGAAGATAATTTCCCAGATTCCTTTCGCGCATCTCAATCGCGGAGGTAATTCTCTGCAACATTTACATGAATACGGTCAGTGGAGTGAGAACAAAGCGTCGGTTTCGCGAACCGAGCAACGAGCAAATGATGTCCACCTACATTGTACTGTTCGGTGACAAGTTGGACCACATTACTGGAGTCGCCTTCTAATGTTCCGTAGAACGCGCCTTCGATATGGTTTCCGAGACGCTTGTACACCTCGGTTTGGTTATTCGTGATGGCGAAAATCAAATTAATCGCGTGCTCCTTGACTTTCTGATTGATCTGCAACGGTAGAGTTATAATTGGTGATCAGTATTATAAAAAAAAACTAGGAGTGTACAGTCAAAGCTACAATCGAGAACTACTCCAGCTTTCCGCTGGAAGAAAATGTAAGGAATCAAGGCAAAAGCACAGTATTCGAGGATTGCCACTGATCCAGACTGGTAGCGAAGTTCAATTGCAGACTACGCTGTATTTACGCCACAAGGAATAAGCAATATTCAATCATTACCTGCCACACTGATGGATAATCCTGTTCCACGGATTTCATGTAGAGTCCAGTGCTGTCCAAATGGCAACATCCGTCATTCGGTTTAATGATACCAGCCAGCTGCGAACAATCGGCGGCGTTAAGAGTTGCACAAACGGTTACAACAAACACGAGACGCATATAATATTGGTCTTTCGAACTTACTTTTCCATCACCGGCAATATGGAAAGATGCATCGGTCGAGAATACCAGTAGTTTACGAGCATGTGGTCTCCATCCTATCTGATCACACACGATGGCCTGCATGATGGCGTCAAAACCACCTTCGGTAAGGTCCAAGTTACCGGATGCGTTGGCTGATCTGACTTTGTCCTGTCATCGATGAAAAAAATATATGTGTGTATAATTTTACCCTTACAGCCCGCGAATAGTAGTTTCCAAAATAAAGCAACTACATTTGTGAATATCAAGGATTTCTTTTTAATCGTCTTGGTCTCCTCTCGGTAGCCGGATGACTCGCAAGGAAGTCTCCGAATTTTCCTATATCTCTCGGCCGAAAGTGCCCCAAATGTAGACCTATAATATGCCCGTTGCCCGATTTTCTGACCTATTTCGTGTACAACTGGTATACAAAACAAAACGTTCCTGATACAAATATTTTGCGCCAAATTTCCCGTCGATTATTTTCCAAATATGCTTGTATCTGCATTAGAACTGCAGAAACAGAGGGATTCAAAACGACTTCCTTTCAAGCTCGCATTCAACACAGGCATCATGGAAAGAAAAGTAGAGATTTCAATTACTGCACCATATTACTACGCTGAGAGATTAAAACTGGATCAAATTTTTTTGGAGTCATTTCTCCACCATCGTACTTTCCCGACCAGGAAATTTTTTCTGTCTCTGTCTACCCCTCATTCGATACCACACATATTTAAAAGTGGGGTTTTTCATACATGATTGATTCTTGGCCGGAGTGAAACTATCTGATACGTTCGGTTCGGATTCTCCTTCAACCCCGAGAAGACGTCGGTGGCGACCTAAGTCAAGTGCTATATTTGTGGTATCTGTAAGTACGCTATCGCTTCCAATAATACTCGTTTTCACTGAATCTCTGACCACATTATTCGTAATGGTTAGACGCAGGAGTGGTGTGGGCCTAAATCGTAGAAGAACCTGCATGACCCATTTAGTTTTCTGAGGGGTAGGCGTGGGGTCAAAATCGATAAAGTTTCGCACGCTACAATACATTATCCATTTCTTCATTTTTCGCCGATTACTCATGCTGAATAATCATTTTCTTTACTAAATAGCCAGCAATTTCGTACAGCAATAAATGAACATTATATTTCCGGTAAAATTACATGTATTTACCGCAAGTTAACTTGCATATGTAACCTGTCAGACAGAAAGGGACCTGCGGGCAAAAAAATTATTTTGTGATAACAACTGTATTTGACTAATTTTTGGCCGCTTTTTCGCGTGGTGTTGTCGAAAAAATTCTAAAAAATTTTCCTAAACTGCTGTAAGTCTTCAAAATTGAGTGTCTCATAACGTGAAAACGTTATCAATTTCATTTATTCGCCCTCCTGTAAAATTTACATTTTTGCGCACAGGTCCCTTTCTTCCTGGCAGTTCACATATTGCTGAAAAAAATGTTTCCACAAAATTTTGCACCATCGAACATTTCTAGAGTCCTTTTCTCTCTACTACTGACTGATTTCACAATGAAAACAAAAGGGCGATGTTGCCAGATAATACAACTTTCCCCAAGGTCATTTTGCATTACAAATCACTGCAGCAACGTAAGTAAAGCACTGTAAAGACGAGTGCGGCGATACGCCATTTTGATTCCAACCGCGCCCGTCAATACCGGATTGACTTCGCGGAACGCTCCGAATAGTCGCACGGTTGGATCCAAAATGGCGTATTGCCGCACTTGTGTTTATAGTGCTCAACACTGTATAATAGATCATTATTATTATTATTATTATTATTATTATTATTATTTTTTTTTTTTTTTTTTTAATTATTTTATTTTATTTTTTTTTTCAGAAGTTGTATTCTCGGATTAGTGGAGTGAGTTAGCTCGTTAGTAATAGAAACTTCACAAGGCGGAATTAATGCACTAAAATGTACCCCAAATTTAATCCTGTACTAAATTTATCAGTAGCATAATGGATTAGATATTATAAAATTTGAAAATCTCTCTAGTCTCTACAACTGAATGCAATTTTAGCAGCCTCGTCGTCATTTCTTTGTATTTATTATTTTTGGATAGTTTTGCTTTGATACGAAGACTATCGATATTTCTCCCACGAGAATGTCCCATAGTTTGCATCTCTAAAGATAGGCAGGTCGGGCCTTGTTCAGTGTTGTCAGATGCGAAAAGAAAAATTGTACCAAAATCCAATGCGTCACCAAATTTTCTAGCAAAAAGTGCCACATTGTGTCACAAATTTAATGTATTTGATACCAAAAGAACTGTCACTCAAGGGGCTATCTAGATTAGATTCTTCTGATTCTGAACTACAAAGTGGCGCCGGATTTCTTTTTCTCTGAGCAATTATTCAAAAGTAAAATTAAAATCGGATGCTGACGGCTGTGGCTGATAAAAAATTAATGACTATACCTATATTTATTTCTTTTACTCATATAGTAGTTGGCTTAGTTTCATTCATGATGATCAAAGAAACAAAATATTATGATCAATCCATCAATATAAAAATGAACTTTAAAAACCTATATGTTAATTGAAAAAATTTAGTACTACACTTTAACACATGAAAGAGTATATGCAATCAACAATATGAGCTGCAACTACTCTAAATCTGTGTGGCGCGTCAGAGCCTGATTCTAGGGATTGAATGACTGTGTAGGAACGTTGATAGGACTTTGAACCAGTGCTGGCAGCATTAGGGTATAGTAAAGTGAATAAGTCATGAATTCATTATCTTATTTCAGAAAAATTGAGTAATAAGTCAAAAATATTTGAAATGTGCCACACTGTACCAACATTTTTAAAAGGGCCACAAAAAGTGATACCCTAATTGAAATGTGCCACACCTCGCAACACTGGCCTTATTAGGCGTACTTACTTTATTAGACGCATTTAGAACTCATTCTGACTCAAATAAGACTCTTTTGTCTGTTTTGAGATTTCATTACGACTTACCACGCGTTCTTGAAGTTGATTCAAACCGAATCACGATTCGGTAAAATTTCTTCAAAAGATGCTTATATTAGTCAGACACAATACGACTGCACCAAGTATGTTGGAAGCTCTAATGAGACCCATTTTTACTCCGTAGATTCAGGAAAGGCGCCGTCAGTCTCCCGATATTTTAAAACTCGTTAAAACTCATTCAGACTCTTCCAATACTAATTTGGCTGTTCTCAGGGCTCGTTAGGACTCAGCAAAATCATTTGAAACGCATGCATACTTATACTTCATAAATTTATTTAGACATTGTCAGAACTGGATAAGGTTTATTCAAACTACCTTAGAACTCATCAGACGCACTAATACTGTGTTATAAGTGTTAAAGCCCTGATGAAACACAATCAAGATTCTTTGCAGAGCCAGATTCCGCATAAGGCTGACTAGGCTGAAGCCTCGGCGCAAAGCTTCAAGAAAGGCAGGGAAAATAATAATATTTCCGTGGACAGAAGGCATTTATAAGGCTAGTGTAATAAGGTAAATCTCGCGAGCAAAGCGAGCGAAAAATTGTTTACTCTTTTTTTCCAAAAAATATCAGGTCAGCGGCGCAAAATACCTGATTCTTTGAAAATTCTTGTGGTAGAAAGCTGGGGAGATATTAGCTCCTGAAGTTCCAATTTTTTCTTTGTTTCGTCAGGACAATGTGGAGAATGTTACTACTTTATAAACATGTGTATTGAGTGTCTTTCGTTTGACTGGGAAAAGGAAGCCACAGAAATCTTCGCTTTAGAATTTTGCATTTTTCCTTCCAGGCTAAGCGTGATCATTGACGAAAGTAGGAATTTCTATTTATCAATCTACGTAATAGATGAGGAATATTGGAATTTCCCAATCTTCAACCAATCAGTTGATTCACTTGGAAATTACTACTCGCCCGATCTCGTGTTATGTACGTACGGGCGCGCGAGCGCGCTCTTTTAGGAGATAAAAGTGAAACATCGACTTACAGCGAACTTGGACGTGTCATTGCTAAGGGACATTTCATTCCGAAAGCCGTAAGGAGGTGCGCAACCGTTACCACACGGGTTTTTTAAACTGTGATTGTCATGAAATAAACACAAAAAATAAGGCATTAAAGGCACATATATACATACACGTGTACATAGCGAATTAAATAAGCACACGATAGCACTTCACATACTACATATAATGCTGCAAGAACGAAAATGACATTACGAAGTAATTAAACGGGGAACACAAATACACTCAATTTTCGGGGAAATTATGAGTGTTAAAAGTGTAATGTCGACTCGGTGTTTCATTTGTAGGTACCAATTCAGTACATGTAGAGTTGACAGAATTTCATAGAAAACAAGCAAAAGTAGTAAATACTACAGTGGTGGTGGTTAAGTTAGAACTGATAACGTAATTCAAATTGCAAAATCGCGCTACAGGGCTGGACATTGTAGGGGAACAGGTAGCTAACTACCGACACGGGAAATTATACGACGGTGGGACATTCAGTCATTTTCACATAAGCAGCTAAAAACTTAATCTTGTCATATATTTCCATATCAGTGGCCTGCATTCCAGGCAAGCAAGGTAAGCGCCGCTTACCCTGAAAATTCCCGAGAAAATAAGTTTTCATGTACAACATCAACTTCAACTTGTAAAAAATGAAAGATAATGAAACATTGGGCAAAACAGCGACTGTATTGACGCTTACGACGCTTTCACTTAAGTATATAAGAACTTCACGGGAAATGTACCTACACTGTTTGGCGTTTGTCAATCCTTGTACATAATACATATACATATATTCATATAGGTCAGCGAGGTGTGCGTTGGATCTAATGCTTCTTTTCCATACTACTCACACTGCACGACTTACACTCCGCCTCCCTGTTAATTACCAACACAAAAACACACTAGCATGTTCAATGCGACGAAACCTGTGCGTTGGATTGCGTCCTAGAAGCGCTATGAGTCAGGCTTGGCTAGGCTGGCTACACACGAATGTCAAAGTTGACAGTGAAACATGATTATGTTCTCCTACTAGTCAACGCTTATGTTTGAATGCTCCATGTTTTTTGCCCTCCCCCCCCCCCAATGATATTATTGAAAAACCGCTTTCGCGAATTACTCTTAATGAACAGTTAGAAATTATTAACAGTGGGAAGCTTAAACCAGAATTGTATTGTATTGTATCAGGTGCCGTACCCGTTGCCCAACGTTGGCGATCGCGAATTCTGACGCGCTACTTTTCTGGGTAGGGTTAGTCGGGGTAGTTTGCTGCTGCTTTCCCCACAGTTTGTTGCGTTAAAGTTTTCCTTCTCTGTGTCGGAGAGTATGCAGCCGCAGTTCGCTTACTAGCCACGTGTTTCACGACGTTGAGTGAGCTAGCCACAACCTGAACCCGACAGTCCCAATCTTTTATATCCGGTGATAACACGCCTTGTGATTGTGATGCCTTGTTCGACCGAACTGGCGGGGTTACAGGAGGCGTTATCTTCCCATCTCGATTAATACTGTAGTCGCTGTGTTCGCTAGGATAATAGTCGGGGTATTCGAATATAGAGCTTTTCATCGGTGGGTTTGTTTACATGATTTCTTATCTCGATTCAGAATTATCATAAATGAGGTAAATGATTTGATACAAGAAAAGAGCCTCGGTGGTAATAAGACACTGAGGCTCTTTCCTGTGCCACATCGTATTATGATTCTTTCGACACATTTTATTACGAATTGCAGATTTTTTAAGTAGAGCACTGAAAGAAAAATATGAAAATTTGTAATAAAATGTGCCACAAGAACCACAATGTGCTGTGACATAGGAAAGGGCCCTAATGTTTCCTTACCATTGAGGCCATTTTATGTGCCAGATTACATCATGATTCCTTTTGACATTTTATTACGGTTTTTCATTTTTTTTTTCTTTTTTTTTCCCCTAAATAGAGTACTGAAAGAAAAAAAAACCAGCGACACTAGCGCGCCAGTCAATCCATGCCACGAGGGTCCGACATAGAAACTACTAGAAAAAGTCAAAAACGATTTCAACGGCCTTTGAAACTATAGAACTGACATCCAAGTTGTGCCTCTTCTTTCACAAATATGCTACAATTCGTAATTTGAAGAGATATCATTACCAAAAATTAGATCAAGGACCCTTCAAACCTATGAAACAACATCCATACGGCAGTTTTTTAAATTCACGAGCCCCAACCAATATTTAGAATATGCAGCCAAAATAATATCTAAATCGAATTCTATGACTTTGAACTACCACTTCCCCCAGTATCCAGATTCCATGATTCGTGATGATTCCGGCAAAATTAAGTCTCAAAAGCAGTAACAAGTAAGAAAGTTATTTCTGATTTGACAAAACAAAAAAAATACACCAATTTCCCTAAGGACAGACGAGGGGGAAAGGAATAAATTCCAGGAATGCGTAGTTCGGAATGTATAAAAAGAGGTCCGTTGGTGATCTGCATCCCTTCTGTTCTCTAAAGTTTACATGACCAAAAAATAAAAGTTGAAAAACTGTGTTCTCTTCTATAAGAACTGTGTTACTGCACGGAAACAGCAAATTTAGGAAATTTCTGGGGCAGCTACCGTAAAATTGTAAGATATGTTTTTATGTAGAACTTAAGGATGAGTAATTCTTGTTTTTTCAAAATCAGAGGCTTGCGCCCACAGTCGATATTTTCCGAAATTAGCCCCTTGAGGAAGAAAGCTTCACCGCTATGACAGAGGACTTTTAATAGGTTCATTATGAAGATAGTCCACAGAGCTTTGTGAGAAAACATATTTTCTGAACCTTTTTCCAACCAGGGCCACGGAGGGTAGTAGCGCAGCTGGGTACCTGTATTAAGGGTTATGCGGGAGACAAGCGGAGGTGTAGATACAGCGCATTCAGTGTATTGATATACAACACGTCACCTCTATTTCTTTTCTGTGCTCGCTGACTGTACACGTAGCCGGGGTACGCATTCCACTTACAACGAACAGATACGAGTTGTTAGTTAACGGCATGAGTTCGCGTAAACCATAAGCAGGGCTACAAACGGCGTCGCTACCGAGGGGTAGAGTCGGTACTTGCCCCCCTCCCATCGCCCGTAAAAAATCCCGGGCGGGCAAAGGAGGCATCGAGGCACAGACCAATTTTTTAATGGATGTAACAATTGCAAATAACCCACGCTACGTGACGGCGGTAAATTTGAACCTCGAATAACCTCCCAAAAGAAGACACCGAAATCCAATCCATCTAAGAAGCTGGAGCAGACAACTACTGCTACACCAGCTGTGCAGTTGACCTTTTCATCGAACAATGTCGAAAATCGTATTCCTCAATTCACGATCTTCTTGCACAAGAATTACGGGGCCGATTTGACCAAGAAGGTCTAAAAAAACTTGTATCTCTGGAAGTTTTGTTGATTGACGCATGCACAGAAAAAGTGCCTGCGATAGAGGAGTTGCCGTCAAAACTCGAAATACACGCGGAAGATTTCTATATAAACATGCTCCGTGTGCAGCTCACAACACTGCAGAATTTACCTTGCGGTGCCAATGCACCGACGTGTGATAAAGATGTTTGAAATATATTTGTTGTAAATTCGTCCACCCCGAGAGTAGTACTCAATGAAATTGAGTACTGATTTTGATAACGATAATTCCAGCATTGAGGTAACTAAGAATTTACCTCCAAGTCATCACGACCCAGAAACGCTTGACTCGCGTGCTAATATTGTATATTCATAAAGATTTGGCGAAAAAATTGAATTTAGTAGACATATAGCTCGAGAATATGTATCACGTTTTGACAGAAAAGCTGTGTTTGGAAAAATTTATAAATTATTATCTAATGAAACTTCGAAATTTCGGCTCAACTTTTCTGACAGCGGAATCAACCCCCCCCCCCCATTACTAATACGTCATTCTGTCCATATAAAAAGTCCCCCCACCCCCTCGAAAAAATTATGTAACAACGCGCCTGAGGTCTACACAATTACAACGAACATACTAGTGAGGTTCGTTAATGACATCCGATTGTGAAAACCACAAGGAGTGCTACAGTTTGGGGTATTATCGATGTGGTTGCACGGGTCTTTTAATTTGATACCAAAAAACAGACGAACAGTTTAATTACTTCGTAATCGCCGTAAGTATAGCTTTTGGTAATTGCTGAAGCTTACTCCTTGGGCACAATGCTGACGTACGGCAACGCCACTTTGTCGACGAAGCTGCCGAAGCCTATACGGAAATTTGATGTCATGTTGGTCATGGTGTCGGCGAGGGTTTTCCCCAGCTGGCCAAATTCTTTTGGTCGTCTATCATCGAACTGGAAAGGTCCATCAAGTAGTAGAGATCCACAGGGTAACCCTTGGCCTGGCCGTATGATAAGGTGAATTTGTAGGGATGGTTCGCGTCTGCAAAGTACATGAATATAGATTATGCACTACTTTTAGCTGGGATGCGGATGGTCGCGAACAGTGTATCTCGGATTCGCAAGCGGTTGCTATGTTGGCATGAAGACCAAAAAATAGTAAGCGCTCCATTTTCCGATTCAGCTTCCTCCATGTCCGAAAATAAACATCTTGATAATTGAACTTCTTTTGAATTGATTATTCCAAGAATAAAATAAAACTCAATCCTCTTAGATTAACACTTCTTTTTTGCAAGTATCTCTAGGGTACTAGATCACATACGGGTATAATCGAACGCCATCTTGGCAGCAAAAAGAAGTTATAAGAGTAACAGGGGCCGCTCGCTCGCACTCGGTTTACTATGTACTTCTTTTTGCTAACAGGATGGCGTCTAATTATACCCATATGTGATCTAGTACCCTAGTATCTCTTACCACAGAATTTTGCTCCCTCATTCCCCAATGAAAACAGTATTACACTGCCCCTGAAACTCATAATTTATAGAACTGGGAAGATTTTGGTTCTCGAATCCTAAACCATGCTCACCAGTTTCTTGTTTATCGGACACAATTAAGACTGAGAGCTGAAGAAATTCTGGCTTCCGGACCTCAATCACAGCTCTAAGCTCCATTTTCCCAGTGCTAAGGAGTGTACTGGTCTATTTATCTGTTGAACAGGCGTATCCGCTTACCTGGCTGGTAGAATAGACCCAGAGTTGTACAGAATTTAAATAAATAAAAATAAAAAAAAAACACAAAAACAATTGAACCAAGTAAATAAGATTTACAAGTCCCAGAAGAATCTAAGCAGAATCCTAATACAGATTTAGAATACTAGTACAGATTCAGAGTCCACATAGTACGTAATTCAGCTGATGCGGATTCAGAATCTTAATATGGATTATAAGGAAAACAGAATACTAAAATTCAAATCAAAGAATCAGAAAGGGTCAGAGTCTTGATTCACAGATTCGAATGCAAAATACGGTTTTGGATTTACTTTAATTTCTGGGAATAGCTTACTATCTCCTCCGCTTTTCGGTTAAATTTTGGATTACAGGCCAACTTTCAAGATTCTTGAGAACAGGAAAGAATATACTTTGAGGGGGGGGGGGGGGGTAATTCTCCGAAAAATGGACAATTCATGTAAATAGGCTGTAACTCTGCCACTTATTATCAGAATGCTATGTGCAATATATCAAAATTGAGGAAATGAACTCTTCTGATGGAGACAGTGGTAAAAGCTCTCCCTAGTTCAGCAGAACATCATTAGAAAATCGAAAATGCACCTGAAATGTCCATCAGCGTGGGTGTCAACCTGGCCTAGTTCCGTTTTTTTTTTGCTTGCTGGAAGGGTTTAATACATCATTTTCAGGAACTACTGTTTCCCATTGTTGAAGAGGTAAGTTGAGGCAACACGGTATAGGTCTTACAATCTTTTTCTAACCAAGTTAAGTAACCTTTAGAATACCTCAAAGTTGTGTCTAGGAAGAGATATGTCCTTCAACGTGGATAATTTTCAAACCTCTCTGTAGGGTTCCACTATGAGCATAAACTTCTCTCAAATGCTCATATAACTTCTTCATAACTTCCTTTAGAAGGCTGTGTAAGAACTTCTGTGAAATAATGATAATTTGTATGCTAAAATACTCATTTATTGCTGAGATCCTGGTTTCTAAAAAAAAAAAGTGTCCTTCATCGTGGACATCAACAGCCATATTGAATTTATAGCTCCGAATTTGTAAAAACGTAATAATATAACTAATGTTGGCCACATTACATTCAGCAACATGTATCAAATATTTTCCGCATATTTACCCAATGGGAAAAGGGAAAAGGCGATTTTGTCCTTAAACGTGGACATAGAATATTATTCAACGTGGCTACTCACGTATTTCTTGTATCCACGCTGAAGGACGTGAATCTTTCGACACTTAGAAGCAGTTTGTAGAAACAGCCTTTAAATCTTCTTCGTGCAGAGACTACTTTCCTAGATGAATTTTTGGTACTTCAAAAACCGTGATCCGTGAGATTGTAACCCACGGTGCCGCTGTGTGATCGTACAGCCTCATCTTATCACACTATGTAAACTTGAAAAATTTGTCTTTCAACGTGGACAACAATTTTTTTTACAACCCTCCAAAATCAAATTTAAGCCCGGCCGGTACCGGAATATGATTTCTCAATACCCCTAGTATCGATTTCAACGAAAAAAATTTGAAAAGTGAACCTCATTTTTTTTGGTTTTTGTCCACGTTGAATTGTCCATTTTTCGGAGAATCACCCGGGGAGAAATGATCTATCTGCCTGCCTTCCAACTCAGCAGCCTATCTGGCTGACAGGATACCAGCTGATTGGTTGACTCGCTCTCTGTCTCTATCCTTCTGATTTTATCACAAATTGACTTTCAGTCGGGCTGAAGTTTGAAGTAACAGGTCTCTTCTTCGTTCAGCGATCTTGTTGCATGACTAACTAAATAGGGTGTTTGAAGTGATTCGCCACTGCTTTCCCCACAGAGAGTATTTCCTTCTCTGGGCTGAGGATGTGTGCGTAGGTGAACAGTAGGGTATCCCTTATTTTATACGTTTTTGCCAACTGATTACGGTCGCACTGAAATTAGTTCCAAAATAGACCTAGAAACTCACCATAAAAAATTTGAGCTCAATCAAAAGTCATTAACCCGTGCCGCATTGATCTTGAAGTTATATGTAATACTGAGATTTTACAAAAACAACGAATATTTTGGAACATATCAACTTCAGGACCGAAATGCACATAACATAAAATGTTTCCCTGTCAAATTTCCTCCTAGCCTTGTCTCGGAAACTGGGGCGCGCTTTACCTTGACAGGAACTGCGGTCGCTCTGTTCGTTTAGATACTTGTGGTTGGGGGGGGGGCAGTCCAGATAGACAACTGATCCAATGTTGTTCACGACTTTTTCAGATGAGAAAATGATGAAGATCATCCGAGTTATCAACTTACTTGGTCTCAGCTGAACATTATACTTTTTTTTTAACTGTTTCACCTTCTTTTTCTGCATCTGTTATGTTCCAATTCCTTGCTGTATTTTCGGGCATCAGTAGTGCCGTTGCCGAAATCAGATTCCTTTCGTATTTGGCATCAGAAGGTCCGTTCATCTTGGAACCCTCACGATCATCGCCTATCTGGAAATTAGACAAATCCAATATAAACTGCTAAAAATTAACAAATCCAGTAACAATTCAAAATATCACAATCACTAGCAACTTTGGATCACCTCAAATTCCTCAGACGGATACCTCGTTGTACCTTCGGTTAGTACGCGACGTCGAATTAATGTGTTAAGTAGGCGGCTACAATGGAATTATAGTAACGACAGCACGGGATTTTCGTTTGGTTAGTACATACAATTTAAATTTATTGCAAAAAATTGTAAAAAATTTAAGGAATTCAAGTGACAGCTGCAAGGGAATTTCTTTTAGGAGCAGCTATGCTTGGCGAGATATTGGCAATCAAGTCTTGTCATTAGAATATGGCAATCCAGACACCGCACCATTGGACAAAGCCCCCAGTACGACGCAACGGCCCAAAGGACCCTCGGTATGCTCACGACTGAATAGGCCTGAGTGCCATGATATAGGGTATAAAATTTAAAAAAATTAAAAGTTGAGTATGTTGGTCACTTTGGCAAGAGAGAAAGAAAACACATGGAAGAGGAGCGACCTGCTGCCCGTTGGTCAGATGAAATATTAATGAAGGTAGGGACAGACTGGGGCAGCAGGTCGTATAACTGCGAGTGGAAGTGAGTGGCGGAAGCCCATGCCTAAAGATTGGCGAACTAAGGTGAGAGTACGGGGGCGCAACTTCCAAGCTCAGGCTGTAAATAAGAAAAAATAATATAAAATGAAGGAATTCCAAACAGAACCTTCTTAGCAGGGCCGGCAAAATTGCTGTTGCACCATTTGCACTTGCAAGAGGTTGGATTTTTCACCTGTTGCATTGCAACAGGTAGGAAAATCTGGAAGAAATTTTAAAAAAATCTTATAATGTACCCAATTTTTACCAACTTTGTGTAATTTTACGAGGTAAAATACAGAAATAACGAAACTTAGCATCGACCATCGATCCACATGTTTTGCTAGATATAATAATAATAATAATAATAATATTTATTTATTTGAAGCCCTCCGGTCACAGCCAAAATGGCCAATTACGACTGGGGGCTTTAACTTGATAGAATTTTAAAAACACAAATTAAAAAAAAAATTAAAAAAAGTTACATGATACACTCGTATCTAACCCAAACAAAAAATGAAATTAACAAAAAAAAAACACAAAAAAATGAACAAAAACTAAAAAAAACAACTAAAAATGCGAAACGAACGGGAGAAAGATCGCTATCTGCCCCCACCCCCATACCCTAGTGCCCATCCCCACATACGCGCTCAAACCAGAATCAGGTCAGTCCGTGGCTAGAGTCAGAGACTATTATAGCTGTCAATCAAATATTTTGTAAACTTGCTGTTTGAAGGCTGATTTGTTTATCGAGTCGAGTACATCAAGGTGGTTATGGATTCTACTAACATTGTTATATAACTTCAGAACTCGAGCGATGGGGGAATTAGACAAAATTTGTGTGCGTGAATAAGAGATTGTAAAGAGATCAGTGCTACGACTATTGAAAGTAGGTACGCGAATTTCAATTTTTTCAAGTAAAGGTGTGTTGCGTTTTTCAAACTGTATTATCCCGTGTAGGAACAATAACGAGAAAATGTCCCTACGACCCCGAAGACTTTTCATTTCATAACCCATGCAGTTAGTAGTTCTTATTTCAGGGACTAAATCGCGCTAGCGGTTCATTATTCAGTCAGCTGACACACGACATATCACACATCTGTAGTTCTAAATTCTATGGATGTTATTATCAATAGCACGCCAGGCGATGGCCGGTCCCGCCGAGAGATGACCTGCGACATTCCACAGGGATCGGTACTCGGATCTACCCTGTGGAACGTCGCATTCGACGGACTCTGCTGAAACTGGCACCACCACCAGGCGTCAGGCTCATCTGCTACGCTGACAACACGCTGGTGGTGTGCCAAATCTAGATAACAGTAGAAGTCAGGCGACAAATTAACCAGGCATTGGAGATGCTGACCCACTGGACTGAGTCGGCAGGGTTGTACTTGGCAGTACAGAGAACGGAAGCGGCACTGTTTACGACGCGACGCAAGTACAACCCAGCCATCTTTGTCCTAAAAGTTGTGGATATTGGGCTCTGTACCGCCGTGAAGTACCTGGGGCTGTGGTTCGACGGGAAGTTGTATTTCCGAGAGCACTTTAGGCGGGCAGCTGAGAAGGCGGATCAAGTAGCCGGACAGCTGTCCCCTCTAATGTCGAACCTAGGAGGAAGAAGAGAAGGATGTACGCGAACGTCATCGTGTCGGTCCTCCTATACGGGGCGCCAGTATTTGCCGACGCCATCAAGATTCCCTACAGAAAGAAGAACGGAAATGGAGAAAATTCAGCGAAAAGCCACGATGAGGTGTGTCAGTGCGTACCGCACTGTTTCTTCGGAGGCAGTAGGCGTGTTAGCGTGTATAACGCCGATCAAGCTCAAGGTCAGCGAAATAGCGGAGATATACGGTGCGAAGGAGAGAGCGAAAACGAAACGAGAAGCACTTCGGGTTAAGCGAGACATCCAGGAGTCCACGCTTCATAAGTGGAAGGACGCGCTCGCCCAGTCGACTAAGGACGAGTGGACTCGAGCGCTGACACGCGACCTCAATGTATGGGCAGGCAGGTCCTAGGGGAACTGAACTTCCATCTGACCCAGATCCTGAGCGACCACGGATGCTTCAACACTTACATCAGATGGCGATTACGCTGAGCCCGTCGAGGGGCGGTGGACAACCCCTGGCACACCCTGTTTGAGTGTGAGGCCTGGGAGCAGGAGCGGCGCGGGATGGTAACAGCGATCGATCCCGGCAACAACGGCGACAGAGACGACGACAACGACAGCGTGATCGACCGTCTCTCACCGAACACCTTGGTTCCGGAAATGCTGAAGAGTGGAAGCGGATGGTACCGTACCGGGTGTTAGCCTTTGTTTCGACTAAGAAGAAGATGCAGACAGAGTGGTCGAGAGGGCCGACGGGAATAGCTCGACACACACCAGACACAACGATTCTGTACCATGCTAGAACTGCTGCAGCTGCTGCGGACCCCCGGTAGGGCTCATCCTGTCGTCACCAGGTGAGCGTTGCCTCGGTCAGTAGAGTGTCCCATAGTGACCCTGGTAGGACAGCGCAAATATGTAGTGGAGAGACGAAATGGAGGCTCGGGACAGCCTCAGTGTGTCCCTCTGGTCACTGACGAGATATTCGAAAGGGTAGTTTCCAGAGCCAGGAGTGGGATATTTGGGGAGCCAATTTGGCCTGGGTGTAGTGCCATACGCTCCACCAAACATTATATAACCTATATATGTGTTTGTTTTTGTGTTTAAAAAACGGTAATAATATGAGTAAAACAGTAAGGTTTTTGGACGGGGGAGCGGGATAAGCACTTTGACCTTTGACCCATCCTTATAGTATGTATGGGTCTGTTTATTTAGATATTTCAAGTTTGCAACAGGTTAGAAAATGAAAAGTACCCACCCTGCTTTTTAGTACGGTGAGTATTTCCCTTATCGCTCATAATTTTCTATTTATTTAGTAATAGTCCACTTGAATTAGCATTTTTGATGGAATTAATTGCAGCACAGCTGAAACTTGGTACGATTGTTTAGTCCCCTCTTCGAAAAAGCCCCGTAATTCCCCCATCGCCCCCCCCCAGAGTCCAAAAAGTGCCCCCGGGAACAGTTTTTGGCTTGTATCTAGCTTAAAATTGAGTTATAGGTAAAAATATTCATTACCAAAATTAAAGAGCGTAAAATTCTCTACAAAAATGATATTCATGTCATTTTTTGTGAATCCCATGCCAACCAAGATAATCGGCGTTCAAGATCACACAAGCATGCAAATATGGAGTAACCTACAATGTACGCGGTACACAAACGCTGAAATAATCGCGAAAACACATGACTGGATGCATAGACTGTTACATGATATAATTTCAACTTATTATCTTTATTATTATAAGAATTCATCTTCATCCGAATCTACAAGTATACAATTTTCTGCGTTTAAACAACCTCCTCTACAAATGCAGGGCTACAAGAGATACCCACTTTACGGCAACCACAAGCTCGTGATCCCAATGCAGAAAACTTAAGTTCATGTATACCCCCTCGAGACCTTCCCCTCGGTACTGATGCGATGCCCGAAAGGGTAGTTTCCGGTGCCGGGGGTGCGGTGTCTCAGGGGCCACTTTGGCATGCGTGCATCGCCATACGTCCCACAACACCACCCCCTCGAGACCCTTGGAAAATCGAACCTTGTTAGCCCTGTCTCAACCCGGTATGTTTCCCCTCCAGCAGCCAATCAGAGCACTCCATTCGAGGGCAGCCATCAGGTTAGCCAATCACAGCGCTTCATTTACGTGTAGCCCTCTCACTACTTGAGCAATACAACGGCGTTGAGACACCCGTGCTATACCCTTTATGTATGCCCTTTGTAGATCCATCGTATAGCCCCTCTGTATGCCTCTAAGTATCCTCTTTGTAAACTGTCGTAAACCCCTCTGTTTCCCCTGCAAGAATTCCCTCCGTAAACCCGGGTAGATTCCCTCTTGTAATTCAGATACATATAGGAAGGGATGATGGGCTCTCAGCCAGTTTAAAAAAGTTTGAATATCCCTTCTATCATGCTGCACTCGTAATTCCCTCAATTCTTTATGCTGAGCACTCGTTCGTGGTTGACAGTTTGTGAACTTTCCCAAACGGCAAAGACGAAGCATATGACAGGGGCGCTAAGAATCCATTGCTGCAAAACGCTAGAGGTAACACCGCGTTGATGAGTCAGTCCTCAGTCCGCCTGCACTCTTCATAATTCGCATGAGTGTTTGTTCGATTCGCGTTTGGATGCTAAAGAGTCGCTCTCTAGCGGCCTAATGGAATGCGGCGCGCTGATTGGTGTATTTGGACGAAAAGATGATCAGGGACAAAAATGTTTTGAAAAAAAAAATCAAGTTGGGCTCATCTGAAAGTAAATGATAAGGGCTGACACTTCAGTTCTCTTCAATACTGAAAATGCTGGAGCACATTTCACCTGTACATGTTTTTGTGGTAAAAATACCCTGATCTTCTTTTCGTCCACTACACTAGCGCACCTACAGGAGTGTCCAAACGCCAATAGTCATGTCGCTCCATATCTATTGTCTGTCTTCAATCCAGTTTCTAAAATAAGCTGGTCAATCTAGTATAGGGATTTAAAATTACAGCGTTCAACGCTTCTCGCATGTTTAGAGTGACGAGTTTGGCGTTTGTATACCGCGTAGGTTGTAGGTTACTCCATATTTTACATGCTCGTGTGATCTTGACCGCCAATTATCTCGGTTGGTATGGGATCCACGAAAAAAAAACATGTATATCATTTTTGTATAGAATTTTACGCTCTTTAATTTTGGTGATGAATATTTTTACCTATAACTCAATTTTAAGCTAGATACAAGCCAAAAACTGTTCCCGGGGGCACTTTTTGGACTCTGGGGGGCGATGGGGGGGGATCACGGGGCTTTTCTGAAGAGGGTACTAAACAATCGTACCAAGTTTCAGCTGTGCTGCAATTAGTTCCATCAAATACCCCTTTGTTTAGCTAATTCTCCTGCACTATAAGAAAAATATGAAAATGAAACGTGTCTACTTTTTGGATTGCCTACCATGGTGCTCTCTGATGCAAAGACACAACGTTTGGCATCATTTTGTAGGGAAATTTGAAGAGCGTGTTTTCGATAATTTGAACAATACCAGTATCTCTCATACTGTTCGAGTTATTTGGAAAAAACTGACGAAGAGGGCACATTTGCCGTCGAGGTAGAAAAAGCGCGCAATTGGGAGATGGGTTTTATGTAGTCATTAAATGGGCCAGTCCGCAAAATAACCCGTAAATAAACTTATGCTAATTTGACTGAACGATTTCATCATAAAATTTTTCTTGGTATTGGAGAGTTCATACAATGGTCGAAAATATTCTCCAAAAAGAGTGGTCTCAAGCATTTTCAAAGAATATTCTTTAAAATGTAGTATTTGCCAATGTTGGTCACTGCCAAATCAGCTGGTAGTGACGTAGGCAGTAGTAGATATTTTTTTAGGAAGTCGAGTTATCAAACTATTTATTATTTGTAATTGTAACACCTTGAGAAAAATTTTATGATGAAAATTACTAGAATTTTGGTAAGTCTCTGATATTCAGCAATTTTGCAGCTGAACAGAAGACTCTGGTAATTTGTATCGATTTCTAGTAATAATTACGATAATTTTACTAAATTTGTATAAAACTCCAGTACAGAATCTAGAATAAATTACCAGAGTTTTCAGAGGGTGCGTGAGATAGCTGAACGTTAGAGACTTCCCAGAATTCGAGAAGTTTTTATTATAAAATTTTCCTCAGTGTAGAAGAATACACAGGAAATGATCGAGCGTATTCACCGAAGAGAATATTATTGAGCATTTTCTGAGAATATTCTCTAAAACGTGGCTCTAGCATTCCCAACTCAGCTAGCAGTAAGACGTGGTAGTACTTTTTCTTTAAGGGGGGGGGGGGGATAATGGAATTTGCGAAAAATCTTCTCGAGGAATATAGTTTATACTTACAGGCTCGCCGCACCAAAACACAGCCAAATTACCAAATGCACTCGTCGCACTCCTGTTAAGACGAGCAAAATGAATGCTTCGACTTGCTGTTATGCTGTGTACAGCTAAGTTCAACAGAAATGAGAAGCACAAAGTCCTTGATGTTCAACGTTCGCTGATCAAGTAAGGTATGATTCAGTTACACTTCATTAACTGGTCAGTTAAAAACTGCAGAATCACTTTTCAGATAAACCACTGAAGGCTGAACTGTAATCAATCGTAACCACCTTGCCAGCGCAAACTTTTAAAACACTTTTTTAAAACTACATGCTTGAAACTAGTTTTCCGCATGGACGTCTGCAGAATTATATTCCAGTTTCTGTTATTCATGGCTATTTCAAGGCTTCTCAAGACAAATTTCCCAAACTGACGGAGAGTATTTTTATTCATTTGAGAGGAAATTCCGTTATCATTCTTTATTTCCTGCTATCGTGTGATTCGTTATCCGATTCGAAGGTATTCGTCATAAAAAAAGGAAATCGTGTTCTGGGGAATTTTCAAACTCAGAGACAGTCGTCTAAGTTTAAGGAATATGCTGACCTACCCGATTGGATCAACAACAAGACGCTAAAGGTGTTCCAGAAGGAGCACCCACGAGTGTTGCCGCGGCTTTTCATCAACTTACCACATCTGTGGGTACTTCTCAAGATCGTGGCGGGACAGTGACGTCATATTCACCCCGAAGCCTAGAAAGGACGGCAGCACCCCAGAGGGGTACAGGCCCATTATGCTGTGAATACATGCGGGAAGCTTCTGGATAGGGTCCTCAATGCGAGGCTGACCCAGGACATCGATGAAGGCATCATCCATTTGCGGCAATTCGGATTCAGGAAGCATCGAAGCACGGAGTATAATGTCTGGACTGCGATAGGAATCATTTTGGAATCATGGGCACAGAACAATTTCATGGCCGCCGGGTCCCTGGGCATAAAGGGGGCATTCGATCACGCCGGGGATCCTTGAGAGTGATTGCTGCATCCCATGCGCCGGAACATCTTTACCGTAACTCCGAAGTTATTTCCCGCTAGGGAGGTTCAATTCCAGGCGATCGCTCGACATTTCGAACGGTGCTGTCCACAGGTTTCGGTTCTCGGTCCGACACCCCGTGAAACATGCTGTACAACGACGTCATCCGTCGACTACCTGGGGAAGCGGTGTGTTACGCGGACGACACACTCCTGGTGGTCGGTGGAGAGTCCGGGCTAGCAGTCAGCACGAACGTCAACAACGTAATTTCAACGGTGGAGGCGCTGCTGACTGAGACCCCCCCCCCTGGAGTTGAATACATCCAAGACGGAGGTGCTCCTGTTTCGAGATGGGGTAGGTACCCCGTCCGCAGTAGAATATAAAGGCGCAATGATTCCCATGAGGAGGGAGTTGAATACCTCGGCGTGATGTAGGATGCCGAGGGGAACTGGCTGCCCCACTTGCGGTACATTCGTGCTCAGTATAAGGAGGTACGGCCCGTGCTGACGCAGGTGTGTCAGAGAACTTTCGGGTACAGCAATGAGGCCCGAAAGGTATGGTCAGCGGCTGCATCCTGAGTAGATATGACTATTGCAGCTCGTTGGACTACCACCGGGTACACGAGCTATGCTACCCGGCGGAACTGAACAGATCTATGCAGCCGGCTGTAGCGTAGCGTCAGCACGAAAGGGGCAGTCGTGATCAACGCGACGCATCCTCTGTACCAGCCGATCTTCCAGAGATCATTGAAATACCTGCTTAAGAGCGGGTTCAAGGTCGACGATTGGCGACACCTTCCCCGCGTTGATCCCTCCTCCAGCGAATAGCCGAGTCAGCTCCAGCAGGCGACCATTAACGAGTGGAACCGTCGATGGTAGGCCAACACGGCGGTGGCGCAGTGGGCACAAGCACTGTTTCCTGACATGCGCACTAGATTGGAACTGGAAGACGAAGAAGAAGAACTATGTAAGATGAATTTCTTCCTGGCGCAGGCGGTTTCGGGTGACCGGTGCTTTGCATCGTACCAACACCACCGAAATCACCGGGACAGCGACCGATGCCCCTGCGGTCTTGGCCCCTTGACACCCCATTATGTGCTCCGAGAGTGTGTCTGGTGGGCTGGCCGGAGGCCGGACGACTGGACAAGAGTGAGCCTTGAGTACCTGCCGTTTATGCGAAGAGTTGTGAAGAGCCTATGGCGGCTCTACACTAGCATATCTCGCAGGTGACGAAGACCAGGCCGGAAGAAGGTGGGGGAAAGCCAGAAGAGGCCGTCCCCACGGACGCCGACGACGCTGGAGCAGCAGAAGAAGCCATAGATTGTCTTCAACCACGGGCAGCGGGCTGCGAACCTAATAGGAAAGACCATACTGAGCCGGGTTAGATTCACCTCCTCCGCAGTAAGGCAGGGCCCGAACGGGTTGCAGCCCCTAACATAGTTGTCGCCGTCATTTTCATAACAAGGAAGACACTAATCCAGAGTTAAGATGTGTAGAGTGTAAGTTTGTAAAGCCCACCTCCCCCATAATGGGAGATCCGCATTGGCCAGAAAGTATAAAGAACGAATATATACTACGATTATAACCCCCTCCCCATAATGGGAGGTCAGGTTTGGCTCCGAAATCAAAGTCATAGCTGATTGTGAGAGGCTCCCTGTGGCACCTGGTGAGAAACCTTAGGGTCAAAGCCGGGCACAACAGATAACCTCAGGCGAAACAGAAATCTGTCATTAAGATAATTCAAACTTCTGCACATCTTCGAGCGCAAAAACGGATGTCTATCTTGAATGGTAAAAGCAGTTTTAATCTGCGCGAAGGTCCAAAAATTGTATGATTTGGGCAACTAATTGTCAAAATCATGCCACGTGCCACATGTAAAAAAGAGTGTTCAAAAAGTACTCTCATTTTCGTCTGATGAATCCAGTACCCTCAAAAAATATTTACAGAAGCCATAGATACTACTCCAGTCTCTTATCTTGTGTATCATACCTACATCCTAAATTTGATTCGGTGCTACAACATGAAAAAAGTCGCAAATCCAGTAAATATATTTATTACAAAAATGCATTCTCAAGTACAAAAATCGCATTCATAAGCACCTGTGCCATTATTATCAATACCAGCACATTCGATACATACCCTGACATGACATCTGGTACACTTGATCATATCTTCCTGCAAATTTTTGGAGCACAAGCAGCAAAACCATCCATTTTTGCTTTCTTCTGAAAACACTAATATATCATCAGATACCTATCCACTTTCCAAATTTTTGCTTAATTTTTCATCGGACATTATGTAATCTGTAAAGAAGTTGAAAGGTACGATTTAGGACACTTGTCTTATTTTAGAATGAAAATGCTCTCACTCAGCTTACAACTGAGAAAAAATATTCCTGAGTACGTGGAAAGATAGTTAAAAGCACACACATTCAGAAGAAATAAATGCCAGTTACAAGTTATACAACACAATAGTACAGAAAAATCCATCCATTGACTCATTATATTCTTCATGAATAGGAAAGAATTCATCTTTTCAATAAAGAAGATACGTCCACTGCAGTAATGGAAACGAAAGTAATAACTGTAACAGAAATAGCAACAATATTAGTAACAATAATAGTAAGTATCAGTAATTGTAACAACCATAGTAAAAGTATGTAAGTTTCCTGGTATTTTGAGCCTCCCCCCTGCTTATCATCTCACATTTTGCAACGGTCCCCTTACTAATCAGCTGCGGGACAGCGGGACATCAACTGCTTCTTACCTAACCGCTGGCTCTTGTGCCACTTTTTCCATCCCCCTCCTGTTTCACCCTGATGAATTAAATTAAATTAATAAGTATACTGTATATTACGTATCGGCGTCTTAATATTGCGGATCAAATACCTTATAGTGGCAGTTTCTATAAAAAGGGGTACTTTTGTCGATCCGACAAATTTTGAGTTACAGACAGTACATAATAGAGGAATGAATGCCCATTTCAACGAGCTATCGGCGAGATTTGTAGCGTTTTTTGTTCCGGAGATACAAGCGGTCAAAGATGAGTGTAACGAGAACACAGGAAAACAAGTTTTTGGGAAAAACGGGTTTAAAGTTAGACGCACCTTTTTCTCCCACTCCGTCAAGCGGCCATAACTCACCGTGGAATCACGTTACCAGCCTCACCGAGGGCTTGTTGGAAAGGTAATTTTTCGCTCTTCTGCGTGGTAACAATTCAGAACATCGGATTTATTCGTGAGCTCCGAAAACCCACGAAGAAGCGAACGCAGACATTCACATTCCTTTCTCATTCTCTTTCATAATTCTCTTTGTCCCTCTCCTTCATCTCTCTCATGCGCGTAAATTTTATCTTTTCGTTATTGCGATGTTTTTTCTATAGAAATCAACCAGAATCTCAAAATTGATTTTTTCGACCAAAAATTATGATTTTCTTTTGTCGCGTTTTCTGAGACTTCGATCAATCGACAAAGTTACCCCTTTTTATAGAAACTGCCACTATATTTTTATATTACTCGTGACCTAAATATCCTCCCTGTTATTTGGACCATCGGGTGAAATCGAAATCCTCCGAAATCGAACATCGTTCAGCTATCCGGTTTCGGAAACGAGATTTACATACAGTTAGGTAAAATGTGCGTACAGGAGGGGGGGGGGCGAGCGTCGTTCTGTCGCGACCAGTTTATTGTGACTCGGAAGCGGAAGTAGGTGACACCTAACGTCAGAGCTGAAAACTGTCGTCTAGTTTGACTGCGGGTCGCGGCTGACATCTAGCGGATGTTTTGTGAACTCTCATGGAGTGATCAATGGAGAAAAAATGAATAGATCGCGCTGGTTTGGCCGGCAACCGACAACGCACCTCTCATTTTGCACTTCACCTACTTTTACTCATTTACCTAACATATTAAATTTTTAATCAGAAGTAGCTTCCTACAGTTCAAATTTGAAGCATGTCCGTCATTTCTTAATTTTATAATGATTTTTTGAAAAACACGTATTTCCCATTTACGGCAATGTTATTTCCGTTTGTGATCACTCAACCATTCATTAGGAAGTGCACATTACGGCTCCTATATTCCGTTCCACATCCCAATCAGATTATTTCGTAAAATCAATAGACGACGGTATGCAGGCGGAATAGAAAATCTGGTCGCGCTATGCTAAATGTTTACCCTGTTTGCCAAAAAGTGGTGATCATGTAGAAAAATAGAAATATCCTTTATCAATAATCAATTTTTCATTCAAACCGACTCTGTTGATTCTACTATTTTTGAGGATATTAGTTACCTTACATTTTTGAACGCCCATACAGTCCTTTCTCGTAGTCTGAACATTTCTGGTGTCGAACTTCACATACTTCAAACACAGGTTGAACAGGATGGTTCGTGGTACTTTGAAATGAGAAGTGGCCTCGTAACAGCCAATTTTATGGCTCCAAATTGCTCTAATCCCCTTCGTCATCTTTGTAAGAGAGCTGTTGCTCACCTTTCAACTTCTGCTGTTCCGCCATTTCGATGGAATACAAAAAATCTGCAACATTACATAAGAAATTCTTATGAAATGTTTACGCCAAATTTACATATTTCATATTTGTCACCCTCATGAAATTCACTCGATAGTAAAACTAAATTTCTCCACAACATATAGAAACATTTTAGCAAAATTCTAATGAGTCACATGAAAGAAGAGATCAAGAGACTCACCTGATTATAAGAAAATGTTACTCCGGTCTATTCGATAATTTTTCACTCTGTAATTCTAATTCAATGAAAACGCCGAAAAAAACTTCGAAATTCTCAAAAACATAGGTATATTTTATTGTGTACAATATTGCCATCAATTGAAGCGATGGGTGGAAAAGGGGTCTTCGATCAATGTACTTCTTAATAGACGAAGGCCCCTCTTACACGCAACGCTTCAATTCATACCACCCCATTCACATTACACCTGGTCATTCTACATTAGTTCCACAAAAATACTCTCGGGTGCGCTACATACCATCGGAGAAACCTTCCTCCACCAATTTACATCTCTTGGCAGCGGCTTCGAGACTCCAGCCAAATTAACCCCAAAATACAAACGTTATTTGTATTTCAAAAAATTTTACAAGTTACTATTAAGGCACATTTTTGAAACGAAATAATAAAAACAATCTAACCGCTTGAATTAGACGGGAGAGAAAACGCGTAAATAGTTTTAAAAATGGATTGTTACAACTAAAACGTTAAAAAAAATGAGAGATAAATAACAAATATTAAAATAAGTGATTTTACAATTAAGACTAGTACATGGCTAATAAGACCTATTTATATCAACTAGAATAATATTAAATGAAAACTCGCATTGACCTAGTCACATTATTTGAAAGAGGAAAGTGTGGGTCAATGCGGGAAGAACAATCACTTCTGGAAGAGATGAGAAAGCACCAAAGGTTGATTTTGATCAGGTACAACAATGTAGGTCCAGGTGAAGCTTTCAACTTCGAAGAATCCATTTTTCCTAAATCAAGGTGATCGCAATTCATCTACTGTGGGGTAAGACACTAAGCAAACATAAGAATATGACTGGAAATGGATTACCGAGTAAGTATACGAGTCACGGAAAAGAGACTTACAACCCACAAGCCTTCGAGTCCATATTCCAGGATACCTTTATGATTCTGTAAGAAATACTGCAATTGCGAAACTGCAAAATTAGAACAATATATGCTTGATCATCTTCAGTGCATATTTCAAAACCATGTATGGGCGAGGGGTTTGAACTAGAGCCATCGAAATTCTTAAATGTCAACGAGCGGCACTATTTCTCCAAGTACTAGATGTATACGAGACTGCTCGACTTTGATCAATGGACACGATGTTCTGATTTCCCGGCCAATAATATCCAATTATCAATTTAAACTATCCCAATGAAGATATTCCACGACCACCTAGCGAAGTAAGGTTTGACAAAGTTATGCCTACAACATATGTACTTAAATTCCAAAACGAATCCTCACCCGAACACGGTTATTTTTTGAAACTGAACTTCAACTACACCACTGATACCAAGAGCACCATGGATCGTATTCACCTAAAGCAATACGACCAAATACAAAATTTAAATGGGCGATGAAGAAACTATACACAGACAACTATTTCACAGAAATGCTACCGAGGTATGTTCTGTGACTGCGAGAGACGAGCGATACGAAGCGTGTGTACTCGAAACGGCGAAAATATGGCACGAGCTGCTATTTCGAAAGAGTAGGACTCAGCGGGTGAGAGCACAAACACAAGACATGTACAGCTCAACGCCTATTCGAGATTGTACCGCTCACTGCAGGCGCACAGCTCTACCCACAGTCACATGTAAGTACAATGCGCCACCGGCACGATATAATACACCATAATGAAAAAAGTACCTACTTACGCTCTGCGAATACCTGAATCATTAAATTATCAGTCGATGTAATTTCAAGCCTGAGAACGAGAAATGAAGTCACTCCTCCGCGGCCAGGCAGTGTAAGAACACGAAGACAACTATATACAAACAATCTAAAATAAAAGAAAAAGCTCGAAATAAGCTCGACTTATCGCGCGTTATTGCCTTGCAAACAAACTGTTGGTACGGAAAGGCGCCTACAATAAATTCATTACAAATATCACGGTTAATTAAATGCGTATTAAGTATCCTTATCAAGTAATATTTTGTGTTGATGTTAACGCATTCTACATTCGCAGAATGTAAAATTGAAGGTTAGAGAGGAAAGTTAGACGCGAGCGCTTCGATTTGGTTTGCCTCGACTTCGGCCATCGTTGCTATTGCAATCGATGAGAACCTCAAAGGTATCCGACCCGGTACTATAATCTAATATTGTTTTATTCGCAATGGCAGATGAATGCTATTCTCCAATGTCTACCGTTGCGGAAGGAACACACGTAAACCGGGCTACACGAACGGAGGTACGCCACAAAACTGGTTTCTACGAGTACGTTGTTGAACAGTTGTACGTAGGGTTCTTGAACGTGGACGTCGCCTGTTTGTAAATTGGATTCTGACCCTGAAAACGGAAATAAAAAGAAAGTGAACACTCCCCTGTCGTATATCAGTGGGTACTGAATCAAAGAGGTGGTATTTACCGCATCCCACTTGGCCATCATTCGTTCTTTCTCGAATTTGGCAAATTCCCGACGATCTCGCATCGACGTGAAGAACTTCCACACCAACAGGAAGGCGAGACCAATGAGCACGATGCTGAGGATGACCGTGAATACAACGCCTGAAACCAGAAAAGAACATTTAGGAGGCCTAAGCAGCAGTTTCAATACAATCGGTATTGACAACAGAGGAGTTATAAATGAACTGGTTTTTAGACCAATTTTTGTGGAAAGAATTCGACTTTGAGTGAAACCTCTGTAAGCCCGGGAAAAATAAAAATTGGGAACTCCTTCGGTAAACTAAAATTGTTCGTACTGTATTTTTTGTACAAGAGGGTTAGGCTCCTCCCCTCAACAAATTGCTCGTTTCCAGAAATATTAAGAACTATGATAACATTTAGAAAAAACTGTTTCAAATAAAAATTGCTCGCAAAATTTTGCACACACACGATTACATTCAATTTTTTCGTAATCACCTCAAAACTATCAGTTATATTCAATTTTGAGGTAACCCCCTTTGAACTAGGAGAAAGATGGAGTTGAAAATTACCCCTTTTGCTGCTTCAAATCAAATCAAGCCTGATGCGGGAACCGCACAAGTTAGGTAATTTTTCCGGTGTCACAATTTTATGACCGGATCGCAGCACATCAACATCGAACACGCTTCTCAGCCCCTGTACTTATCCATCCCCTAAATCTTTTCTAAATAACTTCCCCACCTTTCGATTCCTTCCGACATTTAATCATATTTTTCAAATCATAGAGACATCACTAACCAGGTTCTCGAAGTCACTGGATTCCCATTTTGTGCCGGTTTGTTCCTAACTAGAACTTGGAAGCTTCGAGCGTGGAAGGAGGCGGGGAGGGGGAAGAGATAATACAATGAATGCAGCATGGGTATCGTTCCGTAGGTTTTCGGAACCATAAAATCCATTTCTGGCATCACTCATGGAACTCAAAGGACCATCAGAGAGGGCGCGGGCCGAAAACTGATAAGAAAAAATTTACAGTTTCGATATGGGCATTGTTTCTCGTGTTTTTAGGACCGTAAAACCCATTTCCCACATCGATTTCCAACACCATGATAACTTAGTCCTTGGATTGGGGCCGGGGTTGGGAATAAGGAAAAATTAACATGTTTAAATGGGCATTGGCTATCAGGTTTTCAGGCATGTAAAATCCATTGCTGACTTTGATTGTCAGCTAACGTAAGAACTGAAGAACCTAGAGAGGGGTGAGAGTTGGAAACGCGAGGAAATTTGCCAGTTTAAGATGGGTGTTGTTCCTCGCGTTTCCTGGGTTGTTAAATCCATTCTGGACATTGATTTTCAGTCACTGTGAAAGTTGATGCATCTTGATCGAGGAAGGAGGAGAATATGAAAATAGGAAAACAGGTTTCAGATCGGTAGACGTCAGATTGTACGATTCGCAGGTTACCCAATTCTTGTAACATGCTAAAATTTGAAAACAATATAAACAAGCTCCGTGCAGTTCAATCTGACATAACGTACAACAAATCAAACTGTACAATAATTATGGCCAGTTACTCAGTTCATTTCACAGCCACATGCATGTTCATAATAAGCCCCCCACCAATACATCCGATTCAGTAGTATTTGTAATTCATTAAGACAATAATTACTTTCAGGATTATGTTGCGGGAAAACGTTGTATTAGGGGAGAGAGGGGCTCCTTGCAACAGGGGCACATTGCAACAGCCTCCAGCCAGGAAGATACAAACGCAACTGCTGTAATTTGGGAGGCTTCTCGATGGAGGTGGAAGCTCCTGAAGAGGGAGGACGGCCACAGCGAGGAAGGGCGTCATGGTAGGCGAGGAGGAGCATGGTGGGGGAAAGTGACTGTCATGGAGGACAGCTGTGGTGGGGATTGGCAGAGGGTAGCCCACCCCAGTGGAGGAGAGAGCCCCTGCATGTTGTAGCGCCGTGTTGTTCTCATATAATTTCCATGGAACGATCAGTTAATCAATTACTCCTTTTCTAATTGGTTCTCAACCCGAGCTCTGGAATCCGCCCTTTCGAGCATTACCTCAGAGACGTCGGGGAGGCTGCTAGGGCTATCTTCGCTCGCTTCACTTCTGGCCGAAAAACCGGCCTAGGTCGAACATCTGGCGAGTTGCTACGTGGGATCGAACCCGGGAACTCCGGATTCTGAGACCAACGCGCTATCCACTCAGACACGAAATACACATTTAGTAACTTCGAAAACCTGGTTACAGATGTCTCGATTTGGAAAATGCTTCATTGAAAAACTTCAAAAATGTGATAAAACGTTGAAAAAATGGTGAGATGGGGGAGCTATCCGGAAAAGATTTCGGGGATGGTGAAGTACAAGTGTTGAGAAGCGTGTCTGCACCCATTTGGTCATAACATTGATGACATTGGAAACATTACAAAATTCTAGGTGTTCCCCCATAATGCCCATGTTAATGTAGAGCAGCAAAAGGGATGATTCAGAAAGGGTATTTTCACCTCTCTTGGCCTGATGGTTCTGAGGTAGGTAAAGGAACATTGAACACAACCTTATTTATGTAGAGTTTTGCGGGGGATAGTTTTTATTGGAAACATTTTTTTTCCTACATGAGATAGTTCTCAATATTTTTGGAAACCCTCAACTTTTTGAGGGGAAGAGTTTAACCCCCACAAGGAACGCAGCACCCCTACTTCTTGTGGCGTCTTTTTTCAGACACCGGGGGCCCATACGAACAATTTCCACCTACATCCAGCTCGTTATAAGAAAAAAAAAACCGTTTCAATTCACCTTCTTGGATTTTAGGTTTTACTTTGTCTAGACTACTGGAGGAAATTCATAAGGAGAAAAAGAAAGAGTCCAACCGCGGCAAGGAAGGACATTGTTACATGGATATGTCATCCATGTAACCGAGATACCCACATTCCAGGGCCTTTTCTAGTCGTCCATTCTCGACGTCGTTCTGCATTCTCCGTATCGACGGATCGAAACTAGATGGAACGAATGACCACATAAAGAGGAATACAAGAACACATCACGATAGTAGGTAACGTTTTTCTGCGGAATCTTACTCTTTCGCGCGGCGAGCGATTAGACATACCTTCAATACTACAATTTATCTTTTTGAAGCACTTTCATCGATTAATAACTTACCGAGAATACGAGCTTGAGGCGGGCACTCTTTTTCCTTCTGCGCCGTCACCTTTATCGCCTTATTGTCAAATTCGTATTTGAATGTAAACCTGCAATCTTGTTCGTCATAAAACGAGCAGAAATTATCCTGATCAGTCACTGCAAAAATACGAAACACGGTCATGATTCCAAATAGAAATGAATTCCATACACCAGGAAGTGGATAAGCAATTCGAATATTACCTTCTATGAAATCTTGAACCTCGATGTGGATATTACATTTATCGCACTCTTCTTTACTCAACTTGCCCGTGTTATGGACTTTACATTCTACGCAGTCCCTCAATTCAGCACACTTGGTAGGACATTTCTAAAGCAGAAATAAAACGATAACTTCCTGTTAGTCTGAGAATAATTACGGACAGGTAGGGAGTCGCGATTGTAAAAGTAGAACATCGACCTTAATATTGGTAGACTGATAGGGTAGGAACGTACGCAAAATACTGTACACGAGTGCAGCAAGAGATATCGCTGCACCCACGTGCAGTATCTCGCTTATTTGCGCACTTGAAGTAAAATGGCTGATGCCAGTTTTGATTTCAACGTCATCAATATATCTTCCACCATATGACACTACAAAACAAGCCTCGCACGGGGAAATGGACACAGGACGTTTTAGAATATCACTCCTAATTTTTAATTATAAAATTTTATTAATTCAATTTGAAATTTTAATATGAAATCTGACATCGAGAACATACCTAGGTTATTTTTGAAAATTTCATAATAAAATAGGACTAGTTACCAATTAGCGGGTAATATTCACTGAACATTTGCTCGCCTAAATCGAGAATGTTCCCGAGGTCACTAACTTTCATGTCAACAGAAACAGGGGAACGTGATAACTTGAATTTGAATAAAAAGTTTTCTGCAAATCCGCCATTATTCAAATCATCTTTTCCCTAGCTACCACCGGGCACAGATCGTGTAGAGCAAATCGTTTTTCAGATTAGATCATCGAAAAATATTCACATCATCTCCAGATCAATCATTTGAATAGAGCCAATCACAGATCAGATCAAAAACCAGTGCTCGGCTTTGTTTCTAGCCTACTATGGGATCCTGGTCACAATCTGACTCGTACACTCAGTGCTACTACTTCTCGAGATTCCGATCAACCACTCTGCGTACAACTACTCGATCTCATCCGCTCTCTCAACTTTCCACTTACCGGACACTTGTCGCAGAACTTGCCGAAGTAGCCGCCAGTCTGGTTGCACTCGCATTTATTGCACACGCACGTCCCATGACCAGAACAAACTTCGGTGTCGTTTCCGATGATGCAGTTCGACGTGCTGTCTTCGCAGTTGCAGTCATCGCCGATCCAGCCCGGCCAGCAGCGGCACTTACCACACACGCAATCGCCGTGCCCGGAGCACAGATTACCTCCGACACGAGGGCAGGTAAAGTTATCGCACTCGCAGAAGTCGCCCCAGTATACCTGTTCGAGAAAATCGAATCAAGGTTTGTAATTCTATCGCAGGCTTCAAGGTTTGTAATTCTATCGCAGAACAGCGATATCGCAATTTACGCAAAGATACCACCACACGTACTTCGGTTTCCGACACCGCGTTGCAGTAACACTTGTTGCATTTGCAGACGCCGTGGTCAGAACAAATGGGAGCGGCGCTATTCTGGCGGCATTTGTCAGTCTTGTCGGCCTCGCCGGTGCAGTTACAGTCTTCACCCGAGTACCCGTTGATGCATTCGCAAAGACCGCACACCAAGTTACCGTGGTACGAGCACCTAGGTGAGTTTTGTTCGTATTTCTGCAACAGCACCGCGTTACATCAGCAACTGACACATTTGATGTATCGACAGAACGAAATAGAGTTACGAACGAAGAAGAAAAGCTGAACCATAACGTACGTCCGGAGCTGAGCAATCACAGTCACACAACATCTTCACATTCACCACCATTTCCTCGTTAATGCCGACCGGGTAGATGGAGAACCTGTGTTCCCAGTCTTCCCGATTAGGAGGACATTGTAACAGCTCAAGCTCGATATCAAAGTCGACCTTTTGGCCCACTTTCAGTCCGTCGCATTTGTTGGTCTCCATGAGCGGTCCGTTCGTGTTCAAACACCTCGTGAAGTACTTCACTCGCAGATAATTTCCCAAATTCCTTTCGCGCATCTCAATCGCGGAGGTAATTCTCTGCAACATTTACATGAATACGGTCAGCGGAGTGAGAGCAAAGCGTCGGTTTCGCGAACGGAGCAACGAGCAGATGATGAACACGTACTTTGTACTGTTCGGTGACAAGTTGAACCACATTACTGGAGTCGCCTTCCAATGTTCCGCAGGACGCGCCTTCGATATGGTATCCGAGACGCTTGTACAGCTCGGTGTGGTCTTTCGTGACAGCGAATATCAAATTGATCGCATTCTCCTTGACTTTTTGGTTGATCTGCAATGGTAGAGTTAATCGGTCATCAGTATTATACAAACAACGAGTATACAGTCAAAAAAATGATCGAGAATCACTCCAACTTTGCGCTGGAAGAAAATGGAAGGAATCAAGGCAGAAGCACAGTATTTGAGGGTTACCACTGATCCAGGCGGATGGCTATTTTCAGTTGCAGACTGCCCTGTATTTATGCCACAAAGAACAAGCAATATTGAATCATTACCTGCGACACTGACGGATAATCCAGTTCCTCGGATTTCGTGTAGAGTCCGGTGCTGTCCAAATGGCAACATCCGTCATTCGGTTTGATGATGCCAGCC
The DNA here is from genome assembly GCA_031841125.1 of Acanthococcus lagerstroemiae. NCBI lineage: Eukaryota > Metazoa > Arthropoda > Insecta > Hemiptera > Eriococcidae > Acanthococcus > Acanthococcus lagerstroemiae. The sequence continues at coordinate 51,539,884 of CM063112.1, read as the reverse complement.
AGCTGCGAACAACCGGCAGCGTTAAAAGGAGCACAAACGGTTTCATCAAACCCGAGACGCAAATATTGATGTTTCAAACTTACTTTTCCATCACCGGCGTAATGAAAAGTCGAATCAGTCGAGAATACCAGTAATTTCCGAGCACCTGGTCTCCATCCTATCTGATCACACACGATGGCCTGCATGATGGCGTCAAAACCACCTTCAGGAGCGTCCAAGTTACCGGACACATTGGCTAAACTGACTAGGACCTGTCATCGATGAAAAAAATATATATACTTATATAATTTTACACTTACAGCCCACGAATAGTAGATTCCTAAATAAAGTAAACTACATTTTTGAATATCAAGGATGCTTTTTTTAATCGTCCTGGTCTCGTTTCGGCAGTAGGACGACTCGCAAGGAAGTCTTTGAACTTCCCTCTATCTCTCGGCCGAAAGCGCCCCAAATGTGTAGACCTAAGAAGCCCGTTGCCCGATTTTCTGACCATAATTCGGGAACCACTGGTATCCGAAACAAAACGTTCCTGATATAATTATTCTGCGCCAAATTTCCCCTATAACAATTATTTTTCAAATGTTTGTATCTGTATTAGAACTGCAGAAACAGAGGGGTTCAAAATGACTCTTTTTCAAACTAGTATTCAACACAGGCATTATGGAAAGAAAAGTAGATATTCCAATTGCTGCACCATTTTATTACGCTAAGAGATTAAAATAGGATCAAATTTTTTTCGGAGTCATTTCTCGACCAGCGTATTTTCCCAACAATGAAATTTTTTCGGTCTGTGTTTACCCCTCCTTCGATACCACACAATCAAAAGTGGTGTTTTTCTTGCATGATTGATTTTTTGCAGGAGCGTAACACTGATAATTCACGAACTTCAATACCGATGTGAAATAAGGCCAATGTATCATTTCTGGTGTTCTCTGTGACACCGACTTCATTTCTGATATCAATTTCCCCCAACTTTGAAAAATGAGGCCCCTACGAGTGAGAGAGAGGGGGTGACAACTGCGTAAAATACAATATGGGTACCTACTGAATAATACGAGTAGGTTCTAGAGGTCGCTGAATTCGATAATATTTTGGTTATACTCATATTCTCCAAACTACAGCCCCTGCAAATGGAGAGGGAAGTGGATTTCGAAATTTTGAAACATGCAAGATGAGTGGGTGGTCCCTAACCGAGTTCCAACGGCTCCAGAACTCATTTTTGATATCTTCAGTCTTACTTGAAAATTGGAGTAAACTATGACTGTTTAGTCTTTCGTGATGACCTCATATTTCCCCTATAAAATGAATATATTATAGTAAGTACCATCAGTGTATGTATTCGAAAAGCGCTGCATTTGACGACTTATCCAGACATGGAAGGTAGTATCAAATATTTAACGAACATTCTAACCTTCCAACCACTTCTTTTATCCTTCCTACCTGGGTTGCTGATTTAGCAAATTAAACAGACAATGATAAAAATGAGGTTACCGGCTTTCATAAAGCAGAAAAGACACCCGAGTTGAATTTTTCCAACTTCTGAAATTGCAACACCTTCCCACTCTTTGTCATATATACGTGCCGTACTTTGAAAAATAAGACGGAAGTACATAAAAATATCGAAAATGAAGTCAGCAACCTGCGGGACCTATATTCGAAAACCATACATAGTATTCAACTGAAGAAGTTCGACACCCCCTTCCTCTTATCCATAGGATCTAGATTCCCCGATTTTCAAATAATCCTGAAAGTGATACTGAAAATGAGTTCCACAAACTTCGAAAGGTAACAAGAGACACCTATTATACTGCATGTTTCGAAATTTCGAAATTGAAACCCCTCCCCTTCTGTAAAGGCTGTACTTTAGAGATAATACAGGTATGATAACATCGAAAACGAATCAGCGACCCAGCGCACTTTATTTTTCGACACTCTTATTCTATTTTACGAAATTTGACCCCTTCGAAGGTTCTTAACTTACCAACTTGAAGGAAAACTGCAGAGAACTCCAGAATTTTACGATTTTATTTTACACGGCGGGAAACTTCGTGGAGTGTCAGTGTTTAACTCTGATTAAAAATCAAAGATGTATGAAAAACCCCATTCTCAAAAACTTGAATGTCGAGAGAGGGGTGAAGACAGAAAACATTTAAGGTACTCAAAGAGAATTTGACTCCTTAGTAGCCACGCAGCATAGCAAAATGACGAAATAGCTGAAAAAACTGCTTTTTCTTCATTAGGCTGGTGTCAAATGTAGTTCGACAGGGGGTCATTTTAAATATTTCTTTTTTCAGTAGTCCTAAAATGTAGATGCGAAATAATTTTAAATAACATTTTCTACAAGAAATTTTGTGTGGAATTATTTTGTCAGGAACATTTCTTTGATAAACATAATAGTACATAAATCAAGGTCATAAAATGGAGGAGGAAGCTCTTCAGGTCTACAACATTTGGAGGACACCGACAAATGGAGGTTCGGGAAGTTTTTGTAGTTCATCCGGACATTGGATCAAGACGTTGATAGAAAAAATTCTTTAATGTCCGAAAATTAAGTTGATTACTTAATAAACCCGGGTTATTATCTATGTACAACTATACAACAAGAGGAATCAGTTATTGTAGGTTCACTCATCGCTACAAAAACACTAAATACAAGCACATAGAATTTATTCTAGAGCAGGGAACGTCTGAATTCGTGTAGGGAGTGCGTTACGGTTTTCGCTCAAGTATACTCAGTAGTAAAAGCACATAAAATGCTAGAACTCCGACGTCTCTGAGGTAAGCTACACTCTCTTGTCGACCATAAGCTCCATTCCCCTGAGCCCAGGCCCTTTTAACCCTACGACACAAACTAGAGAAATTGAATATTTCAACTTTATACATCTATTTCACGCATTTTCATCTACTTCTCGAAGATTTTAAGGTTTTTCCTACGTAATACAACTCAAAGAATTATGTTCGAATATCCATTTCTGTATTTCACCTCATGCCTACCTTGATTTGATCAATTTATTTTAAAACAGAAAACTACTTGAGGTGACGCAAAACGAGCACTCACCCTATATTCTCAACCAATAATGCTGTAAAATAAAATAAGATAAATACAATACAAATGTAATTATTGACTCATTGCTGAAAAAATATTTTCAAAAAACTGATATCTTAGGTAAGAAACTAAGTTTTTTTTTGTGCAAGTATGAGGGTAAGTATTCACCAAAATTAGACGTATTATATGTACCTATATCATTTTGTAGGAAACTTTACACTGTACAACATTCATTTGAAGCTTTTTTTCCATACTTTTATCCCTGGAAAAATATTCTGGAAAAACTGTTTTTTAGGGTAATCACCATTCTTTTTGTGCCATAATGTGCGTAACTATTGATCAAAGTTAGATATATTATGTACCTTTTTGTAGGCAATATTATGCTCTACAACTTTTACCCAAAACATTTTTCTCTTAACTGTAATCCTGGAGGGATAATTGCAAAAAACTGATTTGCGTATGCAACTCTCATCACACGTTGTTGACACACATTTCTACAGTGGCTATAACTCTAAATCAGCTTTACATGGGTCTAAAAACAACCCTACAAAGTGGCTTGCTTCAAGCTTTTTCCCAATAACACCCTCACTATTGGGAATTACTACTCGCCCGATCTCGTGTTATGTACATATGGGCGCACGAGCGCGCTTTTCTAGGAGATAAAAGTGAAACGTCGACTTACTTCGAACTTATACGTGTCTGTGCTAAGGGGCATAACATTCCGAAAGCCGTAAGGAGCTGCGCAACCGGTGCACGGTTCTCTTAAACTGTGATTGTCATGAAATAAACACAAATAATGCATTAAAGGCACATATACATACACATCTACACAGCGAATTAAATAAGCACACGATATAACTACGTATAATAATCACATACTACATGCTGCAAGAACGAAAATGACATTACGAAGTAATTAAACGCGGAACAGAAATATACTCAATTTTGAGGAGTTTATGGATGCTGAGAGTGTAATGTGGGCTCGGTGTTTCATTTGTACCAATTCAGTACGTTATGAGTGGCCAGAATTCCATTGAAAACAAACAAGAGCAGTAAATACTACAGCGGTGGTAGTTACGGTTAGAACTGATAATATAAACTGCAAAATCGCGCTACAGGGTAGGACATTGCAGGGGAGCAGGTAGCAAACTACATCCACAGGAAATTACAGACAGGGGGACATTCAGTCATTTTCACATAAGCAGCCAAAAACTTAATCTTGTCATGTATTTTCATATCCTTTTATCAATCCACATCTCAATCTTGTAAGTCTAAAACAAATATCAATACATCAATATCATTTTAAAATACCAATAATATCGATGTTTTTGATACTTTTCTACATCAAAGTCTATCACTAGCGACTACTTCTCTTGCATTCGCGAATTCAGAATCACTATACTGATAATGAAACTTACTTCCAAAGTTCCAATTTTGTTTCATCTGTGCGAGTAATAATAGAATTGACATGCATGTATCTTTTCCTCTGACAGTCTCCTAACCAGACCTTATTAAACTGTAGAACAGATAAATACCTTCTTTCCTTTCCACAGTTTCCTTCTAACCAGAACTTATCATGGTAAAGAGAGATACAAACAGCATCAATACCGACTGAAATATAAAATGATGTCAGTAGAATCCTTTGAGAAGAAAAGGAAAACTGCCAAGCGCTAATTCTTTGAACATTACCATGTATGTCACTATGGTCCTGAACACTTATTTGCCAGCTAGGAAAAGGGCGTTTGCAGACATATGAATTTTCGAGGAGTATAATGATTAGTGCTAAGTATTATCCATTCTTCTGTACAACAACCGAGTCTGCCAATAACTTTTTCATAGTTTGCGTATGTGATCTAAACTCAATGACAGCAATTAAAAGTGATTCATCGGAATCGGGTTCATTTACCTACACCCACATATCCTATTCATTATCGTCCTTCCTTACTTCAGAGGCAGGAGGGTGTGGTGCTGATGATACTTCCGACACAGCACTCACAATCAACACAGCCACGAGCATGACTCATCAATCAGACGAAAACAAATATTGTTGGTATTTACATAGAACATTTCCAACGAATAGAATTTTCCAGTTTGACTGATTCGCTGACTGTGAGATAATCATAGAATGCATATTCTTCATTTCTATGTACACTCAGACGATATTTACACACGTAGAAATTAGGAATTTAGGTATGCACAATTTTTATGTAGAAGCAAGGGATACGGTAATATTTTATCCAGGCACGTGCGACATATAACAGTGACTATACACAGCCAGAACAGAATACAAACAGAGGGTAAATTAGGTAAAAGAACATGTCGCTACATGTATACACCCTCTTACTCCTTGGCACCCTACCTGGCTGATGAAAAATACCATCGCCCCTTAATTTGAATGTTTTATGGACGCGGGTTTCAAAAGATTTTAACGGCTTTTTAACAAAGAATTTTCTAAATTAAGTCTTGTTTTTGATTAAAATTTAGTATATTATTCATTACACTACTGAACAACTATTTTGCACAATGCATTTCGACTGGTGATTATGAGGTACTTTTTAACGCTGAACACGATACTGCGACCCATTTTTCTCTATCACGTCACAATTCGGAGTTCTGAACGACTGAAATTCGTTTACATTTTGTTTTTGCATTGGAATAAGCGGTACCACTGACTGATATTATCAGTGTTATCAGACCACAATAACAGAAAACAAACAGACGGAATACACACCACTACACACGACCGCAACTCACAACAACACGAATCAGTATGACCACATTCAGTTCCTAAACCTCTTTTTGAACACATTTAGTTGAATTTTTTATAGTTTTTGATCAGAAAAACTAGCCGTGATAGAGAAAAACGGCCGACGGCACTGTATTCAGCGTTGAAAAGTACTCAAGAATCGCCTCCTTAAATGCGTTGTGCAAACAAAAAATTTCATTTTGTTCAGTAGTGTTATGAGCCAGTGCTGTACACATGATTGAGGAAATAGTCCGGAAAATAACCAAAAAGTGACATTTCATTGGTATAAGTGTAGGGTAAGCACAATTACCATGCTGTTGTGATGGGCTGAAAGATCTGAGATCAAGAGAATAATATGAAATTCAATTTTTTTTTTATTAATTTAGTTTTCCATTGAATGAGGAACTGGTACAAAAATGGTTAGTGGTAATTCAATAAGATCAGGAAAAGATGTAGAGCTGAATGAAAAGTCCATCAATGATCTTTCTCAGAAATCCTTTGGTACTAGCTCCTTAATGAACATATCAGAAGTCCTCCATTGAAACTTTTTCAGGAAGCTGAACGTCTTTCACAATTCGGTTTTTCCACACATCTCTAGAAATATCGACTTTGGACGAAAACTTTTGAAACAAAAATTTGTTGTCATTAAATGCTACATGAAAAACGATACCTTACAATTTTATCGTGACTCCCCTGAAAATTTCCCTAAGCTGAGTGCTCAAGGCGACTTGATTTTCCCATTTATTAACAAGACCTTATGGAAGAAAATATAGTTTTTTCGTCTTATTTTTCAAACTTTTAAGGAACGAAGAGATGCAAATCACCATCGATCCCATTTCTATACAAGCTAAACCACCCGTCCCTGTAATTTTATTCTTCCCCTTACCCTCATTCTTGGATACAGCAATTTGAAATTTGTGTTTTTTCAGTGACAAAAATGACTTTTTTCCTACCGTTTTTAAAAACTATCGCACGAATCATGGAATCCAGATACTGGCTACAGAAGTTTCAAGACCACAGAACTCGATTTTGCCATTGGCTTGACTGTAAATTCAAAATTTTGGAATCAAAAACGAAAGGCAGAGGGCGAGGGCTTATAGATTTTATAAAATGCTATTTGGAAAAGAGTCGCTGAACTCATTTTTAGTAATGATCAGCCTCCGAATTGAAAACTGTGGTGCCTTAGGAGGGGTAGGGAGCTTCACGATGAAGATTCTGAAAAGTGCAACATGAGTATCGTTTCACAGGATTAAAGGGTGGCTGAATTAAATTTTGGATAGCAACTTCTCCCTAATTTGCAAATTGTAGCATCTGGAGACAGGGAAGGGATAGTAAAGTAAAAGTAATAGCACAATCTGGATATAAACCCTCAGGTTCCAAAGACCACTGAACTCGTTTTTCACGTTAATTTGACCCGAAAACGAAATTGCAGATCTCCATAGCAAGTTTCTTTGAATATCAACAACCATTTCTAAAGTTTCACTGGAGCACTACAAATTCGAGTATCCTAAATCACCATTTTTTATCCTTACTTTTTCCACTGATGAGCAAACGCGTCGCGGGCGACGATAGAGGCTGCCCGCAACAAAGACTGAGGTTAAACGGCGAATGAAAATATGAAAATGGCGGCTTAGCATACTCGGGTGTATAGTGCTTTAGTTTCACGAGTTACTGGGCTACTGAACAACAACCAACAATAGCCAGTGGAGTCCTCCCCTCCTTAGCCTGGTGATTTCAATAGAGCTAAGTTCTTTACACAGCTCTATACATCCTAAAAATTAGCTATAATTTTAATCATCCCGCAAACCACCATGAAGAGAACACTCTAGAATAGGCAAAGTGCGCTCATGTTGCAAAATTCTTGCTCCTGTTTTACGCGGGGAGTGGTCCAGTCGATCCATGCCATGAGGGTTCGACACAGAAACTACCAGAAAAAGTCAAAAACGATTTCAACGGCGTTTTAAACCTTAGAATTGATATCCAAGTTGTGTTCACTATTATCTTCATTTTACTGTCCCGACCCCTCCGCAGATGCCACAATTTGCAAATTAAGGTCAAATCGTTACTATCGGTGGATTGAGCGACCCTTTAAACCTGTAAACAACATGCATAATGTATTCGGACTTAAACCTCACCCAGGTAGCTCTACCATAGGCAAACGTTTTGTAGGTAGGCGGGGTATTATTATCAGTTTGGGGTGATCTTCACCCCAAACTGATAACAATACAATAATAATACTGACAGTACTCCCAACACATGCAACTTAGATTTAAGTCCGAATACTACAACTCTCCTTAGATGCAACAATTTGCAAATTAAGATCAAATTGTTATTACAACTGAATTCAGCAACCCTTTAATCCTATGAAACGATACTAATATTGCACTTTTCGGAATTTCCATTTTAAAGTCCCATCTCCCTTCACAGATGCTAAAATTCGTAATTTGGAGGGATATCATTACCAAAAATGAGTTTAAGGACCCTTCAAATCTATGAAACAACATCCATACGGCAGTTTTTTAAATTCACGAGCCCCCATCAATATTTTGAATTTGCAGCCGAAATAATATCTAAATCGAATTCTATGACTTGGAACCACCCATTCACCCAGCATCTAGATTCCATGATTCTAGCCTGCAAAATTAAGTCTCAAAAGCAGTAAATAATATTCCCCTCTCTTTTCAGGTGCTCTCACCCGAGCCCTGGAACCGGCCCTTCGAGCATTACCTCAGGGACATCGGGGAGCCTCTTAGGGCTGCGTTAGCTTTCTTCTCTTCTTGCCAGGAATCGGCCTAGGTGAACTGCGCTATTTTCTTGTCGAATACCCGTATCACTAGCCCCGTGGTTTATGACAGTGAGTTCAACGAGCACCGGCAGGTAGCGCCTTACCCATTTACAGCTTTCAGATACTGGCGACCGATTACACACTTATCGGAAGCCTCCGCTGTAAGTGGTTGTGACTCTTGTGTACGTTATCAGAATGCGGTATTAGAATGTGTGACGAGTTCTTTCTCGCATTACTGATAACGATGCCGGCTTTGGGAATCGAACCAGGTGCTTTCGGGTTAGGAAGCTGAGTACTTACCGTTACGCCACAGAGCCACCCGGGCTTCATAACCCAAAGGCATCGGGTTCGATTCCGAACGCCGGCATCGTTATCAGTAATGCAAGAAAGAACTTGTCACACATTCTAACATCGCATTCTGATAGCGTACACAGATATTCGACAGGAAAATAACGCAGTTCACCTAGGCCGATTCCCGGCAAGAAGAGAAGAGGGCTAACGCAGCCCTAAGAGGCACCCCGATGTCCCTGAGGTAATGCTCGAAGGGGCGGTTCCAAGGCTCGGGTGAGAGCAAAATGAGAAGAGATGTCTAGAGTAAATAATAATAAAGTCAATTCTGATTTAACAAAGCGCCCCCCCCCCCAAAAAAAAACATTTCAAATTGTAGTTTCTATGGACAGAAGAGAGGGGGAAAGAAAAAATTCCAGGAATGCGTAGTTCAGGATGTATAGAGGTCCGCTGGTGACTTGCATTCTTTCTGTTCTCCAAAGTTCATAAAAATAAATGAAAAAAAGTTGAAAAACTGTGCTTTCAGACCTATGTTACTCTATGATAAAATGAGGAGTCACTTTGTACACCACATTTGGTAGTTTCGGGGGAGCTACTATAAAATTGTGAGATATCTTCTTCCTTTGAAAATGAGCAATACTTGTTTCAAAATCAGAAGCTTCCGACCACAGTCGATATTCTCTGAGATTAGCCCCTGGTGGAAGAATGCTCTGCCACTATGCCACAGGACATTTAATAGGTTCATTAGGGAGACAGTCCAAAGAGATTTGTGAGAAAAAATCTCTTCTGAACCTTTTTCCAACCAGGACCATGTAGGGTAGTAGCGCAGCTGGGTACCAATAATATTACGCGGGAGACAAATGGAGGCGTGGAGACAGCACATTCAATGTCCTAGTATACGGCGTGTCACCTCTATTTGTTTTCTGTGCTCGCTGACTATACACATAGCCGGGGTCTCTACATTTTCTACACGCTCCACTTACAACGAACTTATTCGAGAGGTTAGTTAACGGCATGTGATTGCGAAAACCATAAGGAGTGATACACTTGTCTTTATCGGGATCCGGGTCGTTATCGAAATGATCGCACGGGTCTCTTAATCTGATACCAAAAAAAAACAGACGAACTGTTAAATTACTTCGTAATCGCCGTAAGTATTTAGCCTTCGGTCATTGCTGAAGCTTACTTCTTGGGCACAATGCTGACGTACGGCAACACCACTTTGTCGACGAAGCTGCCGAAGCCTAGACGGAAATTTGACGTCATGCTGGTCATGGTCTCGGCGAGCTTGTTTCCCAGCGAGGACAGCTTATCTTTGTCGTCCTTCATCGAATTGGATAAGTCCATCAGGTAGTAGAGGTCCACAGGGTAATCCTTGGCCTGACCGTATGATAAGGTGAATTTGTATGGATGGTCCACGTCTGCAAAGGACATTAATATAGATTACGCACTTCTTTTAGCTGGGATGGTCGTGAACTGTTCATCTCGGATTTGCATGCGGCTATGTCGGCGTGCAGGGCAGAAAATACATAGCGCTCCATTTTTGATTCAGCCCCCTCCATGTCCGAGGATAAACATCCCGACAATTGAAAAACTTCTTTTGAGTTGATTGTGTCGGCTTGAAAAGCAAATACAGAGCTCTCCGTTTTTCGATTCAACCCCCCCCCCCCTCCATGCCCGAAGATAAACATCCTCATTAGACTTCATTTGAATTGGTTCCAAAAATATGCGGGCCCAGGATCTTAATATTGGGACGCGTCAGCAAAGTGGCTGACATCTGGTGGACAAATGCAGAAGCTACCCAAACGGGATGAAATACTTAGCGCACCATCTACTTTACAAATGGTGGCCAAAAGTGGAAGTACACAAACGGGATGAAATACACTAGCGCTTCATCGCCGTGACGCGACCGAATGGATTATACGGAAAACAGAATCCAAGAATTCAAATCAAAGAATCAGAACACTCAGAGGCTGACTATCTGCTCCGTTGTTCGGCTAGATTTTTGATTACTGGCCATCTCCTCCAATTCTTCAGAACTAAAACAAAGTACCCCAAGGAACGAGAGGGGGGATCTGTCAGTCTTGTCTTTCAACCCATTTACTCTCTCTGGCTGGCTGGATACTAGCTCACGGCTGACTGGCACTCTGTCTCTGTCCTGATTCTGTCACTGACTGACTGACCGTCTTTCAACCTGGCTAAATCTTGGGGTAACAGGTCTCTTCGTCGTTTGGTGCTATATCCGTACGGAGACTTTAGTGATCATGTTGCATGCCTAACTAGCCCAGGTAGTCGGGGTAGTTTGCCACTGCTTTTCTCACAGTTAGTGACCTCACGGTATTTCATTCTCTGGGTCGAAGATGAGTGCGTACGCGAATCTTAATTAACCACGTGTCTCACAACGTTGAGTGAACGACTCGCGAGACACACACACAAAACTCAGAACCAATCCTTGAGATACTGGTGGTAACGTCCCACTGGTTACTGATGCGGGGCCAGGGGTGCGATGTCGGCGGAACCAAACTGGCACGCATGCATCGTTATATGCTTCACCAATGGACTGGTGGTAACATTTTCTAGGAGTATGACTGCAGAGCGCGCTATCTATCCACCTGCATTGGAACTGCGACGAAACCCGTTTACTAGTTTTTTGGCATTTAGATATGCAACCGATCCGACGTTGCTTCCCAAGGGTGAAGTACAATTCACGACTTTCCCAGGTAAGAAAATGATGACGATCAGCAGTGAGTTATCAACTTACTAGGTCTCAGCTGAACATCAATTCTCTGCGGTGATAACTGTATCACGTTTTCTCCATAGATGTGAATTCCGTTATTATTTCCCTCGTTTTTATTGGCCACCACGGTTAATGGCTGCGAAAGAATTCCCGTTGCCTCTATTTTTGGATTCATCAAGAAGTTGATGTCGCATCTTGACTTGCCCTCTTCGGCACATCGCTTATCTTGGAAAACCTGCAACCGAAAGTACACAACTTGCTGTAGTAAACCTGACCAATCTACATCAATCGCAAAATGTTGTTTACACATCCATCAAATTCATCAATACTTACAGGATCGGCGCACCAAACACAGCCGAACTTTTGGATACACTCGTCGCACTTCTCCTTAGACGCGCAACTCGAGTATTTCAACTGTGCGATTGAGTAAGGCAGTGTTGTGATAGTAATTATAAGTAGGAACGACAGCATGGTGGTCATTTTTGGTTCGTAGAGCCACCTACAATCTTGCAACTTCATGTCTGCAACAAAATCGTTAATTGAATTCGTATCTGGTAAAACAATACCATAGTGGAGCAGGCTGACAGAGGCCAGGTTTTTTCTTTCTAGTAACTGCACTGTGAAATGGTGATTATTATCTCATCACGTTGAGAGTAAAAATTAATGCAAAATATTTTCTTCGGTCTGTTTGTACTTTTCGTAATTTCTCTCGTTCTCCAGGGTGTCTATAGAAATTAAAAAGTAAAAATGAAGTACTTTTTCAGGACCCTTTGCAGGACTACAGCCGGCATATTTTCTATTTTTCCCCGAGTGTGCAAATCTTTTTTTTTTCAATTGTTTTATTCCCTTTGCCCCTCTCTCCTTTTTGTTCCTCCACTTCCCTCTTCCTGGTTAATATAGATAATTATCATTATTGAAAATTCTAAGCTTAAACAACGAACGTTGATTTTTGAGGGGTGTGGTTTTAAAAATATGTATTAATAAAAATGAAGAACTTCGCATTTTTTTATTCTTCAATTTCAGCACTTTTCAGCACCTGTAGACACCCTGTTCAAGTGCCCTGCATAAAGTGGCGAGAAAATTGGAAGTAAAGTTTTGCAGTCTCAAATTTGAAACCCTCCCTCTTCCGCGAGACAAAGCTAACAAATATGTTCATAATGTTCAAAATCTAACTGAAGCCTTTTGAGATCACCTACTATTGATTTCTGATCTCAAATTCAACAAATAAAAATTAGTCAACTTTTTTCCCTTTCTTTCGTGTGATTTGGCATCGTTGCGAAATCAACCACATCACCCCATATATATTTCTCCCTCCCTCCACCATTATACCCACGTTAGTGCGGGAATTTTTAGCGGGCATTTCTTTCTCCAAAGAAATTTATGAAGAAGAAAAGCAGTGAAAAGAGTAGGTTACAATCAGTGCCAGATTGTAATGAAATGGTTTCTTTTGGGTCAATCAGTAACCCCCCCCCCCATAAAACTATCTCATTTTCTTGAAAAAAAGTAAGGGTATTTTCCCCTTTTTCAATTTTCAGTTATTTTTCGTTCTCCCCTCTTACCTACTTTGGTTTTTCAATTAATATTAGAGGTCTTCTGGAGCTTCTGAGCTATAATCCTATTTGCCCCTTTCAAATAAGTGAAAAATTATGCGAGTAACATTTATGAGACTAAACAGATTCGGCGTACAATTTCGTACAAAATGATAACAGTAAATACGATACGATACCCCGAACATAATAGTAACCACCAAAACTACCAAAAAAGTAGGGGCCCGGTTTTCTCCTGGTTCACGTAAATATCTTACAACTTATCAAATATTTTGGTAAAAATACGTCAGCAATAATGATGGAAAAGACTAGAAATTTATTCGTGTTTTCTTTCTTCAATATTAGCAAGAAAATTAACAGGTAGACACCTAAAGTTGTTCTCGTCCATCTCCAAATTAATCCACTGGCTGGAGGATCAAATTATAATGAGCCACAGACTTCCTTCAGACTCGCTCGTACACACATTTAAACCCCTTTAAAACTCTAGACAGCTTTTTCATTTCACTTACCTCAAAACTTCAGGTGTTTTCTCATAAGATAGGGGCGAAGCGTGTAGCACCTGTTCCACTCATTTGATCGAGCTGAAATTTTGCAGTAATTTTTTCATATTTTATTGAATCTAATTAAAGGGCGGAGGACCCTGAAATAATCCTGAAAGAAGTCCACTAAGAGCGAATAAGGGCCACCCTAGCATATAGCTGGGTAGTGAAGCATTATTTATTTTCTATTTTACCATTTTCGGGATAAATAAATTTGAATTGAAATTTTAAATTTTGAACTTTCTAATCCCCAAAATATCAATTATTATATTGACCTTAATTTTTCACAAATTCAACTCAGTAATCTTGTCAACTATCAGGTGAACTTTGGAAAAAGTAATTTTTTGCTCAATAAAGAAATAGTATTTTATTTTGAAGATTGATAGCTCGGTGGGAAAAGTTGCTGCAAGCTGAAAATTGGTACAGGTGGTGCGACCGCAGCAAGGGCATTCGAAATCAAAAAACGAGAGCGAGTAGAAAATGCGCGTGTACTGATCAATAGAAAACACAAATCTTCAGAGTGCGAAACATCAACTGTGTCTGTACTGTAACACTGTAACACTAAACTGTAACTACAGGAACTAACCGGATGTCCTGCCCAGGACGATCGAGGGAGAAAAAGGAGAGTGAATTATGAGAACAAGAATAAGAAGGTGGTTTTGAAAAGATCACGGACCAGAAATGCAGGAATGCAGGAGACAAAAGACGTTTGTTAGACGCTCGCATCGTGCTATGCAGAAAGTGACCAGGCAGGACGATTAGACGATTTAATACAAAAATGCAAATTCGAGAAGAGAGTATCGCCGCAAGAGCTGAAAACTGGAACAGGGGCTCAAATTACTATACAGATCAAAATTTTAAGTATCCATCAATCCGAGAATGGGTAGTTGGGTACTTCATCCCTCAGAGCATTAGGAATGAAATAATATCCCAAAATCGAATTTTCTCATATTTGTTATTTTTTATTGAATGGGTCAAACAGTGTTATTAGACCAAAGAAAACAAATTGAAATTGAATTTTCAAAATTTTGTCATATGACAAAACCTTACAACACTGAATTTGACAAGTTATGCTAAGCGATAAGCGACATTGCCATTAACAGTAGACCACGCTAAGCAACTTGACAAAAAGGAAGACAAAATGACAAAATAAATTTGTCAAGACATAACAAAATCATGAAAAAACAAAATAACAAAGCTCATGACGTAACAAAAAAAAAAAGATGAAATTCTCGTCTGACAAAATGACAAAAAATCATTTTGTCTAACACAACACTGGCATAAAAAAATATGTCCGAAGTTTTTCCTAAATTTTAGGCAGAACATTTCTGCAAGCAGCACAAACTCAAGTTCGATTCAATATTCGGTCCTCGAGCGAAAAAGGACCCGTCAAACTGATGAAGACTTCTACTTGAGTATCTGTTAAAATAGTTCCTATTTTCGCAAAATGGGAACTCTTTCCCGGTCACCCCTAATCTGGGTTTAAGCTGTAGAAAAACATCCCTGTGAAAATATTTCAATTTTTATTATATTTTAAGGGTCACTACTAGAGAGTGATATTCATTGTGTGATTTATACACGGGGTCGGGCTGAAATTGAAAGTAGAAAAGGAAAAAATAATTGAAACTGCCAATTTAGCTCAAGGCCAAATTCTAATGGTCTCACTGATCGACACAGAGCATAAAACATCCCAGAACCCTCTCGTTTGTTCTCATTATGGTTCAAAAATAAGGTGGGGAATGAGAAAAACAATTCGAGTTGGGAATTTATTTACAAACTTTTGAGGTCATCAAATTCGATTTTGGAAGTAGAGAGCAAAATCTCGAAAACTAATGGGTATTTTGCAAAATAGTTCCCCACTGTGGCGTATCTAGGCGGCTATAGAATTTCAACCTTCCTTCCCTCTGAGTCATTATATTAAGCTTACACTAGATATTATGGTATCCAAATGAAAATAAATTTTCAGGGTGCTCCCAACGGGGGAGGGCACTTTTAGGCTAAAAATTGTATTTATATTGTGTTATGTCCATGCGGTGACCCCCCCCCCCTTCGGTAATTTCGGATACGTTTTCGACGCAATGTGGTTCCTAGAATAGATTTAAGTTTTTATAGCCGATTTGGTAACCATCAGTGCGATCGCGAGTAACGACTGGTAGGACTGGAAAAGCTCGGGAGAATCTCATGAAGCACTGAGACTTTTCTACGCTCGATTAAATCGAGTCTGGAGGAGCCTTATGAATAGTCGAAGGCCTGTCCAAAAGAGTCTTAATGCAGTGAAAAGCCTTAAACAAAATCAGAAACGCCTTTAGAAGTCTCAATGAATTCTAGATTCCAATGATGAGTCTCAAAAAGTCTGAAATGAATCTAAAAGTGTCTTAACCGGGTATCAGTTTCAAAAAAATGTCCTAGTGAACCTCAAAACAGTTTCATGGTCTCCAAGAGCTCCACTAAATCAAAAACATCCTTAGAAAATACTTCAACAAGCCTAAAATAGTCTTAAGCGAATAAGGAAGTGTAAGAGAATGACCAATGTGTCTTGAGAAATCTGAAACACATTGCTTCAACAGTATTAAATAAGTCTTGAAGTCTTAGGCAAGCTAGCATGACTTTCGAATTTATTGAACATAGCTAGGAAGATTCTGAACAATCAATCAACCGGTCATCAGGTTTTTCAAAATTTAATAAAATTTTACAGGCATCATTCTTACACGAAAATGCCAAGTTTTCTTCTTGATCCGTTTTGATACCCATGTAGCAAATTCAAACATGCTGATGCCAAGAGAGGGGGAGGGGTTAAGCTGCACTTCTCATTTCTACCCATCTTTTTATGGTACAAAGAAGGCCTCGCATGTAATATGTGGCATAAGGTCTTGCAAACATTAACCCTGGGTCCCATTTCATCGGTTTTTAGACACACGGCACTAAGCGCCACTGCGTTAAGATTATCCTAAGCGACACAGTAAACAATGTCACTCAGCATGAATGGCAGGGTACGACCGAAAGGTTCTTTATTGACTGGATGAACGATGAATACCGTGAGTGTTCATACCATCCTTGAGTGCAGAGATTGCCTCACCTTTGTCAGTGCGCGGTACGAGAACTCAGGTTTCTACACCTGCGTTCCTCATAACTATCGGTGGCTTGTGCCAATAGTTTAGAATTGAGGTGAGGTTCTCGAAATCTTTCAAACGAAAGATGACGCAGAATATAAATAAACGAAGACGTCTTATGTCAGTCTGCTGTTGACACACGATTGTGCACTTCGGGAGGTCGGTAACTGCTCTGCACTCGCGTATCGATTCCAAGGTGGTGAATTTGTACACTCGGATAGCGAACTAGCGACTGTGTGTACCAAAATAGCTCTTAAAAAATTATCTACGCGTTTCCAATAAGCGTTCCAAGTGTACCTGGACTTGTAAATATCGAGTGCTCTTAAGAATAACGCTCGGTTCACTGTTTGGTGCCTTCTTTCGTTCTCTCTTGAAATGCCTCTCCGGCCTCTCCGCTTACTCGGAGGAAACACCTCGACCTCTCAAATATTTAGCTAATGGCGGAAACAGGCGCTTCGCCGTAAATATACTCGCTTTTATTTTATTGCCCGATACCTAGTTGAGCGTTTTTAAAATGAACACGAGCGAAGACCGACTACCAAACCCTACAGAGACTTCCATGTTGAACCAGCAGCTTGAAAGGAAGATTGTTAGCACCCATCCACCATGGGCTCCAGCAAACGACATCGCTTTTATACATTACGACGAAGAACAGAATTGGAAAATATAATACGAAAAATAAAAATTATGCGGCGATATTAAAAATGAATTTAACGTAACCACTCGGTGAATCTTGATTCTCGGGTCACGCGAAGGGCACTGAAGTGGGCGTGTGCAGTATTTAGTTGAATAAATATTATGAAAGCTTATATCACAGATTACCTCATATCCTGACTTCTGCATTTAATCAGCCAATGCTATCTCGCATTCCAGATAACAAAATTCTTTCAGGAAGCTGAATTTCATAGAGGTGAGCAAAAACACTCATATCACTACCCAACAGCATAAAAAACAATGGAATGAGATTATATAATGATGATAAGGTTATCAGTCTTAATGATGATAAGGTTATCACTCTTACTACCGGTTTGATGCAGCTCGCCATTTCTCCCAATCTTGGGCGAGTTCTTTTATTTTGTAATAACCTAATAACACTTACATTTGACATCCGATTATCGGCTCAACATACTGGAATCCTTGCCAACCCCTACCCAATTCTTTCCTTCCACTCTTTCTTCTAGCAGCAGTGATATTATTCCTGGGTGCCTCAAGATATGCCCTATTAGTTTATCTCTCCTTCCCTTCAGACAATTCTAAATGTCCATTCTACCTCCTACTCTGTTAAGTACTTCCTCATTTTTTACCTTACCCGTCCATTTGATGCAAAGTATCCGTCTATAGCACCACATCTCAAAAGCTTCGATCCCTCTCTTCTCTGGTTTTCCTATGGTTCAAGTTTCACATCCATACAAGGCTACCCTCCAAACATAAGTTTTTAAGAACAATTCTTTGATATCCAGATTTATTTTTGATTGGAGAAGATTCCTTTTTTGATAAAAGGCTAATTTGGCTTGCGCTATTCTACTACTAATATCCCATTTACTCCGTCCATTTTTTGTTATTTTACTCCCAAAATAGCAAAATTCGCTTACTTCCTCAATCTTTTCCTGTCCAATTTTTATATCAATTTAAGCAATCATGTTCACATCGATTACATACCATTACTTTGGTTTTATTTTTATTTATTCTCGCACGATATTTTACACTCAGAATTTCCTCCATTCCATTTAAAATGTTTTCCAAATCTATACTCCTTTCAGCTCATAAGACAATATCATCTGCAAACCTGAACATCTTTACTCGCTCTCCATGTACAGTGACACTTGCTTCAAATTTTTCTTCTATTCCTTTTATGGCCCACTCTATACACAGATTAAATAATACTGGACATAAGGAGCACCCCTGCCTTACAACTTTTTCTATATTAGTCTCCCCTTCCTCTTCTTCTATTCTGAATGTGGCTTTCTGTCCTTTAAATAAGTTTGAAATAACTTGTCTTTCTTTACATTTTTAGTCCTATCTTTTTTAAAATATCAAACATTTTATCCCATTTAACATTGTCAAAAGCATTTTCAATATCAACGAATACCGTATACAGGGTTAGTCGGTTTTCCTTCCGCCATAGGAAAACTAGTTTTTCACGAAACCAAGTGCACGTTGTTCCGCCAGGCGAGCAGTCTCTTCGACAAGAATTTCATGGGAAATATTCGGGGAAAACTCCAGATTTACGATGAAATTCATCAGAAACCATCGGAGTGTTTCTCCGAATATTTCCTGTGAAATTCTTCAAAAATTGTCCTCGAAATTTTCCCGAAGAATGCTGATGAATTTTCTAGGAAAACAGTGGAAATTTTTTCAAAAAAATTTTCGATGAGATTCTTCGGAAACTATCGGAGTTGATTTCCGAAAATTTCCGATGCAATTCTTTAAAAATTATCGGAAAATTTTCCCGAAGATTTTTGGGGAAATTTTTTATTAAAAATACTGTTTTTTTTTTCGAGAAGATTTTCGATGAAATTCTCCGAAGACTTAGAAAATTTTTCCTGAAGATTCTTGATAAAATTCTTCAAAAGCCATCGGAAAAAATCTCACATGATTTTTACAAGCAATTTCATTGTAAATTTTCGGGAAAATTTCCAATAATCTTGGAAATCTTTAGAAAAAATCTCCATTGTTTCCAACCGAAAAAATTTTCTGATAATTTTTGAAGAGTTTTATCGAAAACACGCGGGGAATAACACCAAGAGTTTTGAAGAATTGTACCAAAAATCTTCAGAAAAAACCTTCTATTATTTTCAAGGAATTTCCTGAAAAATTATTCGAGACGATTCCTTTGATTTTCAAAGATTATTTTGGACGAACATTATCGAGAATTAAAGGTAAATTTCTAATCACAACATATTTAGCTCCTATCTCCTTCAATATTTGAAACATTTTCGACCATTCAACAAGATCAAAAGTTTTTTTAAATCTACAAATACTACATACAAATATTATGTATTCACACGTTCTCCAGTCTTTTTTCTAATAAAAGCTTCAAACATAGAATTGCTTCCCCAGTTCCTGTCGAAATTTTCTCAAATTTTCAACTCCCGTTCACGTTTTCTTCACTCCATTTAAATTACGTCAGGTTGACGGTGGTGATGGCAGAAGTAATTGGCTGGTAACTGTATAAAGGAAATAAACATTTTAAGGGTGCCTAGCAAGGGAAAGAAAGAAACGTTTAGGTATTCATCGTACTTCATCGGTCAGTTTCCCACTGAGATTTTTGAAGTTAAAGTCTTATAAAATCTGTGAGAAATCTATCAAGATCATGGCTAATGGTCCCGAAGAAGAAATTGCAATCGAAATACAGGTCAATACTCAGTAATGACATCTAAAAAATTTAGAACGTAGTTCTCGTAAGTCGTTCTTGTAAATCGGTTCGGACACGGTTTGCTCAAGTCATCATCACTAGTCAACAAAATTCAAGTTGAAATTATCGATACTTATACTATCGACTGAAATAATTTGAATTCTGCGTAGAATTCCGTTCGATCTCCTCGACCATACACCTAGTGGGGCTTTTTGAGTTCAAGGTAGAATTCCGTTCGATTTCCTTGAACGTTCGTTCTATAAGGCCATCTCTTTACCTCATTTTCGTTATTTCTTAGACCGACGACAAAAAATGTTTGTTTGTCGTTAGGTCCGAGTCTTGATGCCGAGTCAACCGAGACCGCGTGATTTGGAATATATCTCCTAATAGCCTTAAGAAACTCTTTGTAAAATTATATTAATAAATTTAAAATGTCTTCGAAATTTCAATTTCATCTGTTTAAAATCTTCTATAACAGAACTAAATTTAGACTAGGCCTTTCCCCTTCGGTATTGACGTAACTCCCCCAGGTTTAAATGATTCAACATCCTGTTTAGATACACAAATTAATGTCATTCGGCAGCAGAGCACGGTTGATTTTGCCTGCGGCAAACTTATCTAAATAGATGAATTCTGTATTCGACTTGGAAATCAGGGCCATTGAAGTAATTGAAGATCAGCCTATGGAGCCTCAAGAGCGGGGAAAGACAAAATGGCCCAAAACGGATTCAGCGTCCAAGAAACCCGGACTATCGACCTACAGAATCTGAAAATCAAGGAAATTGGAGTAATTAATGATCAGGCCTCTATTGAGCCTCAGAGGGGAAGTGAGAGAGAACACCTGAAATGGATTAAGTGACCTAAGAGACCCTACTATCAATAAAATGAACTCGGAAATTGAGTAATTAGCTTTAATGGAGCCTCTGTGTGCCAAATGATAACGTGTCCGCTTCGCTATCCTTGCGTCTCGGGTTCGAGTCCCACCAGTGCCGAAAAACCAGTGATATTCGAATACCCCCACTATCAACCCAGCGAACAGAGCGACTACAGCTAGACTACAGTATCAATCGAAGTGGAAACATAGCCCGTCCTGCAACCCCCGCCAGTTCACACGAACCAGGCATTACAATCGCAGGGCGTGTTACCACCAGATCATAAAAATATGTACTGTATGTGTTACCACCAGATCAGAAAGATTTGTACTGTGCGTGTGCACGTTGCAGACAACTTAGTCAATGTGTGAAACACGTGGCTAAGACACGAACTACAGCTGAACACTTTTCGGCATAGAGCAAGAAAACGCTAACGCAACAAAACAATGGGGGAAAGCAATGACAAACTACCCCGACTAACTGGTCCAGGAGAGTCGCGTATCAGAAACTGCGGCCGCTAACGTCCGACATCGGATACGGCACCTGAAGAAGGCGCCTGAATGGTTGAGGGGAGGGAGGAAATAAACCCTGAAATGAATTTATTGAACCTTAAAACCCCAACGTAGCAAAGAAAATAATTTCAAGGCTCATACGGGGAAACTCCCTTGCCGATTGAAGTTCAAATTCCAAAACTGAATGTTCACATTATGAGTTTTCCCCCTTGCGGCATAGGTTAACCTTTTCCGATTTTGCCCTAACATTGCAGAAAATGTTTTTTCAACCCATGGAGCCGATCTAGGGGGACGCTCAACCGAAAATATGAAATGTTATTCCACTAAGAATAAATAACGACCACCCTTGACATGGAATCCTATGCACGTTACCTCCCCACATCCAATCTTACTTCCTTCCCCTCTAAGAAAAAAAGTTTACTGAAACATTCCTGGAATCTTCTTCGGTTTTGATGGTAATGGAATCCTCGTCATCATGCAACGGGCGAAAGGAAAATGAGATCAATGGAAGGCACTGAAAAATGGTCGGCAATAAATTAATGAAGTGGTTTTCAAGCAAGACAGTGGACAATAAGGTTACGTTCGAGGAAGACTCGTACCCCTTTAATCAAATGAAAAACAAAAACAGAGCACAGTGCGACTTATAACATGGACGGGTTTGTTGAAATGCCCCCCTCCCCCCGTACGTAATTTCTGGTACGGAAAGTCATATCGACGAAGGACGGAAGACGTGTCTCATGTTCCAACGCTTCGCATAATTGTGGCTGAAAACAATTTTTTCTCTCCCAAACAGGGGAGAGGGGTCGGAGTGGCCACAAGACTTAAATTTATTTAGTCTATACCTCATAGGATGACAGGAATTTTCAGTTTATTATCCAACTTTAAGAGGAGAAGACTACATTATGTATGTCATTTCCACATGCATTATATCTTTTACGTCTTACATCCATACGCGTCACGTTTTTATGCCTTACATCTGTACGTCTCACGTCATTATGTTTTACATAAATTATAGTTCAAGTACCGTCAACTCATCAGACTATGACATAATACTGACATAATTAACGTACCACCAAATTACAATGGTAATCGTGGAGTCATAATTTTCCATTAAAACAAACCTACAAAACACACGAATCAAGAGCCAGTCAATCAATCAGTTAGTAAGTTAGTCAGTAAGTGAGTTAGTCAGTCAGTCCGTCCGTCAGTCAGTTAATTAATCAACTAACCAGCCAGCCAGTTTGCTAGTAATTACCTAAGTAGATGGACGGACAGACAGACAGACACATAGGCAGATGAACAGATTGATGAAACAAACAGATGTTTCCTATTACTGACATACAGTAGGCTAGACCAGCCTACCATCAGATAAACAGACTAAAGACTTGATCACACAAACAAGCAAACAAACAAACAGACTGTACAGACATTATCGACATAATAAATAAAGATATTATCAGACATAAGGCCTAATGCCATTGTGAATACTCAGCTAGTTTTTTCGGGGGGGGGGGGGGATGAATGCACAGAAAAATGGATTTTGGAAGCCCTAATTTGCAAAATTTGTAATTTTTCCAAAACTAAAGAAATTTTGCACGAATGTTAAGCTCCAAAATGATTCTGGACATCAGCACATGTACAACAAGATCTCGCAGATCTTTATAATTGAACTCTTGTCACGAGAAATAATGAAAGATCAATTTTTAAGAGTAGCCATTTTTGAAAAGTATCGAAAACTCAAAACTGAATTAATATTTTGCCAAATGATTGCACATGTGTACTACTAAGATACATTGAAGTCTTCCCAACCATGTGCTCGAAATCAAAGAGTTGAGGATCGCGGCTGGTCGGACATAGAATAATCCCCTATTCAAAATCAGAGGCCCCAAAAAAACATACTTCGTTGCTTTGCTCGATACCTGTCCATTTCAAAATCCAAACGAGCCTCTCATTCGGGGAAGTGAAATTTTGTCACCCAAAACGGAACTAGACCTAGCCACTCGCAGATCATTTTCTGTCCATCGATCCGGTTTCGCGAGCGAAAAAACGGGGGGGGGGGAGTAATTTGTGAAACACTGTACAGAAAGCCAACCTCTAAACAGCTATCAATTGAATATCGCTCTGATTTACCGTGTTCTTCCCCGGCAAATATTTTCCAAGCGATTTCAATTCAAATTTTTTCCTGTAGAAACATTGGCCCCCTTGAATAGGAATACTTCTCGAGACGTTGAAATTCCGCATACCTTTTTGGAAACCACTGTGTGGCCACATCAAGGTTGGCTGGCATTACAGCAATCGACGAGCACAGACGAGGATCAAACTTGAGCACGCAAACAGCTGCAAGCTCTCGTTCGTGCCTCAGACCGGAATACGTTACATTCAATCAGCGCTAATGCCTCAATTTCGTTAATCAATCACGCAACCCCCGCCCCTCAAGTCACCCGTCGATAACACGTGCCAAACGAAGTATAAATACCACCATCGATTCGACACGTAAACCGTAAACTTTGCTGACATTTGGGTCCGCTACAAACGGCCAAACCGTTTTCAGCACGCACGGTCATCGGGCGTATATAATAACAAACACACCGCATGTAACTCCTCGTGATATAACGACCATAAAATGGAAAACATAGTCATAAACCAGCACAATCAGGTAAGTAAAAAAATTAAAAAGGAAGAAACAATCGGAGAGCTGATTTTCGACACAGGTTGAATGATAGTATTAATTAACGTACTAAAGGTACCCAAGAATCAGAGAGTCTCCAAGCCCGAGCGTCCCCCAAAATTAGTTTTTCCCAAAAATTTCGGAAAACATCAACAACAGGAAAATAGTTTTCAAATAAAAATTGTTCTTCAATGAATTCTACACAAAGAAGGTCTCTGATAACTTTTTCGTAACTGCCCTCAAAACATCACAAATTAGGGGTTCAGTACAACCCTTCATTTCACCATGCATTAACACAGGCCTTACGGAGGAAAACACTGGATTTTTATTTATTTATTTACTTTTTTTTTTTTTGGTCTCAACAACTTGAGCTAATAGTGAGGATGTAAGCCAATCCCAGACCAGTTTCCTATATCTCCATCTACCAATCCCTGAAATTATTCTCTCCCCTACTCTCAGGTATCAAACTTTAAAATTCAGAGTTTTCTGTGTTTTTCACTACAGAAATGATATTTTTATGACAACTTTCTCAACCTTCATTAACACGAGTCGTCGAATCGAAATACCATCCAGGGAATTTCAAGTCATAGAATTTGATCTCAAAATTGTAGTACCTGATAGGGGGTGAGGGCTCAAAATTTAACAAATGCAATACATCGTTACGTACGTTCTAAGGGTCGCTGAATTCATTTCTAATAACGATTGAACTCCCATTTCAAAACTGTGATACCTATGAGGTTCCAAGGGTCGCTGAATTGTAACAACTAGCGAAGTTCAACTACAAAAGTGCTTTCTAAAGCCGAAAAAACACAAAATGTACATCGGGGGTCATTCATTAATTACGTAAGGACGATTTTGGCCATTTTTGATCCACCAACCACCATGTAAGGACATATAAGATCAACTGAGCCCCCACCCTCCCTCCTCTTATGTAAGGATTTTTCATGAATTCTCCTAAAAAGCTTTAAAATATTCAATTGAGTTTCCACTGTAGACAGGTTTCACCGTACGTCTATTTAATCATCTTCAGGGGGTGCATGCAAAAAATGTGTCGCCTGAGTGGTGGCTACGTTAAAGTTTACGTAATAAAATATTACGTAAGAATGGCTTTTACTCCTCCCACCCTCCAAGTAAGGTCATGTAGATTTTTTATCCCCCCTCTCTTCAGGACCGTTACATAATTTATGAACGATCCCGTGTCTATTACCTGTGGGGCGGAGTAGTGAGGACGAAAAAATCCTCAGTTATAAATATTCAGGGATTTAGGGGCAAAGTCGAAGGCTAAATATCCCTTCCGTTCGTGTTTCAGGCACAGAAAAAATGTAGAAAATTCTATACATTTCCGCCCATAAGGCTCGTGTTTATTAGAATGGTCCAAAATTTGGCCATTATGAAATGCTTTGCACCCAACAGCAAAATCTGTTCCTCTTAATCTCAAAACCTAAAAGCTAATTTTGTTATTTTTAAAATCGAACAAATTTGAAGAGTCCCGCCGGGGGCATAGGATTTCCCATAAGAAAATCTGCAATTTTGCTTTGCAGCTAACAAAACATCGAGTCCAGTCGAAAAAATTAGTCTGACTATAAAAAATCGTTTTCATTAATGCCAGTTTTAGAATACCGACCGCGGATTTTGAGAAATGTCAATTCAAAGGTCAATGGCCTCTGTTGAACTTTGGGTAAACAGTGCCTTTTTTCGAACATTATAGACCACAGAAACCGAATAAAAGCTTGGAAACAGTAGCCTACTCAGATGTCAGAAACGCTAACCCCATTTTGAAAGCTTTACTGAGGAGGCAGAACCTAAAAAGTACAGATATTACCGTTAAGTATATCAAAAATTGGGTTTTCGGAGTCCCTAAATTCGTTCTCCAAGTTGAACAGGGGGCAGGAATAAGAAAACTTCAAAATTATTCAACATTGCCACAAGCATATAAATAAAGGAGTTTTTCGTTTTTGATGTTATTTTACTATAACTCCTACCAATAATGGCCCACAAGGGGTAGAAACAAGAAAATTTCAATATTATTCAACATTGCTCCTAGTATATAGACAATTGTGTTTATGAAGTCGCTGAATTCGATTCTGAAGTTTTTCAATCATTGTAATTCTTACCGACAACTGGCAGGTCACTAGCTAAGGAACGAGGGGGGGGGGGAATTTCAGACTATATTTTAGCGCATTAATTCCAGCAATACGATGATGGGATGTGTGCAGTAGCGATGAATTCCCCCCTACCCCCACCACACACACACACACAGAAAAACCTTCCTAGACTGAGATTTTTTTACACTGGTGGGTCAGGTACATGAAACTTCGGAATTATTCAATATACAGCTTCAGGTATATCGATAATAGGGTTTCGGTAGTCGATAAATGAATTTTTGACTTTCCCTCCCCTTGCCCTGAAACCGCCACCGAGAATGATCCACGAGGACAAAGACAAGAGAAATAACTTCAGAAATGAATTGAAGGACTACAAGGACCCTATTGCCGATGTACTTGAAGCTACATGTTCAATAATTTCGAAATGTTCACGTTTTTGCTCGCTGTGGACCATTGTTGGTATGGGTAACAGTTGAAATAAACTCAAAAACGAATCTAGAGATTTCAGAAAACTTTATTTTCAACATACGTGATGGTATTATCTGTAATTTCTAGATTCTAACCCCTCAGTGGGGCATTCAAAATGGAAGTTTCAAGTAAACAAAATTTATAAATGGATTTTGTTCTTCTAATATCTGAGTATACAATTATTGTTGTCATGCTTTTATTCAGTTTCTGTGGTCTTTATTGTTCAAAGTTCTAAAAATATGCATTTTATTCCAAATTTATGAGAAGTCATTGACCCTTGAATTAACCCCCTAAAAATTTTCGTTGCACTAATGAAAACGGTTTTCTTATGGTCAAACAAACTTTCTCGACTGATCTCGTTTTTTTTTGTTTTTTTTTTTAAGCTTTAAAGCAAAGCTGCAGATTTCTTACTGAGAAATTCCAAGCTGAAACCAACCCCGCCCCCTGGGGCCTCGTCAACATTTATTAATAGAATGAATTTTGTGGGTCCTTAGATAAAAATGAACAAGTTTAGCTCAAAACATTAGAAACAATGAAATTTTGGACTACCCCAGGGTTGATGAATAAGAGGTCGTCCGAAGTTTGGTAAATTTTGAATTGTTTGGCTGAACTTTCTTTCCTTTTTTTCGTCTAAAAGACCATCAGCCAAAATTTTTTGAAATCGAACAAATTTGAGGAATCTTGGCGCAGCTCTAGTTTAACATTCGATTCCTCATAGAAAAATTTGCAAATTTTCTTTAAAGCTTCCAGAACGTTGTGTCCGATTGAGAAAATTTGTTCGGCCATAAAAAATCGGTCTCATTACTGCAAGGATAGAGCACCTAATGCAAATTTTGAGAAAAGTCAATTCAAAGGTCAATGGCCTCTGTTGAATTCGGGGTGAAAAGCACATTTTTTGAAACTTCGAAAATAAAAGCATGAAAACGATTGACCACTCAGATTCGCTAAATTCATTTTGGAAACTTCTCTAATCCAAATTTCTAAAGGCTCCCCCGAGGGGACAAACGCTAAAATTCACAGACAATTCCTTCAAGTACATCGAAAATGGGGTTTGGGAGTCGCTGAATGCGAGTTTGAGGTTATTTCGGCTGTAAATCCTACCAATAATGGTCCACAAGGAGCAGGGGACGAGAAAACTTCAAAATCATTCAACACTACTTCAAATATGCCGCTAATAGTTTCTGAAGTCTCTGAATTCGTTTTTGAGGTTATTTAAATTGTAACCAATACCAAAAATGGTTCACAGGGGGCAGGGATATGAATACTTTGAAATAATTCAAAATAATATAACTTCAAATATACCGATCATAGGGTTTTTATAGTCGCTAAATTCATTTTCGGAGTCCTTTCTTTTGAAACCCACACCGATAATGGTCCATGGAGACTGGTACATGCGAATAACTTCAAAAATGAATTCAGTGACTACAAAAATCTTACTACCGTGAAGTGCCGAGCTACTTTTCAGTATAGGGTTCAAAACAGTGACATGTCACCCACCGGTGGGTGGCACAGAGGTTTTGTAAAAGAGCTGTAGCGAAGGTTGTAGTAAACAAAAATGGCTGAAACTTGGTATGTGAGGAGACATTTCGAGTGTTTTACATTGAACTTTTTCACAGTACGTTAGAATTTAGTGGTTGTAACTGTCTCCCTTCAAAAATTACACGAGGGGGGAGGTGTCTGACAGGTGGACTCCAATTTCAAACTGATTCCTGTCTTTCAACGCCAACACACCGGATATCACTGTTTTATGACAATGCATGATTTCTCACCCAATACACCGGTACTAAGACTACAAAGCGAGAAAGAAATGAAGGGCAAAGTCGCGGCGAGATGGCAAGAGCTTCCGCTCAGCAATTCGCGCGAACGTCTCCGTTCTGCGGCCGTACCGAGCGTGTAATTCGTGAAACACGAAGGAATAATCTGGCCGTTGAGATCTAAATACAAGAAATCTATTTGCACACACATAGCCGTAACACATGCATACACAGCGCGCAGAAAAACCCACTCTTTTCCATAAATGGTATAATGGTAACAAGGTAAGATGTCGAGAAACAGGCGCGGCTTCGTAGAAGCTATACGTAAACACATCCTCGGCGGATTCTTTTCTCCAATCTCGCCCAAATACGTAGCGAAGAATTCTCAAATGTGTGACACTCCAGACCGACGATTCCCAGAAATACAACTACGGTTCCGGAAAGATCGTAGAGCAGCTCCCGGTGTCGGGCGCCACACCATCTTCCAAATTCAAGGTCGAACGGAACCAGGAAATCGGCCATTCTAGGTGGTGACCGACTGCATTTCCGAAGTTTCCGGCCGAATGGTGCACATGACACCCCCGCTGAAGCTGGGGTTCTGTAAATTTCGTATGGATATGCTCAACCGCCATGTTTATCCTTTCATTCCCCGCGCAATTTCGATTGTCACTCGCAACGCGTTCGTTTGTTATCGAGAAAAATGAGGATCAAATGACGGATGAGTATGCCCATACGAAATTTACACAGCTTTATTGAAACCGCCCGGTAACCCGATCTACATAAACTCATGAACTCATCAAGACACCTGAAACCGACATCGAGCTTTGTCAGATCTGAAAAAACAAACGCTGACGCATCTAATTGCCACCGACGTGAATACTGTAACTGCATACAGGAAGTGCAATCCATCTACTCATCACCACCTCCACATCTACAGGTCTCACGGGTGAGGGAGGGTAGTAGTTATTTGAATATTCAAAAGCGGATATCGTAGGCGGGCGACCATGACTAACGTAGTGACTAATTTTCATAATGTCAATGAAGCCCCTGATACGAAATTTGGCTAGGTCGTTTTCAGTTTTACGAATTTCGCGCCCGTCAATGTCCCCGTTCATTCATGTTTTCTTTCGCAATCGCGGGTTATTTCGAAACGAGTATTTTGAATGTTTCGTTCGCGCCGACCGCGAACAGAACACATCCCAATTCCGAACCGCCGCCCACAGGACTCGCGAACGAAAGCGAAACACCCACACGTTTAGCTGCTCCAAGAACCGAATCCGGATAAAGCCATAAGCGACGCGTTTATCGGGCACGACAAAATACAGCTTTCGATTCATTACGTAAACCGTAAAATTGAAATAATTTTATCGCTCTGCGAAGGCTAGGTAGTTAATTAACTGCACCTGGTGGATAAGAACTTTGTATGCACTTCTCCAGGTGATTGCATCAAACTATACTCGCTCTTTGAGACTCGGCTGCGGAAATTACACGAACGTGTATTCGCATTTGAGAGTTCGATGAGATTATCTAGACATTCGGTAGTTCGTAAAGTAGTAATCAACTGCGACTAGCAAGATGTATTGCAAATTGGCTATCAATTGTGACTAGCTAGATGTATACATTATACGGAGTTACGCACACCTCAGAACCCGAGGTACCAGCCCCGTACATCCGAAGCGTCAATAATGTTTATGATACATCGATTTTCCATACAACTATGAATAAATACAAGTTCAGTCATCATACCTTGAGATCAATAGTAGAATGTGAAAGGCCTCTGTACATCCGAAGCTGGAGTACAACATAACACAGCTACCGCATTACGCGGTACAACATGTGTTGTAGTTTCCACCGAATAAACAAAATGAACACGAACTGGGATAAAATTGTAAACTTTTACGGAAACACGGGCACTGAACTCGCGTATTTAACTCGCAATTAATATCGGACCGATGAACAGGAACACGATCGGTAACTTCGAATGGTGGCCCTGTAAACGAACGCAGAACGAAAGCACTGACACTATTCCACTACAGCGTGAAACTTACCGATCGAAATACTCGCGATAGAAACAATAAGAGAGCTTTATTTCATTTTTGGAAACGATTGAGGATGAAATACGCCCGCAAATTTTACACACATTCATCCATAAATCGCTGGGCGATTAAATGAATGAAATCGTGTTGTTTTTCAATGACCATAAATAGATAATCCTAATTCATCAGTGTGAGCATTATTGAAAAAAAAAAAAAAAAGTTGAATTATTACATCAAGTTGAATTTGAATTGAACATTTTTTGTTACGTCCTCAAAATGCGAAGAAGATAAAAGCAGATTGGGCTGACAAATATTACTCACTGAAATCAAATCATTTAACTCATTAGTCAATGATTCCCGCGAAATAATCTTGGGTTATATTTAGTTTTGAAATTGCAAATTTTGTAATAACGTAATTTTGCCTCAACTGCTAGTGATTACCTGTCCAAGTGCTCATTGCTCTTTGATTCGTAACGAACCAATGAACGGATCAGGAACGGATTAACATACAGAGCTATAAAAAGAGACTTTAGCGTAAGCGCATTAAATAGGAATATGGACCATTGTTTCAAGTTTTAAGACATGAATCAAGAGTCAAGACAGCCGAGCCTGAAGGCCCGTTTCACACGACAATAATGCGTTACACGTGAAACTAGGGCTCTATAGTTTCACCTAGGTATACTAAGCCACCATTTTGGTTCATACTGCGCCCATCGATGCCGAATTGACTACGCGTTACGCTCCGCATAGTCGGATTCGGCTTCCACGGGCGCAGTATGAACCAAAATGGCGGCTTAGTATACCCAGGTGAAACTATAGAGCCCTAGTGAAACCAGTGCATTGCAGCCAGCTGAAAGCTGAAAGCCAAAAGCGAAATTCAGTTGAATTTTTACTGATAAGAGAAAAGCTGAAAGCCAGCCTTATTTGTACCTTCACAAGCCAAAAGCCGAAAGAAGTCAAATTTTCCAGCAAAAACCAGGCGTGGATTTAGAAAAAGGCGATGGGGGGGGGGGTACAGTAGCGGTGGTGACCACCTTTGTGGCGTGTAATGAGAGTACAATTCATCAATTTTATTCATTTTCCCCAATTATTGCGTTAAAAATATTCAACCAAGGGGGGGCATGTACCTTATGCCCTCCCTTGGATCCACCACTGTCAAAAACCTATAAATTCGTGAGTTCTCATCAATTTTCCTTGTGTGTGATATTTTTGAGAACTGCATTTTCCCTCCTTAAACCTTAAGACCTCAGTTCAGGTGTCAGTTGACGGCAAATTTCAGCAGTGTATTGCAGCCAGCTAAAAGCCAAAAGCCAAATTCAGCCGAATTTTTACTGATAAGAGAAAAGCCGAAAGCCAGCCGAATCTTTCTTAAAAGCCGGAAGTAGAAAGATAAATCCGTATTTTTCAAGGTCAAAGTTGAAGCCAAAAGCCGAAGCTAAGATCTTCAGCTGCAATACACTGCGTGAAACCGGTGGAAACCGGGCCCGGCAACCAGAGCCGGAGGTATCCGGACAAAATGTTGTACCGGACAGGTACCGGAACGGGGTAGCCGGCGCGAAATACACAGAATTAAATTCAGCCGTTCACATATGACACTGAAAACCAGCTACCGATATCTACAAATTCTTATCAAAAATTCTTGCTTCTTAGTTCTTACCCAAGAATTAATTTCCCGTCCAGAGGGAGGAGGCGAGGCAGGATACGTTTTATTCAAGATTTTTCTTTTCAAGAGAGGAGGGGGAAACGGAATGGCCTCTATTTCGTGTAGAAATATTGAAAAATTTGAACGTGAATTTTTCCTTTGTAAGGGGTTCAATAAGTATCTAGCCCGGACCCAAATTCAGGGCTCGGGAGCAGAGCAAGAGCTCAGAGCTGGAACAGCCAAAAGCAGGCAATTGGACGCTATTCAACAAGCGGGAACCAACCAACATTTGTAAACAAAACGAGCTATCAGTATTAGTATTGTTGGAAAGAGCGTAAAAAGTAGAATTCTTCAAAATTCGGCCTCCCGATTCAAAAATGGGTACTCACGTTGAAAAAAGCTTATCAGTAAACGCTATGTCATATGGACGCTGTTCAACAAAAGGGAACCAATCCACAAAATCCGCTTTTTTGAGAACACTTGATTCGAAGTTCAAGAGCCATGTACAAACTATATGGCATTACGTTTACTAATAAAAGCTTTTTTCAACGTGAGTACACATTTTTGAATCGGGGGCCCAATTTTGAAAAATGCTATGTTTTACGCTCTTTCCAACGATACTAATGACTCATTTTGTCTACAAATGTGGGTTGGTTCCCTTTTGTTGAACAGCGTCCATATGACATAGCGTTTACTGATAAGCTTTTTTCAACGTGAGTACCCATTTTTGAATCGGGGGCCCAATCGATAGATGGCAGCAGTTGATGGAGAATGAAACTGAACTAAAACTGAACTATATGATCTGTGAACAATTCAGTCGTATTTAATGATGAAAATTCGATTGCAGTAGGGTGCTTGCAGTGCTGCGCGCGGGCAAACACCCTAAAAACTGTTTTGTCTAACAACACTGCAGACCAGCCTCACCCCCATCTTGAGCACCTCCTCCAAACATGGGTACATTTTCCATTATAGACTTTTCCTTCCCTGACCCGTGCTCTTTTCCTCAATGTAGGGTCCTCTCTTCCGCCATCTTCCACCTCCCCAACTAAAGGCATTCACTACCAGCTCGAGGATGCACCCAATACTGTTGACCCATCCTTCGCCTTCTTTTCTTGTATCTTCGATACCCAAAGCCATGTTATAATTAACTGATCGCGGTCCATATTGGGCTATACTTTTTGAAAAATGTAATTATTTGTAACCACATCAACAAGCAAATTTTGAGTCGCACTGATAACAGCATTTTGATAATGTCATCCGGATCCGGCTACCAGAGTAAAACCGTCGCGTGTGAACGTTCTCACCAGTCGCCGTTTCGGACATCCGGCTGCCGGTCCGGGGTCGTATGAGCTATGAGGTATGACGTCATGACGTGTGAAGCGAGCCTCCCGAATCCCGATGTCCCGAAGGACGGAAGATGGACGGATCACATTAACAACATTGAAGATTAGAACATTAAAAGAGACTTTAGCTATATGTGTTTTAGATATAATCAAGGCTCTTCTAACTTTCAAATAAAATCATCAACAAATTTTATCACTTCTTGCATCGCATCCATCCATACATATGTTCATCTTTCAGACGATTGTCTAAGTATGCGGTTATAGTGGAGTTAGCTATGCTCTCTTCGCTACGCTCCACTGTAGCCGCGATTTGAAGAATGGTAAGTACCATTCTTCAAATCGCGGCTACGCGCTGCTTCCCCCCTCACCGCTCCTGCCCACCCGACGTATCGTCGCTCAGCTACGCTCTCTTCGCTACGCTCCACTATAACCGCACACTTAGATCCAAAGTATAACGTTTCATTACTTCAGTGATGAGTTTCCCTCAAAATTTGTATTTAATTTTAATTATTTAATCGAGTGTGATTATTTAAGCATAATGTGAACGATTTGCGGATTTCCGAACTTTGATCAATCCTAACTGATGCACCTAGAAGTGTTTACACATCCGTCTTGAAAGTTGAAACTTATGAAGTTATGTAATGGAAGCACACTGTTATCAGTTACCCCGGCATGAGCAGTAATCAGTTGATAAATCTGTCAATCAATAGATCCATTCATCATTTTTTGCTGTCTGTTTCACATGGATGTATGTGCCGAAATAAATACTTCGGAGAGTAATTAAACGGCGTGTTTCGAACTGACCTGTAAGTATTAAAATCATTGAAATACTCGTATTTGGACCCTTAATGGATGATCTTCGTAGATCTGTAATGCCATAAAACATATTATAGATGCACTCAACTCCGATGAAACATTTTCTTCCAGCTTGGCGCAAACACTCTTCTCAGTTCTAGGCTGTAAATGTTCATCTCTAGCTAAATACGGAAATCGTTTTTTTTAAGTGTTTGTTTGTTTGTTTGTTTGTTTTTTTGTTTTTTTTTTACCCAAGGAAGAAGTGTTTGTTAAGACTGTACCATTTCACCATTTGCAACCAGGGTTGTGGAGTAAAAAACCCAAACCATATTTTGAACCTACTACTTCCTGACCAGGTTTTCCGTTCTAGGTTCTAATCTTCCAACTTGAATTCCTTAATTAGTGGAAAATAAGCGTAATGTCGTAGTACAAACGAGGAAACTCTGACTGTGGACCCAGGCCAAATCTGGTTCTTTGCTTGGGGTCGCCCTAGATCCATAGTACAATATAATAGAACTGCAAACTCCGTAATAGTCTTTAATCAAGCTCTAATTCATACACTCATTATTTTAATTTTCCAGTATTATGACATCGACTGATACCAACGCAACGCAATCAACAATCCCGGAGGTAAGCAATGCGAACCAGCTTGACACAGTCCCCGATCGGGTTCCAACCGCTTCGACGCTAGAAACGTCTGTTGAAGACAAAGCTTCGAATGTAAATACTCCACTTAGCGATGCAACAACTCGATCAAAAAAAGAATTAAAACGCGAACGAAAGCTACAAAAGCGCCAAAAAATGCACGCCGAGTGGAAGTGAGTGCAAAAGAAAAACGTTTCAGTGCGCCTGAACCAGTTTTTACAGTTCACTGTTTGGTGCCATTTCATTACAGTTTTTCAAATTATTCCAAGGTCAACTGGTTCCGGTGCCGACTGCATCATACGAATTACTGTATACAGAGAAAGCTTAAGCATGTCTATTACGCGTTTAAAATTGTTTAGGTTACAGCGTAAACTGAAGAATAAAGAGCGAAAAGCGCGAAAGATGCTTTCGTCGGGATTGCAGAAACCGATGGAAAAGCCGAAGATCACTCCAATGGCTCAAAGCACGAACAAGTTTTCAGTTGTGATCGATTTCTCGTATGATGAACTTATGAGTCCTAAGGTAATAATGCAGTTTTGTAATTTTCACATGTTGTATAGCAATAGTTAAAATTAGTATTGAATTTCTGCATTTTTTGTCATAGGATTTAATTAAGTGTGGTAATCAGGTAGTTCGTTGCTATTCCGCAAATCGTCGGTCATCAAATCCGATGCAGCTCCACTTTTGTAATTTCACCGGGAAGATACAAGAGGAAATGAGTAAAAATTACGAATATAAGAAGTGGGATGTATGTACGGTATTGTATAAGTAGTTCTACCGCACCCAAGTGAGCTGAGACAACGTGTTCATACGCAGCGTTCTGACTTTCAGATTCACTTTCACGAAGAACCGTACTTAGATGTGTTCAATAAATCAGACCTCGTCTACTTAACTAGTGAATCGAGAAATGTTCTCGAAACGTTAGAAGAAAACAAAGTTTACATCGTCGGTGGTCTTGTAGATCATAATGCACATAAAGTGAGGACCAGTATTCACGTTCGTTATTCCTGAAATACTGTGCCGGTTTCACTCAGTTGAAGCTTTAATCGCTCGTACAACTCAAATATTCTGATATTGATTTTCAGGGAGTGAGTTACCGCAAGGCTGTTCTCGAAGGTATCGCTCATGCTCAGTTGCCTATCAGGAAGTACATTCAGATGAAATCGAGATCTGTGCTCACTATAAACCATGGTATTCATTTTGCCAGATCATATTTGAATAGAATCTAGATTAGAATAGAAAATGTATACGGGTGTGATCTGTTTGCAGTTTTCGAAATTTTGCTAAAAGTCTCGAATGGAGAACCCTGGCCCAAAGCGCTGATCGGCGCTGTTCCTCAAAGGTTTTTTAACATCAACGCCGCTCCGACGGATGCATCAAGCGATGCAAAAGTTTCTGATGACGAAGAATCGTCTGGGAACATCTTCGAAGTCGTAGCTGCTGAATCGACGCCAGAAGCCAGAACCGAAATGGTAACTGATTGACTGCGGTAAATTTTCATGTACTGACGTATTATTATGTGATAAAAATATTTGTGATCGTATCGATTAATTCGCATGTAAGTTTAAATGTATCTGTTGTATTGTTGTTACACGTTACAGGTATATTGTTGATGAATATATATCGTAAAGTACTTTTTTTATTTTGTCGCTTCATTATTCAGTCACGCTAGCCGTGTGGTGATGTCCACTGACACTATCTGTACAGTCAGAATACCGCCATTAGTTATGAAATTGAAAACAGTAGGTAATCAATGAATTTGAGGCCTACGAAGTCATGAAAAACCTTCCAGGATTGCGCGCGGCAACTCAAAGTACACGATGTCAAGTTGCGCTGCTGAAAGTGCAGCTATGTTCATATGAAAAAGCTACTATCAACTCCTGCTTAGTTAAATTTGTCATCACTGAGTGCGGGGAAAGGTAAACATGACACATTGTCTCGCTCCTCCAGGCCAATCATAGAATTGGTCAACGTTCACCTCATAAATTCTTACTACTAGCATTAATCATACAGTGTATGGGATTTAAAGCTGATAAACGTAGACGGTTTATCGATTGCCTTATAGCGATTAGCAAACTTGCATAATGCTACGAATTGTCCCTGCTCAAACTAGCTGAATATTTTTCAAGTGCTATGACATCTAATCTAGATTTAGTGTCTCAGAAAATCGCAGTGTATGCTCTCTACTTGGACTGTTTGCTTCAAATGGGCGGAAAATTACAAAGAAATAGTATGATGATACATGATACTTCTACAACTTCTACGACTATGTGTACATGTGCAGCTTGAGTTGGAGGACGAACTCGCCGCCTACGGAACTGAAAAGTATCAACTATCAAGTGTACCTATCGCGATTAGTACGATAGACACGCGTTGCAGAACATTGCAGATAATGCCGCTTGTGTTCAACTGAGCTGTCGTCAACAATGCAAATGAAAAGACAGACGAATGTCCTCCCTGAAGGGTCAGTCCTAAATTTCGCATGCAAAGAGGTCGAAAAAATGTTTAGGTGGTTTTGATGTTTTGAACGGTATTTTCCCAACTGGCCCACTAGATGAGGGGCAGTGTCAAGTTGATCCACAAACATACCTATCTGTTGTCTCTTTTTCCCGCATGGACATTTTATAATAATATTTACATAAACAAAAGTGTTCCGAGGTAATTACTGACCCATAGGTATTCAGTATTCTATGTGCTGTCAGTATGTTGATTCACACTTCATGATAAACCCGTAAACTGACAAGTACCTAGCATATTCCAAGAAACTTCAGGAAATTCTCTTTTTGTATGGCTTATTATTGATTCAGCTGAAATTTCACATGCCTACGGTATAACAACTTTTATAAGAATGAGGTATAGTTATTTTCAGATTAAGGTTTTTATAAAATCAAAAAAGTGACCCGTACTCTAATCTTATTTCAACCCAACAGCAGTTACATAAATGATCATTATATCCTTAATGATGAGAATTTTAGTACCCACGTTAAAAAGAATCTTTTAAAAGGCCTTCTTTAGTTTTTTACGTTTGGGCTCGGCTGCACTCCTGCTCTAAGTATATAGGGGTATCATTTTAATTTTATAGTCACTCAACGTGAGCAACTAAATTGGGAGAAAAACGAAGTAGCAAACGCATTCAGCTTATTCTCTTCTGGGATAAATTTCGAAAAGAACCTATATACTTTGTTTGAGAATTAGCAATTACATATGTTGGTAGGTGGATATCTTTGTAGCCCCATATTCGAAACAGGAATCGATTGAAAAATAAATGAAAACATTATTATGAGAGAAAGTCCAAACTCTACGAAGATTAGTAGAAAAGTATGCTAAAGACGTCAATTTCCTTATTCGTTAGCGTACTATACCACCGGATGAACGCATGCCAGTGTTGGACTTTTCTTTCATAATAGCCTCCAACCATCCATATATCAATCAGAGAAAATAAACCAACTCTTCACTGATGGACAACTGAGGAAGAAGTATCATTTTATAACACAGAATAGGTGGAATGAATTCAGTAATGGCAATCATGGGGCGGTGGGGGTAACTGTGAATACGATTTTGTCCATATTAAACATTAAGAATTAAGAGGCCTCTTAGAAAATTTCAGAGACAAGAAACTTTTTTTTTTTGACTCCTTGATTTAAAATTAGAAGTATCTTTTGTTCCCTGAGGAATACAGATCTCCTCTGCTGGATTAATGTTCGCTAAAACATTTTCACTCAGTTCTTGCTCGCACATTACAGCTGACAAAGTCTTTAGTCTTCCCAAAAATATTATAATGGTGTTTCAGGCTACATCACCCTTTTTCAACTGGGTAAGTAGGCAACTTATCCAGACAATGTGTGGATATTATTGCCTGCTTTCATTGAAAGGGGCAAATCTATGGCCATTTGAAGAAATTATGTGCACAATTCAAGCATTCAGGTATAACCCGTCATTTCTAAAGCATAAGCGTGTGTGGATCTTCTGAGTAGGACGTGCCAAAAGTTCATATAGGTATGAGGTGGGACCATACCTAAAGGAGGGGTATTTCTTTTCGTCTCTCGGCTGTTTCAAATACTTATACCTATATTAGGGGAGGGAGATGCTATAAAAAGTAGAGTGTGCCCAAGCCCACTCGGCACACCTGGCAGCGACGCCTATGTTCTAAAGCACATATAGCTACTCAACTATACAATTTCATTACCAGTGGCGTAGCGTCAGGGGGGCATGTGCCCCACCCCCAATATTTTTACATACTCCTCTAATATCGGCGATTTTTTAAAAAATACCGCAATTTTCGACTTTTTCCCCTTTGAAAACCTTTTTGTGCCCCCGCCCCTTTGGAAAACTCCTAGCTACGCCACTGTTCATTACAAATAAACGTAAAATTTGATGCGCAAAAGAAACGATTCAATTAGTTTACCATTACACATAGTAAGGTAGTTGTTGCCCTGTTATCAGTCCTTCATAACCTATTTCTAATGAACTACAGCGCCTTAGTTATTTGCAAATATTGCAAAAAAAAAAAAAAGTATCAACATCCGATTAGCAGGATGTTTACACAATAAACTGATTTTGTCTGAAAACTACATGCATTTTTTCATATTTTTTCAATGTTCCATAAAAATTGGACGCTGTTAAGTGTAAGAGAACCAACCAGCAAAATCTGTGTTTTGAGAACACCTGATTCGAAGTTCAAGAGCAGTGTGTTGTTAGACAATACAGATTTTACTGGTTGGTTCCCTTTTGCTGAATAATGTCCATATATAACATAGCGTTTACTGATAAGCTTTTTTCAACGTGAGTTCACATTAATTTTTGAATCAGAGGCCCAATTTTGGAAAACTCTACTTTTTATGCTCTTTCCAGCCAGGTGAGGATTTTAAAAAGGGAGATTAGGGGGTGGGGTACAGTAGCGGTGGTGACCTTTGTGGCGAGTAATGAGCATATAATTCATCATTTTTATTCCTTTTTCCCCCTATTACTGCATTAGAAATATATATTCAACCAAGGGGGGGGGAAGCATGTATCCACTGTTTCCAACGATACTAATAATTCATTTTGTTTACAAATATTGGTTCGTTCCCACTTTTAACAGCGTTCAATCATCTTCTGGACCCAGCAATTTTCTGTTGTAAAGCGATTCCCCCATTATGTTCTTTGAAAGTACACTTTAGCCTCATAGGTGATAAGACCTGCACTAGAGAGCGCTACAAAATCACCTGCGCAGGTGAAGCTGAAAGGGTGATCATGATCACAGATAATTTTAAATGGATATACTGCTATCCTTAGGAAGGCAAAAAACGGCCCAAAATTATTCCACCCACTTGCGTTGACTGTAATTCTATTGTTTAGTAACAATACAATAAAATGCAGGATGATTTTTTTTTTTTTTTAATCAATTTCCAATTGATTTAAACATTTAAAGACGTTTAAAGTTTTTGCTGTAATCTTATGGAAAATTGCCCACGATCACCTTTCCAGTATGCAAGGTGACTAACTTTGGGGACTCCAAGTTTTATGTTAGTTTTAGCACCTATTCCTACTCCTACCTACTTTAGTTTTCGAGTTTGAGAAGTTTTAATTATTTTGATCTATTTGGGTAGAGATGACAATTCAGCGACTCGGAAAACTCCATTTTTGATATTATGTTACAATTTACAATGAAAGATGGGGGTGGGGACCGAACTAATGCTGAAAATGGAGTAAAATGAATATGATGTCCAATGTCGCTATGACTGAAAAATCCTTGATAGAATTCATGTCAAAAAGGGATACCTAACCACACAATTTCTTAGTCATAATCTATCGTAATGAATGCGAAGGAATGAGGAAAAAGAACTTCAGGACTAATAGCGAACCTAGCGGAATTTTTCTATACTCGGGAGAAAAAAGAAGAGAATGATGACGCAAATAATTATGTAGAGGTGCAACAACACTGCACGTGTGACGTAAATTTTTAGTACAAAAAAATTTCACCTTCTTCTCTGGTACGCACCTGCGCACCGCTATAATCAGCAAATCACTTATCAACAAGCACGATTAATAATCAAAATTTTATCTTCTTTGTTGTTTGTTTGAAATTCAGGTTTCTAGTTTGGTTCGCGTTTTCACATGTTCGCGATTAAGTGAAATCTGTAAGACGGAATTTAAATTTCGTCTTGTTTTGTTTTGTCTCTATTTTTGTATCCCCCTATATCATGTGTCGTTCTTCGCATTTACAGTAGTTAGAATAGTTGAATTTCAACTTCATTATTTCCAATTTTACGTACGAAGTTTGCGACTGCTTCTGCAAGGCATTTAGATGGATTTTTTGAGACGTTTCAGCGGCTGTTGTCGAATTCCGAAGCAGTGGTATCCGTTTAACAGGAAATATGCGAGGGAGAAGAGCCCTTTCACCAAGTACCAGTACTACACGTACAAATTTCAAAGCATCGTGATATGGGAGCATCCAACCCAAACCGTCTCTTGTTTACTCCTCATTCAGCTTCTATTCTGGTACGTACCAACGCTCCGAATTTTCTAATCGAATAGGTATATCGGAGGCAAAGTGCCGTCATAAACTACAGAAGACCCGAGAACGTCAATTAGTTTATTTTTCGTATTTTGTACATTCGGGCTCCGCTTGCAGTGGAGCTTCTATGGCAGTAGTTGCTCAGTCATTCGAACGTCACTTTTATTCCGGTTTCAGGATGATGGTAAATCTATGCTGGAAATTCTACGGTGTCATCTTCACTTTATTGCTGGTGTTTTGCACACATGACGTATGGACCGAGAAGATCTGGCCAGAAATAAGATTACCGCAGTCGGACGCACCACCTTATCAAGAGAAGCTGACTTCAAATCCGAGGTTAATATCGCCTTATCTTCGTTAATGGAATGCTATCGTAATACGATCTCCTATCTGGCCGCAATTCACGTCGAAATAACTTTATCTGAAACTATATCACAACCGTCTGAATGATCGTGCAAATTGTCAAGTTCATCAGCGGGTACCCTTTTTTGGAATTGTTTCTTGAAATCGACGACCGGAAGTTGAATCGTATTACTGTAAATATTACAACTGAAGGGTTTAATCTTGTAGAATTCCAACAGCGAAACCAAATTCAAATCGTTTGAAAGCAACCGCGAGCAAACGACCCGTTCGTTGAACATGCTTGTTTTCAGTTTATTCAAGTGTTTAACAAACGTTTCTGTAATTATCAAATACGGTTATTTACGTTCATTTCTTGTTAACAATAATTTTTCCTCGTTTCTGTTTCAGCATTCTAACGACGAGTCAAATCGAAGAGTATTTTAACAACGTGCTTCTGCACGTGAAAATGACATTCATTCGGTTAAAGAATTTACGAAGTGCTCAACCAATGCTGGTATGTGATTTCATTTGTGATTTATGGAGCGACTGTGGTCGTGCATCGCCCTACATCGGTGTATCTGTGTGAACTGAGTAAAAATGTGTAATGCAAGTTGGAGGTTTGAAGAATAGCCTGATTTTACAGTTGCTGGTGCAATTGTTCTCTTCCATTGACATAGGCAGAGGGTACATAAAAGAGAATGTCGAAGTTTGTGTAGTGAAAGGCAGAGGAGAATTGTGAAACTTGGAAAAAAGCGTGGAGTAGCGCGAGAAAAAAAAAATTGAAAAGCGAATAAAGTCATCGAGTAAATCTTTTAATGTTTGACCTTTCAGCGACCATGAATTACTTGGTGAAGAAACTTCTGATGGTTTCACTATGGCCTTTTTTGCTTACTTTATGAAACATGTTCTGTCCATCTATCAGGCTTAGTTGGCTTTTGTGGTACAAGGTGATATTGTTACGGTTTCACAGTTCTGAATCAAGCCAAACATTAATGCCTAGTGACAGAACACTGAAATCAGACAACACTATACACATGACATAGCAAACCTAACACGTTTCATCCAGCAACCAGCAAACCAAAACTACCAATTTTTGTAGACCAGTGGACGAAATGTGATTCTCTGTTGTGTTTGCTTGCTTTGATTAGATCAGCAAAAATGATGTCAAGCCCCCCTCCACCTCCCCATTGTCTAGGTTACTGTGATATCATAACATCTCCAGCAATGATGGGTTCAGGTTGCTCCTTCTTCTGTCCATGTGTTCAGCAGCCAGCAGAAGATTATCTGCTTTTATTGACCGCTGGATGAACTTTGAGGGGTTTCTTTCTTTGCCGGGCTCAGAAACAAACCATGCTGAGCCCTCCCTCCTTCCAAATGTTTATCCATTTTACTATGCTATCATGTGAACATCTGTAACACTGATAAGTTCAGTATTACCTTGCTCAGCTCTTTCTTTTGTTCATGTCTTATTCCCAGTGGCGAAGCAATCCTTTAGGAAATTCACAGTGTATACGATTGGAATATCTACTACCTATCTCCCTCCCCCTAGTATTCGAATCATTTATGACTTTTAGATAGTAACTGAGTGAGTAGATAAGCGAGAAATACTGGGCGTTTCGAACGATTTATGCTTCTATTTTACTTCGGATGTTGCTTATGAAACTAGGCGTCAATTTTCTGGAGATTAAAGTTGAATATTTATAGCAATAGGATTAAATTTCTCTCGAGGAGGAATCACTGTTGA
Organism: Acanthococcus lagerstroemiae; assembly: GCA_031841125.1. Classification (NCBI taxonomy): domain Eukaryota; kingdom Metazoa; phylum Arthropoda; class Insecta; order Hemiptera; family Eriococcidae; genus Acanthococcus; species Acanthococcus lagerstroemiae. Next base: position 51,496,309 of record CM063112.1, on the reverse strand, counting down.
CGACTAGCGAAGATCCTTCAGTGCTCGTGTAAGAGTCTAGTTACTTCTGAAGTTATTCAAGACGCTTCAAGGTTTTTCAGACCGTATTTACTACTCAGTAAGGCTCTTAGAGACTGGGTTAGAGCTTTTCTAAACTTGACCACGACGTTTTAAAATTCATTAAAGACCCTTTAAGACTAATGCGAGATTCCAAGACCCCTTCAGATCAGCTGAGACTCTTCAGTGCTCATTCAAGCCTCTCGGAAACACTCCCATACTTATATAAGATTCTGGAAATTTAGGACTCGCTGGCAAGAGTTGAGATTTTTCTTTACTTCCGAGCGTTGAGAGGGCTCTCCAAGACTTGATCAAGATTCGTACTCTTTCTGCTTTTCATTTTAGTCCCTTCAATGTTCAGTCTGGCTATCGGATGTGCTATAATATTTGTACCTAACTTGGTCGGTGGAGTTCAAGCCGCGGTTAATTTGGAAACGAGCCATAAACCTTGGTACATACGTGACTCATGCGCTTTTCTTTTTACTCTCAATAGCGTCACAGCAAACAAGTTGAAAAAAGTTGTTGGACGGGTAATACCTCATTATGACGATTTAAAATACACGCAGAGGTTTTCTAATCATTTCTATGCCCGGTGAACCGTATGACTATATGAAGGAAAACAGTTACGATGGTGATAAGGCAGGAAAATTGATAAAACTTGATAAGAGCAACAATATCTCAGCTGTGAATATCAGATCATATTTTTCGAGTCAAAAGTAGATATGTGTATTCATTCGGTCGAGAGTATTATTCAAGGTGTATCAGCAAAAGTTATCGTCTCTGCCTGCTCCCTGTTCATTAAATTGCTGTTCGATCCGTATCAAGAAATTAGAATATGCCACAAAAAATTACTAATAGAGTGAATTTAAATGCCTATGTGAAAACAGCCGCACATGTGGCATTTTTGTAGACGAGGTACTGTGTTACGCGATCATAAAAGTTGCGGTTGACTTGCAAAACGTGTTTAAATATGGAAAGCATCCAATATGTAGTAATTGGTATACTTAATTTAGTTGGGAGTGGCGGCTTCTTGACACGGAGAAGCTCAGCTGCTTCTCTCTGTGTTTGCAAGAGGTCTGAGGACTTGCAACATGACCAGACGTGGAGGTACTTCCCAGTGCTTACTTTTAGTACTGGTTGGTAACACCAGCTGGGCTTTATATAGTTAGCGAAACAGACAGAAAATCTAATAGTCTGTATCTCGCCGAGACAGGAAGCACCTGGCGGTGCCCCTCATTTGGAAGACTTCAGGATGCGAAATAGATACATAGATAGCCAGCGGCGAGTCTAACAGCCAGAAAGAAAGACCGACTATGAGTCAGGCAGGTGAGTCTTGACCTTGGCAGAGTAACATAGTCCCACTTGACCAGCAATATTCCAAAACGGCTCAAATCCTTTTTCCAAATACAGAATTTCCCACAGTTTTACTGGTCGGCAACTTCAAATCTATCGATTATTTTGAATTACTATTTTCAGCTTGGCTACGCTGAACTCTTTATTTTTGTGACTCGAAAATAGCATTTAAAAATTTCAAACCATACTCCAGTATTTGGCCGACGAAGTTGTGGACTTTTTTTTTTTTGGAGAAAGAAGTTAAACTGGTTGTAAATTTAAAGGTGAATTCCAATCCAAAAAAGTTTACAAATGTATGCAGTGTGTAGTACTTCAAAAAATGCAACAAAAACTTACATAGCTTTTTATTGTCATTAAAAATTCACAGAAATTTACGCAATTGTTGATGGCCTATCCCTAGTATTGAAGGAGCATTTATGAGTTTGAAAATCCTAATCTAGGAATTTAAGGTGCATTTTTAACATTAACATTTACTTCGGTAACTCCTTCAATATTCTAGATGGGCAACAAATACCTATTATAGTTTCTATTAATTTTCAGTGTAAGTTTTATCAATAATTTCATGAAAATTTTCCAATTTTGGAATTAGATTTTATTTCTGAAGGTTTCTTTGCGTATTGTTTTCTAGAAGAGCAGCAAGGGTGTAGATATGAAGGAGGGTCCAGGGGGTTTGGATCTTCCTTAGCAAGAAAATAGGTTTTTTCAGGAATTAGCGAGGGAAATCATGGAGGAAGAGTGTAAAGGGTCAAGTGACAGAGGAAAAGTTCAATCCCCGCTCCCTCATAGTGGAGCTATCTACACCCTTGAGGAGCAATGACCAGTACGTTGAAAATGTAACCCAAACTATAATCTTATCATTATTGGTTGCTTACCTTTAGTGTTAAAGGGACTCTGAATGTCAAAATTCAGGTGATTAAAATATTGAAAATTCAAATTAAATTCTACGATTTAAATGTCGAATTTATATTGCTTTCTCAATATTAAATATAAATAACAGTTCATTAAGTAATTGTGTAAGTTTCTTTTTTTTTATCTACTTATCGCTTATCTTCAAAATTTAAATTAGAATTCCTTATTTTTCGAATTTTGGAGACGTATAGCCCCATCAGTTTTCAGGTGCCAAAAACTAGGTAAAAAAGTTGCCAGGTATTTTTATATTCCAGAATGTACCGAAAATTGTCAAATTTTCGGAAAAATACAAAGTTGCTTTAAAAAAAGGTGCCAAACTTGAGAATTCAGCAATTTTTTTCGGGGACAGGAGGCTAACAACTTGAAAAAGTTGCTAAATGTAGCACCAAAATGCGAGATATGCAACACTGATTATGACCAGTACCTCTTTCCTCCACATAAGTCTGGACATCCTATACTGAAAAATTGACCTTTTGACCTTCCTTTCCCGCTGCTATTTCACCGGGGAAAACCTTAAAACCTCCAAGTACCTAATCTGACCGAGCAAAGTTGTTGTTGTTGCTCTTTTTTTTTTGATCGGAGGTTTCATCTTCCGAAATGGTGTTAGAAAATAATCAAATTTTCTACAACATGTCAGAGTTTTCTCTATGGTTGCTTTGAAAAAAAAAGTGCCGAATCTGACAATTATTTTGCAATGTTCTGAGAAATAGGAAGCTAACAATTCTGAGAAATTGTGAAATTTTCCATCAAAGTTGCTGAATTGGTAGCACTACAGTCAGTTCCTTTTTCCCCTGAGTAAGTTAGGTCATCCTGTACTAAAAACTTAATTTCCCGTTCTGGTCACCATAATAGATGGAAGAACCTCAATATTTAGGTTGCTGAATTGGCAGCATTACAATTAGTTCTCTTTTGCCCCATCTAAGCTATGTCACCCTATACTGAAATCATAATCTTCCCTTCTCGTCACCATGACAGATGGAAAAACCTCAATATTTAAGTTTCTGAATTAGCAAAACTATAGTTAGTTGTTAGTTCCCTTTTCCCTTATGTAAACTAGGTCATCCTGTACTGAAAACCTAATTTCCCTTTCCCATCACCACAACAGATGGAAGAACCTCAATGTTTAAGTTGCTGAATTAGCAACATTATAATTAGTTCTCTTTTGCCCCATCTAAGCTACGTCACCCTGTACTGAAAACATAATCTCCCCTTCTCGGCACCATGACAAACAAAAAAAACTAAATTTTTAAGTTGCTGAATTGGATAAACTATAGTCAGTTTCCTTTTCCCTTATGTAAGTTAGGTCATCCTATACTGAAAACCTAATTTCCCCTTCTCATCACCACAACAGATGGAAGAACCTCAATGTTTAAGTTGCTGAATTGGCAACATTACAACTGGTTCTCTTTTGCCCCATCTCAGCTATGTCACCCTATACTGAAAACATAATCTCCCATTCTCGTCACCATGACAAACGGAAAAACCTGAATATTTAAGTTGCTGAATTGACAACACTACAATCAGTTCTCTTTTCCCCATCTAAACTACATCACCCTACACTGAAAACCTAATATCCTCTTCTCCTCACCACAGCAGACAGAAAGCCCTCAATATTTAAATTACTAAATTGGCAACACTACAATCAGTTCTCTTTTTCCCCATTTAAGCCGCATCACTCTATACTGAAAACATAATCTCTCCTTCTCGTCACCATGACAGATGGAAAAACCTCAATATTTAAGTTGCTGAATTGGCAAAACTATAGTCAGTTCCCTTTTCCCCTATGTAAGTTAGTTCATCCTGTACTGAAAATGTAATTTCCCGTTCTCGTCACCATAACAGATGGAAAGAACCTCAATATTTAGGTTGCTGAATTGGCAGCATTACAATTAGTTCTCTTTTGCCCCATCTAAGCTACATCACCCTATATTGAAAATATTATCTCCCATTTTCGCCACCCTGATAGATGAAGGACCTGAGTATTTCAGTTACTGAATTGACAACACTACAATCAGTTCTCTTTTCCTCATCTAAACTACGTCACCCTAAACTGAAAACCTAATATCCCCTTCTTGTCACTACAACAGACAGACAGACCTTAATATTTAAGTTGCTGAATTTGCAACATTACAATTAGTTCCCTTTTGCCCCATCTGAGCTACGTCACCCTATACTGAAAACATAATCTCCACTTCTCGTCACCACGACAAACGAAAGAACCTCAATGTTTAAGTTGCTGAATTGGCAAAACTATAGTCAGTTGCCCCCTTTTGTAAGTTAGGTTATCCTGTACTGAAAATCTAATGTCCCCTTCTCATCACCACAATAGATGGAAGAACCCTAATATTTGAGTTGCTAAATTGACAACTTTTCAATCAGTTCTCTTTTCCCCAACTAATTTCCCTCTCTCGTCACTACAACAGACAGAAATATCTCAATGTTTAAATTACTAAATTAGCAACACTACAATCAGTTCTCTTTTTCCCCATCTAAGCTTCACCACCCAGTACTGAAAACCTGATCTTCCCTTCTCTTTACCACGGCAGACGGAAGGACCTCAATATTGTTGAATTGGCAACACGACAATCAGTTCTCTTTTGCCCCATCTAAGCTACGTCACCCTATACTGAAAACCTAATCTCCTTTTCTCGCCATCACAACAGATGGAAACCTCGATGTTCTTATCTGACAAAGCAGAGTACATTTTTTGTTGAGGGAAGGGGCGGGAGGACTTGAGGTTTTTAAAAACCCTAAGTACCTAGAGAATTCAATTTACCCAATTTTCTCTCAAGAAAAATGACACCCCCTCCCTCCGAAATATCACTCGTCTGCGCTCCTGAAGAAACCTGGACACTGCGACATAGGCGAAACAGGTATCAACAAAGTAGTTCAGCTGCCAAGCAGCGAGGGATGAAACAACCCGGTGGCGGAGCAGCTGGGGGTGAAGCAGCTAAGGGACAAAGCAGCCGGGGAATGAAGCCTCAGTAAGACCTAACTTCAGTTGTGTACGACAAGGTTGTGTCAGATGTTCGCAACACCAGCATGAGATACCGATGGTGACGCTTCAGTTTTTTTCCTTTTCGTTCTATTATGGCGATGGCTGCGAGGCGAATTAATGTCGAACACGATTCACGTGAAATCTCAGACAAGGACGTCGCTGTCGTCACATCGGAATACTAAAAAAATTGTTTGTCACTTAGCCGACGCGCAGACATGGCTCGGCCATCTGATGTGGAAATCATCGAACCAGTAAGTTACAAGTAGAGAGACCTCTCTGCTCCAAGTCGCTATTTATGCATCGAAGAAAGGAAAGATGAGTGAAGGAGGAAAACAAAGAAAGAAAAGCTGAGTAACACGTTCGCTGTCAAGGGCGTTCGTGTAATTCGTCTGTAGTAATTAAGTATTCGTTGAACTTCGGTACAGAAAAATATGTGTAGCAAGTGGTCTGGCAAATTATACAGTGTTCACGGACGAGTGTGTTTTCGAGTAAGTCTCGGCTTCGGCGAAGACGCAGGTGTGGGCGCGGAGCGGGTTCGTGTCGGTGGACGGGGGAGAGCAATGTGTAAAGTGGTTTTACGGCGAAAAGTGAAGCACGAAGATATGTGAGTATTTAGTATAAGGAAATCCAAAACCGAAACTGTTAAACGGCTGTTACATCTGCTTGCGAAGATTCCCCCACCCCCTTTCTCGGACTTATGAAACAAAACGCATTCATCGTACTAACTTTCATTTCTCAGTTTCGCACTTTGTAAAGGGCTTATTGATCAAAAACTAATCCCTTGGTTTTGGTTTTGGGTTCTGGCTGTCGCTTATTGATGGATTCAACTCGAACCATCAGAAAAAGTAACATGCAGTTGAAGTGAAGTGCTTGCTAACTCTCTACACAGATGTCGAATCAATCCGTGAACAGTCTTTATTATCGAGCCAGTGCCTAGGTGCCTACTATTATAACATATTATCTGAGCTATATGGCAGCCGGCACCGAGCATACAGATCTAGACAGAGTATGCTAATTTGACAGACTCGTGTGCCTAAATTTATTTTTATCAGTGTAAGAATGCTTTTTTCTAAATATTTTAATCTATTTTTTTTTTTTTTTACTTCATAAGAAAGGAGACATACACAGACTCGATAATTATCGCCCAATAACTCTGAATTCCGCAATAGCAAAAATCTTCTCAAAATTATCGAGAATCGCCTAAAATACATACTTCTGGAACAACAACCAATCGAACAAGCGGGCTTCAGGAAGGGTTTTTCAACGGCAGACCATCTATTTTCTATTAATCAACTGATTGAGAAGGCAAACGAGTGCAGAAAAAAACTCCATCTCACCTTTGTCGACTATAGGAAAGCTTTTGACTCTCTGGTATACCAGTTCATGGAAGTGGCACTCATAAATCAGGGAACCCCCTCGCTTTGGTCGAACTTATAATCGAATTGTATAAGAATTTGGTTACTCTTATTATAACCGATATTGAAGATCCGTATTTCAGTGTTGAAAAAGGGGTAAAACAAGGGGACCCACTGTCCCCAATAATTTTGTGTTGAGCTTTGGAAGAGATTTTTCGTAGGCTAAACTGGGAGGAAAAAGGAATTAATATAAACGGTGAGAAATTAAGCAATCTCAGATTCGCAGACAACAGTGTACTCAGTGCTAGTAACATCCAGGAGCTAAAAGAGATGCTGGAAGAACTCGAAAGAGAGGGGCAAAAAGCGGGTTTGATTGTGAATATTTCTAAAACTAAAATCATGTCAAATAGCCATCAACCTTTCGATATCAAAGTTGGGGATAAAACAATTGAAAAAGTAGATGAAATTACATATTTAGGTCAGTTGATTTCTTTGGAAGGGAGCATGGAGAACGAAATTAACAAGAGAATAGTAGCAGCGTGGAATAAGTACTAGTCCCTGAGTTACATATTCAAAAAGCCCTACAAAAACTACCTGAAAGCCTCAGTATTTAACAAATGCATTCTTCCAGTTTTAACGTACGGTGCACAAACATGGACTCTAAATATTAGACTGAGAAACAAATTAAATTCAACGCAGAATGCAATGATCCGCTCAATGCTAGGGGTTACAAAAATACAGAAAATTAGAAACTCTATCTTAAAAAAAAAAAAAAAAAAAAAAAAAAATCAAATGTTATCTGCGAATCTAGAAGGCTTAAATGGTCATGGGTCGGCGCCCCATTACGAGAGTTAACGATGATAGGTGGGGATATACTCTTTTGGCCTGGAATCCAGAGGTTAAAAGGCGGCCTGGAAGGCAGAAGGTGAGGTGGGAAGACGACATCATTAGTTTTCTGGGGGGAGACAAGCAATATAGCAGGATAGCGCAGGACCGGGCCGAATGGGTCAGTTGAAGGAGGCCTACGCCCAGAATTGGGCTAAACATCAATGTTAATAGGCTAATAATAATAATAATTAATAATCTAATTTTACTTGTATCCAATATCTTTTTTAATATACATTACAACTGTTGTGACTAACTGTGTTGTCAAGTTCACTTTTGGACGTATACATCTTCCTACACTTTCCCCATTATTTTTATTTTGAGCCGTCTCCTCCATGTTTGTCCATTTTCTTTTAACAATTTCATAAAGAGTAGGTAGTTGGTAGAATAACTAAGAATATTAATATTCATCGTACCAGTGAACAAGTAAGTTTTAGTTTGCAAAAGACTAGGTGATTTATAATTCATTTTTGTAATTTTGTAGTTCATAATAATTGATAATTCATTCCAATTTGCCGTTTTACTTATCATTTAATCGCAAAAAATCGAACGAAGTCGATTTATCGATTTTTTAGACATAATTGTAATTGTCCTAAATTAATCAAAATCCAAAAAAATCGGGAGAAAATCGATTTTTAAAAAACCGATTTAATCAATCATCGATTTACTATGTTTGGGCTCTGTATGTTACTACCAGTTTAGTACAGCTTTACCAAATTTCTATTTTTATTGCGGTTTCCATTTTTCCTTTATATATTTTATGCAAAGACCAACTAGTTTAGTACAGCTTCCCCGAACTTTTATTTTGATTGAGGTTTCCATTTTTCCTTTATATACGTTATGCAAACCACTCTTTCACAGTTCTCTCTTTAATTTCTTTCCTTCTTTTTTTTTTCGAACAATAACGTTTACCCTAGGTATATTACTTCTTTTTTCCACTTTTTTTCTACTTTTTCTGACTTCATAGTTTTCTCTTCTGTTTGATAAGACTTCCGTTTTTGACCAGCTTATTCTTAATCTTCCAAATATTTTCTCTAATACTGTATAGCGGATCTACTTGCCTTACCCCCTCCCCCTGATAACAGGAAACACTTCGCCCTTCTTTATTTATTTTAATATAGACTATTGAGTTTTGGTACAACTTTAGTAATATTCTAATGATTTTCCCACTTTTTCCTTCTTTATTTAATATTTGCCATTAATACGAGTGTTCAATCGAGTCAAAGGCTTTGTGAGAGTCTATGAATAAAAAATGTATGTCAAAATTGTTATTCTTCCGCTTTTTTGATTATTTGAAAAACAAAGATTTGGTAAGTGGCCTGGCAAATTATATAGTGTTCGCCAACAAGTGTGTTTTCTAGTTTCGGCTTCAGCATGGACACATGTGTGGGCGCGGAGTATATGTTCATATTTGTGGATGGGGAGAGTAATGTGTAAAGTGGTTTTACAGCTGAAAGTGAAGTATGAAGATATGTATTTGGTATAAAGGTATCCTAAACTGAAACACTAGAATGGCTATTACATCTGCTTGCGTAGATTCCCCCCCCCCTCTGTCCTTCCTTCGTCGCATTATGAAACAAAACACGTTCATTCTACCGGGTGATGAACGAGAAGTTGCACCATAGGCAAACATGTAATAACGTGCAACGTGTATGTAATGCATGTAGCGGAGATTGTGTTATCATGTCCGCGCCGTTGCGCCTTATCACATGTTGGCACTGTGGTGCGACTACTCGTTCATCACCCTGTATGTAACTTTTACTTCTCAGTTTCGCACTTTGTGAGAGGCTTATTGATCACAGACTAGTCCCTTGGTTGTGGTTTTGGTTTTGGGTTCTCTGGCTGCCCCTTATTGATATAGTAACGTCAATTTAAAGTGAAGTGCTTGCTAACTCTCAACACGGATGTCGAATCAATCTGTGAACGTCTTTGTTACCTAGCCAATGCCTAGGTGCCTACTATACTTAATATAACATATTATTATCTGCATTATGGTAGCCGGCACCGAGTATAAATAGATCTAGATAGAGTATGCCTAAATTTGTTATCATCAGCATATTAACTCTTCTTTTTTTTCTTCTTCTTCTTTTTTTAAATATAGTAGACTCCCAATCGTCCGCCTTAATTGGGTCTCAAAGTATAGGGCGGGTAACCTGAAAACATATAATTTTGATCCAAAAACATTGAGAAATGGGTAAAACCGTTTTTATTGAATCAGGTACGTTAGGTGGTAAGTTATTTTATACAGAAAAAAAAATCAATATTTAAAAAAAATTAGTGTTTTTTGCTTTCTTGGTCAATGAAGGGGAAAGAAAGACAATCTAAAAAGGATTGCTAGCTGTTGTTCTTTCAACACCAGTAACTTTTCCAGCGCTGGAAATGTTAGAATCCATAATATGTACTGACGCTTTTCCTTCCAGTTCTTTATCATCATCATTAGCTGTGCGGTATGGACTGTTGAGATTTTAGTAAGATGGGTGGATAACCCGGAAATATGGATGGATAAATTTGAGGTGGATAATCCAGAGGATGGATAATGGGGAGTCTGCTGTATTATAATCTAATTTTACTTACATCTAATATCTTTTTTAGTCTCCATTAAAACTATTGTGACATAACATTCACTTTTATTTTGAGCCGTCTCCATGTGTGTCCTTTATTTTTAATGACTTTGTCCCTCCATCTTAGGGTTGGTTTATTTTTGACTGGGATTCGCCGTATTGTGTCTACTCTTCGACTTTCTTTTCCTATCTCCCATCTTTGTCCCATTATATGTATATCCCGCATATTCCCATTATAACATTTTGATTGTCCTCCCTATATCTTCACATTCTGTCTTGTTTCGTGTTTCTGCAAACGAAATTTTATGTTTTCCGTGAATTTTTGTGATATTGATTGCCTTATTTATCTTCCTACTGGAAAAACTTTTTTTTGTCCATTTCAACATAGACTTTTGAGTTTTGGTTCAACTTTCTTAAAGATTCTAATAATTTTCCCATGTATTCCTATCCTATAGTTTCTTTAATGTTTGTCATACATACGAGTTTCAGTTGAGTCAAATGCTCTGTAAAGTCTAAAAATAAAAAATTTACCCCAGAATTGTATTCTTTCCCTTCTTCGATTATTTGAAAAACGAAGATTTGGTAAGTGGCCTGGCAGATTATACGGTGTTCACAGGCGAGTGTGTTTTAAAGTCTCGGCTTTGGCGAAGATGGAGTTTTGGGTGCATCGGGATGGACGAGAGGAATGTGTGAAAAGATTTTACAACTACTGAAAGTGAAGTACGAGGGTATGTGATAATTTGGTATTTGGAAATCCAAAACTGAAATGGTCGAACGGCTGTTGCATCTGCTTGCAAAGATTTCCCTCCCCCTTCATAGAGCTGTAAAACATAACAATTCATCCTACTAACTTTTACTTCTTAGTTTCGCAGTTTGTAAGGGGCTTATTGATCAAATTTAGTCCCTTGGTTTTGGTTTCGAGTTCTGGCTGTCGCTTATTGATGGATTCGACCAGAACCATCAGGAAAAGTAACGTCGAGTTGAAGTGCAGTGCTTACTAACTCTTGACATGATGTCGAATCAATTCGTGAACAGTCCTTGTTATCTAGCCAGTGCCTAAGTGCCTGCTGTACATATAACATATTATCTGAGCTACGACAGCCGGCACCGAGTAGATCTAGACAGAGTGTGCTAGTTTGACAGACCTATGTGCCTAAATATTGGGATTCGGAATCGAAGTGACACCTAGTGGCAGAGTTGAGAACCTATCTTGTTCGAGTGATCAAATTAATTGTTCCCATAAAAACTGTACAAGCGATGATTCGATAATTGATTTTGAAGAATACGGATAATACAAGGTGGCCCAGAAAAGACGACCTGGTTTCTTTTTTTTAATTACATAAAAAGTGCTTGATAGAAATTCGTGAAACAATTTTTATTGAAAATTTAGACATGGAAATTTACTTAGGAGATACATCTTTTAAATGACCGCTATTTTGGGCCACACAATTCCTTAATCGTTTTACTAAGTTTGATATAGTTTCAGTAAAGAAGTAGGGTCCAATGATCTCCTCTACGACACCAACCCATGGTAACTCTGTGTAGTGGTTTCTGCTGATCAGTAACGGCAATTTTAGTACGAGGAGGGGAGGGGGTAACTTTGACTCGAAAAGCTCTTTGCATCGTCACAATCGAATTTAACGGAAACCTACTGCTGAATACAAAAAGCACGTTCTTTCACTTAATAACGCTCCATATCTACAGGAGTCGTGTAATAGTGAAATTTCCAACTCAAGGCTACACGCCAATCATATATTCGCTGCTGTAACAATGTTACCTACCCTGCTATTATGAAAATAAACTAGATCATCTTCTCTGGGTCACCTTGTAATTTGATGAAGGATTAACTCTCCAAGAATCGTTTACTCAGTTGAGAATCTAGTCGGTTGAAAATCTTTAACAGCATACTTAGAGAGGTACTAGAGAATAGTCAGCAATATGAATTGATCAAAACTTTGAATATATCTCTCTTACTAGGTAAAACAATGATCCATGTATTCAGAAAGGGGGGACACTATCACCCCTTCCAGGACTCCTTCCTAGATCTGCCATTGCCAGGTATCCCCTTACTCTCGAAATCTTTTTGATCACAGAATTCGTAAGCACCTTACTGATTCAGAATGAATTCAGGCTCGCGATGCGCGGCTTGGCTTGGGGGGGGGGGCGGAGATGCAAATGCATCCCGGGCCTTTCGACCTATTGTGGCCTTGTGGGCCCTTTTCATCGCAATCCATATCATCACTGAAAAATGTTTAAACTTGTTGACCAGGCCCCTTACATTTTGCATCCCAAGAATTAATTGCCAGGCCGTGTCTGAGGGTAAATACTTATTTCTGTAACACACTACAAATGAAAACAGTCACTGCAACAAACTAACAGGTGGACTCCTTAATCCTTATAAAATGAGACTGATCTTTGCTCCCCGTGTTAAAGGATAAGATATATCCATTTTGATGACACAACTTCCTTACATGTGTTGTTTACGTGTGTGTGTGTGTAGCATCACGAGCGCTCTCTACATTTCATTTCACATGCCAGTATGCTATATAGACGTGAATTTAACCTTTTGGTTTTCTTTTATTCCAGTTTTGCTCGGTGCTTAGCTGCTGCTTCGGCCTGTTGACCGTTATCGGCTGTACCATTTCCGGAATTTGGTTACTATACATGATCGTGATGACGATTTTCTTATCACCCGGCGCGTGCATTTATGTGTTGCCGCAGTCGCTGAAGATATCATTGAAGCAGTATGTGAAAGAAGTCGCCGCCATTTTATCATCAGGTGATTTCACTTTTCGACACATAGACAAGTACAGTCTTGCGTGGCAGTGGAGTAGCCTAGGAGTATCTGCCCCTTGCGATTTCATCGATGGCTTTTCCAATTTTAGAACCCTCGCTAACAACCCCTCCCTTTTTGGTCAAGATTAGACCATCCCTCGAATACTAGACATGGTATGACGAGTTTTTATTGAATTTGTATCATTAGTGTGAGTTGGTGCTCATTCAATTTTTTACACCTTCACCCCTTCTCGTTCTGCCTCTTAACAGTAACTCTAATCATCTATGGTGGGTCAAACTGATTTGAAAAATAATTGTAATGATTTGCACAACTTTTGCAATATTGTCAACTTTCTCAGGGTTGAGCCTCTTCTCCCTTAGTTGGACTAGTTCATTACTAGGAGTCAAAGAATGTCAGAAATGAATTCAGCTTCTCTCCTTCAGTCCCCTCGCAGTTGCCCCAGTTTTCAATTGAAGGCGAAAGTGGCGTGAAATATGACTTCAAGGATATTCAGAACCTGAAAAATATATTTACAGTTTTTGAAACATTTTGAAACCTTGAGCCTTTCCACTCTCTTCAAGGCGTCCTCAGTTTTCAAAATAGAATCAGATCTTGAAAACCTGTAACATTGTGCATTTTAATTCGTTTTGCTTCCCCCCCCCCTCGCTGTGAATTCGCCGTGTTCAGTTCACGATCATAGTAGCAAAACCAGTTCTTTGATAGTTAGTATGTCGTGAGGGATGCGCAAAATTATGAATCCAGTGACCCACGATTTGGAAAATATCGCGGATTCAGATCAAAAACTCACTTTGAAAAAAAAAAAAAAAAAAAGATTTTACATTGTGAAAAAAATCATAATCTTGTAATCTTTTTGTTCGTTAATCATTCCAGAAATCAGAAAAACATCACAATCATTCAAATCACTAATCTAATGATCTCCGAGTGGTCTTACATTATAATCTTTTTGATAATTTTAATGTTTTCAATCTTTAGGATGTTTTTAACCTACAACTCGTGTGATCTTGCTCCTCCTTGTATGTCATTTGGTGAATACTCGCGAGGCTGAAAGACTAGACCTCGGTGTCCGGGAAAGGAAGCAGATAAATTGATAAATGTTAGCAATTCAACAGAGCCAGACAGACCGACAGTTGTACAGGCAGATAACGAGGCATACAGCAAGGTCAAGATTAGTAGCGTCGGAGGGTTTTCTAGGGGCTACAAAAATTGAAAAATGATGTCAACAAGCAAAAAAATCCTGATTTCTCAAAAAGAAGTTGGAGGTAAAAAACGAAAAATCTTGAAGAATTATCAATCTTCTGGATACTATTTCCAGGTAAAACCGGTACTCCTTACCCTCCCCCCAATTTTTTGGGAGAGTCTCAAACAGAATTACAAGTGGCTGAAGTAGTTTTTGGAAACTAAAAAGACATTTTCAATAATGAAGTTCCGATAACAACTAAGACGGAGGTCTGGAGGAGCTGCACAGGGACGTACCGATAGGGGGGAGGAGGGGGCGCTTCCCCCTGTCGGAAATTTTTTACTCAGCAGTTGGGAAAATTTACCATTTTAGTCAGCCGAAGTTGGGAAATTTCGGTAGAGTTAAGAAAATTCAACAAGTCAAAAAAGCCTTTTTTTTTTTGCTTTGATACTTGGGAATTTTGAGTTGAATGAGGAATCAATTGAGACTTTCACACTTCCCCCCCCCTCCTCTCCAAGGAAAAATTCTTCGATACATCCCTGGAGCTGCATCTAACCTGCTATCACATATTAGGCGCAGCCTTGGGTTTTTACCAAAACCAATTTAAACAGATTTCGAACGACATAAATCTCCATGTTAAATATCAAAATAAGAGACAAAATAAAAATGTCGGAAATTAGGGCAAAAACGAGACTACGGATTATTAGAGAAGTAATTAAGAGCCTCAAGTGGAGCGGTACAGGTCATACGAGTATTTGGAGGGGAGAAAACGACAGATGGGGGAAAAGTGGAAGTATCTACAGGAGGGGAAGGGAACGAAATAGACAAACTTCAGGTTATGAAATGGAGAAGGAGCACCCACGAAAAAGAAACATGGAGGGATAAAGGGGCGGTTTTTGCCCAACGCTGGGCAGTATGTAACAAGTTGGGAGAGGATGGAGAAGAGGAGACGTACTGGTCGGGGCGTAAGAGTTCAGGTCAAGTGTGAAAGGTTGAGTTCCAACCGTGGAGGGAAAAATATGTGAAGAGAATAAGCTGAAAAACACCAAAGCTGTTAAAATAACAATGTGCCCTTGTAGCCCCTCCTTCCGACGCCACTGGTCAAGATTAATTGAGATCCTTCAAGACTTTATTCAGATTATTGGAGAGTAAAAGAGACTATGAACCCTTCAGTACTCCGATAAGACTTTTGAAAATAAGACTTCTTGAGACTTGGCTGAGACACCTTGAGAGTCATTGAGATTTATTGAACTCTTTGAAACTGGATTAAGAATCGGATAAGATTTTCGCTGGGTTACTAAAAGACTATGAGGAGGCATTTTTAGGGTGTCTATAGCGTAAGGGTAAACCGTGATCTTGAAGGCGGTTCCCTCAGATTGAGATTTAAACATTGCACTAAGTTTGGGTTGACTCCTGCAAGATATGCTCAAATTGAGGCATCTTGGACGTGTATTTTTTGGTGTATGGGATCGCGTGAGGTCTGGTTGGCCGAGTGGATAGCGCGCTGGTCTCGGAATCCGGAAGTCCTCGGTTCGAGTCCACGTAGCAACTCGCTACATTTCGACCTTGGCCAGTTTTTTGGCAAGAAGTGAAAAGGGCTAAAACAGCCCTAACAGCCTCCCCGACGTCCCTGAGGTAATGCTCGAAAGGTCGTATTTCAGGGCTCGGATGGAGAGCAAAATTAGAAAAGAGCAGGGTGTCTACCGGGCCAGTAAGTCCAATAAAAGTCCAGTATTTTTAATTTTCAAATTTGTTACGACACCCTGATTTTAGAACTCGTCAATACTGATAACCCTGAAAAGGCTCTGTTGAGTCCATTAAGCCGTCGTAAGATGAATTCGAGCTACTTAGGGCTTATTAAGACTCTAGTAAGGCTTCTTCAAGATTCAGACTAATGAGGACTATATGGAAATCTGAAGTTGTGCTCGCTTCGCAATCCTTGCGTCGAGTCCCACCACCGGGAAGCTAGTGATATTCGAAGACCCCCAAAATCCTCGCGAACACGGTGACTATAGTATCAATCGAGGTGGAAGCAGATATTACAATCGCAGAATGTGCTACCACCAGATCAGAAAAATTGGTATTGTGCATGTGCACGTTGTCTCAACGTGGTGAAACGCGTGGTTAGTAAGCGAACTGCGGCTGCGCACTCTTCGGCACAGAGAAGGAAAATTCTAACGCAACTAAACGGTGGGGAAAGCAAAGGCTAACTTCCCCGAGCAACCTGTCCAGGAGACGCCAATATCCGGCATCGGCTATGGTGCCTGAAGAAGACGATTAAAACTTAATAATTTCTGTTATTAAGTCACTAAGACTTGTTAACCCTATTAATACTCCTTAATGTAAGTTAGGATATGCGATTATATTAGGACAGGGTAAAATCGTTAACAATCATTAGGATTGATTGAAACTGTCATAATTAGGTCCGGAGAGTTATTTGAATGACTGCTTATCCGATATCACGACTCTTTATAGTGTTGTTAAGGGCACTTTAAAAGGGAAACTCAAAAAAATTATTTTACGGATCTTTAGAATCGATGGGACCCTGTTAAGATTATTAAGCTTGATCAAGACTCTTTCAAGACCTGCAAGACTAGTTCAGAATCATTCATAATAAATGAAAACTCCTTAAGATCGTGTTGAGAAGTATTAAGATTGTGTCTAGGTTTCTTCAGCCTGATTAAGACGTTCCAAGAATCGAAACGCATCATGCATCTCTCAAAGGGGTCGGTGATCACTAACTGATTGGACATTGTTCTGTTCCCCTGATTTTCACTAAAATGGTGTACTCTTGCCGGAAACCCGAGATAAATAATTTACGGACATCTGCGAATGTTCTAGAATGTTCTGCAGCAGACGCGGACGAAGAATACATGCCGAAGCTATCGGAGGAAAAAATGGATGAGGTGTACGCCAGCGTGCTTCAGCTGAACGAGGAGAGCAACGACTTCCCGTCGTTGGACAAGGGTAAGTGTTTAGTGTCCATTTCGGAGTGTGAGTGAACTTGGTAATATTCCATATGTAGGGTGTGCCAATTCACTTTTTCTTCTTTTGTATTCCAGAGCGCTTTCGGCTGTTTTGCCGTCATTAGTGGTGGGGTACTCCACTGATGATGGCATAACAGCCGAAAGCACTCTGGAATATAGAAGAAGAAAAAGTGAATTGGCACACCCTACACATGGAAGGGTAAGTGTAGTCGCGTTCATATGTACAGCACCTAACCAGCTATTTGTTGACAACACCGTAATTATTGCTGTTTCCTGTGCTTGCGCAGACATTCTACCGAGTATGGTGGCGGTGCCCTCGTACGACGACTCGAGCATCGACGACGTCGACAAGTTCATCGACCTGAAAGCCGCCGGCCTGGAGTTCTCGGAGAGCAGCTCGGTATCGTCCGACTTCTCGGAGAGCATGAAGTTTCAAGGCGCGCACTTCAACAACGCGGACGACGAGTTCGACACGTCCGAGGACGACAACGACAAAGCCTTTCTGCCGGATCTGCAGCACCGGAGAAAGGCGGCCGCCGGCGACGCCTCGACGTTGAGTAACTTCGTATCGAACATAACTTTCCCCGATATCAATCAGTTGGGCAGGAATCTGCTGACCAACATATTGCCGTCGTCGTCGGCTACCCAGTCACAGAAAGCACCTAAACAGTACAACACGGACGAGGAGTTCGAATTCGTCAACGAGAGCGACGTGAATTGATCGGCGGTGTAAATTTTCTTGTTTCCCCCCTCCTTTTTTTATTGTAACCGAAGAGATGTAAAGAGAATGAGATGGCACTGCTCAGAGGTGAGTGGGGAGCCAAGTTCTGCCGCACGAATTGGAAGTGTGACCATATCCGTTTCACGGTGTCTGGGGAAAAGGACTTAATGGAAATTTAGTCTTAGGTTCCTTTCTTGGGACATTTCAATAGTACAGTCATACTGCCAATTGGTATGGCCGACTTTGTCTCGGCTAAGTTTGGAAAAATCCGTGGAAGCCGTAAGTTCCCTCTCATCTCTCAACCGTGAGTTAGAAATTGATAGCACTTTTTCTGTCCCCTTCACGCCCTTTTAGGTTAGTGTGGAATTGTCGAACATGAACCTGACGAGGGTGAAAAACCTGACCGCGCCATTTTGACAATTTGTATTGCAGCGTCTTTTTCTTCTTGCATCTCTTCAAGGTGTAACTCATCATGGTATTTTTTTTGTTCTGTATTTCTGTTTTCAGTCGTAGTTTTAATACTGTAACATATGTAGTCGGACGTTCATTTTGTGTATCTCTAATACTGGATGTTAGTCGTTGGGAGTTTCAATATCAAAAAAGCATTATTGCGATACCTGTTTTTGTGCGATTGTAAAACTTCTACACGCTAACTATTAGTTCGTGGTTAACGACATGTGTTTGTAACATAAATGTCTTCTTTTTCTCTAATATTTAATTTTATAGTATTTAAATGTGTATTATTGTCCTCTTTTTTAATAAAGTTTTAATGCGATGTGTATGCGAAAGTTCTGCGCTAATAAAATTTCACATGCTCCAATTTCAATGAAGGCCTAATATGGAAAACTTTTAAAATATTTGCGAACGTATGCAACAACCGTGTTACATTTTTTGGCTAGCTTCCTCAATTTGGACTTTTCTTTTCTTCATTTCACATGACATAACCTCTCGTTTGCAGACTGAAAACACCTAACATCGCAAGGCTTGACCTGTGAATTGTGTAGATGTGATACACCAACACACTGCCAGTGTGCCAGAGAAACCGTCGGCCAATCAGACGTAGGCCAGCAGACCCGCCGGTAGTCCTGCCTCCTTTGCCGGGAAAAACAACCGAGAGCCAAGATCTCTTCTGCTATCTCTGTAGCTACGTTTCCTGTATCCAAACACATGCTTATGGGTCGGACTCAAACAGCTAAAAGCCAAGATCTAGGATCCAAAAGCCAAGATTTGTGCTTCAAGTTTTTTTGTCGCAACTGAAAACATGTTGTTCACCTCGCCTTGATTTCAAAATCAATACCATGAAATTTACTCCCACAGAAGAAGTTTGGTACCGAGCCTGATACGAGTATGTTTGTATACATGATCATTATGTTTACACTAGTGAGTACAATTGTTTCTTGACAAAATCAGAAATTGGTAGCATACTATCAGTCAGCCCGAAAAGTACACCTACTGTAGAGTATATCTTGATAAAAACTTTCCTGGAGAGATCATGTCTCAGAGAAAATAAGAAAAAGTATTGAGGCTCTTTGGGCTTGTCAAGAATAATTACGAGAGTGCCAATTAAAAGCAAAATACGCAAAAGACAAAGAATGAAATACAATGGTATAAGAAAATACAAAGAAGTAAAAACAAGGTCGCTGAGTAAGTAATTAGGATAAGGAAATAATGTAGTCAGGTCATGACAATATCCTACAGAGAGCGTTTGACACCACCTTTCAAGAATCAATAGAAACAACCCTGAGAGAAAGGAAACTAAAGGAATAGCTTAGCTTAATAAACTGGATAGTATGTATATGCTAAAAGGTATAGAGATCAGATATCTAACACTTACTAAGAACAAATCCATGCAACAACCTAAAGGAGCTATTCGCAGGGGGAGGGGGAGTATTTTCCTCGGCAGACAATTCGCTGGGTGAGTTAAATGGTCAAAAAGTATATACACAAGGCTATGCTGACAATTAGCTGTGGTGGTAACTGGCAAATTTCCGGAGACCATCGCGCAGCTGACGCAGAGGGACGCCGATGTGTGGAAGAATGGTGTACGGAAAAATGGTCATAGATAAACCGGGACAAAACTGAGATCACTGTTTTCACTCACGAAGGGAAGGGTAAGAAGTTGATCAAGGTGCAATACAAAGGAACACCGTGAGCTCTCGCAGGAAAGGTAAAGTATTTAGGAATACCTACATCTTAATGAAAATTTTCCTGGAGAGAGAATAAGAAAAGGGATTGGGGCTTGCAATACCTTTGCCGGCAGGACTCGGAAACATTCTCCCAAAATCATGCACTGGATATATACATCCCAGAATCACATATGCGGCAGTTCTGTGGTGGGGTCGGGTCCACCTGGCCGAAATCAGAAACTAAATCACCTGCAAAGAGACTAGCGTGTGTGATGATGAGGGCAATGAGAACGGTGCTGACGAAAGTACTTGAAAGACTCCTAAACCTGCCACCACTGCACACTGCTACAGAAGCAGCTGCGATAATGGGGGCTTATCGACTGGAACAACTAAACCTCTGAGCCCCAAAAAACAGAGGCCATGGAAGGATATGGGAGATAGCGAGGACGATAGACAGAATCGCTGTAAAACACTTCTTTGATAAGCCATACCGTGCAATACCCACGCAGGAGGTATGGGAAAAGAGATGACCAAGCATTCTAGGAAAAGAGGAGCATGTGTGGTTCACACATGCCTCAAAGAATGACTGAGATGCAGGAATCGAAATCACGGTTGCAAAAGGCGCTGACTACTATTCAATGCAATAGCTTCATGGAAGTCTATAAAAAAGTAAATGGGTTTCTAGCTGGTATTTAATTCGAAATTAATTAATTAAATTTAAAAGATAATATTAATTAGGGATTTATAGCAAATAAATTATTTTTATTATTAAATTTAATAATTAAGTTGATCATTTAATATTTTTATTTTTAATTTCAAAAATTGACATTTTTTATTAATAAAATTATTTAAAATAATTGAAAATATTCATTTAATAATTAATAAAATAATAAGTATTATGATTATTGTAATTTGATTTAAAATTTTACTTATCAAAATTATATTTAAAGAATTTATAATATGTTGATACTGACATTTCATTGATTTAATTTGAATTTGAATTTTTTTTATTATTTATTAATTTTAAAAAATTTGATATTTTCTATTTATGAGATCAAAAAGACAGAAACCGGCCAAAGATTAATGTGCATAAAAATAAATTAAACATGACCAATTTTGAAAAAAAAAAAAACAAAAAAAAACTGACCATAAACGACCTAAAATGGCCAAAAATAAATTTATTTATTATTTATTTATAAATTTTATTAATATATATATCATTTTAGCACAAAAACTAATTTTGAAATATTCACAAAATTAAACGAAAATTCTTATAAATACATTACTGTGTACATAATACACATTGGTATGAGGTGGCACTGTATGCGCCGAATACTCAGACCCTATTTTCCATTGCAAAGTGCAATGGACTAGTGCCAGCCTTTGTCTCGGCCATAATAAAAAATATGTAGATGGAATGGTGGAAGCAGAGCTCGGCCCACACTTGTCATAACTAACTCTGTACCATGCCTAGAGCTGCTGTAGCTGCTGAAGACCCCCCACCCCTCGACAGAGGATTTATCCCGCCGTCACTATCTTCCTGCATCGCCACATGTACAAGGATTCAGAGGCGAGGGGTCAAGAAAGGAAGCGCAATCCGGCTCAAATTCCAGGGTAACGCTGGGTAAGCGTTGCCTCGGTCAGTAGAGTGTCCCGTAGAGTGGCTCTGGCAGGACAGCGCCAATCGGAAAGCAAAAGGAGAGGCGAAAGCCTCAAGACGCCTCTCTGGTCACCGACGCGATACACGAAAGAGTAGTTTTCGGGGCCAGGGGTGCGGGGTCTGTGGAGCCAATTATACGCTCCACTAAGGATCCCCCCCCCCCCAAGAAAAAAAGAGAAAGTTAGGGTTTAAAATTGTCTGATACCAAAATATTCTCAGGTTTTTGCAAAATGACCCACGAACAAAACGATCATGTAAACAAACGTACGAGGTCCGGTATCAGAATTCTTCTGTAAGTGGTAGGTATCACAGAATCCATATTCTTTGAAAACACTCGTTTGCGAACGAAGCAAATAACATTTTTCTAATTTCTACGAAAAAATTATGATTTGAACGGTTATGGGCTCCCCCTTAAGATTGGCAATGATGAAAGTAAGAATGAAGTAAAAACGAATACAATATAGTTTTCGAACCCGAAATTGGAAGTGGATTATGTATTATCAACCAGCCCCGCCACAATTCAAAGGGGGGGGGGGTATACAAACAAAATAATTGTGTACAAAAACTATACAAACTAATACATTTCAACCCTAATTGTGGAAGGAACCATAGTCAGTTTGGATTTTTTGATTTAAATGAGAGACCGAGCCATATCCGCAGCCATTATGTAAAAACACTGCAGCTCAATTTGAGCCGTAGACATAGCTCAGTCTGTCATTTAAGTCAAAAGTGACTACGATTATTTTCACAATTAGGAGAGTTTCAACCGTTATCAGACTCAAAACCGAAAGTAGGTCAATTAATCACCATAACTAGGGTTGAGGGGTTGTATATAAACGTGGGCATAAGGCATTTAATCGGTTTTACAACTAAAATTGGAAGTGGGTGATGTATTTTCAATTAGTCCTGTCGCGCCGTACTCAGAGAGAGGGGGTTTGTATACAAACAAAATAATAATTATACGAGTACGAATACAAACGTGTACAAACACAATTATGTTATCTACTGTGGGTGTTACTGTTA
Organism: Acanthococcus lagerstroemiae; assembly: GCA_031841125.1. Taxonomy (NCBI): domain Eukaryota; kingdom Metazoa; phylum Arthropoda; class Insecta; order Hemiptera; family Eriococcidae; genus Acanthococcus; species Acanthococcus lagerstroemiae. The sequence continues at coordinate 51,473,721 of CM063112.1, read as the reverse complement.
GCCGTTATAACTAAGGAGGAGTTCTCTTGTCTAATTTTTGCTCTCAACCCGAGCCCTGGAATCCGCCCTTTCGAGCATTACCTCAGAGACGCGTCGGGGAGGCTGTTAAAGCTGTCTTAGCCCTCTTTTCTTCTTGCCAAAAAACTGGCCTAGGTCGAAATGTAGCGAGTTGCTACGTGGGCTCGAATTTGGGACCTCCGGATTCTGAGACCAACGCGCTATCCACTCGGCCAACTACAAGACCCCAACTAAGGAGGAGTTGTATACAAACAAAGTGATTGCGTATAAGTGGGTGATCCTGCGAGCTCTACATCCACCCCATAAGTAGACAGAAACACCTATTATAAGTAGATAGAAACACCTATATTAAGATTGTAAGGCTCGCCTCCCCATAAGGGGAGGTCCGGATTGGCCGGAAAGTATACATAACAGTTCCCATATGAGGGGTCCCCTGTGGCTCTCGGTGAGAAACCTTAGGGTAAAAGCTTAGTGAAACAGGAGACCCCAGTATACATCAAGGAAAATTGTCATCAGTAGGGTAGGGGAAAAAATGCAAATGCATATTTTTTTACTTTCATTGCCCCTTAAATCTGAACAATTTATTTTACATTTCATATCCTCCCGAGTCTGCATACCAAATTTGAAAATGCGTATTTTTTGCATATTTGAGAATAAATGCATATTTCTGCATAGACAATTTTACTAAAAAATGAGATTAAAATACCGAAAATTTTTGAAATACACTCAAGAAATGATTAAATGCAAATGAAAATGGGTAATTCTCACAAAAGCGCGATAGTTTGTGTGTCCACTAGTTACTCAGCAAGTAAGTGTTCCCTCCAATTACAAACAAAACATATGCGGTACGTAGAGAATGACTTCTTCTGCCTAGCATAATCGTGTAGAATTTCATGCCATTCTTTTTTATAAGTAAAAAATGAGCTCGAATGGTAAAATGTTCTATCAACATGGACATTGCTACCATTTCTTTAAATAATATTCCTCCGACCTCTCACCTCTATTATTAAAAAGGGTTTCTCGGAAAACTAAACTCAGAAGTTCTTCCTATAGCATCACTCTACATGTAGAAATGCATCTGAGCAGCCTTCAGTTTTTGTTCGAAAATTTGAAAAAAAATGTCTTTGTTCTATTGAACAAGAATTTTTTGTGGGGGAAAAAAAATTAGGTATAGATAAATTCATCTGCAGAAGTGTTTCAATATTATGAAAAACACAATAAAAAAGTAAAAATAAAAGGGGGATAGAAGTACATAAAAATAAATGCATTTATGCATAATAATTTAAAAAAATAAGTGCACATTTTTCCCTGTCGCCTTTTAGTCATCAGTAACGGATTGGCCATCCCACGGGTTTAAGAAAAAAAAAATGTTATATAGTTTTTAACAAGTTGAGGAGTCTTAATGAGCATTGAAGAGTCTCAGTTTCACGTAGTCTTATAGTCTAGTACGAGTCTTAGGAAGAGTTCTAAAAATTGTTCAAGAGCCATAATCAAGTTTGGGCGAATGATAAAAATTGTTATGTCGAACTGTATCAGCGAGTTTAAAACAGGTTTGGAGAACCTTTAGAGAGTTTTGAATAAAGGCTGACCAGGTCCGATATAGCATTTTGCTGCCTCCAGACAAAATTATTTCTGCCACCTGTCATCACAGCTTTTCAGCATGATGGAAGCGTGGGGGAGGGGTTACAAAGTAGGTTTAAAAAAAAAGAGTAACACCAGAAAAATGTTTCGCTCATGGGACAGGTACCTTCCTCCTCGCTAAGGAAAAATCGTTCGGTGACGACTTTTCATTACCCACTCTACTCGGTGACCTTTTTTTTGTCAAATTTCACTGCTTGAAGCAAGTTGCTTCACCTGCCTACTCGGAAATCAATCCTGGGACTGATACAGTCCAAAAGATACTTAAAAAGAGTATTAAAGATTGAAGAATTTTAATTGGTCTTGAGAATCATTTCACCTCCCTCCGCAAGGAAAAACTTTCATGGTATGATGAGCCTAAAAATTCTTCAAACATTACCAAGGTCGTTTTGTGGCTGTTACATCGGCCTCGTATCCTCGAATACTATTCAGATTTCCTGTCTACAGTTTTCAATGTTGAGCCCCCTCCCCTTCCTTAAGTATATAATTTTTCATACGGAGAAAAAGTTGCTCTGTGGCTGAGTGGTATCATGTCCCAGCACTGGAAAACTAATGAAAAGGTTTTGTCCTCCCTGCAACGTTCTAGTTGACAGAGTGACCACAATACCGACGGAGATGGATACATAGCATACTCTGCAATGCAAGGCCAGTTTTCAGGAACAGGATATTCTCGCGTAACACGTTACCACCACTGAAGGATTGGTGTTGTTTGGGTTTCGTGGGTCGCTAACTCAACATTGTGATATACGTGGCTGGTAATGACTTCGGCTTGCGGTAAGAAAAACTCGAACGCAACAACTCGTGGGAAAGTAATGAAAAACTACCTAGACTACCCTACTCAGCCGGGTGACACATTCGCTACGGACGTTGACATCGGAATATAAATATGAAGATGACAAAGAAGCAAACTTATCCTTTAGTCAAGAATTCATTCAGCTGAAAATATTTGACAACACATATTCGAACGAATTTTCATATCCAATGTGAAGGAGGAAGCAGTACAACCCGTTCGTAAGCACATGTATTTCTCCGTCATCTCACCAACCAAGTGAAGGATGAGGAATCAGCAGTACAATCCGTTCATAAGTCCATGCATTCCTCCCTTATCTGCACACTCACCAACATGAGGGCAACAAATGATTCAAGTACTCAGCGGTGTTTGTGGGGAGAGGGGAAAGGGGATAAAAAAATAATTAAATTCTCACACATTTTGAACTGCCTCTCTCACGATTACTTTTCGAATCTGCCGTCGGTTTCCAATAACACAACCATGTACAAATCTCTCATAAATATATTTAACACAGGAAAGTTACAAACATTTGATTTAATTTTACTAATCACAAAACACATATGAACGAGAATGGGACTCCACGTTTTCCAACAACAATCATCGGAGGTAAGATTTGCGAAATTGCGTCCTCAAACGTGCGGGAGTGATGACCCGACTGCCTTTTTTAAGCGCGACAAGTGACCCAAAAATGTTACGAACGCACGTTTGACGTACGGCTGAGATTCGCCCGGAATCACGCGTCCATTCTCGCATACACGACACTAAAACTAGAAAATACAAAAAACAATTCTACAAACGTTTATAAGGAGCCCGCTTTTCTCTGCTTTGGTTCGTTAAGAACGAAAATATCCGAAAAAGATTAAACGAAGCTTTATACAACAGCGGTGTTTGTACGTTACAACATGAATCAGTGGGGCCGGAGACTTCTCGGCTGGAATCTACAATCCCGGGGAGCTTTTCCTCACACGAGTTACACGTCCATTTCACTGGCGTGCCCGTTTCCGACATCATACAAAGCTGCAATAACGAGACGAACAAAGTTAAATAATTACACATAACGACGAAACTTAAAATGTAGTACAATACACGTTACACGAAGACATAAAACGATAAAATATCAGGTATCTGCGTTCACCATTTAAAATCCGGTGGGGGAGGTAATTGAGATCGTTAAAGGATAAAATGCCGGCTCGGCTTCGGCCGCTCTTCTTTACATCATTTTGATCCTTTTTTTCGAAGAGCCCGAGGAGGGCGCCTGCTGCAGCGCCAGCGCTCGGAACGCCTCGGCCACCAAATACGGATGCGACTGGATGAGGCTTGCCCACGAGGTCGTCTCCGTCACCTCGGAGGCGTGTGTGTTGATGTACTCGAGCGTCTGCGCTTTCAGTTGCTCGGCGTTGTGCAGGTCGGCCAGAATGAGGATATTGGCCGCGTTCTCGGTGGTCAGGTTGCCGCACAACGCCTCCTCGCACATCACCTTTAGCCTCTCCAGGTCGTATTTATCGGCTGCCGCCAGCAGGCTGTCGGCGGTGGTGGGCAGATTCTGCACCTTGCCGGTGTAGATGAACCTCAGCATCTCCCGCAGCACGCTGTCGGTTACGTCGGTGATCACAACCTTGTTCAGACGCTTCTCCTTCATGTTGTGCTCGAACATGGCGGCGAAGACGCGACTGCGCGCCGCCAGGATCGCCTTGTGCGCGCGGAACTCCTTGGTGCCGACCACCAGCGTCACGTCCGTCAGCTTTTGGTCGTCGAGCAGCATGCCCAGGTCTTGCGATAGCTTGCACTTGGGCACCTTGAACTGGGCCGCGTTCATCTGGCCGGACACGTTCACGCAGTCGGCCAGCACGCTCACCTCGCAGAAGATGGTCAGCTTGTCGTCCGGCAGCAGGCCATTCGACTCGTCCAGCAGGAAGTCGCGCCTGATGAACTTCTTGAAGCCCCAGTCTTTGCTCTGCACGAAACGGTACGCTCGTTGGCTCTCCATCGCCTTGGTCTCTTCGCGCCGCACGTTCAGTATCGAGAACTTGAACTTGGCCCGCACCTCGGCTTTGTTGGACGCGACTAGTAGCAGGTACAGCGAAATGTAGTCCTTGCTTTCTTCGTCCAGGCCTTTCGGGTTGACCCGCAAACACCACTTGAGCTTGTCGTTCGAGCCGGCCGAGAACACGGATGACTTCAGCACCTCCCCCATTTCCTCGCGACAAAAGCTGAAATTGTTGATCGTCCACATATAGCTGAATTTGGAGACCTTCAGTTGGGTATAGCACCAGTTTTCCACGACCGGCGGCGAAGCTTCGTTTAGCGACGGGCTGGGTACACGAATGGGTACCGCAGCGCCTGTAACAGAAAGAAAACACAATTAGTAACACAATTCGTCGTAACTGAGCGTCAACTAAAAAGGACCAAAGGCGAACAAGACGTTTGGTTGAAAAGGGATACTTACACCAAAAAACCGAACTATCGCTACTTCAATATACCTTAGGAATTAAAGAAGAAACAGTATTATTAATCTTTCAGAGAGGACGAGATCCATCAAGTTTAAGATGAAACAAGTTCACACCCAACAAGTCTCATCAAGATTTTGTTAAACTCGCTTGGTCAAGACGCTTCAGACTGTAGTAAGTCTCATCAAGATTTACCAAGAACAATGTAGAACTAGTCAAGAACTGGTATGACTGAGTTAACAATATCAAGATGAGGTTACTACTTGTGAATAACCAGCTAACTTTGTTAAGATTCTATTCAAGTCACTCAAAGTATACTAGGTTTTTTCAAGACTAATCTGAGCATCCTCAGGATTCCGTCAAGACTCTCGAGACTATATCAGATCTCATCAAGACTAGTTAAGAATACTAAAAGACTCGTCAAAACTCAGCAAGAATAGTTGAGACTCTAAAACTCACCTAATGTATATTAGACTTTGTTAAGACCGAACTAAGCATCTTCAGGGGTCCATTAAGACTCTCTACACAGTGTTAATTCTGATCAGGATGTATTAATAATACAGCAAAGCTCGTCAAGAATTGTTAAAATTAGGCCGAGATTCATTATAACCAAATCAAGACTAGTTAAGACTCAGTTAAACTCGCCTCGAGACTTCAGGGTTTCGGTCAAAACTCTCTAGACTGAATCTAATGTCAAGAAGACTAATTAAGAATGTCGTAAAACTTGTCCAGAATCATCAAGACTAGGTTAGAACTAGCTAAGACTCAGAAATACTAGTTCAAATTCCCCTTGAGTACATCAGTTTGCTAAGAGTAAGCGGAGCATTCTCAGGAGTCTGTCGGGACTCTTTTTTCATCAAACACATCGACAATATTCTAAAACTCGTTGATAATTGTTAAGACTAAGTTGAGATTCATTATACCTAGGTTAAGAGTCGTTAAAACCCAGCAAGACTCGTTCAGATTCTCTTAAACTCGCCTAGAGTATGTTATGACTCATCAAGACTGTTCAACGCATATCAGAACTCCATTTAGATTCATATGCATTCCCCCTATCCTGATGCAGACCCAATCAGGCCAATTTGGCGTGCGTGCACCGCCATACGCCCTCATAAACCTGCGTTAAGCAAAATGGATTCGGACTTCCAACAAAAATTCGAAGTCTCATCAAACTTAATAAGAATACAGGGAGATTTGTCAAGAGTCATTAAGACTACATTGCAATTCTCTAAGGTATGTTACGACTCGTTTGAAGCTAGCAAGACTTGTTAAGATTCTGTTTAACTCCCCAAGAGTACATTAAGGTTCCTTTAAACCCAACTGAGCATCTTCAGGACTCCATTTAGACTCTTACGCCAGCGTTATGTCTCGCCAAACTCATTAATAATATCGGAAGACACGTCAAGAGTCATCAAGACTACATGGAGATTCAGTGAGGTAGGTTCAGACTCGTTTGATCCCAGCAGACCTCATTAAGACTCTGCTAAACTGCATCGAGTATGTTACGGCTCATTACGACCCAGCTGAGCATAAGTACTTAATTAAGACTCTTCAGACTGCGTCAAGTTTCATAATAGACATTGTAAGGCTCGACAAAACTCGTTAAGATCACAAGATCATGTTAGAACTGGGTCGGGCCTCATTAGACTCAAGTAAAGAATCTGTGAGAGCCTGCCAGGTCCCAGAAAAACAAGACGAGATTTTTAGGACTAGTTTCCAGGTTCTGACTAGGTTCGTTAAGACCCAGCTAAGCATCTTCAAAACTTTGCTAAGCTACTCTGGATTGTTTTAAGACTCGTTCGGACTATGTAACGACTTCTTTAAGTGTTCAGACCATGTTCAGACTCCTTGAAGCTGGGAGAACGATTCACAATTCACTAGGACTCTTAGAGGACTCGAAAAACCCCAACAAAACTCGTTAATACTCTACTCAAATCCTAGACGTCGAGATTTGTTCGAACCAAACTAAGCATCATTATACGTTATTACACGTTAGTAAAATTTTTTTGAACAAAGACTCATCACAATCCATCAAGAGTGTTCAAAGATTTGTCAAGAATCATCAACAATCAGCGAGGCTATATTTCAACTTCTTACAACTTTCTCAAGACTCGTTACCATTTTGCTAAGATACATTACAGCTGAGAAAATTTGTTTATACTATACTAAACCGAGCCTCAGTAAGACAGAGCAAAAATCCAATTAAACTCATTCAAACCGAATCATTACGATTCGATTGACAGACTGTGAAGACTCATTCAGAATATATTGTAACTTTTAAACTACTCTAACTGGCATGTTAAACCATCCCAGCATTGGTAAATCTACACGAACTATATCAGACTGTTAAATCAGTAGCAATCCTGTACAACTACGTGTCCTTGAGTAAACAACAAGCGGTAGCTATTGTAAGAGCTTTCATTCGAATGCAAATTTGATCATCTAGGTGTGGAATTGAAATTACATGAATACCCAACGGATATGATGCTGAAAGCAGAGACCCTGACTGTTGACAGTGCACGAACATGTGTATAACCAGACATTCTGTACGAAGTATTGTTCTTCTGGATCTTACAAATTGAAATAGAGAGAAAATAATGGAAATCAAAACTAGATGCATTCGAATGCCCATTGATGCCTCGATACTACTGAGGCATATTTATCATGCGACATTCGAACAGGTAAATCATGTTCCGACGGAGCCAACCGTACAGGAATGAAACTACTGTCCATCCTAGATTCAAGGTCAGCCAAACTCTATTGCAAGTTGAAACTGAACTGATAGAAGCTATTGCCCTGAAAAAGGAATCTACAGAGCTATGATACAGAGACAATGGTTTCGAAAAGCAGCTATAGCTCGAATTTCCAGACCAAGGGCTAATTTCTGACTCACATTACATAGATAGTGTTGGGGTCTACACTAGTTTCAT